>OU015527.1:58661150-59861150 GCA_907165065.1 Caprimulgus europaeus | reverse complement strand
AGATCCCTTTGTCACCTGAAAAACTTGGGCACAGTGGTTTTGGGCACAAATAATATATTTTATCTCAGAATTCCTAAGTATTTTACTTCAGTGTTTAAGTCAATTTTTTTAATACATCGTTGTGAGGAGGCAAAATACTTCTTTTCATTTGTCTAAATTGGGCTTTACTGATCCAGTCAAAGAGGTTAGTTCTTCACTGTGCAGCAAATGTCCTCTCTTCACCTCCTTGTTTTAAAACCTCTACTTTTGCAAAGTTGTTTAACATTTACTTCTTTATCACATTTACCTGCATAATTCTTGTGCCTGAGACAATAACTATTTTTTTGCCATCTACTTGAAACTCTTCTAGGACAGACAATATTCCTTCATGAATTATGACTTGATAAATATAGATATTTTCACAACAATCAGTGAATAATACTTCTAAAAAAAAAAAAAAAAAACAGCTCCAGAAGATTAACATCTCATGTACATTATTAGAGAAAAAAGTAAGAAAATAGTAATATATTCTGTAAACTCAGTGTCATACTGTTTTCCTATTGTATTTTGTATAAACAAAGCTGTTTCATGACTTTCATGATGTTGCTGAAGTTATGACATAGATTCTGCTACAGTTTCTACTACAGAGGAAAGTGCTGGTGCAAAAGCACCGTCTCAGGAAACAATAGTAACAGCTTCACTGCCTGCTGAAAAGCAGTGACTAGGTACATGTGATTGGTAAGTAGCATTTAAATGGTGTAAGAGAGCTTTCACAGTAAAGGATCATTTTCAATATGAAATAAATGTCCTGAGGCACCTTTCTTGCTATTGACTGCATGCTGTATTTCTGGTTTCTCAGATATATTAAAAAATGATGCCTGCATTCTCCTTTGCTAGTGGAAAAAATACAAATCTCCAACAATTGTTTCTTTTTACTTTTTTAATTCCGTAAGTAAGAATAAATTACTTATAATCAGACAACCTGGGAAGATGAATATGGGAAAAGACTTGCTTGTTAAACATGTTAGCTACTTACAGAATGATCTCTCCAATCTGTACTTCAACTAGTTTCTTACACATTTCTGCACAGTGAAATTTAAGTGTTTTTACCTGTGAAATCTGAATTTACAGAGTGTTTTCTACTCCCCAGCATGTTTGGTGCACACCCTAAGGACAGTAATTCGTAGTCTGATTGGCTGTATCAACCTATTTCCCCAAACTTTTCACTTTGTGTACTAGATTTAACTGGACTTAAATCCAGCTGGTGGCCAGTCACTAGTGGTGTTCCCCAGGGCTCAGTACTGTGGCCAGTCTTATTTGCTACTAAAACCAAAATTAACCTTATCCTAGCAAAAACCAGGACACATACATATAATGTACAACCTTCCTGCTTTAGTTGCCTCTAGAGTACAAATGTTTTTTCTCTTCAAAAAGAAAGATGGCTTTCATATGAACTAATATTCTAAAAAGTTTACCTGTAATATGGAAAAGAATAAATTGCGCAATATAGATTTTTATGTGCCTAGTAAAACATTATGTTTGCAAAGTTAAAGGTGAGACTCCTCTCTATGCAAAGAAAGTATGCAGATGATGAAAAAGGATTTTTTATCAGGATGGAGTACCAGCATTTTAAGGGATGCACTGTTGTTTCTGCATGAGCTTTTTAAAAGCACTCTGACAGTCTGTTTTGTATCCCAGTGAAATCTATGTATGGCTATGTTCTTCTGAAACACCACTGTGTCCTAGAAGGCCTAGAAAGACTGTACTGGAAAAATATAGTGGGTTTTCATTGCCACTGACTTTTGCAGATAGCTGGAATTATTATTTATAACCTACTGAAATTACTTGGAGATGGTTTATTTGGGAAATTGCATTTCTTTATATGGTACCTTTCCATTTTGATGTCAAAAGCTACGTTCAAAGGGATGATCTTTAAAAACCAAGATATTCTCTTTGAGGAGATCTTGACTTTGCAACCTAGGCCAAAAGATTGGAGCCCATCATCATCTGCATGCTGCAGTCCCATCCACTCTTTTATGTTTTGTGTCATATAGAGAAAAAAACTGTGGGATGTTCTTTCATTCTGTGGCATTGGTATACTAGGAGTTTATATTAGAGCTGTTCTACCAGACCATTGCATGACAAGGAGACATGGAAACCTGCTGCTTTAGAAGGTTTGCAACTGTTTTAATAGTTAGATTTAAATTAACATTAAGAGTGCCCAGAACTTCCAAAAAGTCCCATCTGTTGCATTTAAGATGAAAGAAAATACATTTAAAGCAAGATAATTGGTGTGTAATGCATGGAGGATTGTTGTTTCATAGCAGTAGATGAATGATTTCTCAGCATTCACAAAACATAGGGGGTTTTTGTTGTTGTTAAAGCATTAGAATTCATAGCAAGAGCGGAATTGAAGTTGTGACTGATTTTCTTAAGTTAGCTGAAGAACATTTGCATCTTCATCCATCTACCCAGCTGTTTTTCTAATCTGCTCTGGGGATCCTTGAAGCAATATTTAATTGAAAATAGTCTGAGCTACTGTGATTCTAATGGAAAAAATGTCTTGCCTTTGCAGTATGCATTGCTTTGATAAGATCTAGTGCATGGGGTGATATCGACAGTTGAACATGGGCAAGTTGATACACAGAACTTGTATGAAAAGCAAAAAGAAAATTTTGCATCTGGAAAGGAGCTACATTATTTGTAGGTAACTGGTTTGTCCCATCTCTCTGGCATACTGGGTTTTTTTGTGTTCCTCTGTGGGTTGTTCCAGAGGCGCTAAAGCTAAATGTCATCTCTAACTTGGAAATGGTAATGTATTGACCATCTGCTGCGTGTGGTTTTTCATCTGGTGCTTAAGCATTTTCATTTTAAAAGTTGACAGGAAAATGTAAATTACAACTTTAGTTTTCAGGTAGCATAACATGAAAGTCTATATCTTCTCTTTGCCATGGAAAGCCTTGTTTTTTCCTATTAAACAAATCCAGTTAAATGATAGCAAATACACAAACATATTTGAGAAGGAATATTTTGCCTTAATTTCAAAATTACATAATATGGAAAGATTTCTTGATAATTTGGAATTCATCAATATCAACCATTTATTATCATTGCTGCACTGTGACATTTCACATGTTATCTTTTATCTTAAAGTTTAGATTCAGTTTTGTGAAATGACTCTTTTTCTTTGCTTTCATAGTAGTGTTTTTATACTGTTGACACGTTACTCGTCTGCATAGCACCCCTCTTTTTGTGTTATTCGACCCAGTTCCATGCCACTTAATATTTTGCTGTTAGGTGTGATTTGACATCACAGGATAATCACATTTTTTTGCTTAAACAACTGTACTTTTCTGAGTGTACAGGACAAAAAACTCTGCTTGAGTTCTTTTTACTTTTTTCATATCTTTTCCGAGAGGATTGAGATTTGTCAAGAAAAAACTCTTTTCATGTTTTTCATCACGCTTCTTTCAGAGCTTCATAGCAGAAATCACTAAATCTGTGGTTTGAGATTCTTTGGTTTTCTTCTATGTCCTTTCCAGCTCCTTGCTGCCCCCTCATCAAGCAAGTTCAGCTGTTTGCATTACTGCACACTGAACCAGGCTGTGGAGTTAATGTAATACGAAAATACCTTTTTTAGCCCTCTTTTACCTAGAGTCAGTGCCCCAGCCTTGTTCTTCCTGTCACTCAGCAAATATTTGTACAAACTGCCACAGAAACAAAAGTACTTTTAACTATTTACTTAAGTTTTTTACTATTTCCATTGTGCAAACTTCTCATACCAATCTATTTGGTAGTGCTCAAGTTGAAGGTTCCCTTCAACACTCCTTTGCATGGTTGAAGCTCTCTTGACCTTGGAGTGGTGCTGTCGTGAAAAAGGAAAAAAATCAAAGATAGGACTGGCTGATCATTTTTGCTAGTGCAAAAAGACTCAGGGATGTATTTTCTAGGAATTCACTCAGAACCAGTGGCAAGTCACTCAGGTTGTTACGTTCTGCTTGGCATTCAAGAAGTATAGGCTTCGTTCCGTGGTTCAATAAACTGGCCATACACAGACAGAGGTGGACTTTTTCCATCCAGAAGTGCTGGGCTTCAAACGTTCTATGGAAGCTACCTAAAGTTCTTCAGCAAGACCTGAAAAGAAGGTCCTTGAATTGCTCCATCACGTTTTCAATCTTTCTTTGAGACTGTAATCTTATACTTTTGTTTTCTTAATGTTATTTCGTTCCTCATTCATTTAACAGTTTCACTGAGCTGTGAAGCTTTTGCTTGCAATTCTTGGGTACCACTTCTATTGAAAAAGGAGACTTATACATTGTGCAAAATAAGTATTTGGAAAAGCTTAAAGGAAGCTCCCTACTGAAGAACATTCAAGTGGAAAAGTCAGCTAGTATGTTTTTGTCCCTTCGTAGAAATATGAATTTATTTCAGTTGCACTTACTCTTTCCTGAGGATATATTTCTTTGAGCATTTTTCATTGCTCATAAATCTCAAAGATTAATAAAAGGGAAATATCCTCTTAGATAGGGCTAGGATGTTAGTGAATTTTTGAGAAAGTTGGAGGTGTTCAGACAAGGCGCAGAATTGTTTTCTACTTTGTTGACCTACTGGAACCAAGGGAAAAGCAAAATATTCAGTTTTGGGAGCTGATTCTGAGATTGTAGCTCCTTGTGATAGTTTAACTTAGCTGGCAGCCAAACAAGACACAGCCACTCACAGCCCTCCTTTGGCCCCCTTTTCCCCCACCCAGGGAATCAGGGAGAGAATTGGAGGGGTAAAGGTCAGGAGACTTGTAGGTTGAGATAAGAACAATTTAATAATTAGAGTAATATAAATTAAAATTATAAGAATAACAATGATAACAACTATATATATATATATATGAGTGATGCACAGTACAATTGTTCACCACCTGCTGATAATGATCCCAGAGGAGCGAAAAGGAACCCTGAAACTGAAATTGCAATCCCAGAAAAAATGAGCCTGAGTGATTCCTAAGAGAATCCCCCCTCTTTCCTTTTAGGCCCAGTTGATATATTAAACATAGTGTAATATGATCTAGAATATCTTATTGGCATATCCAACTGTCAATTCTGGGTTTTACTAACTACTACACTTTTCTTCTCCACCCAGTGCTTCCAGTCCTCTCTTCTTGGAAACTGCCCAAGCACGGTGTCCTTGCAGTTATCGACATTGTTCTCGTAACAGTCCTCACTGAAACCAAAACGCAGTGCTTTCTAGCTACTAAAACCAAAATTAACCCTATCCTAGCAAAAAACAGGACACTCCTACAGGTTCTATATTTGATTAGATTATTCACGACTTAATTCAGCTATTTAATATCAGCCTGTTAGACACAGAATGTGCACTTCTAACTGTTTAGTCTGCAAATCAAAGAGTATTTCACAGATTGCTTGAGTCTTGGTCTCAGTGCAAGATTAATGCTGTTTTGATTAAAGTATATTTAAATTTCTCCTCTTGGACTGATTGATTTTGCTTGCAGTTCTAAAAGGAACATTTCAGGTCAATCAAATAAATTTCAGAAAAATAAACTTGAATATTATTCAAAATAGAAAGAAACACTTCATTTGACATAAGATGGTTCACATGGATATTGAACATCAAGTTAAAGCATATTTGGAGGGGTAAAAATCTTGACGAAAATTAGAAAAATGAACTGCTTCATTTGGAAAATGTTAATACTTTGCAGACTTCAGAATTTTTGTTCCTTGCAGTGCTACTTTTTTCCCCAAAACGTTCAAAGAAAGATAATTAATTTTCAAAGGATTCTGCTGCTGCCAAACTCATTTTTAATGAAAAAGTGTGATGAAGATCTTTGCTATGCATTTATCTAACGAACACATTTTCATGTATATGAAGTGTATAATAAGTTATATAACAATCTACGGTATGAATAATTTTTGTAACTTATTTTACATGTGTTACAGAATTAAAAAATTAAATAGTAATATTTTATTATCAGCTTTTAGAAACTGGCTTGTATCATAATTTATATCTGAAACAACTTATCTAAACCTGTCTTTAAAGTATTTAACTGCTTATATTTTTTCTTCTGTTCTAACTACATGTTCAGAGCAAGCTCAGTTAGATCAGTTGCTCAAGAAATGAGATCTGATTATCTCCACGTAGAATCCACAGCCTCCTCAGGCAACCCCAAATCTGACAGCAGAGTGCATCTCCTCCAGCTGAACATCCTGTTGACCCAAAATTTTGGTGGAGGAAGGAACAATTTGACATTTCTGTTTCTTGTTTATTGAAAGTATTCTGTACCAAGGTTCTCCAACAAGGAAAAGCTTTGCATTATGACACAATACTTAGACACCTATTGAATTGTGAAATATCTCTCAGTATTTTATATTTTTCCAACTCACTTGTAAAGCTCAGATGCTGGCCTGCTATGATCCTTTTCTTGTCTTGGTTTGTGTTGGTTTGTCCATGCAAAGGAGAGATGATTCTTAGTTCACAAGACATATTTAATCTACTAATTTCCTATGATTACTTACCTTTTCATGATCATCACATAATCTCTAGATATTTTATTTTCATACCCTAGAGGATGTTACATAAGGGAGGATGTGGCATGCATATGCTTCAGAAACTGCAAAAGCAGACAGTGTTTCCCACTGCTATCATTTGAAAAGTACAAGAATCTTTCAGGGCTGTCCTGGTTTTGCTAGGATAGAGTTATTTTTTAATGTTTTTTTGAGGAAGTAGTCAATTTAGCCCTGTGGGAAACTGAAAGGACTATATGGCAATAATCAATGATGCTGTGAGGACCCTTTAAAGTCCTGTTTGGTAAACAGGAAATCCTGGGTTCGAATCTCAGTGGTGCTTTTATTTGAAGCTGACTAAAGCTCAAGGTCTCCTGGTAGTTTTGTGCTAGTGGTACACAGCTGTCACAACTTCCTAGTTTTGCTTTTTATACAATTCTTGGAAATCCAGTTGCAATCAACCAAGAAATTTTGAAATATGGATACTTAGACTGTAGCTGAAAAAGCTGCAGTACAGGTTGCACAGTATAAGCATGGGATTTTGATGGATCAGCTTCACAAAGAACTGATGGAACCAGTTGTTGCAGAGAAGAGGGATGTGGATACCGGTGACCAGGATGACAAGCAAGAGGGTTAATCCACCCAAACCACCACAAGGGCCACAAAAAAAAAAAAAAAAAAAAAAAAAAAAAAAAAAAATAATTAAAAAAGCATCTAGAACCGATAAGTTTTCTTTGCAGAATGTCCATGCCCCAGAGAAGAGGTAAAGTCAGCTTCCTCTCTCTTGGCTCTGACATCTTCAGAGGAATAGGTCTTTCTTCATCTCAACTAGATCATCTTTCCGATTGTGAAGCAAGGCTCATATAGGTGTTAGTAGGTAACATGAGATGCTGAAGTGGTAGGCTAATGGTAATGAATGCTTATATGGTCCAATTTATTTAGCTTCTGCCTTGGATGAACCATATCATCCATCATACCATCATCACCTTGTGATAAACCCATGCCCTTCATGGGTAGCCCTTTCACAAAAGTATTTTCAAGCATAGAGTGTATATGTTATTGGGAGCTGTGGCGCTACGCAGCACAGAGGTAGAAAGGGGGTTTAGTACTGAAAAGGAAAGACGATGAGATCATTTTGACCTCTGCAAGCTGGAGCTGAATAAAAGCTTTCTTGCTGCTTCAGTCTAGATGGACTAGACCACACAGACTAGACAAGCCGATGGTTGGACTAGATGACCTTTTAGAGGGCCCTTCCCACCTACTATTTTATGATTCTATGATTCAGTCTGAATCAATACCATTAACAGAGCAGGATCCTTTCTTTCAGATTTTTCTCTACATGATATGGCTTCATAGAGCACGAAGTATACTGTCTAATACTAGAGGTAAAATGGGATTTTAGCTTCATATTTGGACAATTGCTTAATGAGAGAACTATCAAAGGAACTGGTCCTTCTGTCCCTGTAAACAAAAATCTGGGATTCAAGATAGAGTTTCATATATATCACTCATTCCCATCTTATCTCCTGAACCCAGGTAAGTGCCTGTTGGCTTTATGTCAGAAAAGTCCTTCCTGCCTCTAGACAACCCTGAGCCTGTCTGATTTGCTTATCTATTCAAACACTTACCCAATCCTTGTGGTAAAATTCTACCCATCCTTGCTATGCTACCTGGCTTCTTGCACTGGGGAGATATCTCAGAAGATTCTTCATAAGGAAGGAATAATTTAGCATGGGCTCTTCCTTTCTTTGAAGGATATTGAAGAGGGAGCAAGTGGTGAAAATGGGATGCATTACAGGGAAAGGGACTGAGAGGAGGTGCTTGGGAAGTTGTAAGAGACTTCAGAAGGCAGGATCCTACCTTCTTCCTGAAGCATCCTTCAGCCATCTGTCTAACTCAGTGTTGCTGGCACCGACCCCCTACTCTATCTTTCCTCTGAGTAGCTGTCACTAGCCTTATCCCATGAAGAATCAGTTTCATCCATTGTTGCACAAGTACCTGTAATAGAAAGAGTATAAGCAGGGTTAACTACCTCATAGTGCTCCAGCTACTGATAAAACACCTCTCTTTCTTCCAGCCACCAAGTCTTTAAACTGAGGTGCATGACATGTAAACCATAGGAATTACATGATAAATTTAAAATAGAAAGCATGAAAAACTAAAATATGGACTTTATTACTAACAGAGAAATACATGCTATTAACATTTCATTTCTTTGTCTTTGTATTCCTTACACTGTGAACAACCAACCTATTTTGATGACTTGCACTTTCCTTCTGTTAAGTCTTGCCACTGATCTGTGTAACTTATTAATATATGTACTGTCTATACAGAGTCATTCATGTGTCATGAACTGTGAGTGTATTTCTTCAATGTGTAATCTACAAGGAGATGCAGTAAGCTCCAGCTACTGATAAAACACCTCTCTTTCTTCCAGCCACCAGAAATACATGGCATCACTGCCATCAGTGCTTATAAAAAAATGTTAGAATTTCAAGTAAAAACTGCTGATAGTACACTTTTAAAGTCAAAATCTATTCAAAGCTTTGGAATACTGCTTTCAAAAATTGCACTATTTGCTCAGAATGAAATATGATTTTCCCTGTAATTGTGATTACAATACACAAGATTCACTGAGAATAACACATTCTTTAATGAGAAATTAAAGGAGTCAGAAGGTTTTCACCAAACCTTTTTTTCCATGGGAAAATTTTACATTGCTCGTCCTGCATCCTTTACAGAAATGTATTTGCTTCAAAAAAAACCTCAGCTCTATATCTTGTGATTAAAGCCTTCACTATGTATAAGATATGTTTTATCTAATTTTTTTTCAATCCTTCTGCCAGTTTTTGGTGTTTGTATTTTGATTCAGAGTAGCATGCTAGATGCTAAAACTGTGCTACTTTTGGTGAGATGAAGTGCTTGCTTTCCAGCTGGTTTTGATCAAACTTATAACTTAAAGCAGTCTTTGAAATTTAATAAATTCAATTTCACTGTGAGAAAGGGAGTAGAAACATAAGAAGTACTGCAAGACAGATGTGCTTCTTTTAACTACAAAGTCTTACTTTCTTTTTATTATGCTGATTTTGTATATTTTGATAGGTACAAAGCATATTAAATAACATGCAGCATCTGATTAGTAATCATTATCTGAACATGTCATTAGAATAAACTACTTCGTATTGCAGATTTTACCTTTTTTCTTGCTACTTTGTTATTCCATTTCAAAGGCCACTTTCATTTAAATCATATTAATACATGTTAATAACTTTTATCTTTACTGCCTCAAGTTGTGAACTGAGCATTTGGCATAAGCAGCCCAACTTTATCTTATTTCATTCTGCTTCGATGACTTTGTAAGTCTTCTGTCACAGGCTGTTTATGTTTTTATTGGTGATTCTCTCACCAAGGTTTATTTTCATACACAGTTAATTAGAAAATAAAATTACATGCTCCTGTATCATTAGGAATATTATCATTTTTAAAAATGATAATTCAGAGCACTAGTGGAGAAATTCATCCTCATTTAAATAAGGTGATCAGGAATGTAATTACTGTCACATAGATTAAATATATGTTCATTCACTCGTGTAACCAGACTGTACCCTCTCCAATACCTGTTAATAATTCAACATCTCTGTTACAGCTAAATATCTGAGAGAAACCACAGGACAGCTATTATCACCAGAATTAAAAATAATGATGGTACAAACAACTGTATGAGGTTTTTCAGTTTTCACAGGTATGCAAAATGTGGTTCATGACATGAGCTATAGCTACATTATAAGGGAAATTTTTCCTGTTGTATTAAGCATTTTGGTCAAATCTACATGAAAATTTGAAATCACAATTTAAGGTACAGCATAATGCTACTAATATGTTATCACATATATGCTACACAGGCACAGGACAGTGGGATTTTCCTCGCTTCTCAGTAGCTTTATCAAGGGTGTATTGTTCTTATTCAGACGTAATAACTGTTCTGCATGAGAGATATTAGTGCACAGTGTTAATGCACAGTTGCAATTTAGTTTCTTCTTTCTTGGAACAGAAATCTTACACAGAGACAGGATTTTCTTGTTATGTGGGGGTCTATCTTCATATTTCTGCACTAGAATGGCACAGATCATCAATCATAATTGTTTTAAAAGCAAATATTGATCTTTGAAAAGTCTTTTCAGATTTCATTATAGAAAATTGTTGTAACTTAAAAATAGGGGCACCACAAGAGCTAGAGGATGACAGCATAGGCAAGAGCTTCATTACCATCAAGTACATTAAGTGAATCCATAATGTCTCAGGATCCTCTTGTATGTTGCACTTATGCCCCAGTATGCCCTTGAGTCTCCTACTTTTGGGTAAGAATATCATGGTAAAATACATATCTTCCTCTAGTGCAAAGATGTCAAGTGTCAGCCCACAGATGAAAGGAACAGCCTGGTATTTGCTTTTTAGCCTAATAGAAAGCCTAGTGTTAAAGAAAATAAAAACTAGAAGTTTAAAAGACTGAATTGCCTTTTTGTTAAAACAAAGACTACACTGAAATAAAAAATAATATAATGTGGTTAACGCACAGAAAGATGGTTATAGTTTGGGCAGAAGGCAGGCACTTAGCACAGTTTTGACCTGTACAAAAGGTGTGTGAAAACAATGAAAATAACACAACTGAGGAATCGTGTTATTTGGACACTGGTACAGTCAAAATTTCTTGATGTGTAGCCTGAAAAGCACAAAGCTTATTGTAAATTTCCAGACAATGAAAAACAACCATTTATCAAAAAAATAGAAAAGAAACAAAAATAAGGAAAGTACACAATATCTCAGAATCCTTTTTCTATTCTAAAAATTGATTCATTTGATCCCATGATATCACCTATCACCAGTGCAAAGGAGCAAAAGAGTATAAGAGGTCTAGGCCCTAGAGCTGATGAAGCTGATGAAAAGCTTTAATTTTTTATCCTGATTGGATATTCCTTATGTGGAATTGCTAGTTAAATTCCTTCAGAACTGGTCCTTAATGTTTAAATTTCTGCTACTTCCACATTGATTAAAGACACAGAAGAGAGCCTCTGAAAGAAAATATTTATTATGCAGCTTGGTAGCTTAGTACTTACCTAATCTATAGCTCATGTTTCAAGAGGATTGTTCAATCTGACTAAAATTCTGTAAAAGGAGACTTAAGGATGTGCAAGCATTTTGCAGTAAAAATATCCTTCTGTTTCCACCCAACTACTCTCTAACACATTTCTGAGTTTTGAGGAACAAATTTAAGAGATGACCTGTATGGAGAAAAAGGAACTAATGGAAAAGTTTGTGGGGTTTTTTTCCCTGAACAATGCATTAATACAGTTTTCCAGCTCCCATAGTCCTTCTATATACTTATCCATTTGAAATCTGCTCATTTTTTCTGATGTTACAACTACATTGTTACAACAGTGACACTTTCAAATGAACAACTGAGGATATTCTGATGCAGTAAATATATTCTCTTATGATTTGTATTCGTAACACATACTGAGTCAAATGACATTTTGTTCAGTCATTTTTTATTACATGAGGTAGTTACAGAGGGGTAATCTGGAAAACTAAAGTCTGTGGTATTCTCTGCCAGAAAGCTGAAACAGGAAATATTTTTGTCTATAAAAAGCACAATTCAGTAAATGATATTGAGCTTTTACAAGTTTATAGCTCTTCTCCCAGGTGTCAAATCTGAACTTCAGTGTCTTTTTAAAAAACTATATTAACATTTCCGTGGGTGTTTTTAGCAAGGGAGGAGTCAGATAGTATTTACAGCAGCTCTGAAAATAAACCCCATGTGGAGGCTGGCATCTAATTGCAGTCCATGCCTGCCACCCTTTCCTTGGCCCACCAAGACCACTGAGGTAGGGAAAGCAACTTCCTTTGCTTGAAGGTTGACTTAAACATGGGAACCCCTGGAGGAATGGGATGAAAGATTAAGATTTCAAACCCTTCCATTGTATAGAAATCTTGGTGAAGAAATTTCACCTCAGGCATAAATCATACTGTTTTCTGTTTCTCTTTCTTACACAGGAGAGGCTCATCCTCTTCTAGTTTGAGTAAAACTGGTCTTTGGGGCAGAAAAAAAAGCTGAAAGAATATGAAATTCAGTAGTATCCCCATGGAATTTAATTTGAGAAAAATGGAACAGATTCTATAGAAGAAAAATACGACCCTCCTGAATCAAGTGCTATCACAGTTGTTTGGAATGGCTCTAAGATATTAGAAACCTTTTGTCGAAGGTTTGCTCCACTCAGGCAGAGAAAGCATTTGAACTATGATCATCCCATGCCAGGGGATTGCTCCAAGCATAGAGTACTGAGTAAGGTGAGTATGAAACGAGAAGAGTTAGTGTTTCATCTACTTCATGTGAGGTCAGGAGCTCAGAATGTGCCTGCTCCACTGAATGCCCAGTAGTGCAGACAGGGAAATGTCTTGCTGGAGTTAGCTGTGATGGTTGGATATTAGATGTGAGAAAAATATGGAGTAAGATTTGGGTCCTTTTCAAGGAGGGAGGGGAGAGGGAGAGAGAGAAAAAAACCCCAACAAAAACTACAACAAAAAAACAACAACAAAAAAACAGAAGTGACAAAGGGATTTACGTACTCCCACAATAAGGCAAAAGTTGTGAAGATCTAAGTTTTACACAGAAGTACTGGAATCCCTCTTCTTTGATTTTAGAGGAGCAGCACAAGAGCCACAGTGGTATTTTCCCATTGAGATCAGTGGCTCCATGCAAGGATTCAATCTGAAACACTTGGCAATTGTTTTCAGGAAGACAAAAAAGTGGGACAGCAGAAATCCCTCATATTTACACCTGATGTTTGAAGCCAATGGAATGGTCCATGAAACAGGAGCAAAACGCTGGTAAGGGCTTTTGAAAAATCCTACCAAATTTTCCTATGAGTATTTCAAGATAAGGAGTTCCATAAACTACTGTGTTTAGAGATTGTCAAATAGAGGCCATTCGCAAAAGTAAATAGGATAGGTGGCTCTTTGAGGGTTTAATTCTTTCTTTTTTTTTACAGATAAAGACAAACTTGCTACAGAAGTCCAGAACAAAATAAGTCTCTGTCATTAAGCAAATAATAAACATAGAGTTGAACATAAATTACAGTCTGAAATGAGATTGAATAATGTTACAGTAGGTACAAAATAAATGTTGCCTTTCTTTCTCAGACAACTGAAAAGCACTTTTCTGATTCAGTATATTCATCTGCACTGTGAGTAACTAACTGCATCAATAAGCAACTTCCCAATTAACATGAACAAACAAGAAATCATGAATTCATTTGAGAAAGGTTTTCCAACTCATTCTCTTTCTTCTTCACTCATGGATTTAGAGTACTATGAACAAAACATTGGCATTATCATTGATTTGCCATTGAAACATGTATTACCTAACACTAGATGCTGACACTGAAAAACACGCTTACATGACATCTAGATGCTGTCAGAAATGGATACATAATGGAAAGGAATTTGGAAAAGTATGTCTCAGGTGTTTTCATTTTTAAGATAGTGACTTTAAAATAAGCGTCTGCTTTAAAGAAACTGTAAACAAGATTTGTGTGTTTAAAGTCTTCCAAAAATTTTAGCCTGTCTCAATTGCAAAGATATTCAGAGATAGAGTATCTGTCACAGCTTTGATAGATTTTTAAATAGCCCTTTTTTTCATTTAAAAACTTTCAGTCTTGTTCCACATTTGTCTGATAACATCCATACTATACCATTTCAGATCCTCAGGCTGAGCAAATCAGCCCTTAACCTCTCACATGAAATCAGGAGACAGAGTTCCCTGAACTGATCATTACACTGATGTAACTGCCTGAAAGCTCTTATACTGAAGGGAGGGAGAAATTCTATGTGTGGCTGACTTATTGATTCACAGGAAACATTGTAAAGCTTGTGAAATCAAGTTATCATCAACAGCAATTTTGGAAAGATCTCATCACTGATGTACTTCAAAAGATGGAACTAGATAGATTCATAGAAGCTGGTGGTTTAAGCATGGGCCCTACAGGGAAGCCCAGAAAACAGATGCTGCTACCTGAACCCTGCATTGTACACTGAGACACAAATATGACTTGAAATTCTGGGGCAGCAGTGAAGACAGGAGGGCCAGCACACATGACTCTATTTGGACAAAGAGTGCCTAGAATGCTTAGGTATTTTAGGAGCATTTTATATCCATAAAAATAGGATCGTGGTTTAATTATTATTGAAACAATAATGATAATAGTAATGATTATGATAGTAGTAATAATAGAATATACCAATGAGTGATACACAGTACAATCACTCAACACCTGCTGACCCATACCCAGCCAGTTCCTTGCTAGCAAACCTGGAGGACAGAAAATCCCAAAAATGCAATGCTGGAAGAGAGAGAGAGAGGGCTTTCTGGCCAATCCTTATTGATATACTGAACATGACATTATATGATATGGAATGTCCTACTGGCATATCTGAACGCCAATTTGGATCTGTTGCTCTGGCTATATTCCCTCCAACCTGCACACTTGATCTTGATTTTGTAGCAACAACTAAAAACATCAGTATATTATCCACATTCTTCTCATACTAAATCCAAAATTCAAAACACCGTGTTATTCTAGCTACTAGGAAAATTAGCTCTATTCCAGCCAAAACCAGGACAGGGGGGCAACTGTGACTGAATTCTGTTAAATTAAAATATCTTTGAAATGTCTGTATCTTTGTGATTTTTTAAAAAAGCGTACTCTTCAACTGTCTTAAAAACATTGCTTGCATAAATGTTGCCAAGCTCACTGAAGTCTCAAATGATCAGGCCTCATAGGATTCAGAGTTGGATTCACCCCAAATGTATTTTAACAAGGGTTCCTATAACTCTGTAGAAATCTGATGATCTCATTAACATACTTAAGACTCATATAATTTTTATACCTGGCAACATTTTCATTATATCACCTTTACACCTTATTGTAACCAATAAATGAATGTTGACACATTGACATTTATGAGAGGCAGCCAAGTGCCTGAAAAATTCATAGGTCATCATGATGACCCATTACAATTTGACTAAAATGAACCCCAGAGAAAACTCATTTAAGACTAAATTTTCATCTAGAATTTCCTCTGAAGAAACAATGCACTGACAGTCTTTTCCAGTGCCAGATGGTATTGCTTCTGCTTCTTGGTACAGAAATTCAAATGAGGGAATAAGTAAGGTTAAACATGATTTAATACATATTAATCTAGAATTAATCCAATCATTTGTTCAAATAATTTTTAAAATAAACTTAAAGTATCTATATTTGCATAAGAATAAAATGTCTTTTCAGTCTCTAAAAAACATAAAGCTATCTCTGATACTGCATGGTTGGACTCATACAAATGAGATGGACATAACGTAGCTCCAGTTCTGCATTATTTGAACTCTGGTTTTAGGCAATTTTAATAACTTCACTGGGTTTTCATGGAGCCATTCATATAGTCACTCATGTGGAAAAAAAATATGAAATCTGACAGGCAGGAGCTGTTTATACTGGTCTACAATTATTTTAAGTCCACTGATTTCATCAGAGTTACTCCTGATTTATACCAGCTTCTCTCACTGAAGAATCAGTCTTCATAAGCTTGCTGCAAGTGTACATATTTTCAACAATTTCAATAAATGTCTGCTGTTACAGAAGTGAAAAAAGAGTCAATTCCACTTCTTTCTTGCACTACTCTGTCAACACCCTTTAGATGTGCCCCATCACTGGCACCAAACCTGAACCAGGCAGTCAGGTGCCATTATTTTCCTGCTGACGGGCTTGTACGCTGCAGCCTTCCACCCCAGGCAAGGTGGCCTCTGCTCCTTGGTGAACCTTGAACAATCCCACTTGCCAGTATGAAAGAGAGCACGCTTGGGTGGTCTTCAGACTTTTTTCAAAATCTGTTGATGAATAGGACCAGAGTTTTGGTGGGTCTGCTTCTAGACCATTTGAGTAGGGAAGAGCATGGGGCAGAACAGAACCTCTCTAGACAGTCAGGAGGCACACCTGCAAGTCTGGTGAGCTAAGACTCACTCTCGTGTTGTACTACCAGCACAGCGAGAGGTGTCCCTCCTTATTCAGGGAGGTGTTGAAGCTTTTGTGCAACAGAATTACATTGTTATTGCATTGTAACGGCAACCTTATGCATAGATAAGAGGCTATGCACATGAACTCTTTCAGTCCATCTGCTGTCTGTTGTGAACTCTCCACCATGTCAGACAGCATCTGCTTTCTTATCTGGTAGCAAGTGACACCCTTGCCCTAAATTTTGATGGTGAAGCCAGAGGGCAATAAGTATCACAAACCTTCTAATTTCCAGGCACTCCTCCAGTAGAAGACAAACCTGCAGAATTTGTACTGCCTCCTAGATGTCCAAAATTTTCTGAATATTGCAGAGAAAGATCATCAGGTAAAACATCAGACCATGGAGAAATTCATCCAGAAGGAGGATGATTGGGTAGAATTAATTTGTTCAGTAACAAATGCTCCAGAGTAATCACAAGCATTGGAAAGTATCATTTCACCAGGACCTTTTGGTTGAGGAAAAGCAATGGTGAAAGAAGTAGCTGGAAATCCTAAAAGATGGAAAAGAGCCTGAAAGGGTTCTCCACTGCCTGACCAGGTGTGGCTGCACCACACTGGCTGTGGTCAATGTGCAGTCCAGAGGCTATCACAAGCTCTCTTGCTCTGACACTGAAGATACTTGTCTTCCTGAAGGTCTGATCCAAAGGAAATTTGGAAAACAAAAGAGTTTTTTTGTGTGGGCCTGGTAGAACAGGTAAAGAAGACAGCTGAGACTGCAATGCAGTCTTTCAGGTATTTTGTTTTGATCTTTCTCAGTTTTGTCCTTTGTGGAGTGGACATGTAGCAGTGCTCTGATAACATTTCATAAATCTCGTGATAATGCATATTTTTAACAATTTTGTGGGCAAATAGCCCAAAGTCTGAATACATATTCTGGAACTGGTTTGTGAAAGGAGAGTGTTCGCATTTTAGTTTTTACAGACAAAATGCACATAGTTGTTGCTGCAGAGAACCCTTTCTCAGTTAGCTTAAGATTCAAAGGAAGAATGTATTTGTGACTTCAGCCTTTCTTAATAGTGTGCAAAAGATGCTTGAGGTTGAAATAGTTTGAAAGGGCCCTGAATAGATGTCTGAGTACAGCATAAAAATATCTACTGTTAAAATGTCTTTCTCAGGCAAACTCCATCTTTATATCAATTACCTACTTATTATTGCAGCCTCTGCAGCATTCCCCTTTGCTGTGAGCTGCACTTCTGCTGATAAGCTACTTTGATTAGAGACAGTGCTGTGCCCACCTATGTGGTTGTGTTAGTGTCAAGAGCATAGACAGACCCTGAGGCATTCTTGGTCCAAGTGAGCAAGCAGGGGATTAAAAGTCTGAAAACAGTTTCAGCTACCTGTTTAAACTAGTACATACTGTGCCCCAGTAACAGGAGTGTCCTTCAGTCTCTCAGTGCAGTAGGTAATCCCTGGACTAATGCTTGCTTTCATGGCTTAATTTTGGCCTGCTGGTCTAGCAGGTGACCAGTGCCACCTATGTTTGTGCTTTACTAGGGGGATTTGTTCCCTGCAATTATGTTCTTTGGGAAAGCTTTTAATTCTGTCATTCTCATCATCCCTTCTATTTGCTGACAGGGTTCAAATGTCACCTTCTGTAGCCTGCCCATGTGCTGGCACAACCTGGTCTCTGACAAGAGGGAGACCACACTTCCCCCTTATAACATTGGAAGGGAAGGAAGGAGAATACCAGGAGGTGAGACCTGAGGGGAAAGGGAAAGTACAGCCTGGCCTCGGGGTCATATGGGGCATAGGGAGGCTTTGGGCCATTCTTCAAACTTGAAGGGAGTAACGAAGAATCTCAAGGCCTGGAAAAGGCAGAATAGGTAACTGTCTCAGCGTTAGGAAAAACAGTAGTAAAAAACCCACAGGTGACCTCACACCACCTGGCATGCTGAGACTACACCCAGGGACATTCTGAATTTAAATGCTCACCAGAAACTCTGATTTTGCAGCCATCACTCAGATAGCAAAAGTGTCAAGTTCTGCTTAGAAAAAAGAGAAGAAGGGGCTTAAAATTGCTTTATTAAAAATGAAATATTGAAATAGTTAGTTCCAAAATTGTAGCTGCACAGAATCTTGCTGAGTCCAGACGATTCTAGGAACATTGACAGTTATTCTGCAGATCTATGCTACCAAATTCCGTATGGCAAAGATGACACCCAAAGTTTTCAGCTATAACATTAGCAGCGTGCAGCACCTGGCAAGTCAGGTTTCCACCAGAAAGCATGGAAATCTGAGACCTGCAGGTGATACTAAGGCACATCTTAGAGGTAGATGGTTGGTTAGAGAGAGATTAGTCTTGTCTTCCTGGCTCATAACTCACTACGGACCTGAGAAACTGGAAGCCTTGACTAGATTTGAAGCCTAGAAGCTAGACCTGGAGCCCTGCAACTCAGAGGAGAGAAGCCTTGTGGCCTCTACTGGGATTAAGGTGCTTTGTGGTTTTAGGTCAGTGCCTCCATACAGACTACTCAAGGGCCAAGGACCCAAATCTTCTTACTGTGCAAAGCAGCTGGCTTCCAGAAAGTCTTTTGGATCAACTATCCCCAAGGCATGACATTTCTGTAGCACTGTACAGGGCTGTGCTGAAGCAATAGGCCTGGCTTTCCAGCAGGCACTGGTCTGCAGCAGCTAAAAGAACAGGGCAAAAATGCAAGGAGCATTTCAGAAACATCTTGTATTAGTATTTCTAAAATTTTCTCTTTGGTTCATAGAAAATGAAGAAGATTTGGTTCCATTAATATGCAGAATATTTTAAAATATTGCAATATCATAAAATTCAACAAACTTGAAATATCAGAGTTTCAGGCAGCTCTGCATTCAGTGCTGGAAAGACAAAATTACTTCATATGGCCAAAGGTGGGCTTTCCTCAGTTTATAGGAAAATATCAACAAGCTCTATATTCCAGTAAATACATATCCATAAATTAAACTATCCATATTTTAAGCTCAGACATCGTGGTCTCAAAATATCAGTTTAGAGAGAATTTCATGTAAAAGTAATTTGGTGTTACAACATGGTGAAAGTCATGTCTTTTTAGTGGAGAATAGGATGAATAAAATGGAGGTTGAATGCAGCAGTAGATCATATTTTTATGGGAATTAAGTGCTATCGCAGAAGATAGTATTAACTACTGTATAACATTAAGTTGCATTGATTTGGCATTTAAACATAAAGCGGAAATAATTGTTTGTATCATAACCTGCTCATAGAAAAGTAATTTAATTTATTCCATGACAGATTACATTGACTGTTATCTCCAGTCTCAGAAAAGGGATTAAGTACTGTATCAAGGCTGGGTAATAACTTTCACTGTGGTCCCTCTGACTCAATGTGGTGGCTGAAGGCTGAAAGCAGCAGGTACTGCCTGTCGGTCGTTGGACTTGAGCTACCACTTAACTGTTCTTTAGCCATTGTATTTCTTCTGCCCCTTCAAAGACTTCTCTAAATGTTTCATATTTAGAATGTGCTTTCTGTGACAATCAAGTATGTTATTAAGGCATATTTAATTTCCTGGTTTTGTGTATTAAATGTATATAAACCATGGCAGTTTTAATCAGGAAAAGAGGGGTTTTTTGGTTTTTTAAAATCAGGCAAATAGCTTCATGTAAGAGAGTAGAGAACTCAGGCAAAAGTAATTTTGATAGCTTTACTTAAAATAAAGATAATAGCTTTCTATTTAGCTGTCATCTTTCCTATGGGAATTAGAGTCATACTGGTCAGTCAAGAAAATCTTTTTAGTATACATTAAGTATTCCTGTGTGGAATAAAACTTTGAAATTATTTTTCCATAAAGCCATTTGAAGGTTCTTGCTAACAAGGATGTTTTCCTCTTGTTTTATGTCTCCTTATGCAGAAGCTGATTTGGTTTTGGCAGCCTTAAACCCATGTGCATCTGTTTCTCTGGACTGCTCCTGACATAGCCAGTCCTTCTGAGGCTGCATCCCAGCTCCACACCCAGAGAATCCTGCTAGGAACATATGTGAGGATGCCAAGTATTTTGAAAATCAAACTGCTGGAGTTTCACTGATGATGAACCCTCAGTGAGACTTGAGTAGCGAGAACCATTTTTCAGTTGAACTGTCAAGCCCAGAACTAGAAGTTGAAAAAGGAGGGAGCTGACAGGGAAGACTGAAAGCAGCCAGCATAATGAGCATTGAACATTAAACATCTGTTTGTGATCTTCCAGTTGACCATGATCCATTTATGACATAACCAATCTGCACCTAAGCCATTTAAATTATCTGAAAAGAAAACAAATAACCATTGTTTAATTCTTAGATTGTCATATCAAAATCATGATGGATGAGCTTTTCTGGGGTCTCTTAAATTTCAGGCTACAAACTCAAGTATCCTAGAATGAATCCATGTCTGAATAAGGGTTATGACATTTATTTGGACTCTGGCTTCATTTGTATGACTAAGCAAAACCCAGGGACCATTTTGTGGTCCTGAGGCCAAATGGCATGGTGAGCTTGGGTCCAGACTGCTGCACGTCATGTCGCCTGTACCTTCCAAATGGCAGGGTCCAAACTGTCTGCTAGAAAGAACCCCTGGCACACACTGTCGCTCAGACTGGGTTTAGGCGATGTCTGGGAGAGCTGGTGCTGCAGCAGTCTCAGTGGCAGGTAAATGACAGGCTGGTGCTCAAGCCCTTGCCCTGGTCCTGTTTTATTTAGTATTATGACACACCTACGTGCCTACACACTCACATGTGTACTTATATGCACATATCTATACACATCGCGTATTGAATATATAATAGTCTTTATGCTACAGTGCTTAGTGAGCACAATCCACTGCATTACCTCCTCCTCCTATTCCCAGGAGGCTCCCTGATTTCATTTAACATGTTTTGACTCTGCATCATGAGGGTGAAATACCAGTTTCTGGGAAGTGGCAGCACATTATACAAAATCCATGCAGGAGAACTGAAAATGTAAAGTACAGAACAATAGAAAGCTCAACTCATTTAGAAGGTTTGTGAAATCTCCAGATAGGAGAGTGGTTATGATGACACTTTAAGGTCCTTCCTTGGCCCTTTGCTCTGATCTATAGAGAGAAGAATAAGAAAAAAAAAAAATATCTGATCTTAAAGTTATCAGTCACTGAGGTTCAGTCATAAGGGCCTCCAAAAAAACTTATGGCTTTGAAAATACACTGTTGTCACCACTGGGGATCCATCACAGAAAGTAATGTTTTATTCCCTTTGAAAATACGTCCTTTATAGTAAAGCAACAAATGCTTTTTGTTTTGGAAGAGCTGGCAAGAATCAGTTCCCAATTATAGGCAAAGGATTTTCTAAACAGTTAACAGAAATTTGTAAAGATTACTGGTATTTCTTTATTTCAGAAATTACAGTAATACATCTATATCATCTGGGAGTTACTAATATTAATACTGAATCTTCCTACATAAGAGAAGTTTAAAACTTACTACTATTTTTATCTTCAACACATATGACTGTAAGATGGATAATTAAGCCTTCAAAGGTTGTAGAAGGAATATTTTGAAACAAACCTGAACTAAATGACTTTGATCTGGTAACTATATGCTTATTCAGTCTTGAGAGACTGAGTCTAGGAATACAATCTGCTGCTTCTTGTGCCAGAACAACCTGGTGATCAAACTGATGAAGTAGAGCCAATTTTGTACACATATCCAATAAGACAGTTGGATCTTATTATTTTTAGCCTTGGAAAGTGGCTTTTGACATTCATAGGATGTTTTGTATGTTAGTCCTGCAGTAAAAGACATGAGGAAGGTTATTCTTACATTAAGTAGAATCATGGAATCACTTTGGAATGAACCTCATGAGGTAGTCTTGTCCAATTCCTTTCTTAAAGCAGGTTCGCTTCGAAGTCAGGGCCGGTTTCAAAGTTACATCATGTTCTTCAGGGTGGTATCAAGATAGGTTCTGAATACCTCAAAAAATAAAGAATACTTGAAGAGTCAGGGAATAAGGAGTCTTTTCATAATTTTTAATTGCTGACCAGTAGTCATATTGTCCTTGCCAATACAAGGCAAACCCTGTGATGTTTGCCTCATATGCTCTTTTTATGACTTCTCCTATCCCAAAAGTTGAAGCAGTAGGCTTGATATTACTGTCAGTTGTGTTATCATGAGGTTTCTCTTTGGTAGTCAACATGTAGACTTAGCAGAGAAGATAATCTTGTGGAAAAGATTTTAAAAGATATTCTTTAAAAGTTATCCCTCCTACATGGTAATCAAAGGTACCACTGGAAAAAAAGCTAAAGGGATCTGTCCCTTTTTTGTACAAACTGCTTCAACCAACACCTTCTGGCAAGTATATTTTCAGCAAATTCAGCCTGATAGTAAAATTCAGTGCCTGACCTGTACCATCTTCAGTGAAAGAAGAAACATCAGTTTAAAGGGAAATTGATTATCCTTTCCTTAAAGGATTATTGTTGCTTTTTTTTCATTTTTTTAATATTCACACCATCTACTTGATGTAATTTTGTTCTAGATATTGAGATAGAAAAACAGCACACATAAGTACTTGATGATGCAAGAGTTAAATCAAAACTGACAGGTTTGATTTAATAGTAAACTTAGAGAGACTCATCAAAGGCAAGAAAATGTTAGTTCAACTAGATTGAAGGCTGGATTTTTAACACAGCCCCACCCACAATATTTGTAATTAGATTTTTCCATGAAAATCTAAGAATTAAATACAAGATGGTCTCTCTTCTGTTTTATGCTTTTGGACGTAGCCTGGATTTTCTGAGCATTGCTGTTCTTTGTGCTCTTAGACCTGTATTAATTATCCTGAGTAACAAAGGTTTGAATGAGATATTTTTTGCAGTTTGGCAGTGTACTTTACCTGTAGATTTTTTCAGGAAATTCCTTTTTTGATTGAAATTTTCAAGAAGGATTTTGAAGATTTTTCATATACCCTCAAGTTTTGGACATCAGGGAACTGTCATGCTATTTCACTCTCAGAATAGCTGTCTGCCTAATCTATGGTTGGAAAGCCAAGACGAATCTGCTAAATATGCACAGGTCAGGTGCTTTACACATCTGTGTGTCTGCACTCTGTGTGCTGTGTGCAGCATTTCCCAGCAATAGGAGGGAAATCTCGTGGATGTGCTGCACAGCAGCTGTAAACATAAATCCTACATAAACCTGTTTTCAGGAGATGAGCACTGGACAGCATCCCCTGTTTAGAGAGCTCTACTGTTATCACAGCTGCATGTGTAAAACATTGCACTGGAAGATATATGTATACACAAATGAGAGAGAAAGCCAAAGCTGGAGTTTCTAACTGGTTTATGTTTCAAACTGGTCCCTGAAAAGGCAAGAACACAGAGCATTTCCTCATTAAATTCTCAACCAAGAAGGAGATGAGAATGGTTGAACTGGTGGGTCAGTCACTCTGCATTCCAGATCTGCTTCCAGAAGCTGCTCTAACCATCACCTCTAAGATCCCAGGGTAGAGCCTCCTTTGAGTTTCCTGTTGAATCTCTTCTCCTGTGCTTAAAAGAACAAAAGTAATTGGGATGCAGAAAGGAACAGAGTGCGAATGTCCTGGTACTTAAAGGACTCACCTACACATAGGAAGCAGAGAGCTAATCTGTTTTTCAAGGTTTGTTTATACATCTGGTCAAATGACTATTCAATCTATGTAGAAAATATAGTCAACTCTGAACTATTTCACACAAAAAGCCTCCAACTAGGTATTCTATCCGAATGAGAGTATTGTGGTTTAAATCAGCTGGCAGCCAAGTGCCACACAACTGATTGCTCACTCTCTCCTGCCGCGGAGAATAGGGGATATAATTAGAGGCGTAAAGATAAGGAGACCTGCAGGCTAAGATAAAACAATTTAATAAGTGAAATGAAATAAAATTAAAATATTAATTATTATAAAAATAATAATAGAATATACAAATTAAATATGTACAGTGCAATTGCTCACCACCTGCTGACTAATGCCCAGCCTGTTCCTGGCTAGTGATCCTGGAGGAGACAAAATTCTGAAACTGCAACCCCAGAAGAGAGAGAAAGCTCTTTGACCACTCCTTATTTGCATACTCAGTGTGGTGCTATATGATATGGAATACTCATTGGCATATCCAAATGCCAGTTTGGATCCATTGGTCTGACTATATCCCCCCTAGCTTCTTCTGCGCCTGCAGACTAGTAAAACATGGAAAGTTAGAACGTTCTTGATCTCTTAGCAACAATTAAAAACATCAATATATTATCAACACTCTTCTCATGACAAATCCCATATGAAATTCAAAACACAGTGCTATTTTAGCTACTAAAAAGAAAATTAGCTCTCTCCCAGACAAAACCAAGATAGAGGTTAATACCACTTCCAGTCATGTTCTTGAAGAAAAGACTGACATAGACTTTGTTTGCTGAAAATTGACTTAGATATCTCACTCTAGGAGAGGGCTGAGAGGTCCAAGTGCCAAAAAGGAGTAGATGCCTCCCTGCTAAAGTATCTAAGCCATGAAGTAAAGCAGAGCTTGAGTCAAAGGCTTAGTTTTTTCCATTGACTATTGTCCTTATATGTAGCTCTCACTCAGCAAATTGGTTGTCTCTTCCCACACATTGTTGACCTTAACTGTGTAATTCAGACCATGAATTTTATTATGGATGTCACATCAAGTCCACGTAGGTATAAACTTGTCAGTCAAGCTGTATAAGAAAGACACCACCAACTCAAAAGTAGGAGGCAAGAAAGTCAGTGAATACAACTGGATGGGGCAGCAAAATACAGTAATTCATATGGAGACAAACATATAATCAATAAAATTAAAACAAATCAGTTGTTTGACAGTTTAGTGTTCAAGATAAAGGGACAGAAGTACAGATACAGAAAGTCTCTGCCTTGGACTTTCTGTACTCTTTACAACTGTGCAGTGTGGGTGGAAAATTAAACCCTTGTATTAAGTATAAAGAAAATCCTATCACATACAATATAGAATACAATCTTACAATATATGATATATCAATTTTTCAACTATATTAGTGATTTTACAGATGACAGGCTTGGAAAAAGAGGTGTGAGCAAGTTGAAAAGGGTGTGAGAAAAAGTTCATAAGAGACAGTAGGAAATGTTATGGATTACATGCAAACACACATGCACACACAGAGAGAGTCTTTCTGTATCTTACATGGGCAGTATCAGACCTCTACAAGAACCAAAAGCAATACATTTATCCATAACACTCTTGACAGCAGACATGATTAAATTTGTACTCAAGAAATTCCAGAGCCAATGCCCAGAGTATGCTGAGTATGCCCAGAGTATGGGAGCTGCATCCAACTACCTGTCAGAGGAAGCATAAAAATGATGGGAAGCCTCTGAGGTTGGTCAGAAAAGACAGGGTTCCTTCCCTTAGAAAAATAAAGCACCAAAGAATGCTTGCTCAGCAAGAAGTTTACTTTGCCAAATTCTCCTAACTCTGCTGCTCTGCTTCTATTACACTGCATTACCTTCTTTCACCATTTATGTATTAGCTACATCTATTGTCAGATGCAGCCAGGCCTTAGGAAGAATGGGATTTCTTCTGAAAAGTGACTGCAGTTTTGCCAGTTAACGGGGGTCGACAGAAAGGTCACTGGCACCAATCAAAAGAGTAAGCTTATTTTACTGATTATCTTGGGGAAATACAAAAAAAGAAACAACACAGTAAGCAATCAGAATAAGCTAAATATATTGCAAAGCAAAACCACAAGGTTAGGCAATGCATCTAATTACTATATAAAGTTAACAATAGTGACTAAGAAAGATACATCACCAATTGTGCTTTTTACCATCATCCAGACCTGCAGTTGCTGGGGTGCCTCAGGGCAGTGAGGGTTTGGAGAACCATTCCCCAGCAACTGGGAAGTCCTGCATAGTGCACCCACCTGCAGATGAGGCCACCAAAGAGTCGCTGCACAGGGGTCCAAATTTATAGTGCTTATTTATCAAACTCTTCAGTTCAGTATGCCTTGAATTTTTTGAATTTGTCCTTGGTGCCATCTCTAGGCATACCAAGGATAAGAGGGTCATTAGGAGCAGTCAGCACGGCTTCACCAAGGGGAAGTTGTGCTTGACCAACCTACTAGACTTTTATGAAAATATAATGAGGTGGCTGGATGATGGTAGAGCAGTGGATGTGGTCTATCTTGATTTCAGCAAAGCATTTGACACGGTCTCCCACAGCATCCTCGCTGACAAATTGAGGAGGTCTGGGTTGGATGGTCAGATAGTGAGGTGGACTGTGAACTGGCTGGTGGGAAGAAGCCAGAGAGTGGTGGTCACTGGGGCAGAGTCTAGTTGGAGACCTGTGTCTAGTGGAGTCCCTCAAGGGTCAGTACTAGGATCAGTATTATTCAATATATTCATAAATGACCTGGATGAGGGAATTGAATGCACTGTCAGCAAGTTTGCTGATGACACAAAGCTGGGAGGAGTGGCTGACACACCAGAGGGCTGTGCTGCCATCCAGAGAGACCTGGACAGGCTGGAGAGCTGGGCAGGGAAAAACTTAATGAAATATAAAAAGGGCAAGTGTAGGGTGTTGAACCTGGGCAGGAACAACCCCAGGTTCCAGTATAGGTTGGGGAGTGATCTCCTAGAGACCAGTGTAGGGGAAAGGGATCTGGGAGTCCTGGTGGACAGCAGGATGACCATGAGCAGCACTGTGCCCTTGTGGCCAGGAAGGCCAATGGCATCCTGGGGTGCATTAGAAGGGGTGTGGTCAATAGGTCAAGAGAGGTTCTTCTTCCCCTTTACTCTGCCCTGGTGAGGCCACATCTGGAATATTGTGTCCAGTTCTGGGCCCCACAGTTCAAGAAGGACAGGGAACTGCTTGAGAGAGTCCAGTGCAGAGCCACCAAGATGATTAAGGGATTGGAGCATCTCCCTTATGAGGAAAGGCTGAGGGAGCTGGGCCTCTTTAGCTTGGAGAAGAGGAAGCTGAGGGGGGACCTTACTAATGTTTATAAATATATGAAGGGTGAGTGTGAGGAGGATGGAGCCAGGCTCTTCACAGTGGTGTCCAATGATAGGACAAGGGGCAATGGTTGTAAGCTGGAACACAGGAGGCTCCGCTTGGATTTGAGGGGGAGCTTCTTTACTGTGAGGGTAACAGAGCACTGGAACAGGCTGCCCAGGGAGGTTGTGGAGTCTCCTTCTCTGGAGACATTCAGGACCCGCCTGGACGCCTTCCTGTGTGATCGCATCTAGGTGTTCCTGCTCCAGCAGGGGGATTGGACTAGATGATCTTTCGAGGTCCCTTCCAATCCCTGACATTCTGTGATTCTGCGATTCTGTGAATTTTCCTTTGTGCAGAAATGACTGGCACATCATTCTTCAGGCTGGATTCCACCCAAAGTCTGGCCAGTCCTTGTGGTGGAACCCAAGGGAGTATTTTTATTCTTGTGGTCTTAACCACACATTTCTCAACTGGTATCTGTCTGGTTTCACCACCTATTTCCCTTCTAACCAAAAACACTGTTGATTGCTGCTAAAAATTTGTGGATTGCTGTTGCACTATAAATATAATATTATATAAATATTTTATTATAAATATATTATATATTATTTATAATCTTATATAAATATAATCTTTACAGGGTCTGTCTAGAGGTCAACAATTAGCTTGGGCCTGTTACCCAGGCCTTGATATATCAAGGCTGTAAAGTGGAAACACCTCCAACAGTCTTTAGTCTTAGGGGACAGGGCAGGAGAGAGAACTCAAATTCATTTTAGCTAGAAAAAAAAGATACACTGAAACATCTGAGAATGAAGTATCTTTCCACATTAGGTCAAATGAGATTTTAAAACAAGACATTTCATTAAAAAACACAGAAATACAAATCCCTCTGTGTGACTGTGGTACGTATGCAGTGCTTTTCACAGGTAGAAATGGACATCCCTGTACTACTTTGTGTACATTTACTTGGCTGAAGAATTTGGGGCTGATTTTGTAACTACCTAGCAGAAATAAAGGTAAGCAGAGGAGGCTCATAGTTTGGAAGATGCAGATTGCCCAAAGAAAGAAATCCATTAATACATACTAGGATCTAATTAATTACTGTAAACTGACTGTATGAGTCACCATCTTGGGTGTTTAGAAAAGCCCTTCCAGTTCTGCAACTTGAAGGAAAAAAGGAGGTGATACAGTCTAGACACTAGAGCAGAGAAATCAGGACAGGTAGCTGTTCTACAGCTTCTATTTTTTTCTAGCTAGACTAAAGTTACTCAAAGTCAAAGAAGCAGGTCAAATTAATTACAGTTCTCAGAGAAAACCATTACAGAAGAGTGATCACATGCCAGCCACAAAATACTTCTCTATTAGCCCCAGCCATAGAACATACTTTGGAGGCATTGGGATATAATGCTTTCCTGAACCATTTAAAGTTGGTCCAGCTAGGAGTGATAGATAGAGAAGAACAGGAATTCGCTACTGATGTGGAAGCATAGACAATGACTGTGAGGCCCAAAGAGACCCTGGCTTGGAAAGATATGGTTTTGTCCTTTCCATCATGCACTTTCCATCATCTGTATCTGGCTCCCCTTGTTGATTCCTGAGGTGATGTTTAGGAAACTGTCAACTACTGTTTATGATAGAAAAACAAGTAATTGAGTTGAAAAGTAGAAAGGTATGAAAATGGGGAGTGGTATTTAAACAAAGAGGACTCTGATTTTACTAAATTAAGCTGGAGTGTTTGAAGAAGAGAATTTTTATAAACACTATTTTAAGCTTACAGTCTCTGGAATTTCAGAAATTTCACTAAGATAGACAGAATCCAACGGATACATTTGAATGAAAGGATTCAATAACTGAATATTTGCATTTAGTTTCTTTAAAGGGGTTTAGATTTGAAGGCTGCTAAATAGAATAAAGATGATTAAGAGGAAAACGAGAATGCGTCACCTTCCACAAGCATTTTGAGCATTAACAAGGTACTTTTGTTGGGGCAGCTAAGGCAATGGAAAGTTATTTAAGTGAAGAAATCCTTACATGGCAATTTTATTTCCAGTAACATGTTGGCTCTAATACTATAAACCAGGAAAGGATTTCAGTACCAATTAAACATGCCACACATTTTGAAATAAGAGATAGTAACACTTAGACACTAGCCATAAGATTAAGAGCTTTTGAGCAGAGCTTTTTCAAACAGCTTGGGGAAAAAAAGTAAGTATATCTGTAAGGCTGAGGCATCATGTTTCAAGTCAGCTAAAAGGAAATGTGCATGGACAAACCCTAACTTGTAGGAGTATAAAAGGGAAGTGCTGACCAAGTTTAACTATAGTGATATGAATAATACTACACTAATGTAGCATTACCATATGTATTATAATTCTTCAGCAATAGGTTTTCTTGAAGAAAACAGCTGCAGTGCTGAAGTTTTAATCTTCTGAAAATTACAAGGCAGAAAAATTACTCAGGCCTCAGAATCTGAGTATCACAAAAGGAACAGTTATGAAGACTGTCATCCTGATAACTATTTGCTCTTTCTTTTTGCTAAAAAGATTTTTTTATCCTCAAGTTTGGTTTTGATGTTTGCTTGTAATAGGCCGTCAATATATCTTTTTAAGTGTCCATCTATTCTTTCCAAAACAATAGCAAATTTTCTAAGATCTGTGATAAAGAGAGCATCGTTAAGGGCGGTAGTGCTGCCAGCTTAATTAATGACACATCTCATGCTAAAAAGATGAAAATACCTGGCTTCTGCATCAACTATCAGAGTAAAAAAAAAAAACAACAACAAAAAACCAAACAAACCAGGAAATGCTGATTAATCTTTGTATATGCTAAGGGATGGGTAGAGCCAGTACTGTATCCCAGGGTCACCTGATTGTCAGGTGGGTGATATTTTGGAAACATATTATTACTTCCTTTTGACTTGGATACTCAGGTTTCTTCTGAAGAAGTCTAAGTCCAGAGGGATTACCAGCTGTTGTTTCCTTGTGGTCCATATGTGAGAAGGTATATGCTTGAGTCAAGAAGCCTGGGCATGCTTTTAGGTCTACTAGTTTAGATGTAGCCATGGTGATGAGACTACACATGGGACCTATAAAGTTTCAAGTATGAAACATATTAACCACTTGTGTGTGTTAACCTTCTGCACATGCACTGCTACAGTTCTTCTAGTGATTTTGGACATCATATGACAAATCTATCTGTCAACATGATGGAGAAGGCTCACGGAACCAGAGAAAGCTTTCAGCACTATATAGCTGCTACTCTTGTCACCTCATGGGATTTTGTACAGAAAAAGTATATAAAGTATATTTCTTTATCTTCCATTTTTTAGCCACCAGGATTCACCTGAGTCATGTTTCCAGATTTCAACAATACTCCTGTTCTCACAAGGTCATTCTTCCCTAGGACATAGGGGGTTTTTTGTTTGGGGTTTTTTTTTTAAGAAAAACAAGAAAAAAAAGAAAAAAAAAAAGAAAAAAATTGTGCTATAAGCCTCAAAGCAGACTGCAGGACATTCTTGGCTCACAGAAGACAGTGAAATTTATATGGACTATAGTTTTGGTTGTACCAGGAGTGAATTAACAGGCTTTAACTACCATGTATTAAAGTGAAAGGTCATAGAGTGCTTACAAATCAGTTATATGCATAAGTTTAATAAGAAAAAAACAAAAGTCACTATAGTTAAAGAGGCTCTCTAATAAAAATGGACTTTTCTTCATTAACGTCTTTAAGTTAAACCTGGATTCTTCCACTATTTTTAAGCAATCACCAAAATGGGGGAGCACAACTTTTAACAACAGCATTTAAATTTAGAGATAGTAATATAGTGTTTTATCTCTGTTCAATTTTGAATGCCTTATTTTTGAATGGAAATGTTCATGGCACCCAGTTTCATTAAATCATTCTGCCTCCAAGAGAGAGAAATATAAGCAAAATACCAAAGAGTTGTAATCTCACATGAGGTAAGATGCAGTGCAAATTTTCTAGTGTCAGGAACTCTGATTTCTGCAAACACATCTCAGGAGTCCTGGTACATCACTAACCCTTTAAGGGTTGTTTTGCGCTGCCCTGTCAGAACAACTGCCTGCCCTTTGGAGCCCTTGTGGCTATTATGTTTGTAGCAGTGTACAGAGGTAAAAAACAAAAGTGACTTAGTTCAGTCAGCTCTACCCTTTTGATCATAAAGAGCTGTGCTGAGAAAGGGATCCAGCACAGGTCATCCAATAGAAGACACAGAGAGTATGGTCAACACCAAAGGTGCTTTCAGCAGTTGGCACCTACATTGGGAACAATAACCATCTAAAAACTCCCCTAGATAGCCACAGTTCAGTGACTAGCTAGTTTGTTAGCAAGGAAACTATTTATTAGCAAAAGGTAGGACAATGAGAGTTTGTGGGATAACTAGCTTTGGAATTAACCCACAAGTAGTGGACATTACTGCATTCCCAGGATCTGAGCACCTGTTTAAACCAACCCATTTCCTAGCTCTGCTTCTGCTTTTCTGCTTTTGTCTTCCCTCCTCCTTTCTTCCTCCCCTTCATTGGAGTAGTCAAGTAGTCACATATGTGCCCCAGTGTGCTTATTCTTCACAGTCATCCCTCTCCCTGTCAGACAACCACTTATCATCTTCTTGATTTATGTCAATAAAGAGTAATTCTACCAAAGTAAATGGAATTCATTTAATGAAGAAATCTTGGTGTACATGGAAAGAATAAACCTCTGTAATGTTTTGAGTTGACATTTGTCAATACAGTCTATCTCTTTCATGCTGTTCCACTTATACAAGCACTCACAAATCCAGTTTAAATGGCAAGTTAGCCAGGTTTATAGCTTACCTGTGCTGATTAAAAAACAAAGAGACACAAGTGGTTTTGTGTACCTCATTCATTAAATATCTGAGATTAATTAGTACTTATCTGATATAATCTTTCATTTAACACAGAGATAAAAGTGTAGTAGTTACATTTACTGCAAGGTTTATAGTCAGTGCTATTTTCTCTGCTGTATCATTTCTATGGAGAGATGCCTTGTATCTTACTGCTGATGGTTTTCTCTTTTAAATGCACCGAACTGATCTAGAGGTAACCTCCCAAATAATGTGAGGTTAATGACATGCTCACTATGAAATCATATAACTCGTGCATCAGGTTTTCAAATGATCGTAACCCATTTGAACTATCTCAACCAATAGGAAATCGACCCAAAAGGTTGTCAAATAAACCATGAATAAAAATCAACCCAGTGAAAATGCTATTTTAAACTATGTCAAATCAATAGATTCCATTTTCAGTGGAGTATTTCTGAAGTATATCCTGACCTTTATCTTTCAAATGTAAGCAGCAAGCCCTAGTGATTACAGATGACAGGACTGAAGATTTTTCTACAGTTAAAGCTCATTTCTTACCAGTACATTATATGTACAGCATTGCGGTATTTATCCACCACTTCTTGTTTATTTTATCTTCTTTGTGAAATATAGCCTAATAATGGCATCCGGTTTATGCAGAACGTGTGCAATTACTGATTAATTTTTACAATATGTATCTCCTTTGTTAGCTCATTTAATCTCTTTTCATGTAAAACCCTGTGATTCTGTGAAACCATGTTGCCCGTAACTCATTATTCAAATTCTAATATTCAATAGGACTGAGATGGGTGCCTGAAGACCTCTTACGAGGATGATGCCTCCCTAGTGATCTGTGAACCCTGTCTGCTATTCAAGATAGACATACCCAGCTAGTGAGTTCTGCCTGGAAAGCAGAGCTAAAGGAGGCATTCAGAAACATTATCACATAAGGAGCCAGGGAGAATTAGAGAAGCCATCCTGGTTAAGGGTACAATAGAGGCAAGTTTTCTTTCTAGAGAGTTCTCTATTTGCTGGGAATCTCTGAAGTATAATGATGATGCTTCTGCTTGAAGACCCACTTCATTTTTCTTATTTCAGTATTTTACAATTGCAGTTTTATAGTCTGCATATTAATGAGATGAAACCCATCATTGTTTAGAGCATCTGGTCAACTAAGTTTTGGCAATACTGATTATTGGGGTTGATTTTTATACTATGAGATCCAAGTGAAAGCAAGACCTTATAGGCTAAGATGAATCTACTCACCAGTCATGTTCTGCAGCTGATGTTGACTTTTAGACTTTGACTTGTGCAGCATTCTCATTTTCGAAAAGGCCTGCCATTTTACTGGCCAGTAACAGCACTAAACCTTGATTGTGGAAAAGACAGCACTGGATGATCCAATTCTGATTAGAGTGTTTGTCATCAGTGCTGATAGAACTGATATATCCTTCACTTGACTACCCTGCAAATATGGGTAAGGCATCCAAAGGGGAGCCATCAGAAGCTGCCTGTTGAGGAAGGAACCAATCATCTGTTTGCACAGCCCGGGGCTGGATCAGGGTTGAACCTACCACAACGACTGCTAATTAATGGTACAAACTGTATCTACTCTCATAGACTCTAAGTGTGGATAAACATTTGAAGCAAATGATTTCATGAAAGTTAGAGGAATGAGGACCCAGAAGCCTGCTAGTCACACCAGATAGCAAAACCTTTAACCATGAGGAGAAGCCGCTTAGGTTTGCCCAGCAACAAAATTACCATGCTTCAAATTACATACTAGCATTGAGACCTGTTGTACATAGCTTCTGCAGCCTGACAAGCCATTTTTCCTGAGACCAGTGCTCCAACTTCCAATGTCTTTGTTGGTTATTATAGATGAATTAGGTTTTATAATGTCCACTTAACTACCATGTCTGCAGGTGTGAGTGTAGGACATTGGACCAAAGAAGATCATTTCAAAAGAGGCTTGTGGAGTTTTCAGAACTTTCCAAAAGTTTCTCTGCCACTAGTGTGTACTGCACAGACCAGATTTCTGAGGCAATATGGTCCCAGCATGTGCATCAGAGGTGATTGCCAGGGTAGTGTTTTTATCAGAAGGATAAGGTAATGTATTTAAACTAAAAGCTTGTAATGAGAAAAAACAGTCGGCTATTAAAAAAAAAATCTATCAGCAAAACTGCCAAGTTTATAGTGACTAAAATACTATAATCAGGGAATGACCATGTAATGTCGTGATACACAGCCCCTGAAATTGTATGTGATCTGTTATGAGAGTTAAAGTAGTACAATCCTTTATGGTCTTCTGAAATACACCATAAACTGGGAAAGTCACATTTAAAAATTTTTGTGAAGGGATCCTTGCAATTTCTTTGCCTTGAAATCTCTTCTCAATTTTCGTATTCCTCATCCTGGAGGGAGAATGTTCTCTTCCATTCATAGCATAAGTAGAAGCAAACATATCTAGATGGAGTGACTGGCTTGGAGGGTGAGGCCAAAAGAGTCCCAAAACAGCAGCTGGTCAATTTATAGGAGGAGGTTGTGCTTGATCATTTGTGGCACAGTCTGGTTTTATCAATGGGAGTTACTGGCAATTCAGCTTTAGGTGAAATGAATACAACTGTCAAGGCTATTTGGGTAAGAGTAGTACTCCACTTACGACTGAGGAGAAATGACTAACACAGGGAGGTTACACTCACCCATGCAATCTGTTGCAATCTGTTTCTCTCGTAAGCTTTGACTAATAGGTTTGCCAGGTTTTTATGGCGGAGTGAGCTGCTGTTGGAATAATATTCTAACTCGTCATTAGAAACAGGACTTGCCTTTCAGGTGTGTGCTAAAGCTCAGCTGCAAGATCAGAGCCATCAAAGTTTCCCATCTCCAGCTGGGCTGCAGGGCTTAGGGATATATAAGCTGATTGCTAACCATTAGTATACAAAACTGGAAGAAATTGTGTTGTACAATTAGCTCTGTATCCTGTGACTGGGAGCAATGATGAAAGAGATACTTAGATCTGGACAAACAAAATGCACAAGCCTCTGTGCCTCACAGACTACAGATCTTCCCAGCATTTCATAACAATCTAAAGGCCTGCAGTGAACCACCAAAAGCCAGAATCACAGCCACATATCACAGAAGCAATTGTAGGTCTTGCTTTTTTTGTAGGTCTCCACAATAGCAAAGAACTTGTTAAGATCACATCTGCTGTAGAGCAAAGAGGAAAGCAGAAAACACCAGAGAACAAAAGGGAAAGCAGTTCTAGAATTGCCAACATGCGTTCAAGCAAACATCTTTCTTACTGCACATCTACTGTCAAGTGCAACCCTGATGCATAAGGAAAACATACCAATTTCACCAATAAATCAGAGCTTTGCAGTGGATAAACCCTCTCCCACAGTATCCTTGACTGTGTGCATTCACTGTTGAAAGCCCACATTCCTATGGTGTGACTGTTACAGACAAATATAGTGCTTACAGGAATCCATGACTGGTCCATGACAGCAAAATTACAGGCTTCATTTCTCAAGCCTATGTTTTCAAATTTTATAGATAGAGCCTAGTTCTCTTCTTAAACTAGTTTTCTGCTAATGAGATGTTAGTGAAGTTAAAGGTTCCAATGAAGTTCCTCCTAATGAATTCTACCAAGTGTGAGCAGGGGAGCACTCAAATCTACAAGCTATGTTGACGTACAAGGATAATGCACACAGAGGCCAAATGATTCCCTGTAAAGACCTTGCTTGACTTTGCAGGGTTTCAGACACCAAGGGAGAGAGGAATAATAGATAGAATGGTTGTCTGTCTACCTGCCAGAGAGAACACTGGAAACCCTGAGCTACTAGTGAGTTAGTTTTCAGAGAAGGTTTAAGGAAAAAAGTCTGAACTCTGGAAAATATAGTGGATCCTCTTCTTCAGTTTAAACTATTGTTACACTTTATGTTCAGTCAGCCTTGCTGTTTTATTCTTGAATGAAATCTGCTTTCAATCTGAAAATAAATAAATAAATAAATAAATAAATAAAAAGAACATATCCATTTATTTTACCTACAGTTCATAAATTGGTTGCTACTAAGCAGTACTGCCTCTCCAGCATACAGCAACTATTATGGTCATTTCAGGGGATAGTCTGCCCATTATTTTGTCTAGTGTGTTTTGTATCCTTATAAGATAGATACTTTATCTAGTATAGTTCAACTGATCTATCAGTAATGCAGTTGAATATGTTGTTGTAGCATACTTTTAAAAACCTAAACACCACTGACCCTGCAGTCTGTGTATTAGCATTGCACATTGTATTCATACTACCTTCTGGCATTAGCATTTAATCAGATTATGTAATGTGGTGTTTCTGAAAGCTAGTGACTAGACATGATGAGTTACGTGCAATGTTCTTTTAGGGAGCTCTGTTGTAAAAAAATTGCTGGCACAGGAGGACTTTTCATAGGAAAAGGTACCTAATTAGTACTCATCTTGTTCCAAACAGGATGAAAAGAGGTGCCATGGAGGAAAATGTATGGCTTTTTTTGGTTTTGTATTATCTTACAAGTGGGGATTTTGGCAATAAAGAGGTATGTCTGAGCCTACCTTGTATTCCTTTCCTTTACATCCCTTTCAAATTAGCATTTTCTGACTTTTTATACAAGTAAATCTCTGGAGCAACTCCAGTGATTGCAGTGGAAACCATTGGAAAAAAGAGCTTTGGGAATTTATAGTAAGTTCAAAAAATAAACCAGCCAAATCACCACAGACATTTGGACAGGCCCTATTCCAGCAGAGTCTCTGAATACCATTCTTGTAGACTGTAAAAGCTTAATTAAAAGGTAAGAAAAAGGAAGTAGTACGATCTTGACAATCCTAGAGGAGTCTTTCAGAAGTGCTGTTCTGACTGGCGCAAGCAAGGAAATAGTTAAAACTTAGCATGCATAGCAGTTTTTTAAAATGTCAAACAGCACATCAAAATGCCTTTATGTCTTATTTAAGTGATTCAAAATCATGGATGTCCTCTTCAATAAAAAGTATCATCCACTATTTCTCCTATGTTTCCTAATCATGTAATGTTCATTGCAACTAAGGTCTGCAGTGCATTTGAAAAATACATCTTGACTTGACCATGGACCTTACAGGTATTTTTATTGAGGGGCTTGCAGTAAAATAGTTGATTCACCCACAAAATCCTACCTTTATATTTACATGGTTCTTACAAAGGTCCTGAGAATTGTCTACATCTGCTTCTTTGGAATGAGAGAAAACAGTGATGTTGAGCAGCTGGATTCACAGGATGGTTGAGGTGGAAAGGCACCTCTGGAGGTCATCTTGTCCAAGCATACTTCCATCATTTAGGGTAGGATTGAATTTGAGGCTGACATCTGCATTTCCATATAAACATATTCCAGTAGATATGTGACCTGCATGTTAAAGCTCCCATGATAATCAAAGGTGTTGGGCTCAGTTCACTTGTACACATAAGTGTAGCGCATTTCAGATGTCCTCAGATAACTCACCTGGCCTCCAGCTCTGCCTCTAAAAAATCAGAAGTTGAGGTCCTGTATCACCTCTGGGTCCTGTATCACATTTACCAGCTGTCTTAATCCAGGGAGTCATATTCATTGCATGTACTAGCTTTTTAGAATTTTCAGGTATATTGCCTAGCCTCTGACTGCCTCTCTAGAAAGGTGCAATCTCCTTTATATCTCTGTCATATCTGTGAGCTCCACGAAGAAGACTCAGATGCCTTTGAAAATTTCAAGTGGCTCTAGACACCTGTGTTTGTACAATGAATTTAGCATTTTTTTACAGTAGCGTTACACTAGGATGTATGAGTGGTTCATGGAAATAAAGATTAGAGGACATTAGCTTGTCATATCCCCGGTAAAGCCAGAATTCTGTAGCTTTAGATGAAACTATCTTTTTTTCTCATCTTTTTTTGGCACATTATATCTGTAGACCTCTTGAGGTTGGCATAGACTTTTTTTGATCTCTTTATTTTCTTGTCTCTTGCTTTTATTATCTTTTAATTTTGTTTCTCAGATGTTGATCTGCCTCACAGACCAAGACAAGAGTTTCTCAAAATGAGTTAATGCAACTCATATATATTTTTATATATTGTATATTTTTAGTTAAAAGATGCAATATACCCCTATATATTGAATGTAGCCTGCGCAGTAATTTGTCTTCAGGCTATATAGGTTGCCTTTGAGGACACAAGCAAGTCACCAATGTGACAAGTTGCCTTCCATCAGTATCCCTGCAGAAGCTTCCCCATCGGTTAAACAGTTAATTTGAGTAAAAGGAGAATACATCATTTTGCACGTAGCATGGAGAGCCACAGGCAAACACATGTAGTGGGCAGTCACAACAGGGCTGCTGAGGTGTGAGGCTGCTGAGATGTGGTAATATATCATGGCAGAAGTTGGTACTTTGGGTATAGTTGCTACACTCTTGAGAGTGTAGGGCTCTGTTGTATTTCATCCCAGGTACTCAGCAGCCAACACTGAGGCCGTGCATTCATAATGAGCAATGGGACAAACAAGCCTGGGAATCATCTTTCATACTCAATCTCCAGTTACTCAAAAATTAAGACTGTTTTTTAATGATAAACATATGGAGTGTCTACTTCAATTTCATTATGACTTTATATGACTTTTTGCAGGCGAGGTTTCTCAAGTCACAGGACTGCAAGTGGTCTTGTCAGACTCTGAGTAGATGGTCTTTTTTGAGTCCCCAGTGTGAATTGTTGCATTTTGCACTTGTATCACATGTAAAACCTCCACCACAGGAATTCAACAACTGCTGCAGCAATGAAAATGAAAAATCCATCTATGCTGTGAATTGGAAAGCTCAAAAGTTTTACCCATAAAATGAAAATTTCCAAAAGAAAAAAGATGTAAACGGAGTTCTCTAGACAGTGCTGAAACGGAAGCTGAAATATATTTTGGTACTCAGGTACACTGACCCACAGCATTAAAAATCAATTCACTATGTAAAAATCCATAAGACTACATAAATTTGATGGAGAGGGAAAAACAGCTATTGAGAAGCTGAGACAAAGGGAAGGCTACAGGAGGCATCAGGCAGTAGCAGCTCTGGACCACAGGTTAGCAAAAGCACCACAACAATCGCTAGGAGCTGAGGAAGGGCAACTTCACTTTTCTTAGGGGTAGTACATTGCCAAAATTGTAATATGAGGCCCAGCAGCCAAAGCCTGGAAGTCCTTGAGCTAGAAATCAATGAAAAAAAATCAATGGACAACAGCTAAAAGGGCCAAATGTGTATGACATGGGTATATGACAAAGTAGAGCTCACCTTTTTGAATCTTTTAATAATACAGCAGCTAGACAAAAACCTAAAAAGTTATTTCTTCCTAGCAGTGGCAGGCACAAAGCAGTGAAGTTAAGTTTTTATGTTTGTGCTAAATGCTCTTCTAAATGCCTTTCTAGAAGGGTTTTATTTCAGTAGGACTAAAATGCATACAGTGAATAAGAAATAAATTGAAAATATATGATGGGTTTTAAAGGTTTTTAGAATTTCAAAAGTCACTTCTGGATACTTTTCAAATTAACCCAGACACAAAGTAGTGTCTGGGTTATTTATATTTAAGCCAACGCCCGAAGACCAAAAAAATAAATATAAAAATAAAAAATCCTATCTGTTACTTTCTTGAAATAGTGGAAAGACTTCTTACATATGTCTGCTTGGCATGGGTTCCTTTCTGACCGAGTGCAACAAGATGGCCATCTGTCAATACGTCAGCCAGGAACTGGCTTCATCCACAAAGAAAATGACACCATTGTGTGACCTTTCACCCTACCTGATGTTCAAAATGATGCTGTCCCCAGACTGGAGTTGTGGAACTAAAGTCTCTGTGAAACACATGTGAAACATACAAGTAAAACACAGAAATGTTCCTTGAGGAAGAATAACATTATCTGTCAAGAGCAGATTAATTTAGCAGGGAAGGAGGAGAAGGGAGAAGAAGCAAAACATAGCCTCTCTCAACAAAGGTTTTAAATGCTGAAGAGCGAACTATTCCTATGTAAAAAACCACAGACTTCATTGCGATTCCTAAAGGTGAGAGATCTCTGCCCACCTGAGCAAAATTGTTACAAATGTTTCAGAACTAAATTCTGCTTTCAAAGTTATCGCTTGAGATTGATTTCTCCTTACACTTTTCATTAGTTCAGTGGATGTCATGGCTAATATTCCTCCAATCTTTCTTGCATCTCTCAGGCTAGCTGTTCGAGCCCTTTCCCACTCTAGAGGTGCTAGTTACCTGACTCCCCATTCCATTTCCTCACCTCTGTACATTTATGCACAAGTCTAAATACCTTTTGACTTCAATATGCAAAAGACTGAGACCTTGCAATGGCACTCCCCACTTACTCTGCTTCCCCCTGGACACCTCCATGCTGTGGATTACAAGGGTAACATGAAACAAAATGTGATATTAATTACTTAGGTAAGCAAAGCCATGAAGTATGCCATAAGTGCTCATGGCTATTCTTTGTTCCTTTAGGTGTTCATTACTATTGTGCTCAGAAGAATTTTCTACAGCAAACTTTGCTTCAGAATGCTTCTGTGCATTTGCTGAATGTTCATGTAATTTACAACTGCTTATCTGTGCATTAGTTTTACACATATTGCCTATATTTTATATACCTCAAGGAATATCTGGTATACTGTGGCCAAAGCAAAATATTTTACTCAAAAAGTACATAGAAAAAGATGCATATAGTCCAGGTAGACTCTTTTTTAGTTAAATTAAGTAAAAGAAGATTAAATAGACATAGTCCTTTTATCTTTTAAGTCAAGCTGTAAGCAGACAAGACTGCTCAGAAGTCTGAATTATCTATGACGTGTGTTTCTCTCCTATAAAACAGAGGTTTAAATTCTCTTCCCCTTCAGAGAATCTCTATGCGTAAATTGATAACTCTTCCGGTGAAAAGATTTCCAATGTGAGTATGGTAAAATGCCTTTAGGTATCTCATGCTGGTGTTTGTGTGCACGCTATTTGCATTTATGTTTATAATAGAACATATATTTTTAGTGGAATAGATTGTTGCTTTGAAAACAGTCCTTAGATCAAAAAATATGGTCAGTATCAGGTATACAACAGAATAGTGTATGCTACATTCTTCCCTCTTATATGAAGCAATGAAAACATTTGCACATAGGAAATAGTTGAAAATAAAATGGGTTACATGCGTGTTTTCTAGTCAAATGTTCTTTATATACTAGAAATCCATTGCCATAGGTAAAAATCTCTGCTCTAAATCAGGAAATATGACTTACTATAAAAGACACTGTCCAAATCAATAGCATTTGTTACCATTTAAAGCTAATCCAGTCCAGTACTTTTTACAGCTTTGAGCACTTTTGTGAGCGACGGAGGAAACTATGCGAGCCGACTCAATGTGAGTGATAAGGGCATAGTTCCGTTTATTACTCTCATTCAGTCATATTTATACAGGCTACGATAATATTCCTACTAGTCCCTAGCTAATTGGCTTAAGCTCTAAACGTTACATTTACATGGTCCTCTTACTTGCAGTTCAACAGCAAAGCATTCCCTACATCCTTCACACACTCACTTTCTCAAGGTTGTTTACCAGATTGAGATAAAAGTCGCAGTCAGTGTCCGTTTTCAGTACTTTTCCCTGCGGCCTGCTAAATGTTACAGGCTGCTTGTACAACTATTTTGCCTTGCTCTCTGAGCCATTCTCTAACACACTTTCAATCTTCTCTTGGCATCACTGTCAAGAGCATGTGGATTAGTCACAAACAGACAAAATCAAAGTACTTTGACCCCTAAAAACTCACTAAATGTTCACATTTGCAAATTTGTCTTAGACATCCTGTCCTCCCTTTCCATCACACACCAGGGTGTATCCACTTGAGTGTTGAGTGTATTTTTAAAGCTCAAGGTGGGAGCATGACTAGCCCATTCCAAATTCCATCTATTAATTTGCTTTAATGTGACTCTAATAAAGGAAGCCAATGATATCTCATTAAATGAGTGGTTCAAAAATATGACCTTTTTTTTTTCAACTTAGATTGGTAGTAATGCTTTAACATAATGTTCCTGAGATTTTATGGCCTTCCATAAACTGAAACAATCTTGCCCCAGATTTAGCAATCATATTTTTATGCTGCCTCTTTTCCAGTGTTTCTAGCTATGAGCTTATTAAAGCATTGCATGGTCTTTCTGCTCTACACATAGGTAATATAAAATATCCTTGATATTCTAAAAGCAATGGTCTGCATCCAGGCTGTCCACCTGTATAGGTATGTTGTTTGGGTTACAGTGTCTTTTAACTGAAATCTACATCAGCTGAAGCCTTGCTATGAATGTAGTTTGTCCTAGAACAGACAGAAAAATCTTAATGCTTTTCCTATCGTTCCAACTAAAACAGAATTTTTAAGGGAAGGTAGGGTACCTTTTAACTGCAGATGTTAAAGGAATTTACAGCTGTAAATGTGTATTATCTTCATTTAAAATAGAAACAGAGGAACAGATAGTGACTTAGCAGCAGGGCCTCTACTGTCTCTAGAACCAGGCCTCCTAATTTCTCATAATATTGAAATATCGTGCCTACTAATACTCAAAGCAAGTGTTGTGAAACTCTGAGTGAAATAAAATTAATGAGTCTGTACTAGAAAAGTGTTATTTCAACAACAGCAAATTAAAAAAAAAAAAGATCTTAATAACAAAAAAAATCTGTAAAGGGAATGGAGATCACAGAGAAGATGAGAGTTTCTGCAGAATGGCAGTACCAGCTTTTGACTAGAGCCAGCTGAAAATAATGTATACACAAGGATTTCAGAATCAGATAGGTAAGTTTAGGTAAGCAGAAACATTGATATTTACAGCCACAAAGGAAAGTTCAAGGCATTAAAGGAGAATATTGCTAAATAAAGAAGGGAGAGGGTATAGCAGACAAATTTATCCTACACATTTGTTCATGTCAGACACTAGAGAGGAAAATAAGCAAATTGTAAGAGAAAATGTCCATGATAGTCATTCAGGAACCCATCAGAAGTCTTTGTGCTATTGCTTCTGCCTTTTAATTTATAATAGCATTATGTGTCATGGTGGTAAAAGATTAAGGAATGTAGCAGTATTGCCACTAGAAGAATAAAACTGTAGAAGGGAATATGGTTCCCTATGCTTAAGGCATTTCTGGCTGTAAGACTCCAGCAGTGTGATTGTTCTCTTACCTCTGCATCTGGCCTGATACAGATTTGGGTGGTTTTAGCCCTTTGCTGCCACTGCTCTGCAAGTAGTTCTACATGAGCACTCCTGGGCAATGGTGCAGAGAGATGGCCATGGGAATTGCTGCTATAAGAAGTAATAGCTTGAACTGGCTGACATACACAGCATGGCCATGCAAAGCAAAATGGGAATGATGCTTTCTTTTTTCTGGCATGTGTTGGGGGGAGAGACAAGACTTGGAAGATGCCTTAGTGCTGACCTGGTAGGACTGTGAGTGATACATACATATTGTATAGCTTTTACACAATCTTGAGGTTAGAGTAGAGTTTTAGAACACACATGACCAAAAACAAGAGGAAAACTGTGGAGAGAAAAGTTATAAACATTAAAAGTGGAGGGGTTTTTTTTTTCAAAATTCTTTTATTCTCTATTCTTTCCTTTTCTACAAAGACATCCCTATTACTGTTAACACACTACAAAACTAATGAGTTATTAACTTTGCAACAGTACAAAGAGTTTTTAAATATTTGTGAATGAACCAAAACAGGTTGTTTTTCTAGAACTATTGTAAATATAATGAAATTTCCTGGACAATCTAGGTGAGTTTTCATCTTGATATAACAAATACATTTTTTACAGGAAGGACAATCATTAACAGGAACAACTGCACTAGGAACATAGTAATAACTCCTGAACTGAAATGCTCATGAAAAAGGTTCCATTCCCTAAGGATTTGTGTTTATAGCATGTGTTATACATATTCCAGAGAGCCAAAGATGTTAACAGAACGGACAGCTTGTAACCTACCTACAGAGACTTACTACTCTCAGTTATTTTAATTTGACCAAAATGTAATTAAATGTTGATATTATCATGGAAGGGAAGATGGTTAGCTATTTACTCTCACCATTCTTATAGTAACAAGGCACTATCTATGTTAAATGCTATTTTGCCACAGATGTAGTGTGAATAACTCAACTTCAATGAAAAACCACATCCGGTCAGGAATATATAGTAAAATGTCATGTCAAAATAGGGCTTATCCCATATGCTGGTCTTGCCCATGATTCCTGTTCTTTCTATAAGAAAACATCATGGTGGAGAGCAACATATTGAAATGGTTGCATGCAAAGGACAAAGGCAAATTCAGATATGAGGCTGAATTTCTCATTTAAAAATACATCCTACTGCTGCATGCTAGGCAGAAACTTATTTAATGTTTATAAGTGTTTGCTTCCTATGCAACACTCCTACTGTTACCATTTAACCCAAAGTCAGTGGGAGTTGCATGTACCACACACAGCAGAAAATGGCATTATGCTTGCCTTTATAATCCACGGATGGTCACTTGCAGGGCAATAATATTCTGCCATATGTCCCAGGTGTAGTGGGGTGAGTATGCACAAGTGTAGCTAATGTACTGGCATGGTACACCTGTACAAAGCAAAAGGTCATATCGAAAGAATAACTGCATGCCATTCTAAGTATAAAGAAGAAGTTTTTATACCATGAGAGCTATGAAACACTGGAACAAGATGCCCAGAGATGTGGTAGAACCCCCATCCCTGGAAACATTCATGGTCAAGTAAGACGGGGCTCTGAGCAGCCTGATCTAGTTGAAGATATCGCTGCACTTTGCAAGGGGGTTGAACCCCAGATGACCTGGAAGGTGCTTTCCAACCCAAACCATTCTATGATGCTGTGATTCTATGCTGGTGTTACTGTAATGCACATTGCAATAAAAAGCTAGAATGAAGGAGTGTTTTGAGGCATTATTTAAAGGCTGTAAATTGGTGGTGTGACAAATTGTTTGGCATATACAGTTATAGATTAAAGCAAGTGAGTCCCCCTCTCTTCTGCCCTGAAATTCGTTTTCAACTGGTTTTGCTAGGGTTTTCTTTCAGCTGAAATTATTTTGCCTATAGGCCCTTACTGCCTTGGCATATTTACATGTTTGCCTTTAGCTTTTGCACAAGTAGGCCACTGTGTTTGGGAGCATGTATAGTTGAGTGCAGCTTCCAGGCAAGTGTGCACATTCCAACTGTGAGTTAGTTCAGGTACAAGAAACAGCAAACCAAAGCAGCTCAGAGACTAATTCAGGATAATTTGCCTCACTTCACATCAAGACTCTTCAGTCTTTACTGAGGTCTCATCCCTGTTTCCTCTAGTCTAATAATTTCTATGTTACTTTGTATCTGATGCTTACTTAAATTCAGAGAGAGATTGAAAGAGCTATACTGACCTTCGACCAGCCCATATGTATTTTATGTTATTTTACAGCTCTTTAGCCATTATTCTTCTCAATATGTCCTAATGTTTTGCATGCTAATTCCATAATAGTTATTTGGATCTTTTCAGCTCACACGCTTCCTTTTCTAAAATATAGCTATTTTATTTACCATTTTGAAATCAAATAATGTTATACTCTGTTCATTAGGGTTTTTTCAAACACTTTTTCTTTCTGCTTGAGATTCAAGTATTAGCTTTTTTAAAATCCAAAGCTCACAAATGTCTCATCTCCTTTAAGTTTTGTTTCCCTCTTAGCTCAGATAAAATCCAGTGCGTACCCTCACCTACATTTACCAACCTACTTTGTCATCACAGGACTGCTCTATTTACTGAAAACTGGTGCAAAATACATATTTTTTCTTGGGACCATATCTTGACCATTTTTAACTTCTATTCCACCGTACCTACACTCCTCCATTTTGTTCTCCTTTCATTTATGAGGGCAACTAAACCTTTGCTGTCTGTTTTAATTTCCTTTTTGAGATCAACATCAACTTCACATTTGGCAGGTGTCACTTTGTCCCTGCATGTCTTGGTCTGAAAACCTATCTTCATTTGTTGGTCAGTTGAATTATTCCTTCTGGGTCCTTGGCTACTCTGCTTTATATCTTGGGATGATTTTTCTTCTTCCTCCTACAAGATCTTTCCAGTATCTGGAAGCTGAATTGAGCATCCCAGCTTTACAGAGATTTCATCACCAGCATAAAAGAGACAGGTTACTTAGTATGACTCGCAAGAACTAATAGAGAACTTAGGGAAGGAAAATGTGTTGAAACTTTGAAAGTCAGGAAGCTAAAGTATTTACTCCTCATAGATAATCATTATGAGTCCCCTTGTCTGGAAAACTGTCTGGTTGCAGAATATTGTTCTCTGAATATAGATAATAGATATTTTATTACTTCTTATAAAATGAGAAGATCATGTTCTGTTAAATAATCTCTTACACTAATGATCTTTTCAAAAATGTGTAATATTGCTAGTAGAAAATGTTCCCTTCTGTTAGGGATAAACCTTTATTATCAGTAGGCTTCTTCAGTGCAGCATGTCTACCTACAAACAAAATATTATTGCCAATAATCTTTGTGGCTCCTATATCAGGAGATTATCACTGACTTCATAGGAAAGGCTGTAGTACTGTCATCAACAGATTTGTCAACAACAGCATGCAAAGAGGTATTTTCATGTATTTCATTCCAGAATTAGTTTTAGTATATTAAATATTTTTCTTGTTGTTTATAGCTGTTTATTTTGACAGCAGTGACAAATTTCTTTTAAAAACTTTCTGAGAAAAGTCAGTTTGCAGTATGACATACTTCTAATTAACTTTGGGCTATTTCTCTTTCAATGAATTCCAATTACTTGTCATCTAAATTGTCAGATGAGTTCACTCAGAAAAGTTAGTCCAGAAAATACGATATAACCATCAGCTGGTCCGATGAGTGCCTATTAGCAGCAAACTTCCCTTTGCAGATTACTAGTACCCAGTCAGGCTAAATTTAGAGTGGATTCAGTGGAGTGTTCATCTCCCTTAATCATTAATGGGCATAAATAGTTCAACTTGGTCTTAGCATGGTTGCAAATATCTCCTTAGGAGAAGCCGAAAGCCAGGATAATGGGATAAAAGCAGTTGCTGCAATTCAAGTTTAAGGGTCTGAAAGGAAAATTATACACTTTCTAACTTACGGTGCTTTTCTCTGTGTACTATTGTCAGTCCCTTCAAGTTAATAAGCATCAGCTTTACTTAACCTAACCTGGAAAATTTGAAGGAAATTCCACTGTGAACTGTTATATGAACAAAACTGGAAGTATGAACATGACTGTCTATTTGGTGCTTCAACCTGAGAGATTTTCAAAAGACTTTTTTGACACTGGAAAAAGAGATTGCTAATTGATCAGAGATAAGGTGACAGAAGCAGCAGTCAGCATTAAATTAAGCCCTAAAACATGGTTTTGGCATCTGAGACACAGACATTGTACACAAATTGAGCATCTAGCACCTAGAAGATGTGCTGAGGAGGAGCCTTTAGGACATAGATATATCAACGTCTAACAAAAGTAATGCTTTTAATAACCCTGTGTGCAATGTAAGATAGATTCTTTCTACAGCTGGGAAATGGACCCAGAGAATTACTTGCTAAGGAGAACATGATAAAAGATGCAGAAAAATGCTATATGGAAATCATTATAAATTCTTCATTTATTAAAGAAATAGATAACATTCACTGTTTTATAACAGATTTGTGGCCATCTCAGAGGCATTTGAATATAATGAGGATGGCTTCAGTGGGAAAAATGGATTAATGACCAGAGTTTCCTTTGTGTAATATGCATCCTCACAAACAAATCTTTATGTAAATCTGTGGTATGAACACCACAGTAGGGAACTGGAAACAGAAAGCTTTTCTGAAATAAAAAGCAGTAAGGATATTTTTAGAGAACCTATTTGAGCTGCGATGTCAGATCATCACAGTAGGGCATTCATGACCCAAAGTAGGATCACAGCAGGCAATTCACTGCACATCTTCAGTGCAGAGTTCACCTGAATGTCTGACTCTAGTCATACCAGCTCAGGTACAAGTGTCTGCACTGCTAGATCGTGTTGATGTCTCCTCCATATAGTGGAAGTGGGCAAGAGAATATGACTTTTCAGGAAGGCATGTGTGTATATGGGCATGTGTGTGCATGCATGGTTGAGCACAGAGAATCAGGAGAGAGGTCAGCAGGACTGCCACCTTGGACTTTCAGATGGCAGACTTTGGATGTTCAGGAGTCTGGTTGGCAGAGTCCCTTGGGAGGCAGTCCTGAAGTACAAAGGAGTCCAGGAAGGCTGGACACTCTTTAAGAAGGAAATTTTTAAGGTACAGAAGCAGACTGTCCCCATGTGCAGAATGATGAGCCAGTGGGGAAGAAGACTGGCCTGGCTGAAAAGGGAGCTTAGGCTGGAGCTCAGGAAAAAAAGTGAGGGTTTATAATCCATGGAAGAAGGGACAGGCAACTCACGATGACTACAAACACCTCATGAGGCTATGCAAGGAGCAAATTAGAACAGCCAAAACCCAGCTAAAACTCAACCTAGTTGCATCAGTAAAAGGCAACGAAAAATGCTTCTATAAATACATTAGTAACAAAAGGAGAGCTGAAGAGACCCTTTATACCTTTATTGGTTACACAGGGAAACATTGTGACAAAGGATGAGGAAAAGGCTGAGGTACTTAACGCCTTCTTTGCCTCCTGCTTTAATGGTAAAACAGGTTGCTCTCTGAATACACGGACCCCTGTGCTGGAGGACAGGAATGAGGAGCAGAATGATGTTCCCATGATCCAAGGAGAAATGGTTAGTGATCTACTGCACCCACAAGTCTATGGGGCCAGATGGTATCTACCCCAAGGTACTGAGGGAACTGGTGGAAGTGCTCACCAAGCTCACAGAATCACAAAATCACAGAATGTCAGGGATTGGAAGGGACCTCATCTAGTCCAATCCCCCTGCCGGAGCAGGAACACCTAGATGAATTCACAGGAAGGCATCCAGGTGGGTTCTGAATGTCTCCAGAGAAGGAGACTCCACAACCTCCCTGGGCAGCCTGCTCCAGTGCCCTGTTACCCTCACTGTAAAGAAGCTCCTTCTTAAACTTAAGTGGAACCTCCTGTGTTCCAGCTTACACCCATTGCCCCTTGTCCTATCATTGGACACCACTGTGAAGAGCCTGGCTCCATCTTCCTGACACTCACCCTTCAAATATTTATAAACATTAATGAGGTCCCCCCTCAGTCTCCCCTTCTCCAAGCTAAAGAGGCCCAGCTCCCTCAGCCTTTCCTCATAAGGAAGATGCTCCACTCCCTTAATCATCTTGGTGGCTCTTCGCTGGACTCTCTCAAGCAGTTCCCTGTCCTTCTTGAACTGTGGGGCCCAGAACTGGACACAATATTCCAGATGTGGCCTCACCAAGGCAGAGTAGAAGGGGAGAAGAACCTCTCTTGACCCACTGACCACACCCCTTCTAATGCACCCCAGGATGCCATTGGCCTTCCTGGCCACAAGGGCACAGTGCTGGCTCATGGTCATCCTGCTGTTCACCAGGACTCCCAGATCCCTTTCCCCTACACTGCTCTCTAGGAGATCATTTCCCAACCTATACTGGAACCTGGGGTTGTTCCTGCCCAGGTGCAACACCCTACACTTGCCCTTATTATATTTCATTAAATTTCTCCCTGTCGAGCTCTCCAGCCTGTCCAGGTCTCTCTGGATGGCAGCACAGCCCTCTGCTCTGTCAGCCACTCCTCCCAGCTTTGTGTCATCAGCAAACTTGCTGACAGTGCACTCTGTTCCCTCACCACTCTCCAGTCCTGGCAAACCAGGGAGGTTCCAGCTGACTGGAAACTGTCTAATGTGATGCCCATCTACAAGAAGGGCTGGAAGGAAGATCCAAGCAACTATAGTCATTCTGGCCTTGGTGCAGGGAGGGTGGTGAAGCAGGTCATCCTGAGTGCCATCACATGTCATTTGCAGGACAACCAGGTGATGAGGCCCAGTCAGCATGGGCTGAAAGGAGGTTGTAGAGAGGTGAGGGTCGGTCTCTTCTCCCAGGTAACAAATGATAGAACAAGAGGAAACGGCCTCACGTTGTGCTAGGGGAGGTACTGTTTGGATATTACGAAAAACTTCTTCACTGAATGGGTAGTCAAGCATTGGAACAGGCTGCCCAGGAAGGTGGTGGAGTCACTTTCTGTGGTGGTATTTAAAAGGTTGGTAGATGAGGTGCTTAAGGACATGGTTTAGAGGTGGAATTGGTAGCGTTAGATTTATGGTTGAACTCAATGATCTTAAAGCTCTTTTCTAACTACAGTGATTCTATGATTCTATAATCATTGTCCTAGCATCACATGGTTTTGGCACAAACCATGAATCATTTTGGGAAAGTATTGCCAGAGAACATGACTGTTTATTCCAGAGTGCTATGAGTGGCAATAGTCTGCCTCTAAAATACAGCCACCACAAGCTGTTTTCTTCTATTTGTTTCTGTTCCAAATTCTAACAGGCTTGGAGAAAACATATTAGGACACTGATTTGTTCCAAATGCCATAATTAGGGTTAATCCCATTTCAGTGAATAGTTGCAGGATATGTGATGTAGCTGTGAGCACTGTGTCATCTGCTTGATACCAGGGGAGAAAGTGGTGAAAGTGCCATGCAGAACAAAGACCAATATATCTACATTTTTGCATTCAGGGAAAATGAATTCAAATAGTTCAGTAAGCATTAGATTAAAGATTACTTTTTGAGCTATATTTTCTACCTAGATTTAGAATACGGATGGATAATTCATCTCATGAGCATAGTTTACAGTGCTTCAAGAACTAGTCATCTTTCAGTGCATTTCAGAATTAGTATCATCACAAAAGCAGTAGCTTTGAAGGATTATCTAAAATCATGTTTGGTGAAAGATGCCAAACACTGGGTATAAACTTCAGTTCCATGGTCAAGCTGAAGTTGATCCATCAGCCGCTTAATCATGACATGAAAATCCAAACAGTAGTGACTCAATCCCTGGAGACCAGCTCTCATGTTAAAAAACATTTTTTCCCAAATTAAAATTATTCTGGTTTTAATATAGCTTGTACTACATCTTATTAGCATTTTGTATTTGTCTTTTGTGTCCTCTATTACCACTATGAGAATGTCAATGATAAAGACTGGGAAGCACAACTAATGTCTTACAGGGACATATTTAAAGTATAGCATTTTCTTTCCCAACTGGTATTTCATTAAACTCCTTCCTGAGTGATCCATTTTAAGTAACACTCACAGACACTGTTTTCCTCTGAGTAGGTATTTTTCAATTGTGCTTCCAGAGTTTTCCTACTGGGGAGCCCATTTCCAGTAACTTATGAGACTTACGGCCACTCCCAGTTGGCACCTCAGATTCTGTGATGGTTGACTCCATTCCCAAACACCACAAATTAGTTTGGCAGTGGCTGTGGTTTTATCAGTCCATTTCTGAACTCTCATTTGTATTGCGAAATTTATCAGACAAAGCTACGAAAAATCTTTTGTATCTCTGCTCTTGTCATTTAAAATTCTTGGTTTTCTTTCCAGTTGGTGTATCAGTTTTACCATTGCAGATATATCTCCAGAGATCTCTGAATCCCAAATCCTTTTCTGAAATGGATCAGGGTGCATTTTTGACATCTGGTTTTGTCTGTCCCTTATTTGCATTTAGTACCAGAAAAAAATCTGATAAAATACTTTATACTGCTTCTGTCATCAATTCTCATTGGTTATCTACAGTGACGCTGTTGGCGTGGGCCATATTCTTAATTTTATAGTCAGTTACTCCTATTACTTGCTTCTTTTTCCTGAAGCTTACCTACGCTGTGTGCTCTTTGTCCACTTAACCTCACTTAGACTCAATTGAAATTATATTCTGTATTGCAAAATCTGGAGTACTTAGGTAGACACCAGGCCTGAAAGACTCAGGATCCGTTTCTTGTATCCTACTTTAAGTGACAGGTTCACTAATGTCCTGGGTTTGGTTAAGATAGAGTTAATTGTTCTGAGGGAACTGGAAGGGGGGCTGCAGGGCCTGGATCCATACCATGTGATGTCATGCTCAGTATTTAAACAGGGAAGTTCTAGGAAGAGGGGATTGCTGGGTTCCGTAGTTCTCAAGCCAGTTAATGGTGAGCTGTTTTGTTCCATGTACCACTGTCACGTTGTATATTCTTTCATTAGTACTGTTGTTGTTGTTGTTTGGTGTTGTTTCTCCCTTACTATCCCAGTAAACTGCTCATGTTTCAACCCCTGAGCCCCATTTGTTTATATTTTCTCCTCCCCGTACCATCGAAGGGTGGGGGTTGGGACGGGCAGCGACCCTTCCTGGTTAAACCACGTCAGCTTTTTGGCGCTCAAGATGGGCCAAAAAGGGTTGACATAACAGCAGACCTGACCAGAGCCTGTTAAAGCAATCTTATATATATATATATATATAAGATTTAATATAGTACTTAAATAGTCCTTGGTCACAATGCAGTTTCATTTGATCACCTGGCTGTGCTATGTGCTGTACATATTTCCTCTAGTGGTGTTTATCGGGGCTGGGAAAGGGCTCAGGGTTACGATTTTGCTGTACTGTGTGGTGTCTGCTTACGGTATGGTCACGTCACTGGCCACGCGGTCGGGTGCCTCTTTGTTCGTGTTGTCGGTGTCATTGCCGTATCCCCAGCACCCCCTGTCGGAACGTGTTACTAATCGCACCCAGCCTACGGGGAAGACAGAGTGGGGGGTGACTTCTCCCACTCCTTTGCCTCTTTTTCCTCATTCAGAGAGAATTTCGAATATCCTTGGGATGCTCTAACCATCATGTTTCTATTGCTAGGTCTCTTTAATGTGTTTCAGCTCCTGCTGTGGGTTAAACAATTATTTAGGAATATGATCCAGAGGTCTGCCCCAGGGGATAGCTATGAGTGGCAGGGTGTGTGGGACAGTATGGGCAAGCACCTGGGGCAGTGGAACACTCCAATTCACACCCAAACACGTGCAGAATCGTGAAGAATTAGTAAAATATTTGGAAAGAGTGTGTTGTCACCCCGGCTATTCCAGAGACACAAATCATTGCAATGTACTGGGGCCTGGCCCAAGCCTATCGAATCCTGTTCAACACTATTCAGTACCCTCCAGGGGAAGGTCTCTGGATTTGACAGCAAAATGACAAATATTGCAGATAGTCCAGCTTCTGTAACGAGCATGGCAACTACTTCAACCCCCACAACAAATGCTGCTACTGCACCCAAACCAAAGGATCAATCCGTGCCAGTATCAGTTGCTCCTGTACAGAAAAAGAAATACAGAAAAAGGCCAGCTCGCTCTGCAAAGGAGGAAAGTGAACCATCACAAGAACAGGGGGAAGACGCAGAACCAGAGATAATCACCCGATCCCTGTCCCCAGGTGAGCTTTGTGATTGGTGGAAAGACTTCAGCCGCCATCTGGGCAAGCACATTGTTACCTGGTTTCTCCAATGCTGGGATACCGGGCCCAGTAGCTGGGAATTAGAGGGCAGGGAAGCCAATCAGCTGAGATTTCTGTCTAGGGAAGATGGCATTGACAAGGCAATTGGGAAAAAGACACAAACCCAGCCTCCAGGGGAGACTGCCCCCCGCCTCCCAGTTCCCAGAGAACAATTAACTCTATCCTAACCAAACCCAGGACAACTATGAAAATGTACATTGGCAATTTTTGCTTGTGTCATAGTTCATGCTATATTCCAGCTCAAGAAGTTCAAAGGAAAGCATGAATTCAGTAAAACCATCCATATTTGATGCCTGTTAATCGCTTCTCAACCTCATTTAACACCATTTGTAGGCTGAAGTGGTAAAGACTCAGCTGATACTGTTGGAAAGGGACATATCAGTACAGGCATCCAGCAGATCTCATTGCAACAGGTGGCACTTAGGTTCCAGGTGGTAAATCATCCTGCTTCATACATCAGGTAGGATTATTTAACTCTTGACTTTCAGATTACCAGAACCATCAACCGTATGTTATATACAAAAGTACCATTCTGAAAATATTCCATCTGGAAAAAAAAGACAGGGTTTTTTCTTACAGGTTCACAAGCTGCTTGCTTCTGAGGGGAATAGCCTTGAAGTAAGAAGACTGTAAGGACTGATGGTCAAGAGAGGAAGCAGAGGACAAAATAGACCTTGTCTTGCAGAAGATAGACAAAAGATAATGGTGCAGGTATTTTCATTATGATGATCACATCTAAGCCCATATCCCTCCTGGTCTGCTTCCCTGCTCAGCTCCGTTTTTGAGGGGAATGGGCAGGACTTCATCCTCTCATATAATCATATAAAGTGTGGTTAACTTTGTGGAACAGTGAAACACTGGAAGGGTGTTAAATTTTCTTCCATAAATTTCTTGACAGTGAACAACCTGTGATAGTTTAACTTAGATGGCAGCCAAAGAAGACACAGCCACTCAGTCTTCCCCTCCCACCCCGCCCCATCCCCTTTTCCCCCCCCACCCAGGGAACCGGGGAGAGAATTGGAGGGATAAAGGTAAGGAGACTTGTAGGTTGAGATAAGAACAATTTAATAATTTGAGTGAAATAAAATTAATAAGAATAATAAGAGTAATAATGATAACAATTATATATATAATGAGTGGTGCAGAGTATGATTGCTCACCACCCACTGATAACAATCCCAGAGGAGCAAAAAGGAACCCCAAAAGTGAAATTGCAATCCCAGAAAAGTGAGCCTGAGTGATTCCCGAGAGAATCTGCCCCCTTTAAGGTCAGCCCCAGTTAATATACTAAACATGATGTAATATGATATGGAATATCTTATTGGCATATCCAACTGTCAATTCTGGGTTATACTAACTGCTACACTTTTCTTCTTCACTCCCCATTTCCAGCCCTCTCTTCTTGGAAACTGCCCAAGCACGGTGTCCTTGTAGTTAATGACGCTGTCCTCATAACAATACTCACTGAAACCAAAACACAGTGATTCCTAGCTACTAAGAAGAAAATTAACCTTATCCTAGCAAAAACCAGGACACAAGCTCAGACTGTAGAAAACAAATCTGTTAAATCTGCAAATACAGGGGTATATATGGATGTCCTTATGGGGATTTGGAGTGGCTCTCCAAACACAGACTCAGGAGAAAAGTCTTGTGAATGTTAGGTTTGAGTTTTGCCCATGAATAAATGCACCAGTGAAACCTCTTTGCTGTACATAGGTATGGCTGTATACGTAAAAGTACAGCTTGCCTGAAACTACAATATACATGGAAAGCTGTTAACTGTCAATACACACTCAGCAAAACACTGGAGCTTGGTACATAATTGTGTATAGTATTGAGCTGCATTAAAAAAAAACCACACATCTATAGTAGCGATTACACCTTGCACCTGAAACCCGGCTGGGAGATGAAGGTTTCCATAGAATACAGCAGTGTATTGATAAGGTAGAATATCCTATTTTGAGACAAAATTACTAGTGATCCACAGTCTATTTTGGCTTCCAAAGGGACTTGAAAAGCTGTTTTAATCTTTCGCTTTTCACTGGTGTGAGAGCTGTTCACAAGTTTCTTAATGATGATTTATCAATATGGGAATTCACTCTCTCTCCATGACTTATCCAAATAAACCTTCATTTGTTCCCCAATGAACAGCCCAGAATGTTTCTTCTGTCAAAGATGTTTCTATTGGGACATATGCAAATAATGAGAGGAAGAGCAGTTCACTTGTTTTTGTTCTATTGTGAAGCTTGTTGGCTGTGTGCAAATAAGGCTTTTATGTTACTTAAGGTTTGTGTATTGTCTATTTAATTGCTGGAAGCATACTTAAAGCCTTAATTAGACATCCTTTTACACAGATTATTGAAACAGAGACAATCCAGTTATTTACCTGATTCACAGTGAAGAATTACAAACATTTCATACCTTCTGTTTTTATATTACTGCCTAAGTCAACAAGATTCATATATTTAACTTGTGCCCCCTTCATAAATGCCTAATCAACTTAAGGCATATGCATTTTCCAGAAATTATTCACCTATCCTATCCTTTCACATTTTAAAGTGGACCTATCATTTTCTGCACAAAATTGGAAGAGTAATTTTTATCATGTTGTGTGAAGATTTAATTGTACAACTCTCATTAAAGTTAATAGAGATTGTGTTGTTAAATCACACCATGCAGAACATTCCATATTCCCTTAAGTGTCCTTATGTTGCTGGGCTAGGAAGAGGGTGCTCTGCCAGAGATGTGTGCGCATCTATGTCAGTGAGTATCTGTCTAGTAGGCTTAATTTCATTTTCAGTTCTGAGCTCAATGGCCTTGTATAACTGGTCTCAAATGTGTAATCAAACTAAACCAGGCCTTTTGAGTTCAGGAGAAGAATTAGTAAATGAAATGGCCAGATTTAGTTCAAATTAGCAATATGTTGTCTTTCTCTGGGATTTAGCCCAAGAAAAAAGGTACCTGTAGCAACTTGCAGACATGGTCTCTTCATTTGTGCTAATATACACTTCTGTAAAACCTTGTAAGTGAATTTTAAATGGTTGGAGTAAGTGAACTATTTGGGTCTAGCTGATTTCATTCTTTACTACGCTTTTCAACAGGTTCTTTGGTGGTTTTACTTACTCTACAGATTTCAGTACAAATTTGGCCTTTAAAATACAGTTTTATTCAACTAAGGGCTGAGACTAAAAGTTAAGGAAAGTTATTTTATGCTTTCCTAATGCTGATTTCAGATTAATCTGAACTAATGCTAATCTCTTTCACTATTGAAATAAAACTTTAAAAGGAACCCCCTTCAACCTCTATGTAGAAGTATTACTATTCATTTCAGCTACACTAAATACTGACTTTCACCAATCTATTAAGAGAATCACTGGAAATTTATATCTATAGATAGATAGATAGATCAATCGACTGATCTATCAGCCTTTTCAGCTGAGATACTTTCATATTTGATGTTGAATATTTACTGTAAGCTCTTAATTTAAAAATCTCTTATAGCCCTACAACAAAATCTGGTCCCTAGAATAAGAAGTAAACATATAATAGCAAAAAAAAAAAAATTCTTGATTGTAACTGTACAGTCTTAGCACAGAGCTATACTGCTGAGGATATAATTTCCACTAAGATCAACAAGGGGGTACTATGGTACTTTTTTGATACGACCACCAGTAACCAATTCTCATGACCAATTCGTACCTAAACTGCTAAGGAACTCTGTCAAGACTGAAAGGAAGGACAGGCAGAAAAAGTGGGGAAACATGTGCTACTTCATTATCAGAAAAGAGGAATGACAATTAGACCTCAAATAAGTTATATGCAAGGGAGCTTTTTTACATATCCAGGACACAGGGCCCCATCTGAGCATGAGAATTTTCCCACAGCCCACAGATATTTTGCTGTGTGCACGTTGTGGTTTGACCCACAGTGGGACCATGCGGTCCTGCATTCACTTCCCCCCACCTGCTGAGATGGGATGGGAGGCACAACAAAGGAGACACGGGATTAGGAATGAAGGACAGGGATGGCTCACTCACCACTTGTGGTCACTGGCAAAACAGACTCAAACTTGGGGAAGGAAAATCAATTTAATTAATTGCAAATCATCTAACTAGACATAACAACCACATCTTACAACACCTTCCTCCCATCCCTCTCTTCTTCTCAGGCTCAAATAATTTTGTTCACAATTTCTCTACCTCCCCCCTGCAGTGGCAGAGGGGACAGGGAACCGGGATTAAAGTTAGTTCACCTCTGCTGCTCTTTCCAGCATGAAAGTCCAGAAACAAGATTTACAGAGCAAGCTTCCCATGGAGTCACAGACCTCTTCATGCTTAGCTCCCAGCTCCAGCATGGGGCATCCATGGGCTGCAGACTCACCCCTCACTCTGAGGGTCAACCCCGACTCTGGCAGCGAGCAACTCTCAGGGTCCCAATTCCAGTCACACTTGTCCTCACACTCAGCTTCTCTGCTCCAGCATGGAGTTCTCCATGGCCTACACGTGGGTCTCTGCCCCACCGTTGAAACTCCATGGGCTGCAGAGGAACCCCTTTGTCTTCTCCTACTCCGTACAGTAGAACTGGGTGTGGGTCTTTCGTCCTCCTCCTCTTTTCCCTGTCAATGGAGCTCTCTCTCTGTCTGTCTGTTCTTTGTTTTGGCCAATGGTCATCTTTTGTTAGGTCAATAGCCTCTCAACCAGTTTCACCTCCACCTACTTCTTTTCAGGACAGTCCTTCCCCTCACAAATATGGATTCACAGAGGCATTTCCCTATTGTTCATTGGCCCAGCCTGGGCTGGGGGGGTCTCCACCTTGGAGCCAGGGGAGCTTTTTGCTCTCACAAGGTGGCCCCTCCTCCACTACCAAAAAGCCAGCCCCCACACACTCAAAAAAGCCCAACATACATGTACAAATTAAAAATATAAGGAGTTTGTGGGTTAGCTCATGTTATCCATAATTTTAACTCCTTTATGGCTGTTGTCAACTGTATATCTCAAATCTAGGTGGCCCTGTTTGACCTAAGTCTGCTCTCCTTTCCACTCCAGGTTGCCATTATCATACAACATTCAAGGAAGTGAAACTTGCCACCTCTCCTGATGCACTATAAATCATATGGAAGTGTACCATAAATAGAAAAATAGCATGATGGTCAAAGCAGAAGCATGCTATTTTATTAAAGAAGGCAAAAGCACTCTGTATTGAGCCTAGAGAAATGAAAGTTAGGGATAGACACAATAGCTGTGCATTGACTAGGTAAGTTCAGGAGACTGCTCTAGATGCACATTTTCCCCATGAGCAAAGGAGCTATTGAAATGCCACCTCCTGCAGGTTTGTTTTCTTCCATTTCCTTTTTGTAGCACCCGCTAAGTTCACACTTGCTGTACCTCAGTTTTCCCTCCTATCACATCTGCTGAGGCTTTTACTGTCTCCCCTTTCTACCTCTTCCTGCCCCTACACCCTTTCTTCTCCCTCTTGTACCCCTGCTCTCTCACCAGTACTTCACAGCCCCCTCATACATGCTTTACACATCTTCTTGCTGACATGTGGGCAAAAAGAAAGGTGTTAGTATTAATACACGCATGCTGACAGGCTTCTATAAAACACAGTGAAAAAGAGCTGAGCTTACTCTGCTCTGTGCTGGTGGCAGGAGCCTCTCACCTTCAGCAAGCTGTTGACTTTTCAAAAGGACTAGTAAGAGTCTCCTACCTGTGTTTTCCTGAAAGCCTCCAGCAATTCAAAACAGAAAGCCCAATTGCACAAGTCTTCATTCTCTCTGAAAAAAAAGAATATAATGTTAAAACAACATTTGGAAATAAACTGATCAAGATATATTTTAGGATGGAAATAACAAGAAAGTTTTAAATTTTTAGGGTGCAATTTGAAGGCAACCTTCCAACATGAGCTGTGCAGAACAAGAAATACTGTTTTTAAGATGCAGCTTAATAACATTTCTCAAAAGCAAGCTTTGCATGATGTGGCAGAAGATAGGATGTGATATCCCAGGATGTTCCTTCCAATTTCATATTCTTCTGACATTTACTCTGTGATTTAACATCTCCTTCTTCAGCAGTGTCATCCAGCACCACTGAAATATAGACTGAAGCAAAGGATTATTCTCTCATGATCTTAAATCATAAATCAGTAATCTTCAGAACCAGATGAATTTTTAATTGATGAACCCACAGATCCAGACCTTCACCTGGGGATGAGGTAGAAACATTGCACTCCTTACTAGGAAGCCAAAGAGCCAGTAGAGAGTCTTTTTCAAAGAGCACTTTGAGGTATTGTGTGAAGCTTTTATTTCCTCTGGATCCAGATTACTTTTTGGCTTTATTGTACCTTTTAACTGGCAAAGGTACCAACTGTCAATAACTGCCAACTGTCATTAATGCATCATCTGAGTTGAGATATCTATCTTCAGCCTTCTTTGATTGCATTGAGCTCATACACCTGCCCTGAGTTCAGAGAACAGAAGAAACAGGAAATAGCTAGGAGGAATGGAAAACACTGAAGAAAAAGTCATAATAATACAGTATGCTTGGATATCTTAATAACATGCAACTGAAATTAATTTAAGTACTAAGATTGCCTCTGCCAAAACTCTCTTTGCCAGAATTAATGGGTTTCTCTAGTTTTTCACATTTCCTTATCTTAACATCCAGGATTACTTTTAAGATCCCTGCCAGCTGTAGGACCTCTGATATTGCTTTTCTTTTTTAATTTGAAAAACAATTTCCCATGCACTTTTAAAATTTTTTGTGCTCCTTCATAAAGAATTGAACAACTCTTTAATGGAAATCACTCATGAAGCCTTCTACAAGCCATTTAATCAACTTTTCTCCAGTTTATGATGTATGCAAAACCAGTTAAAAGTCTCTGATTCATGACTCATTGTAGTCTTCTGTTGTAAATGAACCATTGCAAAGTTTATAGTTTATTTCTTATCTCATTGAATTTTAAGGTCCAGCTAGTGGAACAGTAAGCATTTTGCTGAGATTTGTGCCTTCCCCAATCTTCAAGCTAAGTAGAATACTGCATGTTCACTTTTGAAATGCAAATATCAATTCAAACCACTAGATTGCAGAACCAACCTCAACATAACTCAGTAGGTGGCATTTTTCCTTATGCTTGATATAAATGAATGTCCCATAACTGTGCTATTAAAGATACTGGAACAAAACATAAACTGGTAGTTAAGTACTCAAGGTAGTCTTTGAATGAGATGAAGAACTGAGATCACAAGCTACTTACAGAGCTTAAAATGACCATATTTCTAAAGGTCTAGCCAAATTAACTCTAGTACTAATGGTAATACAGCCTGTGCTGAAGATCATGAAATCATGGCTTCACCCAAGTACTGTGGTACCCAGTGACAGATGACCATGTTGCTTTAGTGTTTGCCAGACTCAAGTTGCTTACATCAAGCTACCTGAGATTAGTTTTTTTCTGATCATAAAATAAATTGACATACACATTCTGGGGTGTTTTTGTAAGATTTGGTTTTATTGAGGAGTTTCCAGTCAGCATGACTGTATCTTGTCCATGTAAATACAAACCATTTTTCCATACTGTCCTGAATGCTTTTCCCTGTGCCCTACTGTTTTATGTTACTAAATATTTTTCCTCATGATTGACAGTTACATTTCAGTACCTTGTGAATTGATTAATTTGTATCTCGTGTCTGTTCATTTTACTCATGTCTGAGATATGAAATTCAATGCTGACTATCTAAACCACAAAATTTAAGGTTCAAGTGCAGTGTTGATTTTTCCCCTTTGGTGAGATTTTTGAGAAACTGTAAGTTATCTTGGTTAAACACTTGCAAAAATATCTCATTTACCCTAATTCCCATATCCAAATATAAATTATAGTAAACAAGAACCCTCAGGAGTAAGTGGGTAAGCACATAGCATTCTTAGGTTTTCGCAACCTTTCAAGATAAGTCGGACAGGATTAGACATATTTATTCTCTTCTAGCCTTTTCTAACTTCAGAAATGTGCCAACTGAGGTACTTATTGACTGCTATCATTATGAAAAATTTTCTGCCAATGCAGGATAATTAGTCTATTAAAGACAAGTCAACTAGCAGAAATATTTGCAAAAGGAATTATTTTTGCTAAGAACCTTATGCTGTGGAAAAAACCTGGGCTACCATGCAAAGGAGTATTTCTGAAAACATGGTGTCAGAGGTATGTGATATATCCAGAGAGCAGACTTACGGTCTTCTCTCCCTTTTTACTCCTGTTAGACTAAAGAAAATCTCATATTGTATGATGTAGGTTAATGTTTAGTTTATGCTTTCACAGTCTTCCAAAGGAAATCTCCTTCTCTTGTCTCAACATTTCCAAACTCCAAACTGGAACTGGCATTCATTTGGCAACATATGGATGGTCTTATGGGAATAAAGATCCAGGAGAGGAGGGAAGCAGGGGAAATTGGACAAGGATTTCATAGGGAGATTTGGAATACAAACCAGTAGGCACTAAAAATTGGTCATATCATTATGTAATTAGAGCATGTAATATGATACAAGATAAATTAAGAAAGACTGAACAGATATATTGGCATATAATATTGGTCAAGTACTGACTTACAATATTTTAATAACATTCTTTCAAAACAAATTTTAAAGAGTGATTTATTCACATATGTATACACATACCCATATATAATACCAAACATTGAAAATACTTGTTAAATGACTATTTTGGTTGCAAAGTCAAGCATTGCATACTCCTGAAATGCCTGAATTGTAGATCTCCAGACAACCCAATTTACCTCCTTGGATGACTACACTAAGACACACTTAAATCTTAATAGTTTCTAGGGTTCACATTCTGCTATATGTACCAACAGCAGGTAAAATTTTTGTGAAGATTTTTCCAGCCATGAGGCTTGAGAGCTCTTCTAATGAAACTCCTACATAAGGAGAAGTTATGACAGTGCTAGTAATTCTGGTGTCATTTCTGAAATCAGTGTCAGTGAAAGTATTGTGAAGGACACTGACAGTCTGACATGGCAAAACATTTAAATGTGTCAATAATCAAATGTTTTACTGTGTTGGGTTTGTGTGGTGGGGTTTTTTTGGTAGTGGGGGAGGGGCCACAGGAGTGGTTCCTGTGAGAAGCTGCGAGCGGTTTCCCAGTCTCCAAGGTGGGACTTACCTCCAGCCCAGACTGTGCCAGTCAGTGATGATGAAGTGCATCTGGGAATCCATATTTAAGAAGGGGAAAGACCGGTTGTGCAGGAACATCTGGATGGGGTCCACACGAGGGTATTGAGGGAGCTGGCAGAGGTGTTCGCAAAACCCCTTTCCATCATCTACCAGCAATCCTGGTTGACTGGGGAGGTTCCACTTGCCTGGAGATTGGCAAATGTCATACCCACTTACAAGAAGGACCGGAGGGAGGACCCAGGGAACTACAGGCCTGTCAATCTGACCTCAGTGCCAAGGAAGGTCATGGAGCAGATCATCCTGAGAGCCATCACACAGCACACACACCAGCCAGGGGATCAGGCTCAGTCCACAGGGGTTTACGAAAGGCAGGTCCTACCTGACTAACCTGATCTTCTGTGACAAGGTTACCTGCTCAGTGGATGAGGGAAAGGCTGTGGATGTGGTGTACCTGGACTTCAGTAAAGCCTTTGACACCGTTTCCCACAGCATTCTGCTTGAGGAACTGGCTGCCAATGGCCTGGACAGGCACATGCTCTGCTGGGCTACAAACTGGCTGGAGGCCAGGCCCAAAGAGTGGTGGTAAATGGGGGGGGTTAAATCCAGCTGGAGGCCAGGGACAAGGGGTGTTCCCAGGGCTCAATGTTGGGGCCAGTCCTGTTTAACATCTTTATCAGTGATCTGGATGAAGGGATTGAATGCACCTTCAGTAAATTCACAGGTGACACCAAACTGGGTGGAAGTGTCGATCTGCTTGAGGGTAGGAAGGCTCTACAGAGGGATCTGGACAGGCTGGATTAATGGGAAGCAATCAGCTGCATGAGGTTCAACAAGACCAAGTGCTGGGTCCCCACACTTGGGTCACAACAACCCCATGCAGTGCTGCAGGTCTGGGGAGGAATGGCTGGAGAGCTGCCTGGTGGAAAGGACCTGGGGGTGTTGGTTGACAGCCGGCTGCATATGAGCCAGCAGTGTGCCCAGGTGGCCATAAAGGCCAATGGCATCCTGGCCTGTATCAAAAACAGTGTGGCCAGCAGGACCAGAGAAGTCATCCTTGCCCTCTACTCAGCTTTGGTGAGGCCGCATCTTGAATACTGTGTCCAGTTTTCAGCTCCTTACCACAAGAAGGACATTGAGTTGCTAGAGCATGTCCAGAGAAGGGTAGCAAAGCTGGTGAATGGGATGGAGAACAAGCCTTAGGACTGCTGAGGAGTGGCTGAGGGAACTGAGGTTGTTTAGTCTAGAAAAGAGAAGGCTGAGAGGTGACCTAATTGCTGTCTACAACTACCTGAAAGGAGGTTGTAGCAAGGCAGGTATGTGTCTTCTCTCCCAGGTAACTAGTGACAGAACAAGAGGCAATGGCCTTAAGTTATATCAGGGGAGGTACAGATTGGATGTCAGGAAATACTTCTTCAATGAAAGGGTTCTCAGGCACTGGAACAGACTAACTAGGGAGGTGGTTGAGTCATCATCACTGGAGGTAATTAAAAGATGGCTAGATGGGGGGTGCTCAGAGATATGGTTTAGTAGTGGGCAGGTATGGTTGGACTTGATGATCTCACAGGTCTTTTCCAACCAGGAGATTCTATGATTCTATGATCAACAACAATAAAGACAACAACCTGAAGAGGAGAGAGGAGGGGTATGTGAGAGAGACAATGATGCAGACACTTAGGTCAATGAGGAAGGAGAGGGAAGAGCTGGGCCAGAGAAGAGATTCCCCTGCAGCCTGCAGTGATATGGCAGGCTGTGCCTGTGCAGCCCATGGTGGTTAACGTTGGAACAGAGGCCCATGGAGGACCCCATACCAGAGTAGGAGGCAGTGACTATGTGAAGAGACAGAGGAAAAGACCCCAGCTGAAATCACACCAGAGCTGGGGGAGGAGGCACAACGGAGTGGAGATTCGCCTCCAGCCTGTGGAAGACCCCATGCTGGGCCAGGGGGCTGCGTCTGAAGAAGTCCATGACTCCATGAGAAGCCCGCACTGAAACAGTCTGTTCCTGAACTATTGTAGCCTGTGGAAAGAAACCATGTTGAAGCAGTTCATGAAACACTGCAGCTCATGGAAGGGACCGCACACCAGAGCAGGGGATAGTATGAGAAGTCCTTCCCTGAAGAGGAAGTGGGGGCAGAGAGAATATGTGACAAACTGACTGCAAACCCCATTCCTCATCCCCCTGTGCTGATGGAGTTGAAGGGAGGAGGTAGAGAAATCAGGAGCAAAGTCATTTCAACCTGGTGTCCTGGTTTTCTCTAGGGTGGAGTTAGTTTTCCTCTTAGTAGTTAGAATAGCTGTGTTTTAGTTTCAGCAGAACTTGTTATGAGAACATTGATAAAAGTACTAAAGTTGTTAGTTGCTGCTGGAGCTCAAGGCCACCGTGTTTGGCTGGTTCACAGCTGCATTAGGACTGGAGGGAGAAGCGCAGTAAATAGCAAACCCCCAAACTGGCATTTGGATGTGCCAGTGAAATATTCCAGACCATATCACATCATGTCAGTACATTATCCGGGGCTGACCGCCAGACAGAGGTTTTTCTTCTGGGGATCGCTCAGGCTCTCGCTCTTCCGGGGTTTGGGTTTGGGGACTGTCTGGGCTCCAGGATCGCTGACTGGCACAGGCTGGGCATCAGTCGGTGGGTGGTGAGCAATTGCAATGGGCATCACTCATTTGTATATTCTGTTATCACTGTTGTTATTATCATTTTATTTTAATGAGTAAATAGTTTTTATCTCAAGGTGTGAGTCTCTTTGCCCTTTCCAGTTCTCTCCCCTACTCCCTGGCTTTGGGGGGTGAGAGAGCAGAATGCGTTTGGCTGCAAACTAAAAGGGTGAAGCCAATCCACCACACCTGGAAAGAAGAGAGGGGTGGGGCATATGTTTTATGTCTCATTATTGTACTGTGATTGATTGGTAACAAATTACATTTATTTTTCTTCCCCAAGTCAAGTCCATTTTGCCTGTGACCATAATTGGTGAATGCTCTCTCCTTGTACTCATTTCGATCCACAAGTCCCTTTTTTATATTTTCTCTTCCTCATCCTACCAGAGTGGGGCAAGTGAGTGAGCAAACACATGGCCTTGGCTGTCAGATGTGGCTAAAACACCATGCTTACTAACCAGACTAAGGCATGTCTTCTTGTTCAGAATGTTTAGAATGTCCAATTTCACAACTTTGTAATAAAAATTTTATTGTTAGTGCAATCTTTGAATCATAGCATTTAATTTAAAAATCTTTTTTTAATCTTGCTGCCAATGTTTTGCTATGCAAATGCACAACTATGGCAAAATATTTAGGGTAGTTTCTGGTTTTGCTTTCAAGAGCTGACAAAGTGAGTTTTAGCTTGGAATCAGTAATTTCTTGGAAAAACTAAAAAAGGAAAGTGCCATGCAGAGGCTGGGATCATAAAAAATCACAGTCATTTTCCTGTACTTTTGGAAAAAGAAGGGAAAAGATGCTGTGAAACCATAAACTATAACAAATAGTTTTAAATCATTCAGAATTAGATGACAACTCCACAGTACAGAAAGGTATAGACTCATGAAAAGCAACTTGGGAGGGGACCGTATGTGGCTCCTTACACACTAAAGGCAGGTACATGGCAAATTTTGTCTTTTCCCTATCCATATTCATGTCAACCTCAATCATTCCAGAAGAAGGTTATTTCTGCCTTGGTAGCAGCCACAGAGCTCTCTCTATCCTGCTGTGTCCACAGCACATACACCAGACGTACAAAAAAGTCATTAGCATCCTGGGATTGGCAAGAGACAGGAGGGAAGGAAGGTTCTTTCTGAATTAGGAAAATCTGCATCCAGATCCTGCTGTCCTGCAGAGGGTTTTTAGAAATTTTCCAGAGCCCTTGACCTACCTTCTGAGATACCTGCTGAAAACACTTATTTGTGTCTCTCAGTAGCCTCTTGTGGAGCACAGTACACACATTTGGGCAGATACTAGCATCTTAAAATGTCACTAGATATTGTAATGACAAAAAATATCCACTCTTGCTTAAAGACCTGGACTTTTTGCTTGCTCATGGAGACAGCTCTGGTGATGTCCCAGTGAGGAAGTTAAGAATATTTTGGTCCATTTATGACTAGAAATATTCTGAAACACCAGGGAAAAAGTTTTACTTGTCTGCTGTGCTGTAATCACAGACAAGCTGTCTCCAGCTGTGATGCATTGTCTCTGTCAAAACCTACTCTGAGACAACAGTAAAATTGGAGATATTCTTCTTGGTGGTGTTGCTCTATGAGAAAAGGAATCCCTGTGCAGCTGCCTCTTTGGTGTCTGCAGATCTCTCAATTCCCCGTTTTAAATAATATGCACAACTGCCCTCTCCTCCTGCAGTTTCTCCCAGCGTGTCCCCTGGTTTCAGAGTACTAGGAAGCCCTAAGGCCTTCACTATGCAGTGGAAAATCTGTCTTTTGAGTGGCACAGAGTTTTGGGGAGCAAGCTCAAATGAATTACTTACTTACCCTGCTTGCCCAATATGAAAGCACCTCACAGATCTTTCCAGAATCAGCTAAAGGAAACTTGCATTCAGATGCTTCATCTCTGCACTGAGACTGTCATTCTTAGTATTGAAAAACAACCTTGCACACAAACACCTTCTATAGATAAATGCAACAAGGGACCAAAAACTGCTTCCTCATCTGTTGTTTATATATTGCTGAGGAATGGAATTTGAGAGTGTGTCAAGAGGTATGTACTTTCTCCATGCACTTTTACCTACTCTTTTCTAAATCTTTTTTTCAGGAAAAAATAATTCCAGACCCATCTTTGTCTCACAAACTGTGTCTTTACAAGTTCAGGGCCATGACCATTTCTGAGATCATAGCATTGCTTTCAAAAACAAAACTGGTTAAAGTTTCTCAGACTTCAGGATGCTTATTTTTGCAGTGTTAATTCAGTTCTTACATGGGCAGTAACTCTAGTTTATTATAAGCCTGCATCACTACTTGTTCAAAGCTTTGCTTATTTGGCCTCTACTTATTTGGCCTTCAGGCTCTTCAGAAAGGACTTTGTGGTGTTCGTTACATCTCTGATGCAGTGGAGAGGTCTTTATCCCTTTCCCTTGTTGAAGGAATTTACACAACGAGACTTCAGGCCTCTTCATACAATTTGATGGATTTTGAACTTTCTGATTCTAATGGCTGAGTATACGAACACCTCAGCCCTGGGGCAGTTTGTTAGGAGCATTCTGGATTTGGTTTCTGTTATGTATTACATCCCTAGAAACTCTTAAAAATGCTTGAGAAACCTCTGCAACAATATGAAGACGTTTCATCCCACTGTATCTGTTGGACCTTGTTCACTCGTGCTGGGCAAGTTGTAACCTACACTTCTGCTATACGCTACAAATCAAATGCAATGCAAAGAGATATACACCAGGGCTGGTGATAGACATCTTTCATGGTGATAGAGGTTTCTCCTATTTGATACATTCAAAGGAAGTCTCTTTTTACTTCTGAAAGTAAGACATTGTCCATGTCTGTTGTCACATGTGCTTCATATTCCTGTTTTACATGGACAGCCTGAGGCTCCCTGATTTCCCAAGGAGGCCAGCTACAGCATTAGTGTGCTGGAAACCTGACTCCTTTGGAGCATATTCCAGCTACCCCTCCTGTGCTGCAAGGGCCAGCACATCAAAGCAATGGTAGCTAAAACCATCCCAGCACCTTACACTGAAAAGCAAAGGAGGAGGAATACCTCTCCTTTTTGCTGGGAAGCAGTTCATCTTCAGGATTGTTGCATCTGGTATCAAACTCAACTATCAGCAGTACCTAATTCTTTGAGATTTTGAACATGATGTTAGATCATGAGCTAAACCATTTTAGGTAGAAGACAAGAGCCCAGAGATATTCTCATATCTCTGGGTAAAGACTACCAAGAAAGTCTCTGTCTCCTAAAACAGCAGAAAAAGCCATCCCTTGTCATCTCTCTAGGCCATCTTCCCTCTGATACTGCAAAGGCAAAAATGCCTCTGATTGTGAGGAGTTAGGCTGCATACATATTCAGAGTGTGAACAGGTGTGTAAACAATACTTCTCAAAAATTCCCATGTAGTAATTTATAACTAATGCCTTTTCAGTTAAAAAAATACCATTTATTTCTGAAAGCTTTTTCTTGCATATATTTTGCTTATGACAAGCACAACTTTTTTCTTAATGCTCCAAAATCAGGTTACAACCTTCTGCCAAACAAGTTTACATTTTCTTTCAATGCTTACAAAAAGCTATTCGAAGTCTATTCTACGTGGTGATTTGTTTAATTTTCATGTAATTTCATGTATTAATATTAAAAAATATATATTTTACCAACCCAGAAAAAGGTTAAACCTAATTTTTTTTTTTTAATTGTCTGATTTTATTTTTTAAAGTTTGTTGGATGTGTACTATATACAAGACTTTGTGGATGTATATTTTTGGTACCATGCCTACTATTAGTGTGTAGACCTTTCATACAGCAGATGAAGCAAGGAAAAAATACATATTCTTAAAAGTAGAAAGCTCCATGTCTTGAATTTAGCTGGGATAGAATTAATTTTCATAAGAAGCTGGGAGGGGACACAGTCGGGATTGCTGACCCACACTAGCCAAGGGGATATTTGATACCATGTACTGTCATGCTCAGTGTATAAAGTGGGAGAGTTGGTCGAGGGACTAGACATTGCGTTCCAGGTAGTAAGCAATTGCATTGTGCATCACTCTGTACAACCTTTTAATAGTGTCAGTATTATTTCTTCTCTACTTATGTTGTTATATTAATTATGTAGGAACACAAGAAGGACATGGACCTACTGGAGTGAGTCCAGAGGAGGGCCACTAGGATGATCTGAGGGCTGAACCACCTCTCCTATGAAGACAGGCTGAGAGAAGGGGTTGTTCAGCCTGGAGAGTAGAAGACTTCAGGTAGACCTTATAGTGGCCTTCCAGTACCTGAAGAGGACCTACAAGAAGGCTAGGGAGGGACTTTTTACAAAGGCAGGGAGTGATAGAACAAGGGGTAATGGCTTTAAACTGGAAGAGGGTAGATATAGTTTAGATATCAGGAAGAAATTCTTTCCTGTGTGAGTGGTGGAACAGGTTGCCTAGAGAAGCTGTTGCAAGTGTTCAAGGCTAAGTTGGATGAGGCTTTGAGCAACCTGGTCTAGTGGAAGGTGTCCCTGCTCATGGCAGGGGGGTTGGAACTAGATGATCTTTAAGGTCCCTTCCAACCCAAACCATTCTATGATTAAACTGTCCTTATCTCAACCCAGAAGTTTCGCCTTTTTCTTCCAATTCTCCTCCCCATCCCACTCAAGAGGAGGAGTGAGCAAGCAGCCATATGGTGCTTAGTTGCTGGCTGGGCCTAAACCACAACACTCAGCAAGTGAAGTTAAAAATATTAACAGATGGTTATGGAAATATACAATACATTAATTTGACTTTCTCTAAATTTGTAAACATTTCGTTGAATTAAGCAAAATGAGATTATTTTCTTGCCTATCTTCTTAACACTAACCTTTCAGCTGTCCCTGTTGTTGAAGTGTTAATTTTGCTAAATTAAAAAAAAAAAAGTTAAAAACTTCTATCAGCACCAAACAACACATCTACAGAGATCTGTTCTCAGTGTGAAATATTTTCACATGTAGAATCCTTCTGAAAATTATCACTGTTTGCCAATAACTCTGGTTAGACTTTGCTTACCCCAGTGAGAGACTTGTAGATGCTGCTTTGCTGCACTAAAACAAGCCATAGAACTGAGTGTGACAGGAGTAATTCACTGTGCTCAACCATAAAAAGTCATCTTTCTCTTATGCTGGGGTTCCCATTGTTTTGAGAAAATTTGGATGGAAGTGAAGGCATATGCGCACTGAATTCAGTGCAAGTCTGACATCGGTATGTTGCATGGTATGAACTTCACAAGTTCACCACATGCAACCTGTACAAATCATTTTGCACAAAACTAATGGTCATTTTTGCAGGGCTGCCAAATATACAGAAAGCATTATAATAATTTTTGCAGCTGTGACTGTACTTTGTAATATTGTCTCTTCATGTGCACTATTTCATGTGAAAGAACACATGAAATAATGCACAAAGTGTTTCTCAGTCATTTAGATATGCTTTGAGGAAGATTGACCAAGACCTTAGAAATACTCACCAAAGATTTTGAGATTGATTAATTACCCAATTACAATTTTTTTCTCTTTTTCTGGTAACACAACCTGACCCATTTCTATAAATAATGCCAGGCAATAATTTTCTTAAACTTTTCATTAAATTCTTTACTTAAAAGTAGGCTTTGAATATCTGGTAGAGATTAATCCTGTCCTGGAGTGCTTGTGATGATTTACTTCCTTCCAAACTTTTTCTGATATTTTTCCTTGTACCTCATCAAGTTTGTTACGTTTGTAGATAAATTGTTACAGTAATGGAATCTGAAGAATATTCTTTGATCCTTAAATGACCATGAAGACCTCATGCTAGTCAAATGGAAATAATACACCTTTTTTTCTTTTACTATGTTAGTGGTCATGAGGAACAATTATCATAGATTGTGGGGCTCTTGTATGTCACAACAATAGGAAGTAGATAACATCTGTTGTTTTGTTTCTTTGTACTGAAATGACATTTTCACATTCTATTTTACCCTTTTAAATATATTTTATATAAACTATACGTAAAAATTCAGCAATAAACTTCATGTTTTCTCAACTGAGATGCTTTGTTTGTGTTTTTGACACAGTTCAAAATCTGGCTTTTTGTCACAGAGAGTATTGAAATCCTTAGCCTGGAGGTTTTTTTAAACCAGGTTACTCCTCATTCCTAAAGAGTTTTGGTTTGAGTTTGGTTTTGGGGGTTTGTTTTGGTTTTTTTTTTTCAAAAACTAGACACATTTTAATTACTGTGCCTATCTTTGGTAAATACAACTAGTCCTGACCGCTCGCTTCTAAATAGCACAGGTGCTCGGTGGAGATTTCTGTAGTTGTCTGATTTTCTCCTGGTCAATACCTGCTGCAACAGATGAGAGAAGAGGCTGAGAGAAAGCCACATGCCAAACTTTGCTTGCTGTCACTGTGTTTTAGCCTACAGCTGCGAACCTCATTTGTGATATTTTGCCTAACATTTTGGATTCACTAGCAAAGTTCCATTTGACTTTCAAAGTGTCTTGGACTCTCCAGTGCGCTAATGTTTGTATGTCCCCTGTACGTGCTCCAGGATAGAGATTGCCTCCTTTTATAGAATATAGCAATGTGATTTGAACTTTGCTCCTTACTTGAAGAAGCAGAAGAACTATCTGGTATTCAGGAAGAGAAAGGAAAGGCTAACCATGATTGACTACATATGTAATGTCTGCGTTATCTGTGAAGTCCGTTGTTTGTATCTCCAGTTATCCTTGGTTTGCATCTACTGTGCCTGAAGACTCTCACTAGCCATATACATTCCCCTTTCTAAATCTTACTGAGTTCATATATGGTGCCAATGGATTCCAGAGGATAATTTTGTGTTATCATATGAAAGAAACACTATAATTAGACTCTCATTTCTTGCTTTTAATTTTTTACTGGATATAATTTTATTCTTTTGCTGTAAGAGTTGGTAAACATACTTTCCTCATTATTTCCTCTTTTGCATTATGGTTAATAACTGTAATTAATCTCCTCTGCTAGGCAAACAAGCCTAATCCTCTCAGTCTCCTAAAAGAGGAGTGCTTTCTGTATTTCTGATTATTTCTCGTCACCTAACTTCACACCATGTTTTGTTTGCATTTGGTAAATAATATCACTTTAATGTCCATGCAGTCCATCTCAAGTAGTGGCATAGCACTGTTTTTTGTATTCTTCTTGTGTCCTTCTATATTCTTACTTGCTGTATTTGCTGCTCTGTTTTTCTTCCTAAGAGGTCAAAGTTTAGCTTGCAAACCAAAGCAGTAATGAATTTCAGCAATGTAGACTGGTTATTCCAAGTGTTCTAACACAGCATTTTTTAGTCTTTGTTTCTGAAGGTTTGTTTTCATCTGCCATAAAGTACCTTAGTCGCTTGCCTGTGAAAGGACCATCTGGAGTTATTCAACTTTCCCTAGCACTTAACTTACACAGAATGTCTGAAGTGAAGATAATACCTAGATGTAAATTTTAGTACTACAGTGATGAGTCAGTCATTATTCACATCCTATCTTGTGAAGCTCCAGTCACTGCTCATTTACCAGGTTTATGCACTGGGCTTTGCATGCTCCCACGGACCCAAACCCCACTGCAGTTCTTTTTGTGTTCTCTCTACTGCTGTTCTTGGATGAATCTCAAACTTCCCAGTTCAGTCTTATGACTGCTTCCATGACTCATTCTGGCTTCTCAGCTACTGAGGAAAAGATCCTTAAAATCTGAAGAAAGTACTAAGGAAAATGGAGTTTGTCACAATTTGGAGAAGTCAAGCCTAGAAGCCATCTTGAAAGTTCACCATTAACCAGCTAAAATTCTGTGTCGTAATACAAGGGCAAGTTAGTCTCAGATTGTCAGGGTAACGCAATAAACCTATCTGTCTTTAAATTCTAATAGCGTGTTATAAACATCCCTTACAGGCAAATGAATCAGGCATTGCCAACTACAACATCCACTGGTATATGTGTCTCACAAAGTGAGTATTTTTAAGTGGGCAAATTGAACTCTCTCTTTATCCTCTTTTCTACCAACCCCTCACTCCTAAATAGGCTTATGAGCTTACATCTTCTCACTCCCACAAGCCAACCCAAAGGTCAAGACTATGAAGAAAATTATCAACTCTCCCTTCCTTGCATGATACACTCACCCATGCTCTAATGTGTAGAACAAGATTCTAACTTGGTGTGGTCTGGTACACTGCAGCTAGGAGAAAGAGTATGTATTTCTGGGATTCAAGTACTGTGTTACAGGAACTGAGTCCACTGTTTGCCTTCCCACGTTACACACAAATCATCAGAAGCTGATCTTCCTAACTGAAGTCATTACTATAACTAATTTGGACAGGCTTTCCATTTTGCATGGTTTGAGTGTGGGACACAGAGTACTTTATAAACCAAGTGGTATTTTTTTCTGTGTCCGTATCAAGCTTTGTGTATACTGGACTTTTATAGAAAAACACTATATTCAATTTATTCCTTTGTACTGTAAGCAAGACAGCAGACATGTACTGGAAACTTCATCACTCCACTGGACAACAATCTATCCCTTGTGGATCACAGCTGTAAAAACAGGGCTGATTTACTGATTTGGACTGGCATTTGCAATTATTAAACTTCTGGCTTAAATCTTGTGCATGGTTATGTCCCATAGTTGGTGTAATACCTGGACTTGCTTTTATAATTCCTTACTTCACTCTATCACATACAGTGTCTTAAATTGCTATTTAAATTGTTATTTATATTTATTGTTCACTTTAATGAAGATAATATGAGGAGTCGGCAATAAAATATTTTTCTGTTGAATAAGCAGAGGGGTTTTACCAAGGTAAAATATCAGTAAAATACCACTGTTTCACTTCTGTTCTTAATTGTGTATCAGTATTGAAAGCAAATTCGATATGAAATGCTACAATATTCACTCTTCCTGCATTTTCATTTGATTTTTTGTGATTGTTTAACTGCCCTGGACCTTTATGAAAACATCTAAATGGATATTCAGAATCTCAAAACATTTAACAGGGTATTCAGAATCTCAAACACAAGCAAGAATTACAGCTTTCTGTTAGTTCCTAAGGAAGATACTGACATACAATTACCTGTTAATTATTTGTGTGCTGACTACACACAACGCTGAAAGTATATTTGGGATAGTGTTTTAAACCCTTCTCAGAGACAATATAGTTAAATAACACATCAGTTTCTCCACAGACAGATATTTGTCACTATTCCACTGCTGGGTTTGAAGTTTGAATAAAACATTTGCCTTTCTGAGTTACAGGACACATACCCTTTTCTACACCACTGCTCCACCTTGTGTGGATATCTTCAGAGCTGTCTCATGGCTCCTTTGTACCGAGCAATAACTGAATAATCATCAGCAGGTTCCATCGTGGCCCAGTAGGTCTGCAGTGGTACAGATGTTGAGACATTTAGGAGTGACTATTTTTATGGACCTTATAAGGGCCCTCAGCTCTGTTGTTAGAGGGTAATTCATCTCTCTCTTGCTTTCCTTTAACAGAATTCCAACTACAGCTGGCAGTTAACATCAAGTATTCCTCTAGGACCTCTGTAGCCTCTGGGGTTCAAAAATGTTCTTTATTCTTTATTCCTTTCATATCTTCTTTCAACAAAATCCACAACTGTGAGCTGACTATAAGCATCAGTGGAGATAGCCAAACTGCCATGCCAGTTAACAATAAGGTACCTCCAAATTTAAGGTGATTTGATTTCTCAGGACAAGCTAAAATTCACACTAAAGAATGAACTTGCAAGTGTATCTCCTTGCAATCTCCAGAAGCTTGTTTCCTCCCAGGGAAGCTAGGGAGGAACTGTCTTGGTCCTACTCTCTTCATAGATTTTGTGGACATGCTTTGACAGGCAACCATCAGGTATAGGAAAAATTTAAATGTAAGATCTAGTGCTTTGAACTATAGCTGCTTAATCCAACTTTGGACTTCAGCAGTGCTGTCAGGGAGGCATCAGCATCATGAACCCTAAGTCAGTCATTTCCTGTGGTTCCTGCCAGCTCTTTGCTGACCTCTCAACCTGGCACTACCAAGGGCTCTTGCAATTCCCCACATTTCTGCCTTCTCAGCATGGCCAGCTTTTAAAAACCACCAGATAAATTTAGATCCAGAGTCTAGTCTGAAAATAGGAGTAGGTTTTTTCCAGATGAACACAAAACCTAATTTTATTTTGAAAAAAAGCACATGGGTATTGTTCTATTCCTTTATAACTGTATCTGGAACAGTTTGCTTATTTGGAGCAAACTCAGCTTTAAACATTTTGCTACAGTGTGTTTTTTCCCTGCGGCTGAGCCCTCCCAAACAACCTTGCATAACTTAAACTTACAAACATTTCTATTAAAGCTTTTCCTGCTCAGCCTGTGCTCTTATGCTTAGAATAATTTTAAATTGTCGGTCCTTATTAGTGATATTTTGTACAACTTCAGATTCTGTTGCTGTGAATGTCTAGTAATTTCAAGAGTCTTAACAGGTATTTCAAAGTCTTTCTAAATTTTCTGCTTTGCTTTCTGCATGTACATACAGAGAAAACATTCAAACAAAACCATGTCTCCACCCTTTCACCCTTCTTCCCAGCGTACAGGTTATGTCTGTATGTTTATTTGCTTGCACCCAAGAAAGTTGGCATTTGTGTTTACAAATGCCAGATCTGGCAGTTGAGGATTTGGCCTTTCCAGTCTGCTTGCTGATCATGTAGGACAAAGTGGACTTCCTAATCTTCCCAGCTCCATGAACACAGCAAGGTTATACCAGTGCTCTGTCTTGGGGCTCTCCCACTCAGCTTCTTCTCTGTGCCCACACTGGCATGGCAGATTTATGACTGTCGTGCCTTAGTAGTGTACATCACCATGAAACTTCTGTTAAAAAACATTCCATTAGCTTACAGGAGCTTTCAATTTTCCATCTGTTCAACAGATCTTGCAACAAAAAATGGTTACTAGTTCAATCTTACCCCAGCTAGTAGTTTTTGTGAATGTTTTGTGGGTATATCTTGCTTATTTGTATTGGATTTTAAAGTTACACAGAATCACAGAATCACAGAATATTAGGGATTGGAAAGGACCTCGAAAAATCATCTAGTCCAACCCCCCTGCCGGAGCAGGAACACCTACATGAGATCACACAGGAAGGCATCCAGGCAGGTTTTGAATGTCTCCAGAGAAGGAGACTCCACAACCTCCCTGGGCAGCCTGTTCCAGTGCTCTGTTACCCTCACTGTAAAGAAGTTCCCTCTCAAATTTAAGCGGAACCTCCTGTGTTCCAGCTTACACCCATTGCCCCTTGTCCTAGCATTGGTCATCACTGTGAAGAGCCTGGCCCCATCCTCCTGACACTCACCCTTCAAATATTTATAAACATTAATAAGGTCCCCCCTCAGCTTCCTCTTCTCCAAGCCCAGCTCCCTCAGCCTTTCCTCATAAGGGAGATGCTCCACTCCCTTAATCATCTTGGTGGCTCTTCGCTGGACTCTCTCAAGCAGCTCCCTGTCCTTCTTGAACTGTGGGGCCCAGAACTGGACACAATATTCCAGATGTGGCCTCACCAGGGCAGAGTAAAGGGGAAGAAGAACCTCTCTTGACCTACTAACCACACCCCTTCTAATGCACCCCAGGATGCCATTGGCCTTCTTGGCCACAAGGGCACAGTGCTGGCTTATGGTCATCCTGCTGTCCACCAGGACTCCCAGATCCCTTTCCCCTACACTGCTCTCTAGGAGATCATTTCCTAACCTATACTGGAACCTGGGGTTGTTCCTGCCCAGGTGCAACACCCTACACTTGCCCTTATTATATTTCATCAAGTTTTTCCCTGCCCAGCTCTCCAGCCTGTCCAGGTCTCTCTGGATGTCAGCACAGCCCTCTGCTGTGTCAGCCACTCCTCCCAGCTTTGTGTCATCAACAAACTTGCTGACAGTGCATTCAATTCCCTCATCCAGGTCATTTATGAATATATTGAATAATACTGGTCCTAGTACTGACCCCTGAGGGACTGCAGGGAGGGGAGTGGCATATTAGGTAAAGCAACTGTTTGATTTCTGTCATATTTCCCAGCATATTCCAGGGAAAATGTGGACCCTCTCCGGAAGGCAGTGGGAGATCTGGTCATCCAGGACATTGAGAAGGCTGAGGTGATCAATGACTTTTTTGCCTCAGTCTTCACCAGCAAGGGCTCATGCCACACTGCCCAAGTCCTAGAAAGCCAAGGAAGGGTCTGGTAGAATGAAAAGCCACCCACTGTAGGAGAAGATCAGGTTCGGGACCACCTAAGGAACATGAAGGTGCACAAGTCCATAGCACCTGGTGGGATGTATCCATGGGTCCTGAGGGAACTGGTGGATGACATTGCAAAGCCACTATCCATCATATTTGAGGAGTCCTGGCAGTCTGGTGAAGTTCCTGTGGACTGGAAAAAGGGGAACATAACCTCCACTTTTAAAAAGGGAAGCAAGAACCCAGGGAATTACAGGCTGGTCATCTCATCTCAGTGCTGGGCAAGATCACAGTAGATATTCCTAGAAGCTATGCTAAGGCAAATGGAAAATGAGAAGATGGTTGGTGACAACCAGAATGGCTTCATGCCTGACCAATATGGTGGCCTTTTATGATGGGGTTAGATAAGGCTAAAGCAACTGATGTCATCTGGACTTGTGCAAGTAGATGACATGCAGGATGTTTGACACTGTCCCACATGACATCCTTGTATCTAAATTTGAAACGTGGGTCTGATGGATGGACCACTTGGTGGATAAGGACCTGGCTGGATGGTGGCACTCAGAGAGTTGTGGTCAACAGCTCAGTGTCCGAGTGGAAACCTGTGACGAGCGGTGTCCCTCAAGGGTTGGTATTGGGGACAGTGCTCTTCAACATCTTTGTCAGAGACATGGACAGGGGGATTGAGTGCACCCTCAGCAGGTTTGTTGACAATACCAACCTGAGTGGTGCAGTTGACATGCTGGAGGGAGGGGATGCCATCCAGAAGGACCTTGACAGGCTCGAGAGGTGGACCTGTGCTAACCTCAAGAAGCTCAACAAGGCCAAATGCAAGTTCCTGCACCTGGGTCAGAGCAATCCCAAACATAAATACAGGCTGGGCAATGAGTGGCTTCAGACCAGCTCTGTAGAGAAGGACTTGGGAGTGGTGGTGGACGAGAAGTTCAACATGAGCCAGCAATGTGCACTTGCAGCCCAGAAGGCAAATAACCGTATCCTGGGCTGCATCAAGAGAAGTGTGGCCAGCAGGTCGAGGGAGCTGATTCTCTCCCTCTACTCCGCTCTCGTAAGGCCCCACCTGGAGTGCTGTGTCCAGTTCTGGAGCCCCCAACACAAGAGAGATGTGGACCAGTTAGGACGAGTCCAGAAGAGGCCACGAGGATGATCCGAGGGCTGGAGCACCTCTGCTATGAGGACAGGTTGAGAGAGTTGGGGCTGTTCAGCCTGGAAAAGAGAAGGCTCCAAGGAGACCTTATAGCGGCCTTCCAGTACCTGAAGGGGCCTACAAGAAAGCTGAGGAGGGACATTTTACAAAGGCAGGTAGTGAGAGAACAAGGGGAAATGGCTTTCAACTGAAAGAGGGTAGGTTTAGACTGGGTATTAGGAAGAAATTCTTCCCTGTGAGGGCGGTCAGACACTGGAACAGGTTGCCCAAAGAAGTTGTGGATGCCCCTCCCTGGAAGTGTTCTAGGCCAGGCTGGATGAGGCTTTGAGCAACCTGGTCTAGTGGAAGGTGTCACTGCTCATGGCAGGGGGGTTGGGACTAGATGACCTTAAAGGTCCCTTCCAACCCCAACTCTATGATTCTATGATTCTATGATTCTATGATATTTCTGCTCATCAATCAAAAGTTAGTTTATTTTCTTCCTTTCTGGTACATACCTTCTGTTGCTTCTTTCCTCTGCCATTGTTTTTCTTAATTTTTGCAACATCTGCCAGTTAAATGAGTATGTCTTTCAGCAGGTAGGAAGAAGACGCAATTGCTGTTGCACACCAGTTATGTTAAGCATCCAATACTATGAAATTACACAGTCCATGCAAAAATAGTTGAAGGAGGAGAAAGTGGAAGAACAAAATATTAGCAGATTGTTTGTCTGTCACACTGCTGATAAAGTCTAGGGAAATAATATGAGAAGAGTTGTTGGAAAAGTTGTGGGATTTACACTATAGAAGATCCCTTTGTGATTACTGTTCATGGCCATTTTTCCCTTCCTGTCCAAGACCACTTTGGTGACAAGTTACATGCAACTTGTTCAATTTGGAAGGACAACTGTTATAAAATATTCAGCAGGTGTGCACTTCAAAAGCTTTTGCTAACCATATTCCCTATGTTATTTATAAATCTCCTGGAAATATGTACTATCTTTAAAGCACAAATTACTTTCAAAGGGTACTCATCTGTTTTCCTCTCAGTGTTTTATTCAGGGACAAGAATGTGGCCTCTGGCGACTGCAGCTGACAGCTGTGGATGAAAGCCATTGTATCAAGTGCTGTCTTCTCTGTTTTTAAGCCCTCTGTCATCATGTCCAGGCTGATGTGAATCAGGCTCCGGGACTTCTTTTATTATTTATCTTTAGAATCTGAAGTTGTAGCCATTTCTTTCAATGCTGGAGGTAAGTCAGAAAGTTTCCATTGAAACTCCATTTACCAAAGAGGGAAAATCAGACTAGCCCTGTCAAAATATAAGGTATCAAAGTATATCCAGCTAAAGATCCAGATTCTGCAAAAGTTAGACTGCATAGCTGGAAATGCAAATAAAATTAAGGGATTTGGGTCTGTTGCTAGTGCTAAGTTAAAATGCTGGTACTCCTTACTGTGTGAATGGAAATCAGCCTTCAGTCTGGGGTCTGCCTAAAATGACCCTGAGTGAGCATCCTAACCATCAAATGGGCTCCCTCGATTGATCTCAAAACCTGAAACCTGCTAATGAACACTGAATACAGTTCTTGGATTAGATCTGTGTATGGCCATAGTGCTTGCACAGTCACCTTTACCTCAAGAAGCAAATTAATCTTTTTCTGAGAATAACAGGCTTGTTTTCTCTTTGTGTGTTTTGGGTTCTGTAGTGTATCTCAGTTTAAATCATACATTTGGCTGGAATAATTAAAAAGAAGTTTTAGAATGTCACAAAAATGTGATGAGGCAAATCCATGTGCCTCTGGGACAGGCCATCACATCTGTCCAATTTGCATCAGCTTGCTTGTGTCTTGAATGGTGCATTAAATTACATGGTCTGATTCTTCTCTATCCATGAAGTATAGCAAAGTGAGCTTTTAAGAAAACCAAGTAGCTACTCAGTTTGTGTATCTAAAGCTGCACATATGCAGTCATTTAACACAGATGCCTCTTCACTCCTTCATCGACCTCAACAGAGCTGGCACAAGGTTATAGGCAGAGCGTAGAGAGCTGGAGCTGATAGGGTTTAGTTGATCTGTCTCAACACCTCATCTATATTTCTTACCACTGGCTGTTGCTGAGAGAGGGTGTAGGAGCCAGAGGACCAACCCCTGTCCCTGCAACTGGAGAAGCAGAAGCTCCTGTCATTTAGGAGCTCTCTTCTGATTCTCCCCTTTCCTTCCCCATGGCAATGTCCTTGACTAGAGCTCCTGCTTCCTCTCCTTTCCCAAAAAGGAGTCACAAGATGAGTGGGGGCTGATGTGCAGGAGGTTGCATGGCTCCTCTCAAAGGATAGAAGTAGGTAAACAGTTGGGGAAGGGAAGGTTTGTAGCTACAAGTGTTATACTCAAAGGCAACAGAGAAGGAGACTCCAGAATGGCTGGTTCATTGGAAAAGGGAGGAAAAAAAAAAAGAGGTCGCATTCAGCACCTCCACAAACTCTACTGGTCCCTCTTCATCCCAGAAATCCTCTGGTCCTATGGGGAGCTCCACCTTGAATCCTTGTGCTGGTTTTGGCTAGGGTAGAGTTAATTTCTTCATAGTAGCTAGTGTGGGGCTATGTTTCAGATCTGTGCTGAAAACAGTGTTGATAACACAGGGATGCTTTAATTACTGCTGAGCACCACTTACACAGAGTCAAGGCCTTTCCTGTTCCTCACACCAGCCCACCAGTGAGGAGGCTAGGGGTGCACAAGAAGCTGGGAGGGGACAGAGCCAGAACTGCTGATTCCAAACGACCAAAGGGATATTCCATACCATATGATGTCATGCTTAGCAAATGAAGCTGGGGGAAGAAGGGAAGGAAGGATGTTTGGAGCTACGGCAAGTAACAGTTATGCATGATAGAGCCCTGCTTTGGAGATGGCTGAACAGCTGCTTGCCAATGGGAAGTAGTGAATGAATTCCTTATTTTGCTTTGCTTCTGTGAACAGCTTTTGCTTTACCTATTAAACTGTCTTTATCTCAAGCCATGAGTTTTCTCACTTCTAACCTTCTAATTCCCCTCCTCATCCCATTAGCGGTGAGTAAGCAAATGGCTATGTGGTGCTTAGTTGCCAGCTCAGGTTAAACGATGACAATCCTGAAAATCTTTATCTCTGTCAGTCCACCTCACCCACCTTCATCTTTTGAAACCCCTGCAGACTCTTCCCAGTTCTGCTTGCAGACTCTTTTCCCACATAAATCCCTTCTGCTGTCACTGCAAAACTGAGTTTTGCCTTTGAGCCAACCCTGCTGTGTCTTCTTCACTTGTACTAAGTGTACATATATGTGTCCCCACATGCTTGCATTATAGTATATGAATTTATTTAAACACGTTTTTGACAATAATTTCCTCATGGGTAACAGACTGACAATCCACAGATTTTAAAAAATAGTTTCCTGAGTACACCACTTACTTACTTAGAGAAAGTTTACCAGTGCTGCTCCAACTCTATCAACATACTGCAGCCTCTGTTTCTCAAACCACTTTTCATTTATACCAATCATATTGTTTTTATCCACTGGTGTTATGTTTTGCTTAAGTATTTCATATGATGAACAATCCAAATGCAATAAAGCCGTACACCTCAAAGCTGGAAGGATTCCTCTGTAACATGCACAATTCTTAACTTTGCCAAGCTGAAGTCAAGTTTGAGCTGGAGAGATGGGAAATATCCCCAAGTGATAATTCTCTCATCACACTTCACAAGTAAATTTAGCTTTTATTGTTGTTGTTGCTGCTGCTGCTGCTCAGCTTTATTTATAAATCTTTGAAAATAGGAATTTATAATGAAAACACAGTCAGTTTCTTAAATTACAGCACTGAGGCACTAACAAATAAGCACCACTATAATCAAGCTAATTAAAAGGCCATATTAAGAATGGGAATCTGCATATGAAAAGGAACATCATTTTCCTGATGGTAGTTTTACTATCCTCTTATATTTGCATGCACCCTGTAGAGTCTCACCATCGTTTGAAGCTGAGCTGCTTAAAGAAAAATCAGGTTTTTACCCCTTAATCTCTTTAAACTAAAGCAATATTTCTAGTTTTGACCAAGTGGTCCTGTGTTTTTCAAAGTTCATTCTTTGAAGACATGATACACTTTAATTCATCCAGAAGAGCAGATGTACAGCACACTTGGAGACAAATGAGATGAGGGAGTTGTGTACCGAATTTTAATGATGTTTCCCTGGTAAAAACTTCAGAAAGCACTTCTGAAGATTACAAACTAACTCAATAAAGAGCGGTTTTCTTAATTTCAAAATCACATGGAAAAATCACTGTGGGTTTCCATATTCAGAAGCTACAGCAGGACATTCTGGTCTTAGCTTTTTTTCATTGCCAGAAAGGCAAAAAAGTCAGGCAGGGAAGAAACTAAAAAAAGAGTGTAAATTTTACACAAATCAGCTTTCCTTCCTAAATGAAAATCCTTTCTGTGACTAAGTATTTTTCTCATAAAATCCATGTTTTGATGACAACTAATATGCTTTTTGAAGCTAAAAAGACTTTATTTGGCCTATGAAACTTTTCAAGGAGCTATCAAGTATGTGATGTAGACACAAATTCAGATAGAAGGGCATTGAGGTCACTTGGAGCTTAGCTGCTGAGGAGCACGGGACTCATAAATTACATACTTTGCCAGACTCTCTTTTTGCAATATATCCTTACAGTTCCAGCACTAAATAAACACTGAAAATCAGGAAATAATTTCATCATCTTCTGAAAGATTGCTGTGAACTTGTAAACTGACAGTGTATAATGCCTGTCAACTATTACAAAGTTTCTTTTAACTGTCCACACAATTTTGTAGGGCTGATAATGATTTAAGGCCTCAGAGAGTGCAATGCACCATGGAGAACTGATTAATCAGCTGTGGTTTACTTTATAATGGGGCTTTTTTACCACAGTCTGGTTTTTTTGCTGATTGTCTTTAAATGGAAATCTGAACCACTTAGAAGTTGACTGCTACCTTTTACATTAAGCGTGTGTAGATTTGCAAGAGTTTCCAGCCATTGTAATTTCACTGCTCAGTGAATGGCTTCAAGAAGTAACCCAGCACATCCTGTCATGTCTTTGCATTTCTTTTATGCGTTAAGGTCCCTTTGGTTGATTTCAGGTAGAGTCATGTTTAGGGAACGCTTGTTAACAACATTTAAACAGTAAAATTTACAATAATCTGCCTGTCACTCCATTGGATTAAAATAGTCATTTCTAGACCAAGGAATTTCTCAGCTGAGAAGAAATGATTCATTAACAAGTGCTGTGCTGACTCTGTGATGTAGGGCACAAGAAAATTTCCACTGAAGTTTTGCAGATATCAATTTCACATTCATCTGCATTATCCTAGTGCAACTTAAAGCATACCATCTTGTATATGAAAACACATAACTGTTGCTTGACATCATGCAGAGTTCATAGCTAGCTAGAAAATCCTGTGTAAATTATAATCTGTTTGTTTCCATTTGGTATTGTAGGGACATACATAGAACAAAATTGTCAGGAAACACTAAGCAGTATTAAACTAATTCCCAATCAATAGATTAGGGTCTAGATTCTCATATTTATATAAGTGTTTAATTCCAATTAATTTCAATCATATGAATGACTATTTGCTGTAGAGAAGTTGTGTGTCAGTACTAAGTAGCCATTGTCATTAATGATTTTGAAAGGAACACTACATCAGTAGGAGCAGAATGGACTGAATATTCCACCCTTCATATGATATACATGTGAAAAGATTGGTGTGTAATACACTACTTACGTCACCAATAAATAATTTACAGAGATGTAATATGTACAAATAAAAAAAAATTAAAACTATATTTTAGAAGAATAGGAACTGTTTTAAAAAAAAACATGCAGACTTCAATGAAATAAATATTTTTGTAGAAAATGTTTTTGCTAAAAACTGGACTGGCTGTAGCTATCAATTATTCAAATAATATAAGTCCAATAATTTCTATTGACAGTAAATTAGTGTTGCTGGCATTAATGGAGAGGAAGAGAAGGTAGGTTCATGTAAGTCCTCATAAATGTACTATCACCAGAGCTTCAAAGCTGCTTCCAGAAATATGTGCTGCTCTTTTTCTCATGACTCAGTGTCATGTTTGAAGCAAATCCTATGAATTGATATGTAGGCATTGTTAGGACCAAAGCCTACCTGCTTTACTCACATAAAGAATCTCACTTAATGGTTACAGACCAATGCACATAATTTTCAACTGTGCTGCTCGAACAATTATAGCAGTGAAAAAAAAAACATGATTGCAAATAAAACTATATAAAATCCCCATTATATAAATTCTTTTTTAAAATTCCAGAATTCCTTACAGTGTTTGAGTCATGGGTTAACCCTGGCTGGGTGCCAGATGCTCACCAAAGCCCATTCTATCACTCCCCTTCCTCAACTGGACAGGGGAGATAAAAATAAAATGAAAGGCTCATAGGTTGAGAAAAGGACAGAGAGAGATCACTCACCAATTACTGGCACAGGAAAAACAGACTCGACTTTGGGGAAAAAACAAATTTTACTTTATTACCAACCAGACAAGAGGATAATGAGAAATAAAACCAAATCTTAAAACACCTCCCCCGCCCGCCACCACCCCTTCCTTCTTCCCAGGCTTAACTTCTCTCCCAATTTCCAACTCCTCCCCAGCAGCAGAGGGGAACAGGGAATGGGGGCTGGGGTCAGTTCATCACATGTTGTTTCTGCCGCTGCTTCCTCCTCAGGGGGAGGACTCCTTCCCCTGCACCAGCGTGGGGTCCCTCTCACAGGAGACAGTCTTCCACCAACTTCTCCAATGTGAGTCCCTCCCATGACTGACAGTTCATCACAAACTGATTTAGCGTGGGTCCCTTCCATGGGGTGCAGTCCTTCAGGAAGGGACTGCTCCAGTGCAGGTCCCCCACGGGGTCACAAGTCCTGCCAGCAAACCTGCTCCAGCCTGGGCTCCTCTCTCCACAGGGCCACAGGTCCTGACAAGAACCTGCTCCAATGCACGGGGTCACAGCCTCTTTCAGGCATCCACCTGCTCCAGCATGGGGTCCTCCACGGGCTACAGGTGGTCATCTGCACCACCATGGACCTCCATGGGCTGCAGGGGGACAGCCTTCCTCACCATGGTCTTCACAAGTTGCAGAGGAATCTCTGCTCTGGCACCTGGAGAAAGTCCTCCCTCTTCTTCACTGACCTTGGTGTCTGTAAGGGTTGTTTCTCTTGCATATTCTCATTTCCTCTCACTGCAAAGTGTGAGGCTTTTTTTTTTCTCTTCTCCTTTTTTTCTGAATTATGTTATCACAGAGGCGTTACTGATGGGCTCAGCCTTGGCCAGCAGTGGGTCCATCTTGGAGCCGGTGGCATTGGTTGTGTCAGACATGGGGGAAGCTTCTGGCAGCTTCTCACAGAAGCCACCCCTATACCCCACCCCCCACTACCAAAACCTTGCCACGCAAACCCAATACAGTTTGACAAGCAGCATGCCCAGGTGGCCAAGAAGGCCAAAGGCAACCTGGCCTGTATCAGGAATAGTGTGGCCAGTAGGACCAGGGAACATATCCTACCCCTGTACTCAGCACTGCTGAAGCTGCACCTCAAGTACTGTGTTCAGATTTGGGCCCCTCACTACAAAAAGGACATGGAGGTGCTGGAGTGTGTCTAGAAAAGGGCAACAAAGCTGGTGAAGGGTCTGGAGACCAAGTCTCATGAGGAGCAGCTGAGGGAACTGGGGTTGTTTACTCTGGAGAAGATGAGGCTGAGGGGAGACCTTATCATTCTCTATAACTAAGTAAAAGGAGGGTGTAGCAAGGTGGGGGCTAGTCTCTTCTCCAGGTAACTGACAGGATCAGAAGAAATGGCCTTAAGTTGCACCAAGGGAAGTTTAGATTGGATATTAGGAAGAATTTCTTTGCTGGAAGTGTTATCAGGTATTGGAACAGGTTGCTGAGGGCAGTGGTGGAGTCCCCATCCCTAGAGGTATTTAAGAGTCATGTAGACATAGTGTTTAGGGACATGCTTTAGGAAACTTGTCAGTGTTATGTTAATGATTGTACTTGATGATATTATAAGTCTTTTCCAATCAAGGCAATTCTGTGATTCTGTGAATTATAGTAGGGCAATTCTGTTTTCTTGCTGGATCTTCATTTCTATATTCCTTTCAATCAAGCTCTAAATACGAGAAGGACACAGAGGGTAAGTTGGCCTCATGCAGCAACTCATTTTTTTACAACACAGAGTAGCCAAATAACCTCACAGTTCACTTACATTTGTTAGCAGCTTTTCAAATGATTGGTCACAGGCCTTCCTGGTTAACCTTCCTTCACAATGAGTGAATGAAACACAAAGAAAGCTGGTGAAAGTATTTTAGTCAAGCTGTTTCCAATGTGCATCCTTCACAAACAGGCCCTTTCTCCATCAAGGGCTGAGAGCTAGTTGATCTGGAGGTGTCTGAAACAACTATCTCATGATGAAGGAGATGTCAGTGTGGCAGGATTAGTTAGTTAGCAGCACTCTAGCTGCTTATTGCTTGCCTTTACTGTTCTTGCACGCAGAGTATTGTTGATCCTGTTTTGTCAGTGCTCAATGCTTCATTGCATCCATCCCCTACTTTGCTGCTCCCATGGCTCATCAGTTTTACCTTCCAACTGTTCAGTGACCTAAGCTACAGTGTCTAAAGCATTGCTGCAAAGTCCAGGCAGGGAGGTCAATAAACATTTCCATTTCTTGTGCACATAGGAGAGCTCAACCATGCAGGAGTGAGAGCTTCCTCCTGGGCCAGACTGAGTGGACCTTTCATCACAAATATTCACATTTTATTGCTGTGTTTGCAGGCTTCTGGGTTTGCTTGCTTTAGCATACATGCCGTTTTCATGCTTCATGTACCACCACTCCTCTCTTGCTGCAGAATGATAGACCATCTGCAAAAAAAATCTCAACGGGGTTTTTTTCTTTTGCAGCTTATCCAAAGAAAAGTGTTGGATATTAGGGCCACGATGATGATCCGAGGGCTGGAGTACCTCCCCTACAAGGACAGGCTGAGAGAGTTGGGGCTGTTCAGCCTGGAGAAGAGAAGGCTCCGGGGAGATCTTATAGCTGCCTTCCAGTACCTGAAGGGGCCTGGAGGAAGGCTGAGGAGGGACTTCTTACAAAGGCAGGTAGTGACAGAAAAAGGGGAAAAGGCTTTAAACTGGAAGAGGGGAGGTTTAGATTAGGTACTAGAAATAAATTCTTCACTGTGAGGATGATCAGACACTGGAACAGGTTGCCCAAAGAAGTTGTGGCTGCCCCCTCCCTGAAAGTGTTCAAGGCCAGGTTGGATCACAGAATCACAGAATGTCAGGGATTGGAAGGGACCTCGAAAGATCATCTAGTCCAATCCCCCTGCCGGAGCAGGAACACCTAGATGAGATCACACAGGAAGGCGTTCAGGCAGGTTCTGAATGTCTCCAGAGAAGGAGACTCCACAACCTCCCTGGGCAGCCTGTTCCAGTGCTCTGTTACCCTCACTGTAAAGAAGTTTCTTCTCAAGTTTAAGTAGAACCTCCTGTGTTCCAGCTTACACCCATTGCCCCTTGTCCTATCATTGGACACCTCTGTGAAGAGCCTGGCTCCCTCCTCCTGACACTCACCCTTCAAATATTTATAAACATTAATAAGGTCCCCCCTCAGTCTCCTCTTCTCCAAGCTAAAGAGGCCCAGCTCTTTCAGCCTTTCCTCATATGGGAGATGCTCCCCTCGCTTAATCATCTTGGTGGCTCTTCGCTGGACTCTCTCAAGTAGTTCCCTGTCCTTCTTGAACTGTGGGGCCTAGAACTGGACACAATATTCCAGATGTGGCCTCACCAGGGCAGGGTAGAGGGGAAGAAGAACCTCTCTTGACCTACTAACCACACCCCTTCTAATGCACCCCAGGATGCCATTGGCCTTCCAGGCCACGGGGGCACAGTGCTGGCTCATGGACATCCTGCTGTCCACCAGGACTCCCAGATCTCTTTCCCCTACACTGCTCTCTAGGAGATCATTTCCCAACCTGTACTGGAAACTGGGGTTGTTCCTGCCCAGGTGCAACACCCTACACTTGCCCTTATTATATTTCATTAAATTTCTCCCTGCCCAGCTCTCCAGCCTGTCCAGGTCTCTCTGGATGGCAGCACAGCCCTCTGCTGTGTCAGCCACTCCTCCCAGCTTTGTGTCATCAGCAAACTTGCTGACAGTGCACTCTGTTCCCTCATCCAGGTCATTGATGAATATATTGAATAGCACTGGACCCAGTACCGACCCTCGAGGGACTCCACTAGACACAGGTCTCCGACTAGACTCTGCCCCACTGACCACCACTCTCTGGCTTCTTCCCACCAGCCAGTTCACAGTCCATCTCACTACCTGATCATCTAATCCACACTTCCTCAATTTGTCAGCGAGGATGCTGTGGGAGACCGTGTCAAATGCTTTGCTGAAATCAAGATAGACCACATCCACTGCTCTGCCATCATCAAGCCACCTGGTTGTGTTTTCATAAAAGTCTAGAAGGTTGGTCAAGCACGACTTCCCCTTGGTGAAGCCATGCTGACTGCCCCTAATGACCCTCTTATCCTTGATATGCCTAGAGATGGCACCAAGGATAAGTCGTTCCATCACCTTCCCAGGGATGGAGGTGAGGCTGACTGGTCTGTAGTTACCCAGGTCCTCCTTCTTGCCCTTTTTGAAGATTGGAGTGACATTTGCCTTCCTCCAGTCCTCAGGCACCTCTCCTGTTCCCCACGACTTAGCAAAGATGATGGAGAGTGGCCTGGCAATGACTTCTGCCAGCTCCCTCAACACCCGTGGGTGCATCCCATCTGGACCCATAGATTTATGGATGTCCAGATTGCTTAATTGGTCCCTGACCCAGTCCTCATCAACTGAGGCAAACTCCTCCATTGTCCTGACTCCATCTGGGGTCTCCAGGGTACAGAGCTCCTCAAGACAGCTTCTGGCAGAGTAGACAGAGGCAAAGAAGGCATTCAGTATCTCTGCCTTCTCTGTATCCTCTGTCACCAGGGCACCCACCTCATTTATCAGTGGGCCTACATTGCCTCTGACGTTGGCTTTATCTGCCATGTATTTGAAGAAGCTCTTCCTGTTATCCTTGACCCCTCTGGCAAGGTCTAATTCTAAGGAGGCCTTAGCTTTCCTAGTTGCCTCCCTACATCCTCTGACAACATCCTTATATTCCTCCCAAGTGGCCAGCCTCTCCTTCCATGATCTGTAAACTCTCCTCTTCCACTTGAGTTTGCTCAGCAGTTCCCTGTTTAACCAAGCAGGTCTCCTGGCTCCCTTCCTTGACTTCCTACATGTTGGGATGCTCTGATCTTGAGCTTGGAAGAAGCAGTCCCTGAATGTTAACCAGCTGTCTTGGGCCCCTTTACCTTCAAGTACCCTGTCCCATGGGATTTCCCCTAACAATTGCTTGAAAAGGCCAAAGTTGCCCCTCCTGAAGTCCAGGGTTGCAATTCTGCTTGAAATTCTGTTCCTGCCACATCAGATCCTGAACTTCACCATCTCATGGTCACTGCAGCCCAGGCAGTCCTCAACCTTTACCACTTCAACCAGACCCTCCTTGTTAGTGAGGATGAGATCCAGCATCACTCCCTTCCTAGTTGGTTCATCCACCATTTGCATCAGGAAGTTGTCATCGATGCACTGGAGGAACCTCCTGGACTGTGGGTGTCTGGCTGAGCAGTCCCTCCAGCAAATATCTGGGTAGTTAAAATCCCCCACAACAACCAGGGCCTGTGATTGCGAGGCTGCTCTCAGCTGCCTGTAGAAGGCCTCATCAACTTCCTCACCCTGATCTGGTGGCCTGTAATAGACAAGGATGAGGCCTTGAGCAATCTGATCTAGCGGAAGGTGTCCCTGCTCATGGCAGGGGGGTTGGAACTAGATGATCTTTAAGGTCCCTTATAACTCTAACCATTCTGTGATTCTATGATTCTATTTTGGCATGCAATGCAAGACCAGCAACCTCAAAGCCTGATGTTGAAGAACAGGCAGTCCTTTCAAATGGGCCTGGTCACAACTTTCTTACAGTAAAAGCACCAGAGTGTGAAGACTATTCCACAAAAACCCAGTGATGCTATCAAAATTAGAATTAATCATACTTTTGTCTTTGTAATACAGACAGATTAAAACTTTGGCTTACAAATTTTATGACCCCTCTTTTAAAAGCATTAATCAGTCAGAATGTGGAAGAATTTATCAAGGAATATCATTTTTTTCTTCAGTGATTTGAAAATTATATTTGTACCAGGTGGATTCTTATACAGATTTTCAATTTTATATTCATCCAAGATGCCCAGACTGGTCTGTTTCTGCCATTGCTATCCTGAAATTAACATGGAGAAAATATTTTTGCTCTTGTTTTCAGGTGGAGGAGAGAGGCTGCATATGGAAGCAGTAATTGCTAAAGGGAACTTATTTTTAGGTACCAAGATAGAGTGATGTATTTCTTTGGACATTTTCGTGGTAGGACATGTTCAGCATGAGAAAACTAAGGCCAAATGTTGTTAAGATCACATTTACGTGCAGTCCTGCCTTTCCTAGTATGACAAAATCTGATGGTTTCCAGTTGAGTGACGAACTCTGTTGCAATGTTCTTGACAAGAAGCAAAGGGCTCTAAGACATGTTCCTCTGCATGTTCTCATGACACTCTTACTGCTCAGAGCTATGAAAGCTCCAGGGAATGAACTATGCAAAATACTTCATAGATTATTCATTATTCCCCAGCTAACTATTTACAGTAATCTTACTTTAAAACAATCTTTAAATAGAAGCTACTATAACATTCTTAATGAAGAAAATGTTGCCTGTCAGACATGGCTGAAGAGTAAAAGCATTTGCAGGGGCTGTTGAGTGCTGGGTCTTTGTGGCTGTTGGTCTACAGTAGTCAAAGTGATCCCCAGTGTCCTGTCCTGAAAAGAAGCTTCATAGGGTTCATGGAAAGGATACTCTACCCGTCAGATTTAAGGAGTCTTTGACATTTCTGAAACTGGTATTGTGGGAGCTTTTCCCACTTTTCCTAACTTCTATGCCTTTGAAAATCTTGTCTTTCTTTTACACACACTGTATTGACACCTTTCAGGTGAAAAGAGTAATGCACTGTACATGAGAGAGAATTCTAGCCTTCAGTAGCAAGTTCACCTCAAAATTTAGAAATTAAATAAAAAATTGATATGTGGAGGAAAAATTTAGGGACATGACTAAAAATTTAAGAATTATTTTTCAGAAGAAGACAATGTGTGAGAGTACATGTTTGAGATGGGGATCTAGAATTTATTTCAAAAGTAAGACATATCGCATTGTTTTGCAACAGGTTCTATCACCAGTGACATATGCAACCAACATTTTTATTATTCCTTAAACTCTACAAAGAGTCACTGTGGAGTGACATGGTGATCTCCTCACCATGTATGGGAGGTCTATTGGGTGAAAGACTTTTCTAGACACCAGAAACCATCTCTAAATTATAAGCAATGGAAAGAAGAAGGGAAACACAAAATAGGTAGAAGACCCCAGTCAGTATCTCCCTCCTCCCTTCCTTCCTTCTTCCCTCAACCTGATGACTCCCTCATGTAGGGGAGCTGGCCCGTGAGTCCAAGAAGTGTTAAGTTTGGCAGTGACATCTGGAACGTCAAATGCAAAGGTGAAATGGAAGACAGAAATAGTTGCAAAATACATCCCTTCTATTTTATTGGAAAGCAAGAAGTTTGCAGCCAATACATTTTTCAGGTTTAACTTTGTTTTTCAGTTGCGTATTCTGATCAGGTATGTCTTAAACTGGAAATTAATTAGTCAGTGTTTAGAAAATATCTAAACAGAACCAGTGAAGTACATCTGCATATTGATGAGACAGCATCTTAAATCTTTGTAGCCAGAGCCAGGATTCAGAAAAGCAATGTAAAGAATTTCCAGATGAGAGTTTGCCAGGCAGTTGGCCTGGGAGGAGAAGAGTCCAGGGGGAATGTTGTAATCGTGCATTTGACTGAGCAAGCACCTGATTCAAAAGCCAGTAGGGAACATCACAAGCATAGCTTTGTGGCAGACAGAACAGCAGTCTGGCAGTGGTGATGTTCTGTATCTCTAGGTAAGGTATGTAAAAGTCACAATCAGGAAAATAAGCTCTCAAATCATACTGCTCAGATCAAAACAAGAATGTATGAAAGCCTGTGACAATACTGGGGAAAATATCAAATTGTGTTTGTCTTAGGGGATTTTTCAGACCTTGTCAAAGACATCGTAGCTTGCTCTATCCTTGCCATTGATCAAAGAGGGCCAAACTCTGCTTCCATTTAAATGTCATCATGTGAGTTCCCTAGAGAGGACACCAAAAACGTATCAAAACCACTCCTGGTCTGTACTGGCCTAAGTACAAGGGAAATTTGACCACAAATATTTCACATAGCACGCAATGTATTTGTTTCTGGTTGGAACACATGTTCAGTCATCTTTAAAGAGTACTAAAGTAATATTGATGTTGTTTTGAATTTTTTTTAAGTAAATATTCTCAGGACTTAGTTCTGAAAGCTTAAAATGTTTGAAACAAGTAGTGTTAGTGTTGCATGTTAATTTGGAGTAGCTAAAGAAAAGACAACAGCTAGAAACTTAAATTATATTCACAAAATCTGTCCAAAAGTCTTAGAAAGCTGAATCTGAATGCAGCCCATGGGTTTACTCTTAAAATCTGTGTATAACTTGTGAGGAATAATATTAGTTCTGTAAAACACTTTCAGTTGTGCTGCCTAATTCTAGAAATGACATGGTGCTCTGTCCAACATAAGCATAGCTCAAAAACCTAAGTCAAAGCTCTTTTCTTTTTTGATACACATACCGATCATACATTCACTTAGCAGTGCCATGTTCAGAACTAAGTTTCTGGAGTGAGAATTACAGTGATTAAGGGGCAGTCTGCCACTGTAAAGGCTCTTCATATCTTATAGCTTTTAAAACACCATCCTATCTTCAAAGCTTTGCTCGTGTGAGCATAATGCAAACAAAAATAAAACTAGGCATAACACAGGCTACTCCAAACACAACATGTCTGAAAAGCAGCGCCTTCTCTAGGAAATCACACCCACACATTTGCCACTGTTTATACAGAGCCTTTCCCAACAGCTAATCACTGTGGCAAATGATCCCACAACTTTACCCCTTTTCTAGAGCTCTTTATCACCATTAGGTAGAATCACATGACACCAATTTGAAGCCTTGGAGCTTGATTGCAAATCAGTATCAGATGTTAAGGTTTCTTATTTTATTTTTGCTTCTCAGAGCACTACAGGAGACAAAGAGAATGATTTACATTACCAGCTTAAGCATTTATGAAAAATAGACAAAAGTAACAAGACTGACTAGGTAGATGCAAATAAGACTAATAGCAGTGTATATCTAATCCCAGACTCCATGCTGCCACAATAACTAGGTCATTAAAAAGTATTTCTGTATCCCTGGTGTACTTTTCCTGACAACAGGGGTTTTTACTCAAGTGAGTGAGCACAGAGGGAAGCACTTGCAGAACTTCTTTTTTGTTCTGATTACTTTGGTTATAAAAAAAGATTTTGTCAAATTAATGCCTACTGAAGAGATGGAAATAGAGCTAATGCAAGCCTGGTGGAAATGCCCACAGACTGGGACTGTCCCATGGTCTGTACTCAGGCAAAACTCCAACTGGTTCATTACTTTAAAAATCTTTGCTTGTGTTCAACACCTGGTCCAAATGTATTCAGTTTCACTGAAAAATACAGACACAGTATATTTATGGTTTTTTCTACTTACTTCTGCATCCAATTGATTTTAAATGGAAGAGAAAGCACCAACACCCAACTATGGATAACATGGAACATGTCTTTATATCCAGTGAATATATAAGGAGCCACGGAAGTGAAGATCCCAGCCTTCCTGCTGCTTCACACACTAGTTCCTTCTATGATCTTAATACTTTGCTTTGGTTATTTTACTTCAGACCTCATTTTGTGTAGCAGAGAGGTGATAAACTTACCTATGCTTATAAAGGGCTTTGAGAATTATAATGAAAAACAGTATAGAAATGCTATGTGTTCTTCTGGTTTAGTGTGATAAGCTTTGGTGACTCACTACCTATTCAAAAGCTCAGTGTATCTGTAATGCAATGATTGGCAGAGCATCACAGGGGATATTTGCAACAAGGAAAAGTCAACATCTTACAAATAGCATCTTACTTTCTTTCCACTGGAGTCAGTGGGAGTTTTGCCAGTAATTTCAGAGGAAGTATGTCAACTCCCATAATCTCCTCTGAAAATTACACCCAGAGGAGAAGACAAGTAGGATCTGAAAACTGAAGTGCTCTTAGAACAGCATTCAGTGTTGTGGCAGCATTAATGCTGGAGACTTGTTTTTTTGCTGTTAAATGGTATAATCCCTTAGGCTTTACGTCACAGTCACACTCATTTATAAGTGCACTAACACAGTCTTAGCACACATTTCTAAGAGGACCCCTCTCAGAAATATGTGGCATAGATGCAGTTTGAAAGAGTTATTATTTTCCAGTATCTGAGCTATATTGTATAACTCATTCTCAGAGTGCCATTCACTCTGCTTCCATAAAGCTGGACTCATGCTTTTTTCAGGGAAATGCTGGGCGAGATCCTGGACAGGTGAACTATGCCCTTGTATCTCAGAGTCAGACAGAAATTCTGCAGATTCACTCTCCATTTCTTTGCCCTGATGATGTACACAGGTAGTATCTGTTGGAGAGAGATGTGGATTTAAAGTATGCAGCAAAGGCTGCAGAGGACACCCTTTCTCCGTGCTGATGACCATGACAAATGCTTCTAGGAGAAGTCACCTGACACATCTTCATCACAAAGCAAAAATAGTGCTGAGGGTGAGTGAGCTTTCTGTTCTGTTTATCATCACCTACAATTAAAGCAGTGGTAACTTTCCCCTGTGAGAAGGAGAGGAATAGGTTTTAGGCTCAGAGGTGTGCTTAAGACACATGAACAGTTCAAGATGTTGGCTCAAGTACCAAAGGGCTTTTTAAAAAGAAATAGAGATCATAAAATTATATTATCCCACTCCTCTACCCTGTAAACAGCAGAAAGGACAAGAGCCTAGAAATGAAGGAAGGACTCTGCCTTTCCACATTTATGAAGGCACAGTCCAAAAAACTTGTCTTAAACTCATCAATGTTTAATGCTTTCAAGATCTCTCTTATTTATGCATGATCTAAGTGCCTGGATAGTAATAAATATGCTGCTTCTTTCAAAAAGGCCATGGGAAATAGAAAGCATTTAGTAAGTCATATCCACAACCAACAGGTCAATCAGGAACCAGGAGAGGAACTTAACACCACCTGCAATCAAAAAGAGTTGGATGCTACACAGAGAAGTCTGTGCGGGGCATAAAGTGCCTCAAAGCTTGACAGAGTTCAGAAAAGGAACGAATTCTGGTTTTGTAACTGAATCAAGGCAGTGTTTGGATTCACTAACCTCTTCATTAAAATGATAAAACACAGAGGTGCCACTTGTCTCACAGATTCCTTCATAGTAATTTGATCTGAATTATTTGAATACAGTTAATTCTCTGGTTTTTGAATGCAGAGTACTTGGTTTGCAGTCACTGAGAGCGAGTGCAGAGCAATGACACCGTACCTTTGCTGTGAGCACAGCCAGTCCAGGCACCAGGGAGATTATTGGCTTAGACAAACAGATATGTACTGCCAGCCCAAAAAGAGTGAACTTGCATTTGCCTGAGTGTCTCTGTGTAGACATTTGCAGGTCTTGGACATGCTTCACAGAATCACAGAATGTCAGGGATTGGAAGGGGCCTTGAAAGATCATCTAGTCCAATCCTCCTGCTGGAGCAGGAACACCTAGATGAGATCACACAGGAAGGCATCGAGGTGGGTTTTGAACATTGCCAGAGAAGGAGACTCCACAACCTCCCTGGGCAGCCTGTTCCAGTGCTCTGTCATGCTTCCTTGTTCAAAGAGTTCCTAAGGTATCTAATAACTTTGTCCATGTCTCTTGTGCCGCTCCTGAGCTCACACTTCCTCCGCAAAGCACAGCACCATTTAACTTGGGTTGGCTTTGCAAAGGCAACTCATGCTCCACACAGACAACCCTGTGCCCAAAGAAATAAGCCTGCTGGATATTAACAGGCTCCATGGGCATCCATGTCACAGCAGGTGACAGAAGGAACAAATCCTAAAAGATTTTCTGATTTTTCTATTTTCCAAAGCACCCTGGCCCCATATTTCTTAGGGAGCAAAGGTCTGACCTGAAGTAATTAATTCTTCATTGAGAAATATGCAAGTTTGTCTTTAAAAGCTCGATGCTTAAAGGGTATAGAGTGCAATTTAGCCACTGAGCTGCCCCAGGGGTGGCTGGCTGGCATCCACTGGCCCAATGCTGAGGGAACGGAAGCAGCAGCCTAAAACAAGCAGGATTACAAGTAAGCTTCCAGTTTTTCTTTTTCTCATGTCTTTGTACAGAGGACAGAGAAAGAATGTCATTTGCAGCATTCAAAAACAGAAGATAGTCTAAATTTTCCATTATAGGTCATCATTTTGTCATCTCCAGTTTCAATTCTCAAACTGAAATATGCTCATTTACCTTTTGATGGTATTTCACTTGTAGTGTCTCTAGTTGAAAGCAAAAAATTTAAATAAGCAAATTTTTTCCCCCTTTGATTTGAAGAATGAAAATGAGAAACTGGGTCAGTATATTCTGTTCATCTCAATGGTGGTCTAGTAGGCAGGAATAAATACATTTATAAAATCCATCTTCCTCAAGCAGACCTAGCCATATATTTCTATGCAAAAACCTTGCATGTTAGAAGTTCACAATAATGTCAGTCTTAGCTGGAGAAAAATAATGCAAATTGGCTATGTTTTCAAAGCAGGGAGAGGTAGACCAAACAGCATCACCTCAACAGCATTTTCAGTATCAAAAGCTGCTTTTGTTTATTTTTTTGTCAGAAGAAACATTGGGGGGAAAATCTTCAGTTAAACCAAACAACTTCAGTTTTGATTTTTTTTTTCTTTCAGCATATGTCTGTACACTAAGAGATTTCCTTTTTTCCTTTTATGTTTTGCAGATCACAATTTTTATGTGAAAAGTCAGAATAGTTTAAAGCACATCATCACCATGGAGCAGCATCATGTAGGGCGTTGGAAAACATGTTTCGTTTGAGGACAGAGGGAAGTATGGAAAGTCGAGCCCCTCTGGCCTCTTGTGAAGTCTTCACCTTCTGTTTGCCTCACTACAGCACTGCTGCAGGACACTGGCAGTATTTTCCTCTAGTCCCCAGAGGCTGCAGTGCACATGTATGCATGTTAGCACTGGGGAAGACTGGCCATGAGATATTTGCTTTGGCTTTTCTCTGAATAAAAATGGTAAATCTTTAAGTGATGTGGAGCCCTGTCACCTCAAAAACAGCGTTCTTAGTCTGCAAACCAGATTCTTTCATCTTTCTGTCCCTGGATAATGCATGTGTGATTGCACACATTTTAAGTGCTTCACGTTCCTTAGATGGCAAAGGAAAGAATATGCTCAGTGCAGCTGATCACCTTTAACACACTAAGGTCTACTAAAGTTTGCTTTCTCCTGTCATTTCTGTTGCATCTAATAACCAAAGTGTCAGACCCAGATAAAGCCTTTTTTGAACCACTACTTGCATTACCAGCTTTATATCTTGAGGAAAGAAATAAATGATGTTTTGGCTTGAAGATGTTGGTTTGGAGCTGCTCAAATCAGTGTTCTGGTCAGAGGTCTCTGGGAGAAAGCATTTGCAGTAAGCAGGCACAACTAAGTCTGCTGTGTTATCATAATTGAAAATAAGGGTCCAACACCAAGCATCACCCCTTGTCCTTCTAAAGAACAAAGGTACAGAAAGCCTGGAGCATGCATTTAAAGAAGCTAAGTTGTGCAGCTTGCTGATAGCCACTGTAAAAAGTCAGCAAAGAATTCATCCACACAGGAAGAGTGAAAAAAAATCAAGCTCTAGGCAACTGACTTAATGTTACAGTTACATCAGAAAAGAGCTGTCTGATGAAAATATCATCAGACCAATGGTACCATATATCCCTAGTTTCATACAAATATAAACAAGATAGATTGAATTTAATAAGATGTGTACAGCCACTACGCCCATAATTCATTAGATTAATTAAATTTTAATTTTTTTGTTTTTCAGATGTCCTGTATCTTGGATTATGAAAGAAATTGCAAGGTGGTTTCAAAACCTTTCTCCTCCTACTTTAACTTTGGTGTCAAATCACTATTTAAGCCAGCTCAGATCCAAAGAAGGCTATCATTCATATCTACAGAAAATATGCTAGATCCCAAATATGTCTAATGTTATGTGGAAGGAAAAGAACTCATCACTCAACTCAGTGACTGGCAACTGAATTTGCATAGGTAAAGTTAATACCCTGCCACCGGCATAACATGTACACTATGACCACAAGTTTCTCATCCAGCACACAGTAGCATTCAAAAAAATGCCTACTTTGTTTGTGAATCAAACAGAACTCAACGACCAGACGAAATAAAGCTGTCTAAAACTTGGGTCAACTATAGGATTCAATTCATTGTTCTCAAATTATGAAACAAACAGTTCTTGGCATTTTATGTAGCATCCAACAGCTGGGACAAATAAATACTGGCTGCAGCTGAATGGCTAGTGCAGCACAGATGAGTATAGTGTTCAGTGACTTACCTTAACTCAAACCTCTTGATGTTTCTGTATCGTTATAGAAAATAAAGTGTAATGACCGTTCCATTTGTTGGTAATTTTAATGCTAGTAATTTTAAGACTTAAGGCCAACTAAAAAACAAAACAAAACAAAAAACCACAACACAATAGTTTTAGCACCTCTCAACAGCCTCAGCAAAATACAGTCTCCCAGCTAGGCAGCCATCTGCCTTCAGAGATGGCTGGGCTTTAGGTTTTCTCAGTTTTACTCTGAAAGTGCCATAAGCACCCTTAGTTACGTCTTCTGTACATATGCAGAACTGCTCTGACTCAGCAACTCTATACTTTTCACCTGTGTAAATTTTCTGTTTCCACAAGCTAGGTGGAGACTCACCTAAAGCTCACAACAAGCAGCCTGTTAAATCACGTTACAGCACTTCTACACAAAGTAGGAGCAGAGAGCTCAGTAGCAAAGAAAAAGCAGACCCATATTTATTTGCCCTTCTGAAAGGCAAACACAGATCCTAATCAGCCTTTTAAGTAATAAGAAAGTAGTTAAATGCCCGCAGGTGACTTGGGAGGCTTGTGTTTTAGGGCCCTCTGGGGTCAATACAAACAAAAGGAGGGTTTTTATAAACTGTGAAACTTTTTACCTCAAGAAAGTTATGGATACCAAAAGTCTTCAAAAAAGTATAGAATTGCCATGCTATAGCATATAATTCTTGTCTATATACACAGTATGAACTGGTTTTGATAAGCATTGTATTGAAAGCAGTGAATTTTGTTCTACAAGAGAGACTGCATACAAGCTTGGAGACACCAAGCATGTGGAATATGTGATAAATGAAACACATCTTGCTGGTTCTGCAGGACACTTAGAAACCCTGGTGTTACAGAAGGGTCTTTTATCACAACTCAGAGTAATCCTGATATCAGAGCCTTTTCATAATTTTCCAGACAGGAGAGTTCTCTGCCTTACACTGTTTCATTAGCACCTTCTTCACAGTGACAAGAAGCAGGTTAGGAGTCTCTTGCCCCCTATGTACTTTAGGTGATGTTTATTGTTTTACCATTAACAGTGTGTGAAGTTTATCTTGAATAGCACTAAAACTTGCATAATAAAAAGCAAAGCAAAACATGAGAGGAAGGTCTGGTTAGGCCTAAACTGTCAGCTTACATAGACCACCCACATAAAGTATCTGATTCTGCATAATGCCACCAATCCTTAACCCTATTTGTGTTTCCTCTTCAGTCATATAAATTCTGATAATGCAGTTTGCAGTCCGTTGAGCAACTTAACCATATGCTTCAGGATTGTTGCTTGTAGGACAACCAGGTGATCAGGCCCAGCCAGCATGAACTTATGAAAGACGAACCTGATCTCATTCTCTGCTAAATGGATGAGGGAAAGGCTGTGGATCTTCTTTATCTGGACTTTAGAAAAGCCTTTGACACTGTTTCCCACAGCATTCTCCTGCAGAGACTGGCTGCTCATGGCTTGAACAGCTGTACTCTTCACTAGGTAAAAACTGGCTGGAGGCCAGGCCCAAAGAGTGGTGGTGAATGGAGCTAAATACGGTTGGTGGCCGGTCACAAGTGGTGTCCCCAGGGCTCAGTGTTGGGGCCAGTCCTGTTTAACATCTTTATCAGTGATCTGGATGAGGGGATTGAGTGCACCCTCAGTAAGTCTGAAGATGACACCAAGTAGGGCAGGAGTGCTGATCTGTTTGAGGGTAGGAAGGCTTTACAAAGGGATCTGGAAAGGCTGGCTTGATGGCCTGAGGCCAAGTATATGAGGTTCAACAAGTCCAACTGCCTGGTCCTGCACTTGAGTCACAACAACTCCATGCAATGCTACAGGCTTGGGGAAGAGTGGCTGGAGAGCTGCCAGGCAGAAAAGAACCTGGGGCTGTTGGTTGACAGGGGCTGAATATGAGCCAGTAGTGTGCCCAGGTGCAAGAGCATCCTTGCCTGTATCAGAAATAGTGTGGCCAGCAGGACCTGGGAAGTAATAGTCCTTCTGTACTTGGCACCTGTGAGACTGCAACCCAAATACTGTGTTCCGTTTTGTGCTCCTCACTACAAGAAAGACATTGAGGTGCTGGAGCCCCAGCCTATGTATCTGGTCCAACACAGTGAAGGGCCTGGAGAGCAAGTCTTACGAGGAGCACCTGAGGGAGCGGAGGTTGTTTAGTCTGGAGAAGATGTGGCTGAGGGGAGACATCACTCTCTATAACTATCTGAAAGGAGGTTGTAGCGAGGCGCGTGTTGGTCTCTTCTCCCAGGTAACAAGCGATAGAACAAGAGGAAATGGTCTCAAGTTGCACCAGGGGATGTTTAGATTGAATATTAGGAAAAACTTCTCCATCAAAAGGTTAGCCAAGCATTGGCACAGGCTGACCAGGGAGGTGGTGCAGTCACCTTCCCTGGTGGATTTTAAAAGATGGACAGACTCATTTAGGGACACAGTTCAGAGGTGGATTTGGTAGTGTTAGGTTTATAGTTGGACTCAATGATCTTAAAGGTCTTTTCCAACCACTAAAATTCTATGATTCTGTGATTCTATTCTGTGATTTTCTCTGTGTGCTCATGATGTCTGTGCAATGAGTTACATTTGCTGTAAAGCTGTGTGTTTGACTTCTCTTCTGTGTGCTAACGAACATCCTCTAGGAACAGGCAAAGATTCCAGATGCTAAGCAGCATAAAATAACCACACCATTCAGAGAAGCTAGTCCGGCTCACATATTTTTCTTCCCTTGCATGTGTTTCTCCTATAGTCTGAGATGAAGTGCAGATTCAAAAGCTCTGTGTACAGGGTTGCCATAGCCTGAGGCTACTTAGCAGTTCAAGTGCAGTTTCTGGGCCAAAGCTAGATCACAGGACTCGGGCTGTTATGGTGCTCAGACCAATAGGTAATTCTAACTCCTAGTGTCAGGAAAAAGCAAAGCAGCAAGGCCATCTCAGGGAAGCACTGGGACCCAGCTCCATGCTCAAACCCTGTCTCAGGTTGACAGACTGGGCCTCCCAAGGAGATATTTCTCATCTGTGATCCCATTCATAGAGGTCTGCTTACCTCTGCCTTCTGGCTCCAGGCCCCACAGAGACATTGCCATGCTATGCTATTTCAGAGTTAGTCAGTTGTTTTTCCCTGCCCCTTCCTGCTTTGTACCATCACAAAAAGAATATACCATGTTTCCAGTAGACACAAGTAATAATACAAAGGGAAGATCACTCCTGCATCAATTTTTAATATTTCCAGACATTCAGAATAAACATCAGCATAGACATTTCTGTTTCTAATTGAAGAGCATGGCTGATTCAAGACTTTAAATAGCTTTCTCATTGTTTAAGAAATCAATGCAGGGTGAAAATCTGAAAGGTACAGTTCACACTCAATAAAACTCTTGTGATTGGTAAATTTGACAGCTTTTTAATCTTCCTAATACCCATCCAACGATTTTTGTGACACTCCATTTTTTGGTTAACGTAATCAGGAACCTTTAAAGAGTTAGTTAGCAGGAGCATTCACAGCATTTGAACTAGTAATTGAAGACTTGAGATAGAGGTGAAAAGAGATGAGGCTATCTGAAGAATGATTAACAAGTCTGTTGCAGTACCTCCACATATTATACTTGTGGATAAACAAGGAGTTATCACTTGCAATAATGTAGTGTTTGACATTTATAAGGGAATCTGAATGAGATGACTGAAGCATCTTATTTTCCTTCCAGCTCACTGGAGGTAGCTACCATAGAAAATGAAGTGGTGAGTATAGACTTTGTATTTTAATGAACTTGCACAGGAAGTTTTCCAAAGTGCAAAGGCTGGGTCCGCAAGAGCACTGAATGCACACATCCACCCAATACTGGGTGTGCAGTTAGTCACAGTATGAGCAAATGCAGCAATTCCACATGCAAAAAAAAATCCCAGCATCCACCAGCACTGCCAAAGACCTTCCTAAGCTGCTCTTTCTGAGGAGGGTCCACAGACATATCCACGTACTTTTTCCAGGAACAGATATGAATTCTCACCACGTTCCCACTACGTTCCTTCTCCAGAGACTTGTATAAAAATCCCTACTTTGCCATGCTTTTATTTATTTTTACCATGGTGTATAAATGCAGCTCCTAGTCAGCTCCACCAGCAGCCATTCCTTGAACGGTGGCAGCACCAGCATATGATTCACAATGCAGGGAAGATGCCCTGAAACACCTGTCAGCACTGCCTGACCTCTTCCTGTGCTATAAACAAGGACTGCAAATTTCCCAATTTTCAACCACACATCGTCTACTGATATGGTTTCTCTGAGTAAGTTATGTCTCCTTTGACCAGAAATGTGCTGCAAAATAGAATAAAAACAGAAATGGCAAGAAGTTCCTTCAAGCTCAGGCAGCCAAAGGGCACTCAAGAGAACTCATTATGGAGATGCAAAGTTGTTAAGCTGCTGCAAGAACTTTGGGAAATTCAAGAAGAGTTTGAGACAGACTTAATTAGATATTGGAAGTTTTTCTCAAAATAAGAAATGTTGACCAAAGCTTGTATCTTTATAAACTTCAAGAATCTTTTTTTCCCTTAAGTCCCCTATTTTCACATACTCGAGGAATCATCAGAACATGATTTCTTGATGTGCATCTTCTTCAGCTATTATGCAACATCCTTCGATTTAAGCTCATTAGGGCCAATATGATCACTGTTTATCCTTTTTCTCAAAACAATGGTCCCTTTTGGGAATGCTGCATCTGTGAAGTCATCAACACAGTAACAAGTGTGTAAGATGGATGAGCCAAGCTAGCTATTATCCCTACAAGTTCCTCTCCCTGTAATAGACAAGTAACATGGGGGTGTTTCTCCCATCAACAGAACAATGCTAAACAACTTGGCAAACCTTAGTCATCATCTAAAGAGATGTTCTCAGCTGTCCATTTTCCAATGTGAAGTCTTAAGCCATAATCACATACATATTTAGATACAAAAATATCTGGGGCTTGTACTAGGATTTTTGAAATCCAGAACACAATCTGAATAACAGATTTTGTTCTGGATTCCTTGTTCATCAGTTCTAATGATACCTAAAATCTGAGACAAGCATCTCTATCTTTAGACACTCAGATACCTATAAAAATTATACATGGCTTTAGACATCAAGTACCAGACTGACAACATCATAAGATGACTCATACAGTCCATTTGATTTTAAAGTGACTAATGAATGCTGCACATATGTATGTATTTGGTGTATTTTTATATGTTTCTCTGAGTCTAACCTTATGTGTCCAAATCCCGGTTCACTGACTCATAGCAAGGGAAAGGTTAGCATTTCCAACTTTCAACTTCTATCTTTTTATAAAGAATTTTAGAACTTTAAAAAATATTTTATCTCAAAACTACACATACACCTCCTCCAACAGTTGAAGAATTATTTGAGTTTTTCATGTGACCCCAATGAATTGAATCCAAATTTACTTAACAGTGCCTGTTAACCACTCTGTAGTGGTAACCACTCTGTAGTGTAACCATTCATCATATATGACCAATACTATAATGAGGTAACTGTTCCACACTTTCTCCTCTTACTCATTCACCTCTTCGTAAGCATTGAAAAGAAGATTTTTGCAGTACACTTGATACCTATCAGTTTAAAGGAGATGAAAACACATTCACTTGGTGAATGCGATGGAAGTTACAGCAGCTACTTGCAAAGCCCTTAAAATGATCTGCCTGTCTTGGGCTACTTTCTGTGGCACGGGTCATGCAAGTAGCAAAGCTGGAAAAAAGATTTTCAGATGTCTTAATGAAATTTTCTATGAAGAAGCAAATATATGATAAATCTTTATGTTTTACTGAAAAGTTACTCTCCCATTTTTCTCCCAGTTGAGAACTGAAGGAGGTATGTCAAAGGTGAAGGGGTAAAAAACTCAGCTTCCTGTCCGAAAAGAGGACTTCCAACGCAGCAGCACTCTTGTACTGCTAGGGCTGAAAGCAGCAGAAGCTCATGGATGTCAAGGAATCAACTTACAACTGACAATTCTATCAAGGAATTAATATTTTATGAGACTTTAAAAGTTAAATATCAACTTTCTTAATAGAAAGAAGCAAAGAAGTTTGAAAGCAGATCAGCACTGATTAAACAACATATGCAGCTGAAGAGACTTAATGCAGGGAGGCATGAGGGGAGTGAGATTCCTGATTCCTGTCTGGGGAACCACCCCTGTAGTCTGAGCCCCCCTCACTGTCCCTGCAGGGAAAGCTGAGGAAGAAACTGAGATGCACAAAAGACTTCTCTGGTTCAAAGATCTCCACAGGAACTGACTGAAGTTCAGCCCTCTCAAGCCCCGGGCATATTAAAAGCCCAGTCTTTTGCAGTGGAGGCAGGATGGTTTTCCTCCATGGATGGGGGTTACCAGCAGGGACTGTTATAGGTATGCTTCAACATTTTCACTGAGCAGGAATTTGGGCAGAGTGTAGAACTAATATATTCATAACCTAATTCCATAATGTTACACTGTAATTATTTCTATCTAATATGGCATCTATGTAACACACATATTTGAAGAGCTCAGTGACTGAGTACTGAGAACTGAGGTACCTTATGGCTCATTTTTTAGCATCTTGTGCTCCAGCCCATTATTATCAAGTCAGAATCCGCTATTAGAGGACAAAATGAGTTTAGGAAAGAAACTCAACCTCTGTGGCCTACAGGACTGGACATGCAACACCCAAATCAGTGATTTTTCTATTTATAATTACAGTGTGAGCTAGGCATTTTACTATAGCTAAAATAGCTAAATGTAGATTTTTAAATAATAGATGAGGATTTCTGTTTTAGCAGACTATAAAAATATTTGTAGAGGGTTGTGACAAAATCAGTTGCCTTGAAAGGAGAATAAAAGTCCACGTGCATCAGAATGAGACAAGAAAGATGATCCAGGAATTAGGCCAACAGTTAAATGAAAGGACTGTTTCTCAGTTCTGCTTCTTTCACATTTAGTGAGTGACTCAAGGATGATGTTTCCTTCATGTTCATTCTTTTCAGAGTGCTATAGCTGGCTTTTCCATTCTGTGCACAAGTCCTAGGCAAAGTAATCTAGCAAGTGTGCCAACTTGCCTTCAAACACAACGTGACTGCTCTGAATGTCATATTTTAGATAGAGACTACCTGAGAGTGCATCTTCTTCCTCTGTGTCATTTGATGTTTGTTCGGTCATCCTTGCCTTCTATTACAAATATTCCCTCCTCTGTACTGTCTGGGGTGAAGGAGTTCATCAAGTGCTGTTGTGATTGAGGCGAGCAGACCTGAACTCAATGGTTTACTTATATATTAGCTGATTGGGCTGAAAACTTATATCATTTTATCATGAAAACAAGGCTGGAAGCTTAACCGCAGAACAGTGGTGGCTATCCTGACAAAGTAACCATGTCTAGCTCAAAAACTCTTTTGAAAAAATAGTCATACAACTTAAAAAGAATTTTTAGTAACTGTAGTGTGGTGGCATTAGTAAGGAACCTATAAAACTGAAAGAGTATCCATTTCATTTGCAGTCTTGTATATCATTACATTCAACTTTGATGCCTGAAGCACAACCTAATTACACAGATTTTTCAGACAGAGTCCCTTCATTTTATATGCTTTTGTCAATCCAAACCAATTTAGAACACTGCCTCCAGAGCCCTTGAAAACACAGAGGCTCTTACAGACCATTTCCTTGGCTAGGGCTGAAAAACTCCAGTCAGGTTTCCTAAGTAGCAAATCCCCAGGAGTGTTCTCACACCAGTTTTAATAGCTTAGTCCATGACTGCTCACTCAGTTCTCCCAGCAAGAAGATTTTGCAGTTGCTTCCTTACCAAGTTAAGTGTAAAACACAAGATGTGTCACTTGGTCTGCAGGAGGAGTTCCAGCTTTCCTAAGTCCAAGATAAAGAGAAGTCTGTTTACTTGTTTTGTTGGCCCTCAATGGTGTGAAAGCCAGACTGATTGTCTGTGTACTCTCTGCCTTGTTTCACACAGCAGCTCTGCCTGAGGCAGCTAAAAAGAGGCCAATTCTGCAGTCACCACATCTGCATGGAAGAAATTTGGTCATTAACTTTCCCCCTTAGTAGCTAGCTACCAGAAGGAACATAAATTATCGGAAAGCTTCCTGAGTCTGACATGCTTTTAGTGGCTGGATTTTTTCTGTTGTCAACAGAAGAGCATTGCAGTGATGTCTTTAGTTCTACACTCTGTCCAAATTCCTGTAAGCTGGAGCATGGCTAGGGTTTCTGCCATAAACCTCAGAGGTTTATTTGCCCTTATGTAATAACACTTACCACAAAGGATCCCAAAGTGCTTTGAAACTGCATGAGATATATTCAGAGAGTGATTCATCACCAAGGCTTCTCCAGGGCACAGCTGTCCCTACACATGCTGTCAACTTCTGGGATCTTAAATAGCAGCATCTTCCACTCAGCTTTTTAAAGCATTGGGTGGGTGGTATCTGTGCTCAACTAACTCTTTGTCTGTGGGGTTTGTCCTATTTAAAATAGAAATAAAAAACAACAGTTTTGTTGTTTGGCATTGTCTTGGCTCAGTTCCTCGCAAGTACTTATTTACCACACAGATACATATGCTCGCCACTGTTTTAAGACCAAGCTGGTACAACCCCCCAAGCTGTTCAGTGTGATGAAACTGTCACCACAAGATCTTCAGAACCTGACTGGAGTCCCTGCATCCTGCAGAGGTCTGAGCTACCAAAATTCTCATAGATCTGAATCATCTCGGATAACTGCCACTTCCTGAGCATTTCTACGGCAATTTGTGGTTACATAGTACATATGCATACCTGAATATTACCTTAAGGCCTTGAAATATCTTGTTTGAACACTGCCTTCCTCTCTGTCTTGTGCTGCAAATATTTAAACTGTATCAAGTAATTCATAAATTATTTCTCATTCCAGCTACCTTCATTTTGGGATCCTTTGGAGTAAGGGGTAGAAGAGAGATCATACAATTGCAAGATTGATAGAAGCTTCATTAAAACTGGTATTCATAAATGCTGAGAACAGTGAAACAAGATTATAAAATTGTTGAATAACATAAAGACTGAGTTTTTTACTCAGAACAAGAAATTACTGCCACAGACATTACCAAACTAATGAGCAACCTGAGGCACTTCAGAATAAAATCCAGTAAATGTGAATCATGGAAAAAGAAAGCAAATATAAAAAAAAAACCAAGCCAGCATGACATGCCTCCCCAGGACTGAGGGAAAGCTACAAAGGCATAAAAGGCAAGACAAGGAGTATTCCAGACTCAACACATAACTTAATCTCATCCCAGAAAGAAGGCAGCAATACCCGAAGGCTAAAAACTAGTAAGAATTATAATTTAGACTTTGTTTAAATATATCAGGAATATTGCATCAACCAAAGCAATTGCAGCCTGATCAAAAGCTTATTGCCATTCCATTGAGATTTCAGTGGGCTTGATGATCTCATGATCTCAGGGTCTCAAAACTACTATATCACCATACCATAGCAATACTCTAAACAAGAAGAGAAACCTGTACCCTTCCACTGCATAATAACAAACAAGTGAATGCTCTTCATCAAAAAAATCAATCCAATATGCCATTTGAAGGAAAGTTCCGTCCTTTGAGCCCTGGATTCATGTTTGATGGACGGTCATTTGTTGTTGGCTAGAATGATGGAAACACCATTACCAGGCAACCAAGTTTAAATTTATGACAGTCAATTAAACTACAGGAAAAAAATTAGTGTTAAGTGAGCAAATGCATTTACAATACACAATTTCAAATCATATCACCTGAGAACAGAAACAACTTAGAAAGCTGGTATTAAAGCCAGTAAAAGAATTAGCACAGAACAGAAATTCATTGTGGTTTCTCCTGCCAGCAGCTTAAGAAAAAAATGTACCAGTCAAAGATGATTTGACATACGTAATTTCTTTGTCATTCAGAATTGCAGGAAGACAATCACAACCCTAAAACATGCTCTAGCAAATAATCTCAGAAAAAAAAAATTGTAATGTCTGAAGCTTTGTATTTCCAGAAAAATTATGACATGAGATGCTTAAATTTCAGAACAAAGACAATTCAAAACTAGACCACTGACTATTTTTGAAGCTTGCTTTCCTAAGAAGGGATATTTATGGACCTGCGCTGTCTATTTGGTCATCTCTGTAGAAGGCAGAAGGGCATATCCCTGGTGTTTTTCATTCAAAGTTTTTAAAAGGTATTGTAAGAGAAAATAAAAATTAATCTTCCCTAAAGTGATTCTTGCAAATTAAAAAATACACAAACCTGATGTTTTCCCAAAAAACTCAACCTGATGAAACTGTGTCTTCTGATAAAACTTTTTTGATATATAAATAAAATTAGTTCCATGTGCTGCATGCAACCTCAGCAGTTGTGTATCTTGTATATGTTGTAAAAGAAAATAAATTTGTTTCACATAAGTTTTCATAACCTACACTGAATAAGATTGACTCCACTACCCTAGCCCAAGAAATAAAAGACCTCTGAAAAAACCACCATAAACCAAATCAAGTATAGAACGTATTGACCAGTAAAACACCTTGCAAAACATATATGAAATCTAAGGTCTCAAAGGCAAAAGTATGGCACACATTAGAAAGTAATGATGCATGTTAAGAAATTGCAAATTTTAAATAAAATATTCCTTTGGCTCAAATTTTGGTAGAAGCTATACATTATTATTATCATTCACATACATAGTAAACAGCAACCCGTCGCCCCGAAAAGTAATGTCTAATCAAACAGAATAGAGAGGGATGATGAAGGAAAAAGGAGGAACAGTAGGATGAACTGAATAAGACCATGTAGGACAGATGCCCCCTGAATAAAACTAAGAGGCAAGTCTATTTCCTTTCCTGTCATTTTGAGTTTGCTAAGGCCTTGAGATTAATCAGAAACGCATGATTAGCAGTGTATGGGTCAGATTTCCAAAATGCATTTAATGGTGGATATTGAGAGCACCATCAATCTGAAAAGCACATTCCTACAGGTGTGCTTGGCAAGAACCAGGGTGGCAGGTCTTGTCTCTGAACACTCTGCGTGGAAGGAAGCAGAAGGTGTGTCACTTCGGTCCAGAGCTGCTTCCCCAATGCAGCTGCTCTCTGCTGGGTCATGAGTTACACTGTCAGCTCTCACTACTGGTTTCATATTCTATTAGCATGAAGAAAATATTGAAAAAAGAGAAAACAGTTTTAAAACTACCCAAATCTTCAAAAAAGCCCTGGGTTAGAAATGGTATTTATTATTACTTTTATCTACCTACCTCCTTTAACTTACTTATTTTTCAGTTTACGTTGTCATTTTAAAGAATATGAATTAAAATTAGCATGACATGAAGCAGTCCATGTACTGATGACATCTCTACAGTCTTAAGGAGTTGCTTGGATCAGCAGAAAACACTACTGTAATAACCTGAGAACTTCTCTATTGTCCCAACTATCCTTTGTCAGTCCCTCCATGTAGCTTTAAAGTACCTTTAAAAGGGTTGATTTTACTCAACTGTATGTTTCTACATTATTCCAGAAGCCTGCTCAAGTCCATTGTTTTGGAATCCATCATGACAGTGGGGCAAACTAGCTACACAGAACAATGAAAAATTATGAGTCATGTTTTCCTCAACATGCAGGCGAGATGGTCAACACAGAGATTCACAAGAGAAAGTGTTGGTTTTTCATTCTTGTATTTGAATTAGCATCAACAGTGGTTTCTAGTGCCTCAGCTGGCCTGACTAAGAGTAATTCAGAGAAGCAGTGTGTTGCCTTCCAGATGCAAAGAGCATGTATGCAAATATGTGTATTTTTCTGCTGTTATCAGGAGAGAGTTCTGCACTGCTGTTCATCATTTCAAATAAGCCTACATAGTCCTGTTACAGCAGTCAGTTTGCTTCATATCATAAACAAAAAAAGTCTCAACGCACAAAGCCAATGTGGCAACTTGCTACTGGAGCAAGAGCAGGAGCAAAGAGCATTCACAGGATCTCTGGTGTTGGAGGTATCAAAAAGCTGCTTCGTCTTTGACCTTCCAATTGATATATAAGGTATTTCACAACTGTAAGTGGTATGATAGCTGATTAATCATACTAGCAGTGCTGAACTTGTTAGCAAGAGAAAATCCTTGTATACAAAAGGCCCCATATGGCTAAGTATGTATTTTTCAAAGAAAGAATAATGAAGCTGTCTCTTTCATTACATATTAATGGGTTCTTTATTCTCTGCAGGAAAATAATCAGCTATTGAAGAGAGAATGTAGAATGAGATTCATGTGTCAATTAGTTGCAGATTTATTTTCAGGGCTTAATATTTGCCTGGGAATTTTCATGTTAACAAGTTTGTTTCTTAAAAAAATAATATTTTGTTAAGGATTTGGCACTTTGAACTGTAACAGGAAAAGAAATATTAGAATAAGTATATGATTGACTGTATTGGGTTTGTGTCAACCCCACCACACTGGCTGAAGTCAATCCTGAATATCCAGATACCACAGATTGACTCCAAGTTTGGAACCTACGCTCGCTAAGGCCAACATAGCAGCATGCATGTGCAATTAGAAATAAGCCAAAGAAATAGTCTGGATTTTAAAGGGCTTTCAAAAGCAAAGCATTTGAATTTGAGTCTTTCAGGAGTCTTCTCACTAAGCTAACCACAGTTTTATATTATTTACAGTGTACCTAGAGAAAGCCATTTCATTTATTTTTTTCTAATTCTAGATAAAACTCTTTGCACACCTGAAAGTAAATGCTATGACAGTTTGGTTTTGGTTTTGGTTTTGGTTTGTTGAGGGGTTTTTTTCCCCTATTCGGTAGTAGGATTACCTAGCAAACAACAGTGCTCTATTTCTGTTTAAAAGGGTAATTCCAAAACTGGCAGGACTTCAGAATCCTATTATTCTGGGTTTGTCTTATTTCGGGTGTATGTAGTTTTGGTGATTTTAGCTGCTCAAATTGAAGAGTTCTTCTACTCACCAAAAAAATTTTGAAGACTAATATTGTGACACCAGAGGAGTAACAAAACTCACATCTCTCATGATCAAAAGTAAATCTACTTCAACAATCAGTGTATTAATATATATTAAAGAATATATTCTAAAGTCTTCAACTTTGATAACAATATAATTTTTGCTAGTATTTGAGGACGTTATTAAATTGCTATCTACTATTTAAGAATATAAATTTCTTCTGTAACCTCCCTACCTCATTCAGTGTTTCCCCCAGACAATATCATCAGATTTTCCTCTTCATTACGAGTCATTCTCAGAACCTGCTTCTTACTATCCAACTGTATTAATAGTTGTAATCATGTTCTCTAAGATGATCTTTGTGTATCATTTTAGCACTTCATAAAGCACATAGATCTAAGTGACATTGCTACCTTCATTTTAGAGATGGAAAACAGAAAAAGAGGCATATTGAGGTCAAAACATTTCACTAATTTGAAGTACACTATTTATGCATACGTGAGACCTTATTTTGTGAGAGTTTTGCATTGTGCAGAACACTACATATGCAAAGAACAGTTCTCCATCCTTTCAGTTGCAGTTCTGTTTAGGAATCATTAGGTGTTCTGTAGATAGGACCCCATGAGATGAATTGAGTATCCATAAAATTAAGCAGTGGTTGGCAGAGACAAGGCAGATAATATTTCTTCCAGATAACATCCAGCTGGCTTCCCTTTCCCGCAAGTTGCTGTGTCATTCAGTAGATGCCTTGCCAACCTTGCCCCATGTGAAGGAGGGTACTCTTCCTCCTCTGCCTTGTTGCATGGTCGTTGCTTGGCTGCAAAGTGAGCCTCTCACTCATGCTCACTGTGACAGAAAATCTAATGAGGAAAAACTATAAGCATGAAATTAAAGTTGAATGAAGTAACATTTACCACGTGCTGACCTAAGCCAGTCTTGCAGTTTTAATAGTAAAGTTCTGCAACCTTTGTTTGGCCAAATTGCTCTGCACTCTTACTAGTAACATAAGCACAGATTAAAGGGGATATTTTCCACCTGTTTTTCCTTTAAAAATACAGAAAATAGCAGAAAGTTCATATTAGGCTTTCTTATTTGAACATATCATGTTGGGTTCCAAGAATCACTTCCAGGCTTTGGACTTCTGCATCCACTACATTTCCTGCTGCCTCTGGAGCTACTGAGTGACTGGTCATAACAGGAGACTGTGGTGCTCCAATACTAATGAACATTAGGGAGGGGTGAAACATATGCTCTCCCCACAGACTCCTTCCCCAGCCTCCCTTTCCTCACTCTCCATGTGCTGGTCCCAGACATGTTTTTTCCCTGTCCCCTTCCAGACACCCAGTGCCAGCAGCCCCTGATGTTCACCATCACTTTCCACCCTCATCTCCTGCTCCCTGCCCACCTGAGGATCTCCTCTCCTCCACAGCCTCTGAACAGCACTGGTGTTGCACAGGCAAGTATATACGATGCACTATAGTACAGGGAAGTACGGTCCTTCTGGTTCTGACCTGGAGCAGCTGAAGTTATTTTTGGCCCTTCAGTGGAGTATGTGCAGTTGCTTTTTAGGGATAGAATTAGTATCCTAGTTCTACAATAATTAATTTGCTTTTCATTTATAGAGGGTGCATTTATAATAGTTTGCTTCTAAATGGAAGCATTATTAAGCAAGTTCTAGCCTATAAATAAATTGTATTTAATTAATTTATATAGACCTTTAGACTGTTCTGTGATCTCTAATGATCAAGATAAATTTATCTTTATTGTGTTCATGAGTACATTTGAAATTTAAGTGATGATTGCTAGAAATGTAAGTTACCCAGGTTTCTCTCTTCCTTTCTGGCACGAAAGCTGACATTAAGAGTCAAATATTTGCTTTCCAAGAAGATGCTTTGGTATAAATCTGTTATCATGCATCTCATTTATTCATTTTAAATTCTAATGGGTAGCAAACATGAAACAGGAAGAACTCTGGTAAATCAAGTTTGCCTAAAGACTAAATGCATGGTCATGGAAATGTCTTGCTCTACAGTCATCTATTGGTGGTATTTGGAAAGGAAACTTTCATTTCAGGTCTCCAAGAGCTCCACAAATAGTAATTACTCATAATGAAAGAAAAGCTACTGCTAAATATACTGTATGGCAGAAGCGGAATTGAAGAAAAACACAATGTTGAAACAGAATTACTTTCTATGAAGGTTTGCAGTATTCCACACCATGGCTCTTTGTAACACTTCCATTACCACTGGTTTCCTCTTCCTTATGGGGTTCATGGACTGTCTAGGTAGGCACTGGACCATGAGCGTGCCCAAGTTTTAAGAGCTTTACACAGCCAAAGGAGCATTTAACAGAAACAGCGGGACAGAGCAGCATGCATTTATGGGGGAAGTAGAAGTCAAAGGACCATCACCACAACAAAGCTCACATACTACTTAGAAGCACCCATCAAAAGGCAACTTGAAGTGCTGAAGGATGTTTAATCTTCACTGGCAGTCACCCGTGAAGTGCTAACAGCCACCTTTAAGCTGGCCATCCAAGTATTAGTTAAAATGCTCCAGGGACTTCAAAGTACCCTGCAAGAACAAAAATTAGAGTTGTTGCAGCAGTTCCACTGCATTGCATGAAACAGAAGAGGTGTATATCTGTCACCTTGCCTGTCAGAGCACTTGAGCAAGAGTATACCCTATTATCTATTATTTATTATTTATTATATGAAGGTTGTAGAAGAAAATTCATCCATGGCTTGCTGCAGTAGAGACAGCTCTTTATTTTCCATCCCAGAGGGAGCAGAGCTTAAAGGCACAGCAGGAGTTCTGTGTTCAGATGATGCCAACCACATTGAGTTTTTAAACTCTTGCTGCTAAAATAATTAAGGAGCTGCACTGATATCATTCCTGGAGCCAGATGGATGCTGGCTTTCCCTAACCAAAACGAAGTTCCAAATGTACGAGAAGAAAAATTTGGGCAGGTCTCCAGCTGTGTATTACTGCTGTTATTGTCTAATGTCCTGAACGTAAGATCAAGGGTCAGGAACAGCTGGATATAGACGGTGTGCCTATTGCACTGTCCTGGATTTGTACTGCAGACAGATTAATAATCTGATCTCCACAGGCAGCAGTACAGGCAGTTTAAGGCATTGTACACTTACAATTCCATCAGCCCTCAAAAATCAGCCACTGTGTTCCTGCAACCTTCCATCATGGCAACAATCAAAGGTTACAGCTCATGTTGGCATTTCTAGGGATCTGAACCTCCCTAGCATGAGCACAGCTTTCAAAACTGCCAAACTTACAGAGAGGACTTGTCCACCTTGTCCTTCTTTCAAACACTGTGGCAGGCTGTGGCAGCCTCTTTGCATGGTCTGCAGCAATTTGAGGGTCAACCCCAAATCTGCACCAGTCATCATTGTGAAGGACAGCTTTGTTCTGTCTCCTGTCTCTGTTCTTTGAAGAGCCTTTTGTCCCAGGAAACATCCACTGGAACTGTGATTCTGTGGAGTTTTTTCCACTGGCTCCTTTAAGCATGAAAAGCCTGTAAGATGAGGCTTGTTTCATCTTTCCCATATTATTCATCTGCAGAAAGATTTGCCATAATCAGTTTGAGTCTAATTACTTCTCTGTCACCCTGATTAGTTACTGCATATGATGCCAGTAGCTGAAGGAACTATCTGAGGCATAACAAAGCCTTTATTATTTAGTTATCATTTATATCAGATGTCTGGTATTGGGCCGCTATATCAGTTGCAATCTACATCAATGCCCTGTAGCTTTCTGCACCATTCAGATGGACATTTTATAGTGACTATTAAGCACAGTCCCAGCTCTGTCCTTGAGTCCATCTCAGAGAGATGCTGACAACATCTTTCCTTTGAACACTCTACCTTATATTCTACAGGCTCTGCAGACTTTCCCTGTATGTCCAGTATGACCTTTTGCAAACATCAGTATAGCTGCGGTATTCACAGCCCAATTTTCCCTTTCATTTACTGCTAATTAGACTTGTTACTTTTTGAAGGAACATCCCTTTTATAAAAGATGTGTTAATAACATCCAAGACAGATATTACTATGTTTTTATCCTTGCTTGTTGGGGGTAAAGGATGCTGATATCTGCAGTTTAATAACATTCATGGCTTAGTCCGTATCTGCTGCACTATTTCATGTCAAGATTGATTAACAAGTAATCATGCCTTAAATCTGGGATTATTAGACAAAGTCATGTAAATAATTTGGGGGTTTTGTTGATAGGTCTGTGTTGGGTTTGGTGAGGGGGCAGGGCTTGGTAGTGGGGGAAGGGCCACCTTGTGAGAGTGAAAAGCTTCCCTGGCTCCGAGAGGGAGACCCCCCAGCCCAAGCTGGGCCAATGAGCACTAGAGAAACACCTCTGTGAATCCATATTTTTGAGTGGAGGGACTGTCCTGAAAAGAAGAAGGTGTGGTAGCTGGAGGAGAAGCCATTGACCTAACAAAAAATGACCATCAACCTAAACAAAGGACAGATGGAGAGACAACTTCATTGCCAGAGGAAAGAGAAGGAAAAACAGAGACCCACACCCAGTTCACCTGATGTAGTAGGATGAGGCAAAGGAGGTTCTGCAGCCCATGGAAGTTAAGTTCAACAACGGAGCAAAGATCCAAGTGTAGGTCATGGAGGGCTCCACGCGGGAGCAGAGAAGCTGAGCCTGAGGGCAAGTGTGACTGGAATTGGGACCCTGAGAGTCACTGACTGCCAGAGTAGGGGTGGACCCCCAGAGTGGGGAGTGAGTCTGCAGCCCGTGGATGTCCCCATGCTGGAGCTGGGAGCTGAGCCCGAAAAGGTCTGTGACTCCATGGGAAGCTTGCTTTGTAACATCTTGTTCCTGGACTTCCATGCCAGGAAGAGCAGCAGAGGTGAACTGAGTGAACCCCCATTCCCTGCCCGCTGTGCTGAGGGGGAAGGTAGAGATATCAAAAGCAAAGTGATTTGAGCCCAGGAAGAAGGGAGGGGTGGGGGAAGGTGTTGTGAGATGTAGTTGTTATATCTACTTACACGGTTTGCAATGAATTAAATTGATTTTTCTTCCCCAAATTTGAGTCTGTTTTGCCCGTGACCACAACTGGTGAGTGAGCAGTCCCTGTCCTTCATTCCTAATCCCTGCCCCCTTTGTTGTGTCTCCCATCCCATCTCACCAAGTTGGGAGAGTGAATGCAGGACCAAATGGTCCCACTGTGGGTCAAACCACCACATAGGTCAAATGTCCCAACACTATTGCTCTGGGGAAAAAAAAAAAAAAATCTTGATGCAATGCACAGCTTGGGTTTGCAACCCTTATTTCTAGAGCTCCTGGAGAGAAACTCTTTCTTTCTTAGTTAAGTGCCACGTAACAGAAACAAGGGGAAATACAACAGCAATTGTAGGGCCAACAAAAGAAATCAGTCTGAAATAATATATTAAAAAACCTGAATATTAAGGACAATGAAGAAAAAAAACAAAAAAAGTTGAAAATAAAATAAAAGGTTGATCATCATGCATGAAAATAAACTGTGCCTTATTGGTCTGTATTTTAAGAAAATTTGAGCAGATTTTGTTCCTTAGCTTTCTGAGTAGCTGACAGCACATGATTTAAACACAGATGGATTAGGAAATTCTCATTCCATTGCAACACTTTCTGACACGAGTTTCTCTGCTGAGTAATCCATTAATGTATTCCTTGTAGGCAATCTGCTTATCTTAATATTCTTGCTGTGGTGGTTTCTTAAGTACACTTGAAACTCTTTTCTTCATAAATTCAATATAAATTCCATAAAACATTTACACTTTTAGTTAAAAAATTTCAAGATTTCTCAGTTTTCCTTTGAAATAAAAAAAACTTACCTAATGACTGTCTTTCCATTTAATTTAAGATTAAATAAGCTCTGTCAATGTTCACAGCACTTGTTTTCTAATCTTTAGCTGGGAAGTAAAAACTTGGTAACATTTACCTCTCTAATAATGTTTACAAGTACTATATATATGTCAAAAACCTAGTACTGCAGGGCAAGAGTGGAAAAAGCCCTATCAGTTGTTGGCTTTTCCAAAGTATCCGAAGAGACAGTACCAGCTCTTCAGCTATCCATCAGCCCCTTCAAAGCATTTAGATCTGTCCTTGCTGTCCCTGTTTTCAGGAGACAGCTTATGATTGATGTATAATGTTATCCTTCTTTACCTCTTTTTTTTTTCTCTCCTGAACACTGCAGATCTCTCAGCCTCTATATTCTGGTCATTAATGTGTTTCTTACTTACTAGAAGCTCTCTTAGGTCCATTTTGGTGCTCACTCTCTTTATATTATTGAACACATAAGTCTGCACTGAAATAGGTGTAAGAACATAATGACCAGCCATTCCCAGTCAGTGCAAACATCCTTTCAAACCTATAGTAAAGGGTTAATACATTGACTCAAGAAGCAGGGAACACACTGACTCTCTCCTGTTACACCTTCCTGAAGAAGCCATAGGAACTTCCTGGCCAGAAAGTTACATCAGGATCACTGTCTACTAGAGCCTCCAGCAAATGCAGACCTGCCCCACTCACCATCATTTGGTCTGAGACCAGGGATCTTACCCTTAGGCCAGTATCTGTAATAGAATAAACATACCTTGTAGTGTTGCAATCTGCATGAAGCCAGTGTAGTGTGATTATATATCTGTGTACTAATTAATGTTTTATCATCAGTTTTGCATTTTGCTGGGTGTGAGATCACTATAAGTGCAAGCTACTAGGCCTTCTCGGGTTCCTTCCTGAGCACCCTTTTCTCTTTTAATGTGAGGCTGATAAGCAACAGGTTACACCCAAGATTTAGTATATTAGCAATTTCAAATTCAGTAAGAACTACTGGATTAATATAATCTCATCTTGGTAGTTTGACTACTATACTGTTGATTGATTTTTGTTCCTGTGGTAAGTTAACGCCAGACAGCAACTGCACTGTTGTGATTCTCTGATGGGGCAGAGAATCACAAGGGCAAGAGTAAGAAAAATACATGGGTCAAGAAAAAGAGAGCTTAGTAAGTGAAGGGGGGAAAAAAAGAAAAGAAAAATGTACTGGATTGCAACAGTTATGTTAATTCAACCCCAGCCAGATCTAAATACAGTTGCAACAATTTTAATTTCTTGTGTTTCATAGGTCATTTTCTTTTACCATCAATTGCCTTTGTTGTCTATGTGATGTTCTTACCTCTCTGCAGTCTCTCTTAGCTGCCTTATTTTGTGGTATATTTTTCTCCTTTACATCTTTCCTCTTACTGTGAGCTAAAAGTGAGTGTAAGGAAAATGTATGAGTGTCTGTTTCCAGTGTAAGGAAAATGTATGAGTGTCTGTTTCCAGCACTATTGTTTCCAAAATTAAAATTCATTTCCTCAATTACAATATTTAACAAAATCCTGTATCCAAGAAAGTTAGATAAATCCTTAAAGCTGAATAAAAAGCTTTTTTCAGTATTACTAAGAATCTCAGTTGTTTTTCATGCCAATAAAATAAATTTTGCTGGAATTTTGAAAAAAGAAAATTCATTTTATCTTCTAGTTCATGATGCTCAAGAAAAAATATTTTTCACTAGGAAAAAATAAGTAGACAGAAAAGAGAAACAGGTATTCTCCCATTCACATTAAGGAAACAAAATTGTTTGGCAAAAAAAAATCATTTTTAAAGGCTTTGGGAAGAAGAAAACACACACGTTTAAACAATATGTTTCAACATAGGAGAAACACTTATTTCTCAACATAAATAATAAACTGATAAAAAACTGCAACCAGTTCTATAGACATCAGATGATTCACATAACATATACGAGTCTACAGGTTTGAAATTGTAGGCTGGATCTCATTTCATGCCTAAGGCACTGTTACTTTTTATCCTTAGCACTTATTGCTGCTGGCAGAGGATAGGGGACACATTGGCTTGTCAAAAAACTGCAGATCTGCCAAGGGTCTTCTTGCAGTTGCCCAGCTCAGTGAGCTGTGCATTGCTGCTCATCAGAGGTGCTGAAGCTGTACCCTTGCTACAGCAGCTACAAGCACTGGAGGAGCCAATGGGAATACTGGTGCCAGCTGGCTGCGTGACCCATGCATGGCATTCACTCAGCTCTTCCCTTCTCAGCTTGTGAAGAGCGGGCTGTGACAGTTGTGACCAATCACCCCTGGATACCGTCAATCTCCTAGTTTCTTATCAACCAATTTGTACAATATGTACCAATTTGGTACTCTACTGCAATCTCATTAGTAGTTTTGGTCATTGGCATCGTCATGGCAGTTGACAGAAGTCAAGCATCTTTGCCATTTTGTTAGGCCCATCAAGCAGCCTGCAACACTCTTATGAAAACATTAACTAGGTGCCATGAGATCTCAGACTACCTACCCTGTGTTAACCTCTCACATGCAAGCTCTTACCCTCAGTAACCATGATGTAGCTCACTCATAGTTCACCAGGGATTAAGCTAGCTCAAATTGCCTTGTATTTACAAAGGCATAATGGCTTGCACACAGGGGAGCTTGGGTCTCACGCTACTACTCCACCATATACTCTTTCATCCAAAAAAATGCAAGGTAATATAAGGTAGTTTTCACCAACATAAAAGTGTTGATAGTAAATGTTGAACATTTACTGTTAGGAAGAACAAGGTGACAAACTCTTCTGACCAAAGGACTTTAAAATCTCAAAGAACTGCAGAAAGGATAGTTTTCTATTTAAGCAAATACAATCAGCTACACAAGCGGAGACTCATTCACCAAGAGTTTTCCTCTTTGCATAAACATCTCAAGAGTATTTTACTACTCTATCCATACCTAATAGTACCAGTTCTTGAGGATATGCTAATCCTTAGAAACTTGATATCCCAGCTACCCAAAAGGAAAATCATGTCTCTCTCATATGATAGGAACTTTGGATAGCAGTTAGACAGTGACAGCAAACATACTTTATATGTCTGTTTAAAAATCCTATACATTTAAGTCATTCACAGTCATTTTTAGCACATTTTCCATGCTACCTTTTTCCTCAATAGTTCTTGCTTTATCATGTACTGCACAACTCCTTTGCTGTCCCTGAATGAGAATATAATATATTGTTTATTCTTTCTACAGTGCCACATGACTATAATGTTACAGAGCAAGCACTCCACGTGCTAGGCAGAAGTACCATCCAATTTACCAATGCTTGCAAATATTCCATAGGAAAAAAGCATCAGCATTGTTTATGACCAGAATATCTCTGCGGGACAGTGGAAAGTCAGAACTTTACATGGACTGGAGTTGGAAACTCCACAGGAGCTGCCACATGCTTATTTGAGCTATTAATTTAGTCAGACCATTTTCTGTCTGGCAGCAGCAAGCAGAATGTTTTCAGTAACAGGATGCCCCTTTGAAAGGCCAAATGAACCTTTGGGTACCAAGTATGATAACCATTGAATAAAGATAATAAAAACTTGAAAATGCATCAAGTTAGCATTCAGACATCTCTACATAAGACAGATAAATGCAAAAAGAGGTGACGCGTCCACACAGAACGTTGCACAGCAGGTGGAACGAAATGGGACAGAGTGAAAAAGAGAAACTTGTAGAATCAGAAGATAAAAGAAAAGCAAATTATATTATTAATAATGTAGTTTTTCAGAAAGAAAAAATAAGCTAAATGCAGTGTTCACTGATCTAGATTTCAGCCTCTCTTTAAAGCCCTGAATACTTTTCTCTCCTAGGACACTGTTTAGATGAGCAGTAGATCCATTCTCTACTAGCAACTGCAGTGCTGAGTTATTTACGTCTAGAATGTGCTCTGTGGATTTGCACCAGCTCTTTGCCCTAAAATAAAGAACTCAGTCACAGACTTTCCAAATTTCAGGGACTAATTTAGGAACCAAGGTCTAAAACATGCAGGCCATGTGGTTAGCAGATCCAGGTGCCCAGCATTTCTTGTTTAATAATACTCAATTAGTATCTCTCATAATGAATTATACCCATCCCAAGCCAGAAAGACAAGTTGCCACAAAGGATTGCTAATAGGGCCTGAAACCTTTTATACCTAGATTTGTTGGTTTGTTTTGTTGGGTTTTTTTAAATCCAGACCAGGTGTGTAATCTCAGGCTAGCTGCTGACTACTAGGTATCTGCCTGCTGTCAACACTAATTGGCACCTTTAGTAACCATCATAGTAGGAAGTCCAAAAAGTAGGTGGCTATACATCCTGACACATACTTCCACCTCTACATGAAAAGGCAGACTAGGAAATGTTGGCAGGAAAAAGTATATTTACTTTGTCCATGAAGTATCCACACTAAAGAGGATTTCAGCTACCTGACTCCACAGTGTGGTCCTTTTCACACACATTAAATTCATCTGAAATAAAAAAAAACAGGAAGGAAAATTTCCTCTTTCTCAGGTCTGTCCTCTTTTAGGAGCTTCCAGTAGATCTAGCATTTCCATGCAACAAATGTAATAAAATTTTCATTAAAGGAAGTGAAGTTCAACAAAATATTATCTGTTTTCATAAGCTGTCTCCTAACTCCCATGTCCATCGTAGCTGTTAGTGATTTGATTGAATATGTATTGATACCATAACAAAAATTATTTTGCTTTCATTTGATGCTTCTTAGTACATTGATTAGGAAATATTTTTTAAAGGCATGAGTAAAGACAAAAAAAATAGAACTTTTTAAAATTGATTTTGTTTCAACTTTTCCAATACACTAAATTGACTGAGAAGTGGCTTAAGCATAATCTCTTACTAGTTCAAAGGCTTTGTGGCATGCAATTTAAATGAAGTATTTTGAGGTAATGTATTTATATATTTATTTTTATATGCTGTTTTCCAGCTTAAATAAAAAAATTGTGAGTCTCAACAGTTCTTGGAGCACTCATTGTGCTAAGAAATTTGACTTACCACTTTGCATAGCTATTATATTGACATATTACACATCACCCAACTAAACTCAAATGCAAATTTCCCTTTTCTTGTCTCATGGGCACATTTTAACTTTATGTTTAACACACTTAGTTTCTTATGTCTGGCTATTTCCTGTCTCTTTTTTTTTTTTTTTTCACTATTCAGTATAGCAAAAGTTAGATGCTGCTTTAACCTTCCTCAGAACAGTCTTAGATCCCACCAGATATTTACTCATAAACCAGTCCCTAACTCAAGAACATCTTTGAGGCTTACTCTTCAAAATATGCAGCACATGCAGATCCAGAGCATTTCCTAGTACAAGCAGAACTACAAAATTTGAATCACAAATTACTTCCCTACAAGGGCTGAGTTACTGTTTCTGTTGAAATGCACTTTACTGTTGGAACTTACTCATGATTTGGTGTAAGGCATCTAAATAAACCTGCAAAACTATTGTGGAGAAAGCCTTGCAGGGAAGGCTAAAGGGAAGATCAAAAGAATGGAGAATAAGTTTCCAAAAGTGATTATGGGGGCTGATGTCTTCGAAAGGAAGGTTTGTCCAGAATGGCCAGGTCACAGAAGCCTCTTTTTACAGAACTGCTGGCTCACACTGTTCCCAGGGAGCCAGCTGCACAGACAGAATCAGGCTAGAGCATCTTGATGAAAGAGACTGTAAAAAAAAATCATTATAACAGATATCACTAGTCCAAAGTTGGGAGACTTTCCTGACCTCAGTCAGTTCACAGGCAGTGGCAGACGTCAGTTCACACATGGTGGCTGACATCAGTCCAGACAGTATCAGAAAAGTGAGAGGCCTTGAAGCAATATGTTTTCTGTGTTCACCGACATCTATGCTTTATACCTCTGTATAGTGTTTCGTTCATAGCTATTGCCTTCAGAGGTAGTAATGATCCATCACCTCCTCACACTGCTTTTGTAATGACTCGAAGTTATGTTCAAAAGCATTTATAGTTGTTTACCATATTCTTGCAGATTGGCTAACACTGGGCTCAGCTTATTAGTACTTTGCTTTAGATAACTCAAATAAAAAGCTTGTATGTTTCTGTTTCATGCTAAAATAGCATGGTCTAAACCCAAAGGAACAAACCATTCAGGAAAATAGCTAGAGATGCACCACACTAAAGGTAACTAGTGACTCACACCAGCATAGAGAACAGGCAGCCTCGAGGGCAAACCTCTGTGCCGAAGTGGAAGGGTGGCAGGAGAAGAAACCTGATGTCACCAAAGGAAGTCTTTCACACAGACATTCAAAGCTATTTCTCTCCATCATTGTCAATACTTAATTGAGGAATAAATTAGGCTACAGCTTTTTTTGAGAAAACTGAAAAAGTAATGAATGTCTTTAGCTTAATGGGTACACTGAAGAAATATCAATGAAATGTGATATAGTTTATAAACTTGAGCAAATGCATGCTATAGTATCCCAAAGGGATTAGGCTGAATGTTGTTCCTTTCTTAGATTTTATCTTATCTGCCATCCTCATAGAGAATTTTATTTTTTGAGATATTCCTAATGAAAAGCCAGAATTCTGGTTTTCATTAAGTTGCTGTTGACTATAGAAAGTTTTCTGCTGCCATATCATTTTTCATCAAATCTTGGAACTGGAAGGCAATATCCTGAAATCTCTGCTGGAAATCCCAGGTGACATACTTCCCACACTTCAGTTCATGCACCCATCAGCACAATGTGTTTGGCTCACCAGTGACTATCAAGAGTGACTTCTCACAGAAGTGAGAGCACTTCTCACAGAAGCAGCAGCACTTCCGGGTGGCTAAAGGACTGTTGTGCCGACTAAAGGGTGGGAATGTTTGTGAGAGAAGCTGCAAGGGGGAATTAAAATGTGGAATCAGAAGATAGAAGAGGAAGGGCAGTAAGGAAAACATTGATCCCTTCACTTTGACACCTGACCTGTAGCATGGCAACACTGATTACACTGGCTCTTTTTTGCCAGCACAGCGTGGGGTAACAGCTTTTCTCCATGGTCTAGCTTTGGGTGGGCCGCCTGGGCAAGCATCAGGAATTTAGGTCCCTTGAGGCACTAACCACACTTGTCTGGAGGCGATACCTCAATGCGGAAGATCTTCAAAGCAAAAGCACGGTAGCAAAGGACACTCCATTAGAAAAGAGCAGGATCATTAGAGTGGTAGTTGAAGGATTCTTCAATTCATTACACAGCTGCATGGGCAGCTAAGTAGCACAGCTTTTAACTTAATGAAGCATTTCCCTGTACTTAGCTACTGTGGGAGTGCCAAGCGTTCAGCAGCTGATACAAGATCAAAGCAGCAGCAAGCAGCTGATCCTAATACAAAATCTCTACAGCTTCAGCTCTGACATTTTGTAGTTTTTAGATAGCAGCCAGTCAAGTGTGAATGGCTCCTGCCTCAAAGATTACAGCCGGCCATGCAGAACATAAGCAAGCGTGTTTTAAGCAATGACTACTCTCTTGTATGATCCACTTATTCTCAGTGAGACAGAAAACAAAAAGATGGTGTTTGCATGGGGCAGATCCAGGGTATCTGTCACAGCAGCTTGGCAGAGTGGTGGCTTGCTCATGACATGTCTTCCCTCAGGCTGAGAGGCTGGTTTGGCAGCAGTGCTCAGACAAAGCCAAATGCAGTGGGGAGCTGATTAATAGCCTACCTAACTGAAAATGGCAGCTCCACTGCAAAATCTCATATACATGTATAATCCCACCCTACAGAAAGAAACTTATAGGAGAGCCAGCCTCCTTCAGTCATCCGTGCCTTTAACCTCCAGGGCTCAGCTGCTAACTGACACTGGCTGGCAAAATAGAGAGACACATATAAAAATATTTAGGGGTAAAGAGGGATTAAATGTGTTTGGATTCATCAAGTCTCTTGCTTGCTTCCAAACTACCCATAGAAATAAATCAGACAAACTACTTCCAAAGGAAAACAACCAGTTTCATTTCCCTATTCTGTACCTAGAGAGTCCAATCTTCCCTGCTACATGGAATGCATCTTTGTTACTGATCTGTTAGAATTAATCAATAGTTTAAGATTAGTTTTGATTTTAATAGTATAAAATTATAAGAAATATTTTAATGAAAAGTATGTTTGCACAGCAACCGAATGCTAATATGAAATCCCTGTACAGCCCCGTACCAAGGCCAAAGGGATTGGTCGAAATCATCTGGTAGGAACCGTAACTTAGGTAACAAGTACAAGTTGATCTGTAAACTGATTTATGATACTTATATAGAAACTAGAAGAATACATGTAGCTGTCAAGATATGGATTAATGAGAATGGGGAGAAGCCTACTGTAACAGTTTGTAGGTGCCTGCCAAAACACTGTGTCCTTAAACAAAAGGTAATTCCGGCAGGGGGAGATCCCGACCACCAACTCACGAACCACCTACCCATATTACACCCCAAACTCATTTCCAGATGATTCTAACAGTTATTGCGCAGAATCGGAAATAGGAGGAAAACATGCTAATGATTTCTGGGAAATAACATGTTTACATATGACTATTTAATAAATACACATGAGTAAGCTCTATATAAGATGTATGATTTTGGTGCCTGGTGTACGTTGATCGTGAGAGCACTCACTCGCGCACCCGGCCGTAATAAAGAAGTGTCTGCTTATCTGCATCACATTGGTGTTGATAAGCTTCTTATTCTGGATTTTTGGTAACACCTTCATGCCTGTAGAAATAGCTGCTCCCCTATAGACACATCTACACATCTGTAGACACACCAGCATGCTTGTAGATATTAATCCTGAGTGTTTAATAGTTTAATATATGAAAAGCCTTTATCTCCCAAACCAAATCCTCACTGAGGATACAGCTCCCAGCACAGCACAAAGAATAGAACAAGGTGGTACCGGTGAGGGAGAATTTAGAACTCAGAAAATCAATGCAGAACTACACCCTGGAAGTGTCTGTGTCAACCCAGTTGTGCTGTCACCTTAGTCTTGATACACAGCCCATCAGATTCAGCCAGTTTAAAGATTTCTCTCTGTATGAGAAGAATGGGTGAGCCACTTTACAAAGAAGCACAGAGTAACAGAGAACTTGTGAAATTCCCTGAGTAAAACCAGAAAAGCCTACTTACCCTCAACAGCTTTCACACTACTAACTTAAAAGTCCTTCCAAAGGATTGTCCTTTCTTTAGAAACCCTCTTGCTGCTTTCCATTGTGGCAACAGGAGCTCTGTCCTGTGTTGCACAGGAAGAAGAGACCTGCATTACCAAATACAGTAAACAAAAGCTTTTTAGCTTATACCATTTTAATTCTGCTTTTAACACTGCTGTGATTTTCGGGTCATTTGCTGTGTTAAAGCTACACTAGGGCAGTAGTTAAGGACAATCCGGTCTCTAAACAACATGCCACTTTGCTGCACTAAATTAGTAATACAGTTGCTAGATGTCACTATGAGTCAGACGAATCCCTTGAAATGCAATGCTTTACAATAGAGACCAATTTATCGGTACTTACAGTTCTGGTTTGCTGATGGTTTATTAGGTACAAGGGAATAATTGGTGCTCCCAAAATTTAAAGTGAGTTTAAAAAAAAAAAGTTTGAATCGCAGCTGGTTTTTCTATATACCATATGTTCAACATTGACTTTTTAGACTGAGTTCCTGGAAAGACTCAGTTTGAGTCTTGAAAATTTTATATTACTTTCTTGGAATTAAAAATCAAAACATATGTACCTGTGGTTTGATCTTAACTACTAGCATACAGCTCTGAACACTGTTCAGTCAAACTAAAGTAGCATTCCTATGCCATCAGGGTTTTGTGGAGAACAATCTGATGTGCTCATTACACCACCAACCTCCACGTTCATCATTCAACAAGGGATGGTTTGGGCTAACCCAGTCCTAGCTTGCTGAGATAGCTATTTGCTAATTCCCAAAGGAAGTCATAACATAGCCTTCCAGCAGTGCCAAGTACACAAGCCATGGCAAGCCCTTGAAAGCCGTTTGACCAAGTGCATTTTATATGAACTAAGAGACTGCCAGCTAGTTTCAATGAAAAAAAAGTTCACATTGCAAGGATTAAGTGTGCTTCCACTAGCACGTACAAGTTACTGCCACAAGCCTCCCAGTAAGAATATAGCAAGTTTTACCCAACATAGCTTGTTAATAGAGCATGGGAGAGAAATGTATTATTATTGTTTCAGCACTGCTTGGAAGTGCCTTGGCAGCTCCAAGGCTCATGAGATTCATTGCCCACATCACGACTGATCTTTTAACACTTCAAGAGTGACTACAGACTTGTACATTTTTCCTTTCTTTCATTTGTATCTGAAACAAGAGTAACATCTGAGACTTTACAAGCATTTTCAGCTTGAGCATTCTGCCCATCATCTAAGCAGGGTATAATACCAGCATGTTTAGTCAAGCACAGATCTCCTAGGGACTTCAAAACTGCTATGCTTGTACCTACAATGTTCAAATCTGAACAAAGAAAAAGTGTTCAGAAATATACTGCCAGTTTTTAGAAAGGATTATGTCTAGAATGGCCTTTTCTGTGAGTTATGCACACTATATCCCTGAAGAAATTGTTAACCTCTTCCCCAAATACATCAGATGCTCCACTCCCATCTGGCCCAGGCAACCGAAGAGTAAAACACAGAGAAGTTAATACCTGCTCATTTAGGGGGTGGTTTACAGTAATAAGGAAAAAATAGAAGAGGGAAATACAAGAAGCATTTTTAGTAAAAGCAACAGTAGAAAATGTTCTTACAGAATGAAAGCTGATGAAGTTTGAAAAAGTTCAGACAGATCTGTGTAGTTTACAGGACAAAAAATAAAGGCTAGTGATACACATTTTCTAAATGTTAAGTTTTCATTGTGTATCAACTAGCATACAATGCTATCAAAGCTGAAAAGGAAAAAGAGAAGGAAAAAATAAAGTATATAGAAAGATAATAACAAAACTAATGGCACATAGCTTGGCAGTTTTCAATTGGGCTTTCTAAATAAATTCAGTTTGTATAATCATACTTCCTACATGGCTTTAGCTGGCCCTCTCTTTGCTCTTTTCACAGTAATTGACCATTTTCAAGTTAATTTGAAAGAGTGAGAGAGAGATTTCCAGTATTATTTACTTCACAGTAATTATGTGAAAAACAGTATCTGTATGGAAAATAAAAACCCAAATCTGTGTTTCAGGGTGGAAAAGGGACAAAAAGCAGCAGTGGCACACGCTTGTCAGTTGTTGATGACCACTCAACTAATAAGTATTTTCTAGCTCATCAGGCCACCTACCCCCAAACTACTTGCAGCAAGCATTGGCCTTCCCTAGGGAAGACATCACAGCTGTGATGGGAGCCAGACACTAAAAAAGAAAGTGCAAGGAAAATGGAGCATATATTTAAGAAACTAGACTCTGCTATTTTCTTCCTTATAAAATGAAAATCAAAGAAAAAAAAATTTTTTTGTGGTTGCAAACAGCAGCTTTTCACTTTAAAAATATTGACATGGTCATTTTTATAGGAAATTCTACCACAGACAACAGCTAATAAACGTTTATTGTTCTTAGGGTAACACTAAACAGAGAAGCAACTGTATTTGTCTTGAAAAAGAATATTACTTCTAACTCTGAATGTCTACACTTTAAGGTCTGATTATACTAATTATATTACTGTATATTAAACAGTATCAAAATGAAATGTCAACATCTGCTTTGATGCTGACATCATCATGAAAGTTTTTTTACAAATGTCTTGGTAGTAATTAACAGTTCTGTTGCAGACACATTATCTTGCTAGGTGGTACCAGAAACACAAACGTACCTGGAAGAATAACAAAAAATGTAACAGCATTCACTCTACAACCTTCCTATTTCTTATTTTTATGTTGTTTCAGCATAAGTACTCAATTTTCACAGGAAGTTCTGTTTTGTTTTTAATTGGGCTCTTGGCTCTCAGTGGCAAAATGTAGGTATAAGTATTTTGGACAAGGAAATAATTTTAGGAGTGCCTTAAACATCTTAGTAGTAAGAGGAGCCTATTACTCTAGTGACTAATGTTTATCTTTTTTCTCTAGATCACAATGCAATTCACAGATGAAGAAGTTTTCCACAGAAAGAACACTGTTTGCTGTATAAAAGTATTTTTTACAAATATTTTCTATCTCGTCTTTTCAAAATACCTATGTTATAATAATTGCTCTAATAAACCACATCTATCATACATATTGCAGATATGCTTCATACAGCAAATTATAAGATCTGAAGCTCACTGGCCTTATCATGCTTTCCACTTCAACAGGAACTGTACAGATTTGCTGCACCCAGATGGATTTTTTTTTCCTTGTAGATGAATCAAAAAAAATCAGTCTTCAAAATGCATAGAAAGTGCTTCCTAGTATTTGTTCAGCTTTAAAATCCTATCCCTTAAGTGAAATACTGCCAGCAAATTTCCCATTTGTTAGTAACACTCTAAGACATTACCTGTGAACATACAGTTGTAGATTTCTACATCAAATAGTCCTTTATATGAAAACTGTAATCACTAGCCATAAAACTCAGATTTTTATTTGAATTTTAAAAGGACCCTTTTTTCACATGCAAAATAAGTTGTAAAGAAAACAGCAGAATCTGGCTCTGTCGTTTATTCCTTTATATTTTCAGCTAATCACAGCTCAGCCAAGCTTATTTTCAGCTAAGCATGGCCCAAAAGCACTTGGACTATCAAATTATTCTTGCTGAAACCAGTGGCTAAAGAAGATTAGCAGATAATATGAATCCAGTTTCCAAACACCTGCACAGGTATCCAACTTTGGAGAACTTTCTACACTGGCAGACAAATATGTCCTAAGAACCCATGACTAAAAATGAAATTTGAAATAAAAATAAACTGAAAATATAATCCAACTCGTTAACAGTGATTATAACGAATCAATGGAATACAAGGGAAGTGGTTTATTAGTGATAGCTTTAAATTTGATGTCTTTCTGAAAGATATGCTATAGCTCAGCTACAAAATTATTGAAGTTCATAGTTTTCAATTACATAGCGTGGAAAATACTAACCTTCTCTGCAGGAATTACTGAGTAAAATTTGATGACTTATATTATGCAACCATTCAGAAAAGACTGATCACAGTCCTTTCAAAATTTGCATTTTAAGACTGTGTTTTCTGACTGTATAATCAGATTGGGATTTGGCCCATGGGGAGCTGAACTGCTGAATCAGAAGTTTTACTACCATTTTTATACTATGTTACTTTTATAATCACACTTTCATGCTTAATTAGATTGCTCAGAGTATACTTTTCATTCTGAAAAGTTTACTCATCCAACTTCTACATGTTTAGCTTTCTTTTACAAAGGATATTCTTAAAGCCCAGTGTTCATCTGTTAGTACTGTAATAATATACTGCCTCTAATAAGGGAAAAACACTAACCACAGTACTGTAGATGACATTCAACCATAGACCTTATAAAAAGTCTGTCTTGCTTTATTTGCATTAAATGCCTTTTTTTGCATATGTCAAATGATGCACGCCTACTTTCAGGCCTGTGTAGGTCTAGTGATTCTTGAGAACTCTGCCACTTTTATCCCTATCTGTCTTCCCTTAACATTTATTCATAACTGCTGACTTTATTTTCTACAGCCTTTTGGCTTTTCTACAAAAAATTCCCACTGACTGTAACCAACACTTTGTCTGATCCCACCTTGGTTTGTCTTTAAGTTTGTTTGGCTATATAAATTTTTGTTTCCATCTACTGGCACAGGTTCTTAAGTATAAATCTCTGCTGGTTTATTCACAATGTTCAGAATAATTTATTATGTCCTCACATTTAGACCAGCTATCTGTCTTTGATATATTACTACCTTCTAGCTTGGTGTCCTAAGAAAATGAGGCTTATGCAATCACTCTGTCTGCCAGTCCTCCCCATCAACTTTTTAATCTGTTGGCCAATTTAATTCAAATTTGACAGAAAGAGGTAGAATTTCCATTACATTATGTTCAGTGGAGTTTTATGAAGATTGGTAATTGGGGTGAAGGAAAGGGATCCTTTGAGGTACTGATGAAGCAGTGAAGTTGGGGATACAGAGAGAACAAAGGAGAGCTGCAACAGAGAAGCTGGAGATGATGAGGGGAGAGCTGCTGTTATTGCAAGAGGAAAATCGGGGGGAGTGGGCAAAAAGTAAAAATCTGGGAAAACTGATGGTTCATTTAATTGCTAAAATATATGTTTTCCAGTACTTTCATTTACATATTACCAAAACATGACTAAGGAGAGGTCCCTAAATCACCCCGAGGGCACTTGCATTTCACTGTTTAAAATAATTATCTTCTATTGAGTTCTCACTGATACATTTAAATGCAGAGGTTAATTTTTCACAAGTGGAGAATTGTTGATATCAACTCTGATTCTGCCACTTGGTGACTATTATTCTGCTCTCAGATCTACACTCAGGAGTCTCAGTCCTTTCCCCACATAAAGAAGTGACCAGAAAAGACATGGTCGTATCTCCTTTCAACAGCCTTTCCCAACATCTGCCAGTTATTCTTCAAGCTAATGTGGATGCACTGTATGGGATGCACTGTATGTTGCAGATCTAAGAGCTGTGTATTAACAACTTGCATTCAGAGAAGCATAACAGAAATAAAAGGTGTAAGAATAGTTGTGCAGAAGTTTTAACACTAAGTAATGGGGAAGGTATTGACTAACGATGCAGAGTACTAAGAGGTCATATGAGAGGGAAGCAGTGTGTGCCCATAGAGCTCATAAAATTACACAAACAAAAAAATAGGTTTTAGTTCTGGAAAATATGAAAAGCTATAAGCTGAAAAGCAAACAAAGCTTCTCACATTGTTTTCTGCCAGAATGCTGATGTAATGTATTATATAATAGTTATTTTGTAAGTAAATAGATCTGTGAGGGGCAAAAAGCTTCATGGACAGACTTACCTTCCATTAAGATAGAGCAGTGGCTATGACCCAAAGCCTGGTGTTGTAAGCTCTCTTGGAGTCCTCAGTAGCCAACACACACACAAGTGAACAATGCTTAAGCCTTCACTTCAGGAAACACTGTGCTCAAAGTAGATGGTTTGTGCTCTCAAGTCTGAGCTCGATAACTTCTTATATTTTCAATGCTGGCTGCCTTGGCCACTTTGCAGATCTACTCAACAAACCTAAAGAAAAGGTATTATGAGATGATTTCTGATTTATAGTGTTACCTTCTGAAAAGTTTGAGCAGAAAAACAAAAGCTGAAGAGTTTAATTTATATGCATGGTAAATCCACTGTAATATTTCGGGTGCATCTCCCTCTCTATAGGTTGTTCTTTTTGTTGATGTTTGGTGGAGGTTTTTGTTTGTTTGGAGTTTTTATTGTTTTTTTGGTAGGCAGTAATGAAGCCGGAAATAGAAGCCAAAGTTCTGTGATCTAATCTTTATAGCCTTTCCTTCTTATCAAGGCTCCTTTACGAAGATAACTGGAAATACTTCATTTTTGCCCTGGTATTTGCTCCTGGCAGTCATGCATTTATGACTGAAATGCCTGGGATAACCTCAGCAACAGAACAAGAAAACAGGCACATTGTGAAGAAAGCTCATGGTGGTTTAGAAACCTTCAGATTGCTGATCCAATGTGAAAGGTTTATCATAGCATGTTCAGGTGTGCAGCAGTACAGAAGAACATGACAACCTACTGGATGATTTCTCTATTTTACCAGCTTGTATAAACTACTCTATGCAAAAGCCAATAAATACAATAGTACTGTACAAATAAAGAAATCTTGCCCTTGCAATGATGTGTGCTGAGACTTAGTCCCTCTGCTTAGAGAACCCGACAATCTTAAACACAAAGCCTGGGGGATGAGGGGGTGGGTAAAAGGCAGTCTGCATGTCAGCAAGGCAAAAGTCTGAATTTTGCCCTCAACATAAGGTGAAAGTAGCTTACTGTTTCAGGATGCTGAAACAGGACATAGAGCTTGATTTAATGCCCAAGATCCAATAAATTTCCTGAAGGCAAGAAAGGGTGGCACTGTTATTTGCAAGAAAGAATATGCATGAAGACAAGCGGCTTCCCTCCTGGTCATGGTGAGGGATGGTGCACCACAGAACCCACTGCTGCTGTCAGGGACAGGGGGACCCTTGGGAACCTTAGCATAAGCTGGAGCCAGGAGGAGCCAGGCTACAGAGAGGGAAGCAAGTGACAATGATGGAACCAGGCTGCCTCCTGAACAGCCCTTATGCCTTACAAAAGAGGGACATTTAGCAATTTTATGAGGTCACCCAAAGACCCATACCAACATATCCAATCTTAAGTGCCTGAAGTCATGATTCCTAAGCAGAAAGTGTGCACCTACAGCAGGGAAGTGAACTGCTTGTCACTTCAGAAAATAGACTCATTCTGCACACATCAAGGAGGCACTTAGGTGCTTAATGTCCAGCTTGAGGGGATCTCAAACTGTTGCACACCTGAATGCCACAAAAAAAGGAATAGATTTTACCTTTCTGGGCACTTTTGGAAGTTCCAGCATCACCTGTGGAAATTAATATAGCTCTTCCAGTTGTACCAGCAGCAGAGGGATCTAAATTTCTCATCAGTTCCAGTAGGAATTATTTAAAACCACATTTGAGAGAAATGTGCTTCAGTTACTTAGTCCAGCAAAATATGAGCTCAGTGCTTGGGACTAGTTTTCCAGCTGTCTGAGTTAGATGAAAGCACAACAGGGAAATTGCCCAGGCTATCCTGACGTAGCACTTAATCCTGAAAGGTCCTGAGCACCTCAGCTATCAGTTGAGCAAACCTTGGAAACAGAATCTGGTTTTATTTCATTTGCAAGAGTGATTTCTGTGATTCTCTACTACATTCAGAGTAAGCAACTGCTTTTAAACTGTAGGCCATTGCATTATTACGAATAAAAGAACCTTAATTGCATTAAGACCTTTCAAAAGCACAGTTACAGAAGAAACACTGAGGTTTACTTTGAGTAAGTTGCAACACTCCCTCCAGCAAAGGAAATGCTTTAATTTTTAACATAAAGTTGTTCTTCTATTTATATTATAAACCAAGGCACTTACTACGATGTGGAAGAGCAGGATCATTACCCAAACCACTCTGACATGAATCAACTCCTAGCCTTTGCAAATTGTGTTTATTTTATCAAGTAAAATTGTATCATCTAATACTCTGGTAGAATCTAACACACACACACACACAAATGCACATTACAAATTTACAATAGAATCCAGGACACCTTTCAGCAGTGGGTATACATGAATATATATGGCCACAGCAGGCATTTTCATGGTACAGTAGGGGAAAGCAGGTGCTGGCTACATCAAAGTTAGTGCACCTGTAATTAAAATACCAGTTGGGGAGAAAAAGCACAAATGTATTTTCACTTTGAGTTTGTGAAAAATGGCTCTACCTACCTCAAAGGCAACAGGATAACACTGCTTACATCCACTGGGCAACTCTGCCTCTATCACCAGGCTTCATGCAGAAAGAGAAGCTGAAGGACAGCCTGGTCCTTTCCGTCTGCTTTCCCTTGTATGCACTTGGCTTCCCGATGGTTTGTGTGTTTAAAGAGAGGCCCTTTATCCTATTTGTTTTGCTGAAGGGCGTAGTCAGTTTTTTTCTTGTCCTCACACTTCAAAGCAGCACTCAAAAGCTGACTAACCAACTTTTTCCCTGAACACCAAATTGATGTTATACATAGTGTCTGCTAATACTTGAAAATACAAGTGGCACAAATAACAGCCTCTACATTTGTGGCTCTGCAAATGGCTGAGACAGGCTTCACCTTGCCCATCTAATCCTCACCTTCCCCATAAAAAGATTTAAACTAGCTATGCCTGAGCTGGGGTACATCAGTCCCGCCTTCTGCTTAGGGTGCCTTTTTCCAAGTCACCCCTCCCTCTGAGCAGAGTGCAGAGCAGAAATTGCTTAGTTGTGCCCAGAGGCATGTACACCAGGCTGAAACACTGTACAAGCCTGAGTAACACTGAGCAGGTCTGAACTCTTCGGCCAGAAGTTAATCTAAATCAGTCTCTGGGAGTGCTCCTGAGTACTTTCAGTGACCAACCTCTTCCAAAAGGCATTTGCTAGTTATATGTACTTTTTGCTGACCTCCAGCACAAGCTAACTGTTAGAAGTAGTTCCTCTTTGCCTCTCTACCTCTAACTCTACACAGAATTTAAGGTACTTTTTATTTATTTTAGAGATTCATCAAATGCCTGTTTCTTCTTATCTCCCTTCTGAAATCTACCCAAGATTTTCATATTCATCCAGAAGCAGGACAACTCGCACCCACTGAAAAGATGCCCCTACTCTGCAAAGGACTCAGCTGTCTTCCAAGAAACAGCTGAACAGAGTTCATCTTGCAGCTCCTCAGAGGCATTGCCAAAGCTGTTTTTCTTAAATACATACATACACAGAGCCTCACCCCATTTTTCTCCCTTTGGTGTCAGGAACAGCAGTGAGCATCCAAATGGGACTCTGGCAAGGATGCAGGCCCTGTTGTTATCACCTGACAATTCAGCATTCGCCTGTTTTGTCAGTGCTTACATGTGGCGAAGCCCAAATATTTTCAGGTTTGGCATCTTTTTTATTATTCTATTCCTAATCACTCTATGTCTCAGTTTCTGCCTGCTTACACCTTTTATGCTGTCTTCAAGAAACTGAGGTGGCTTAGCTTTGGTGTCAAGCAGATTTTGGCTCCATTCCTGCTACTGAGAGAACAGTTCTGCAGTACCATTAGCTGATTTTTATGTTTTATAGGTCAGGGTAACTTTACCACAACTGATAATGTTACCATGGATTTTCAGAAAAAGAGAATCTAATCCTCCTTCTCCAAATAGGCCAGGGTTCTGCTTCTTTAAATATTAATTGATGCTCCATTATTTATGGTTAAAAATAACAGATTAATTAAGTTACCTATTTTAGTTAATCCTGTTATCTTATAAACTGTCATCACTGCATAAGCAGAATCACAGTCTTGTAACCTTTATTCAAATGAGTAGCCCCATGTCTCAAGACGAGGGCAAGCATAAATTGGGGTATCTTAAGTAACAAAAGACTTGTAGAATGTCAAATGAAATCTGGAAAATTGCCTCAAAAATCATCCCAGATTCTGGAAGACAGAAGTTAGTTTGCCTAAAGCTGTAATAAAGTTTTGCATAACATATAGCTTAATTTTTTTGGAGAGTTAAAATATTAAAAAACAACTAAAAAACTATCCAGAATATAAAATGTCATACGTTATTTTTGGTGAGTTACCTTGGAGCACAGTGCCTCAGGACAATCTGATGGCTGAGCATACAAGTCACAACACGTGGATTGGCTTCAGCTGGTTTAAAAACTAAGAATCTTGACTTTGAAGAAGACATTTGTGCTCCTTGTTTGTGACTATTGTGACCCAATCTATCCAATAATGATAGGCTGGTCTCTGCATCATGCAGAAACAAGATTTGAAAAAGCATTTAAATCCTCATTATTCTGAGTTCACAGTATGATTCAATGAATGAATTAGGAACCCTGGAGATAAATGCATAAGAGGGAATAATCTTTCCTAGACTGTGCAGTGTCTTAAACTAGCAGTGAAAAGAAATTATTGACCGTGGGCAAGATCAACTAAGGAGTTGTGAAGGCTTAAAACTGAAAAAGAAAGAATTCGTCTGCAAAAGAAATTGTTAGGGATCATAGAGCTTTCAACTATAAAAAGGTAGTTACCCATTGAAAGTCAATAATGTCCACGTACAGTGAAAAGGTTTCAGCCAGTTCTATTTAAAGGTAGTCTTGGCACAAAGGGGAATATGCTCCACACCACATACATCTACAGAATGAGGTGCTTGCTGACATTTGCCCTTCTCTGTGGTTTTGTTCATAAGTAGTGTGGAGTTATGGCCCTGATTCTCCTCCCATTAGTTCCTCATAACCTGATAGGGAGACTGAAGTTCTTCTGCATGGATTTTCTTGGCTGCGTAGAGAAGGGGTGTTTTGCTAATTGGTGGGGTTAGCAAAAAAGGACATAGACACCAACTTGAAAAGAAAACAAACATTTTACTTTAGAATAAAGTGGAAAAAGAAAGGCATAAGCAGGGTACAAAGATAAACAGGGTAATGCATCTAATCATTGCTGCATAAGAGAAAGCAGCATAGTGATTAAGAAAGATTTATCACTAATTGCCATACTTTACCATCATCCAGACCCGTACATCAGCTGGGGAGCCCCTGTCACAGCGAAGGATCCAGAAAACCTTTCCTGGCAATTGGGAGGTCCTAAGCAGTGCTTCCACTCTTAGGTGAGGTCTCCATCTTTGCCGTGAGAGGGTCCTGTTAACAAACAAATTGCATAAAAAGAAAGTACGGTAACATCTGACGGGTTGGCTTCACTTCGCTCAGGAACATCTCAGACCCGGCCAGTATCCGAGCCGTGTCCAGGAAATTACTATTTTGGTCACTTTCTTCTGTTGGCTTCTCCCCAAAACCTGGCCAGGGCCCACAGAGGAGCCAAGGAAGTCCTTATTGATCTAGCTTTGACTACCTACTTCTGAACAAAGGTGGATACCTAGTCTTACGGCCTCGCCAATATGTCATTCTCCCTTGGAGTTCCAACCAAGGCCTGGACAGGGCCCAGGGAGGAGCCAAGGGAGCTCCTTTATTTTCCCAGCTGTGAACACCTACTCCTAAACAAGGCTGGACACCTGGTTTCTCAGCCTTGACAACATACTTTGGAACAGAACAAGGTAAATATATTCTCATAATATTTCACCTATATTTCATATTCTGCTAACGAGCATGCATATTTTGCTAACAAGCATACATGTTTCACTAATGAGTTGATTATACGAGCTGATTATATGAGATTGGGATGTGGGATTCATCCACAGGTCAACTCTGGTTTGAAGCCTACTGCTCAGGCCTCCACGTTTCAGGAGGAAACACATTTCATCCCTTTGGGTTTTTATAGACAAGAATTAATCAGAGTGCTAATAATGTGGTAGGGGATGTACTAGTCTGGTTCACTAGATGGCAGTCAGGAGTAGTTTTGATTTGAGCTAAGCAAAATGTTTCAATATTTGCCATTGTTTCAGACTATTATGCCATGAGGTAGCCACAGTCAGACTCACAGAAGCTGGGGGTTTGAGTTCTCCCTTAAGTATTTAACCTGTAATATTAACTTACCATAAGGAAACCTGATAAGACAAAACTGAGCTATGATTTTTAAAAATAGCATCATCAGCATAAATTCTCCCAGAATGCTGTTTCATAAGACTTGACAAAATATTATTTATTCTATGTAGGACATATTGGTTCTATGAAACACTCAGGTTATGGTTGCCCTTGCCTTCTGCAGTGTGTTATTATCTGAATAGACTTTTCCATGATGCAAAGTCCTCCAAGGTAAAATTGAACTAGTTGAAATCACCACATCCAAAGTAAAGTAACAGAGGACCAGTCTTTAAATATACATCATATAGAGTATAAAATCATTATTTTCTTCTATAGCATCAACCCAGCACTTTAATCAGATAAACAATCAATGCCTGTGCCTCCAGCTTTAGATGAGTCTTTTTGTAGACAATTTTTCAGGAAGTCCTTGACTGAGCACTGCAGTTGCTGGCTCAGACATTCTTAGGAGTCCAAGAGTTTTCACTAGACATTGAAGAGGGGAAGCATGTCTGATCAAGAATCCATTACAGTTTGGATTCTGCTTTCATGTGTTCTGCAAAAAAACCTTCTGATCTCATCTTAAGAGATTCTAAAGAGCTATGGATATCAATGCATTTCCCAGATTCATAAGCAAAGTATCGTGGTTACTTCTAATTCAATCCAAAACTGAAGGCAATAGAAGCAGAAATTAGTCTTTAACTCCTTGGTAACTTGGACTGGGGTGGTCACAGCAGTTAATTCAATTTGGACTGGGGTGGTCACAGCAGTTAATTCAATTTTTTCCATGCAGTATGAAGTTTTTTTTGTTTCATTTCACACAAAGATAGGTTACATCATTTGAGCAAACAAGGAGAAACAGTTTTGATCCCACACAACATATAAACTGTGTCACAAAAGAATTAGGGTCAGGACTCAAGGAACCAGCAGCCCACATGAACAATCCACTTGGAAAATTAGTCCCTTGCCAGAGTCGCAGTGCTTCCGCTAGATGTTACAGAGCCGGGATATGTCCTGTATCATGCTCAGCAAGCTTTCTTAGACGTTTATCGAGGCTTGACATCAATTTCTAAGGACAGAAGGCATCAGATATTTCTTCCAATATTAGTTTCCAAGTTATTTAAGGTGACACTATAAAGAAACTATTCCCTTTTATGGAAACACATCAATTTCATTTAAAGTAATGGAAAATATATGCCTGCAATTTTGACAGAATAAACAGAGCCCCTGTTTCAAGTGCCATATGCCATAGTTAAAACATGCCCTTATTCCTTCTAAGTCTGAAGGAAGCACTTGACTTTGAAGAACTATAATTCCAATTGAAACAAACTAACTTTAATCTAACTTTTAACACCCAAACCACAGAAATATTTTCACTAGAAGAATATTACAGGCACAAATTCCCAATATTCCCAATAGGAGCTTCTCCCTCAAAAAATACAGTAAATATGTGAAAGCACTGAAGGCTTCATTAATTGAAATTATTTGCTTGCCACAAGAAGCATCTGTTATGTCAGAGAACTCATACGACCTTCCCGAAAGCAACATGCTATATATTCAAAACACATTACTGCTCAGTTATTTAGTGATCTTTTCTCAGGTTCAGCTGCAACAGGAGCAGGCAGCCATGTTCATACAGCTGAGGGGGCTGTGCAGCATGTCTTGCTCAAATAGCTCTGCTGCTGTTTTGTTTGTTGTTATTTTTCCACAGCCTTTCAATAAAGCAGTTCATAACAAGTTCCCCATCTCAAAACCCTTCTGGGAGCACTGGTGTGAATACATGAAAACTGCTTGGCCATTATCTAACAGTATGTCTTTAAGATCTAAAAATTGCCTTTTGACACAAATAGAGCTGTGTTGCAAAAACCAAAGGCCAGAATCTGCTGTCAGTTGTATAGTGTTTATCTGTAAACTTTGCTGTCATTTAAAGATATGAGCAATTTGAATCATATCACTTAAGTTCTGATGTGTGGGATTTTCACTGGGGGAAGAGGCAGCTCAGGCAAAATAGATGCAACTGATGTAAAGGAGCAATATTACATAAAATCATGCATTATGGCTTCAGAGCCATTGCATTAGCTTCTTTAAGAGCCTTGGCACTGATTTCAGTGGAAAATGGTATTGAAGAAAATTTCTATGTACAAAAATACACCATATCAGCTTTCTCCAGTGCAAGGAAATGAGGCTTGGAAGTCTCATTTTTATCAAAGCTGCAAATAAAACAACAGGAGGTTAACCAACTTCTGACTCCAGATTGTAAAAAATAATGTGGTGCTCTCTTGAGGGGCCAAAGGATGATGGTTTTCCAGGTGAAATATTGTGATGACCAAAGTTTTGCTTTTCTAGAGTTGGGCAGGTCAACCCAAGTGAGCAGTAGTGGAGCTCTCTAGAGCAATAGTGAGTTTCTGGACAAGTCCTATTTCTTGAATCAAACTTTTTGTATTCTAACAGGGATAAATAAGAAAAATGGTTGTTCCATACCCTTCCTTGACTGACCTTTTCAGTGAAGTCTTTAGTTCTGCAAAACATATTTTCAGGAGTTTTAATAAAGTTTTACAAAATGTAAAACCCTGAGTTAAAGCTTAGGAGCTGACTAAATGCTGTTATTTAGAAGCAGCGGTAGAAAACTGCCCATTAAGCAGTTATGAGCATTTAGAACAAGCATGAAGTTAAACATTTCAAACAATACCTTTGGAGGATGGATTCCTGTCCCTGGTGCATCAGTGACAAGTTTGCCACTGATGTATTGGAGTCGCAGATTCGTCTTGAATAACATGCTAAGCAAAAACCATGTCTGCTAGTGTGTTCTTCCTACACACCCTTGCATACATACCCAACTGCTTAATAAAAACATAACCAAGATTTCTAAGTGCAAAGGTTTTTCATAAGCTTTTTCAGAGCTAGGGTAATTCAGACAGTATCACCTCACTAATTTCTAGCACAAGCTACATGGGTGCAGCTCATGGAAAATACTACTCTTACAAGCGAGCTGTGTCGAAGTAGGCAAATACAGTCTACCAATAAACAACACAAATTAGGAGTTAAATAAATAGGTGTAATTTCTATGTTAACCTGACATTTAATTTGTAGTCTTTCTTCTCTATTTTCACCAATCTTTTTTTTTTCTCCTCATCTTAACACTGTAAAAGTTTAAGATTATTTTATTCTTACAATTTTACCCTTTCACCATCCTGTAAAACTTTATTTTAATCCTTTAATCCTCTAACTTTCTTAATTAAGTTCTGAGTATTTAAAATAATTATAAACATTTTCTGGAGGGATTATTCACTTTAATTACTGTTCTGTGATTAATATTTAATGCATACAATCATTGTAGAGTCAGAAACAAAAATTATAATCCCACATAAAATACTGCATAAAATTAGGAAGCATGGGAAGTGTCCTGTAAAAGCAAAGATGGAAATTAAGATTTGTAAGGAAGTCAATAAGTTACTTTCTACTTCAAAAATAGAAGGTTACTACTTCTAAATTACTCACAAGGTTGTGATATACCTATAAAGCACCTCATCTCAGTGTTAATTTTGACACATCAAGGAACTTAACTGGACAACTTCAGGCTTACTGCAAAGCCAACTTCTTCCCCTGTACTCGCGTATAATGGGTATCAAAAGAAGAGCTCTAATGACCTCTTTTTTCCACAAGTGCACTGTCTTCATTTACCTGGAGCTGTTGTCTGCCTGCAACAATAGCAGCCAAGCTCCTCCAGGATCTGTTTTTCTTTAGTGCTCAATATTCTGTCCTCTTCTGGTTTTCCTCCGGCCACCCCAGTCACTCTCCTGTGACATGTCATTCAGAGGCTCCCTTTCATCTCTTTTCTGCTTTCTGTGGGAGTTCTGTCCTTGCCACCCTTCTCTTTCCTGCAGTCACCTCAGAAACGCTCTCATCTCAAGCACAGACAGCCCACAGAGCTACCTCTCTGCTCCTCATCCTTTCCCTTCAACGCAGACTGAAATCCTGATCTGCCTCTGACACTTTTCATGGATAACTGGCTGCAAGTTTGAACAGCATGTGGCTAAGGGACAGTTTTTAGTATCTTCTCAATTCATCCTGATGCTTCAGGAAAATGCTGCAGTTCTTGTCGTCAGATTCATAAGCTGTGTCGTCCTCGACTCAGACTTCCCTCCATGTCACTCTCATTTCCTAAATATTGTAAGTCTTGCATTTTATTTCTGCATGTGCCCTTTCTCTCCACCCATGCAGATGTAACTGGTGTAAGTGGATAGCTGTAAGTGGATACTAATTGCCTTTCCAGTACTGCAGTAATCTTACCTCTGATCTTTATGGATTCAACTTCGCTTTGCTCATGTCTACACAGAATACTGTTATGATGGTCATTTGCCTTGACTGTGCCTTTCCTCTCTTAGCATCTCTCCATTACTCCTTATTTTTTGTCACATGAACTGTGTTTCTGCTTTGTGTTCAAGTCCCTTTTCAGTTAGTTAGTCCTCTAACCACTTCCTGTTTGATATCCTAAAGCCAGCGCTCTCCTCATTTCTACTCAAGGGCCAAAAATGTCAGCCACTACCTGCCACTTGCTATGTTTTCAGCACTACCTGCCACTTGTTATGTTTTCAGGAGCCCTTTTTGCTTTCTCCAACATCACTGCACATACTGAGGAGAAGCATCTATAAATAGATGCTAAAATTAACTCATTAATCTTCTTCAACCCCCTCTTTTCCATAATTTCCACACATAATTTCCATAATTTCCTTTTAACGATTAGGCTATTGATCTTGCTGCCTAACATTGTCTCATTACTTCCTTGTACACCCACAACTATCTGGTCTCCATCTGTTACCTCATTTGTTATTTCAACTGCAAGCTTTTGGGGTGCAAGAGAATCAGAATTACCTTCTTTGTTCATATAAAACTGTGGTGGTTTGACCCACAGTGGGACCATGAGGTCCTGCATCCGCTCCCCCACCCCAGTAAGATGGGATGGGAGTCACAACAAAGGGGGCATGTGTCCTGGGTTTGGTTAGGATAGAGTTAATTGTTCTCACAGAACTGGGAGGGTGGTGGCCAGGGAAGCTGGTCTGGTGGCCAGGGCAGTGATGGTGTTCCATACCACAGGACATTCATTATGCTCAATATTTAAACAGGGAAGTTCCAGGAGACCCAGGGGTCTGCTGGGCACCGTAGTTCATGAGCCGGTCCCATGGTCGTGAGCTGTTTCATTTTTATGATGTATATTCTATCATTAGTACTGTTATTGTTTGATGTTGTTTCTCCCTTATTATCCCAGTAAACTGCTCATGTCTCAACCCCTGAGCCCCGTTCATTTATACTTTCTCCTCCCCGTACCACCAGAGGGTGAGGGGTGGGATGAGCTGGGACTCTTCCTGGTTAAACCACGTCACACAGGATTAGGAATGAGGGACAGGGACGGCTCACTCACCAGTTATGGTCATGGGTAAAACAGACTCAAACTTGGGGAAGAAAAATCAATTTAATTCATTGCAAACCATATAAGTAGATATAACAACCACATCTCACAACACCTTCCCTCACCCCTCCCTTCTTCCTAGGCTCAAATAACTTTTTGCTTTTGATATCTCTACCTTCCCCCCCAGCACAGCGGGCAGGGAATGGGGGTTCACTCAGTTCACCGCTGCTGCTCTTCCTGGCATGGAAGTCCAGGAACAAGATGTTACAAAGCAAGCTTCCCATGGAGTCACAGACCTTTTCGGGCTCAGCTCCCAGCTCCAGCATGGGGACATCCACGGGCTGCAGACTCACTCCCCACTCTGGGGGTCCACCCCTACTCTGGCAGTCAGTGACTCTCAGGGTCCCAATTCCAGTCACACTTGCCCTCAGGCTCAGTCTCTTTGCTCCAGTGTGGAGTCCTTCATGGCCTACACGTGGGTCTCTGCTCCAACAGTGAAACTCCATGGGCTGCAGAATCTCCTTTGCCTTATCCTATTCCATCAGGTCAGCTGGGTGTGGGTCTTTGTCTTTCCTTCTCTTTCCCCTGGTAATGAAGCTCTCTCTCCATCTGTCTGTCCTTCGTTTAATCCAATGGTCATCTTTTGCTAGGTCAACGGCCTCTCCTCCAGCTACCACACCTTCTTCTTTTCAGGACAGTCCCTCCCCTCACCAATATGGATTCACAGAGGCGTTTCTCCAGTGCTCATTGGCCCAGCCTGGGCTGGGGGGTCTCTCCCTTGGACCTAGGGGAGCTTTTCACTTTCACAAGGTGGCTCTTCCCCCAGTACCAAAAAAACACCCCACACACACAACACACATACAAACCCAGCACAAACAGCAAAACAAGTTGTTGGTTCAGGATGGATGCTCAAAACCACTGTGAACATACATTAAATAAAAGTGGCACATAACAAACTCTGTAACACTGAATATGTGGCCTAGGTGAGAAGAAGTGTCTGTTCTGAAGAAACTAGAGCTGTCCATGAGGCCAAACCTGATACTCTTTATAACCCAGTCTGGTGTTCACATGCAAATGCTACAAAACCACTGGAGTTTTATAGCGCTGTCAGTCTGTCCATACTCTAGTTGGAGAAATGGATGATGTAAAACAAATCCATTATTCTCAGATGGGGTCCTGGCTCACCATAAAGGATGTGCAAATTCTTCATTTTGCTCTGCTGTAAAACTCCTTCTGCCTCTAGGGATGAGGCCTCAGGATGCAGAGACCAGTGACTCCTGCACTATACAGACTCAGGCCCAAAGATATGTGCATCTAGCAAAATTAATCTGCAATTGCAGTGTGTACTACTTTGCTGTGCCAGTTTAATCTCACTGCTATAGGCAAAACTCACGGTGAAGGCAAAGAGAAAAAGGCTTTGTCACATGTAAATAATATAGATCAGATACATATCCAGGATTTCCAGACAGTACATGTGCTATCTGGGCAAATCTGCCAGAGTCTGGGTAGGACCTTCATTTTGTTGGGGAGCCACACCAAGAAGAAGAGAGGAGGACCAGTCTGAGCAGGATATCGCTCCATGTGTGGGACAGAGGGCTGTCTGGAGGCCAAAGGAGAGCTGTTGGATGTTGAAAGTGATTGCAAAGCTCATTCTTTCCAATAAGCCAAGGTTTCACCTGTGGGGTGAGTTATGACATGCAAGTATTTCAAAGGCTCCATTTTTGTTCAATTCACTTACCTGCTTAGTTGTTGATGTTTGTGGATTTATGTGTGATAGATAATTCTGCCTTCTAGTTAAACGCTCTGAAGATAGTGAAAGTTAGCAATAAAAACAATCAGTTCTCAGAGCCAGGAGCATAAATGCGTTATTTGCAGAGGTCAAGAAAAGCATGTCCCTCCTACATTCTGCAGAAGAGGTGAACAGTCAAGGTCTCTTGCGTGTTGAAAGGCAAGATGGGATGAGGGGGCTTGGCTGCTTAGAAACAGCATGTGCGGAAACCCTCACTTTCAGGAAGGTGTACATGCGACTGCTCAACCATAATGCTGGCACTGAAGTTCCAGTGTTTTCCAAAAATATTAAAGTAGGGAAGTTACCTGTTAACATCCATGCACATTTGGAATTGCGGCTGCAGAGTGAAAGAAAGAAATCTCAAGAATATATTTAAAATTCTAGAGGATCTGAAATTTGTGAAGATTGATTTCCCAATTTAATCAAGACAAAAATATTTCTGTTTTTTTAATTAAATATTTTAATAAGAGCAAAGAAATATAGCTAATTATCAGATTTTTCTTTTTCCAAGATAATAGAAGTGAAAAATTAACTGAGATGTTTCACCGCAAAAGCACTGAATAAGACTACTTCATGTCACAAATCCATTGATCTCCTCTACAGAGAAATCACCAGTTCATTTACCCTAGGCATGTTCTATTTCAGCACTTTCCACCATAACACTTCATTCTAGTGAGCTTTATAAACACAAATCTAAAGTTTAGGTAATCATATTTTTGTGTTTGACTCTCATTTCTTTTGCCTACTTAGCCATTCTTCATAACACATAATCAAGAGCAATTATCTAAATATAGATCCAAGTTCACGTTTCATATATAGCAAGTAAATATGGAGGCTTCTATGTACAGCATTGACCTGCTTCTTTTATGATGTTATGATGACATTTCACAGGTCCATATAGTTATTTTTTCCATTATACAACAGTGTTTGAGAAAATAAACCTTGGCAAAGCTTCTCATTTGTAACTTGACCAGTAGGCAAACTGCAGAATTTCATTGTTTTCTCTTTACATCCGTCCACTTGTAGGAACTAATTTTCTCACAACAGTGCTGGGTTTTTTCTGCTTAGGTGGCCAAAGCATGCTGAGCTATTTCGTGACACCCGGTAAATGCATGAACCACTTTCAAGTGTAAAGTAGTTCCTGAAGAATTGGGTCAGGACAATTGTTGCTATCAATACAGGCTAGAAGATGATGTGCTGGAAAGCAGTCCTGAGGGAAAGGACTTGGGGGTAGCAGTGGATGAAAAGCTGGACATGAGCCACCAATGTGCATCTGCAGCCCAGAAGGCCAACTGCTTCCTGGACTGCATCAAAAGAAATGGGGCCAGCAGATGGAGAGAGGTGATTCTGCCCCTCTACTCTGCTCTGGTGAGTCCTCACCTGGAGTACTGCATCCAGTTTTGGAGCCCTCAACACAAGAAGGACATGTACCTGTTGGAGCATGTTCAGAGGAGGGCCGCAAAAATGATCAAAGGGCTGGAGCACCTCTCCTGTGAAGACAGGCTGAGAAAGTTGGCATTGTTCAGCCTGGAGAAGAGAAGGCTCCAGAGGGACCTTATAGCGACCTTCCAGTGCCTGAAAGGTGCCTATAAGAAAACTGGGGAAGAACTGTTCACAAGGGCATGTAGCAATAGGATGAGGGGTAATGGTTTTGAACTAGAAAAGGGTAGATTTAGGTTGGATATTAGGAAAAAGTTCTTCAATATGAGGGTGGTGGATCATTGGAACAGGTTGCTCAGAGAGGTAGTGGAGGCCCCATCCCTGGAGATATTCAAGGTCAGGCTTGATGGGGCTCTGAGCAACCTGCTCTAGTAAAGATGTCCCTGCTCACTGCAGTGGGATTGGACTAGATGACTTTTGAAGGTCCCTTCCAACCCAATACATTCTATGATTCTATGAATTCATATTAGGATATCTACATGCATCTGTTAATAGCATATCAACATCTGCTAGATTTTTGAGCTTAATCGTGTACCCACAGAAGTCAGGAGGAACTTTTGCTTAGCCTTTCTGGGAGCAGCCTTTTGGTCCAAGTTATTCTTTTACACACTTGCAGTTGTAATGACGCGTTCTCACCAGCATTGATTGAAACAAAGACATCTACCTCCTAATCCAAAGCCAATGAACTCAGTCTCTTAAAGTTGTTTCTGGTAACTCAGTCTGTGACATGTTCTGGGTAGGGTTGGCAGGGAAAAAAAAGGATATAAAGCTACCAGAGAGTGTCCAGATGAAGGCCACAAAATTGGTTGAAGGGCTTAGAGGGGAAGCCATATGAGGAGAGGCTGAGGTTGCTTGGTTTGTTCATCCTGGAGAAGAGGAGACTGAGAGGAGGTCTCACCACAGTCTATAAATTCCTCACAAGGGCAAGAGGAGGGGCTGGTACTGATCTATTCTCTCTGGTTATTAATTATAGGACTAGGGGAAATGGCAGGAAGATGTGCCAGAGCAAGTTTAGCTTGAACATTAGAAAAAGCTTCTTCATCCAGAGGGTGGTGGAGCACTGGAACAGGCTTTCCAAGGAGGTAGTCATGGCACCAAGCCTGACAATATTCAAAAAGCATTTGGACAACAACTTTATACATATAGTCTGACTCTTGTGACTGTCCTACGCTAGGGCAAGAGTTGGACTTGACGATCCTTGTGGGCCCTTTCCAACTCGCCACATTCTATGATTCTATGTATATTACATCTTCACAATCATGCTAATACAGGGACAGATGTTCAAGCTCAAATGACCCTGTCACCCACACCACTCCCAACTCAAACTTGGAGTGAGCCATGTGCTTGCCAAAAAGGGAGCTCTGTTCTTTTGGGGTGGAAAAGATGGATAAAACCTCAACCTCCATGTCTACAAGAATCCCAGGCAGGCTTATACCAACCACCAGCTCAGCTTGTCACCCCAGCATTTTCCTGTCCCCAACTTTCTACCTTACACCCTTGCAATGTGCCCAAACCACAGCAGCCTGAAAATCCTATCAGGGAAGAAGCAAAATGGTGCAACAGAGCTAATGAGCTTGGACTCGGCTCTGCTGAGAAAGCAGTGGGATTGTAATTGAAGTGAGCCATAAGTGCAGAGCTCAATTAAAAATGGCTTAAATCCAATGGCACAGTTAACTTCTGCTCAGGTTTAGACATAGCTACTTCGCTACACTCAAATTATTGTTGTGGGCAAAAAGAAAACACCAAGCCAAAAATGTATAGTTCATGTAATTTAATCTTACCAGCTGATTCAAGAAATTATTAGTCTAGATCTAACTACTGAAAAATAAAAAAGAAGCCTGGACTTGCCACTCTGCGGCTGTGCGACCCTGATTATCTTCCTATCTTTCCACCCCTCACACACAAGCTGTTTCCACCATGTCCCCATTTGCAAGGCATTTGCTATCACACAATACCTGTACTCCTCTATATACTGTCATCATGTTATAGACATAAATATTTCATTCTACATGGAATACTACTTGTTTCTAGGTATATAAACTTTACGGTTCTATCATACAATTATAGGTGAAAGTAAAAAATTAGGCAACAGCCATGTGACTATTAGAAAAAAATTACAGATACAGCTTAACAAGCTCAAGAAAAGCTCCAGTTGGCCCTATTTCAGATAAAGCCTGAGAGGTTCTATGATTTTGCAGGGCTAGCTTGAAGGCTGCTGCCTCTTTACTAGTGATAGCAATACCATGTTTACCAGATGACAAGGCTACAACTAGGCTAGATGCAATCCTGGTGTGCAGCTGTGTGTCCAGATGTATAGACACATCATGTTCCTCACCCAGAGACAGTGGAATCATAAATTGCCAAAGTCTACAAGGTTATTACCTTTTCTGTACAGTTGTGCCCTGTGTCATACCAATGATGACAGTCTCTTCCTAATCTATTTTTTGTTGTTCAACTCTGAGCTTCCAAATAGGCCATAACTCAGCAGTTCTATAAGAAATCATGAATGAACTCCCTAACGGAAACAACAAGTATTTATGCCCCCAAATTAGAGCTGCTATTTTCTTTGGTTGTCCTCTATAATTTATATTCTACCTCATTTATGACTATTTTGTACACAGCACTGTGGTTTTCTACCTTAAAATAATTTCCAACCCACTCTGGAATTGCTTTGCCTTCCCCCCCACCCACCACTTCCCCCCAAGAAAACTGTCCCTTCCCTCCCCCTCAGATTAAACTAAGACACAGTTACAGCTTTGGATGTTTTGAACTATTATCTACTGCCCTAGTCTACTATGTATTGCTTCTTCACATTTCTCAAAGGCATGCTAGCTCTGGAATATTATTTTAATAATTCTCTCTCACAAACTCATGTTCTGAGGTACAAAAAGGCAGGTAGACCAGACCTTTTTCATAAGAGTTTCGGGTTTGTTCTTCCAAAAATTTGGGTGGCAAAAGAAAACTTTTTTCAAAAGATGTGCCAAGGGACACAGCTGCCCCAGACTCAGCTTTTGAAATTGAGTACATTTTTAAATGCCTATTTCTAACAAAACTTTTTTGCTCTTACCTATTAAATTTCTATTAATGCAGTCCAAACATTACTAAAGTCTACTAGTTTACTTCGGAGATGTTCTCTGCAGAAGAGGTTTCAATTTATAATCTTTCTTGCCTGTAATGTGGATAGAAAATACAGTCATTGGCTGAAGTCCTCTCCTAATTCTCCCTTATTAAAAGTTTTATTATGAATCAATTAAAAAAACAATTGGGTCTCCATGTGTCAGATATGTCTATCACCCATTGGAGGGCTTATGTGCTTCTCCTTTTAAACAGCTTCCTTCACTTTCTGTATATGAATGGATAAGATGATGCTATCACCACTTGGCTGGGATTTTCCCCTCAACTCACAGAGCTTATTTCTGGCTGGGTATAGCAGCTGAATCAGTGGAAAATAGTTGGGACATTCTCATGCCACAACCAAAAACCCAACCTTCAGTCTGGCACAAGCTAGAAGGGCTCAGTGAGTAGATACAGCTGGAACAGCTGTATCTGTGAGAAACACTGACTTCAAGGAACATGCTTTTATTACACAGCCTACCTGGGTGCAGAATTACCTAGAGGACTCCCATATCCATGAGACACAAGGACTTTCTTGGCTCTACCTCCACAGTGGTGTGAAGCAGAGTCCCCCTAATACCAGTCAGATGATGCAAGAATATCTCTGTTCTTTGGCATGTAGAGGAATTAAGGGAACTACAGCAGATGGGCAAAATCTAGGTTCCCTAGCCAAGACAGTAGGCTAGCTAGCACCTGAAGCTAAGTAACTAAGATTAAAATCTTAAACCAGCTCAACCAAACACAGAGTATCATCACATTCCTAAGGATGTGCATGATGGAACAGGGGGCTTAAGGGCAAGAAGGAGGACCGGGTAACTACAGACCAGTCAGCCTCACCTCCATCCCTGGAAAGGTGATGAAACGACTTATCCTTGGTGCCATCTCTAGGCATATCAAGGATAAGAGGGTCATTAGGGGCAGTCAGCACGGCTTCACCAAGGGGAAGTCGTGCTTGACCAACCTTCTAGACTTTTATGAAAACACGACCAGGTGGCTGGATGATGGTAGAGCGGTGGATGTGGTCTATCTTGATTTCAGCAAAGCATTTGACACAGTCTCCCACAGCATCCTCGCTGATAAATTGAGGAAGTGTGGATTAGATGAGCAGGTAGTGAGATGGATTATTAACTGGCTGGTGGGAAGAAGCCAGAGAGTAGTGGTCAATGGGGCAGAGTCTAGTTGGAGACCTGTGTCTAGTGGAGTCCCTCAGGGATCAGTACTAGGACCAGTATTATTCAATATATTCATAAATGACCTGGATGAGGGAATTGAATGCACTGTCAGCAAGTTTGCTGATGATACAAAGCTGGGAGGAGTGGCTGACACAGCAGAGGGCTGTGCTGCCATCCAGAGAGACCTGGACAGGCTGGAGAGCTGGGCAGGGAAAAACTTGATGAAATATAATAAGGGCAAGTGTAGGGTGTTGCACCTGGGCAGGAACAACCCCAGGTTCCAGTATAGGTTAGGAAATGATCTCCTAGAGAGCAGTGTAGGGGAAAGGGATCTGGGAGTCCTGGTGGACAGCAGGATGACCATGAGCCAGCACTGTGCCCTTGTGGCCAGGAAGGCCAATGGCATCCTGGGGTGCATTAGAAGGGGTGTAGTCAGTAGGTCAAGAGAGGTTCTTCTTCCCCTTTACTCTGCCCTGGTGAGGCCACATCTGGAATATTGTGTCCAGTTCTGGGCCCCACAGTTCAAGAAGGACAGGGAGCTGCTTGAGAGAGTCCAGCGAAGAGCCACCAAAATGATTAAGGGAGTGGAACATCTCCCTTATGAGGAAAGGCTGAGGGAGCTGGGCCTCTAGCTTGGAGAAGAGGAGGCTGAGGGGGGACCTGATTAATGTTTATAAATATTTGAAGGGTGAGTGTGAGGAGGATAGGGCCAGGCTCTTCACAGTAACGACTGATGATAGGACAAGGGGTAATGGGTGTAAGCTGGAACACAGGAGGTTCCACTTAAATTTGAGAAGAAACTTCTTTATAGTAAGGGTGACAGAGCACTGGAACAGGCTGCCCAGGGAGGTTGTGGAGTCTCCTTCTATGGAGACATTCAAGACCCGCCTGGACGCCTTCCTGTGTGAACTCATCTAGGTGTTCCTGCTCCGGCAGGGGGATTGGACTAGATGATCTTTTGAGGTCCCTTCCAATCCCTAATATTCTGTGATTCTGTGATTCTGTGATTCTGTGATCATCCAAATAAGAGAGTGAGATGAGCTTACAGGGGCAACAAAACACTGCAAAACTACATACTTTGGCCTTGCTTGGGAATCTGACAGATTCTGTGACTGAGGCAAACTGAATCTGACATGGATTACTAAAGCATAGTCCCAGGTATCATTTAGAGTATGTTGGTTCATAGTTTCCATCAGTTCCTTTTCCATATATCGTTTTATTCTGTATTTATACAAAAACTCAAGCTTCATTATCTGCCTCATCTCATACCTTGAAAAGACCTTTCCATTTCCTGAACAAGTTCTCTGGCAGTAACTGTGAGGCTTTTATTATTTTTATATGTTTTCATCAATTTTTTCAGCTTTATTTATGAGGCCCTGCTGCTGTGCTGCCTCAGAGGTTAACAGATTACTACTATTGTAGTCAGTGAAATAGAATATTACTCTTAGAATGCAAACCGTCCTCCTGGAAGCCTCACTTTGAAATAAGTCTTTTACTCTGAATAGATTTCCCTTATGAAGCCAGACGTGCATAGCATTACGTTGAGCCTATCAAGTAATTTTCTGGAAACTGAGATATTCTGTCTTAATAAGTAATGATCTGGTTCAACAATGTTCCTCATTTTGAAAAGACTGGGAACTATTGATTTTTCTTACATACTGCATTATGAAAACAAAATCTGCTTTAAAAGTCATGCTTACCTAACATTTTAGGAAGTAGTCTCATCATTTGTTTTGTGGGGTTTTCTTTCATTTCCTCTTTTTAGTCATGCCCATCTAATCTTCCTCTCAGCTGGCTATATCATGCAGATAGGTTCTCAATACAGTATATTTCAAAGCAGTAAATACACCACCAAAATTACTGAGAACAGAAAGAGCAGTTAGAATTTTACAAAACTCCCAATGGAGAAAAAAATACATATCATAATTATTGGAAGAAACTGGTCATGTACCAGATGCAGAGGGACATTTGCTGGAAAAAAACCTTAAAAGTTTTGAATAACAAATAATTTCATTGTCTGTTCGTGACCTAGCTGGGAACTTTACATTTGTCTGCTGGATAAATTGTTCATTGTGAAATATTTCCTCAGCACCATCTTTAACTGTAAAATTCTCAGAGTTTTCTACTATCATTTCACTAAGGACTTAAAGTTATTATTTAAAGCCTGTCTGTGTGTGAACATCCTAGAGTAGAGGCTGCAGCAAATGTCATAGTAAATATAAGCTAATCACTTCAAACACAAATAAGAAAAGAGAGGTAATCATACCAAAAATGTAATTAAATAGTCCTCTTTTGATGTCTAGGTGCAGAAAATCATCAGTGACTGAAACTGGAGAAGGGTGGGAACAAGCTAATTTGGGAAGGTTCACCTCTCGCTCTTGCTGACACATCCAAACTCCTGCCTGCCTTCCTCCTTCTGCTTCACTGGTTCTCCTAAAAGATATGCAAATCCCGCTGCTTATGCTCTCTCCAGCCTCTAGTCCTCCCTCTTTTCTTCATTCCACATCAGCACCCTCAGGCACTTTTGTCTGCTTCTCCTCTGCAAGACCCTCTTCAACACATATGCCTTCATTCTTGGCACTACTGGACCAAAGCTGCCACCGTTTTAGGAACATGCTCACTTGAGCTGGGTGTTGCTGCTGCTTCTCCCTTTGCTCCTGGCCTTTCAGTCTCCCAGGGATCAAGAAAAGAGCCACAGAAATCACCTGGGGGAGAGACAAGCAATGTGCTCACTGTTGTCAGTCAACACCTCCTGTGTCCAACAGCTCACAGACCAGCACGAGGGGAATGTTTTGGAGGAACGTCCCACACTGGGCTGGGAAGGAACAAGAAAAACGTTATTCCCTCTCCAGCTTGCTGGAAATGGCTGTCCTAGTTCACAGCGTTTTGTTTACCTTAACATATCAGGCACTTCAGCCTCCTGCTCCAACTGGGCTAATATGCAATGGGATTGCTAAAATTTGAAGGTTAGTCTGAAACCATGCTTTGTAACATGTGTGGATATATGCATGCACACAAACTGAAATACAGTATTTGCATTCAAAAGGGCCAGGCTTACAGAAAAGAAGTGTGATATTATTGTGAGTCAGCTCCACAAAAGTTGTCGTTGTTCATCTTTGTTCATAACACCTCAAATGTCAGCTACAGTCTGCATAATGCACACAATAAGTCCAGAGTAAAAAAAAATCTACTAGAAGTGCTTTTAGAGAGGGACTTGGAAAGCAAAGAGACCTATATGTTCTCTGTGCCTGAAGTTCCAAAATGCCTGCCGTATGACAAACATTATTCCCCAATACATTTGTTGGAACATATTTCAGAAAAGTAATGCTTTCTCCCTATACCCCACCCCTCTCCCCAGGTGACTGGAGGCAGGATGTCTGAGAAAAGCAAAGATTTGCAGATATTTAAGACTGACTGTTGTCCTGCTGTTTCTAAATGTGGTGCAGGTGCTGGAGCTGCTGTTACAAAACTTGTTCAGAGCACACTGAGGTCCAAACCGAACCAGCCTGGACAGTCTTGGCTCCTTAAATGCATCCAGACCCTTTGGGCTGAGACCCACACCAGCTGAGCTCCAAATCTGTCCTGGAGCTAGCTGCAGCCCAATCCACAAGTACATCAAGTACATTAAGACACAGTTTTGTTTGCAGCTCTGAGTACAAGTGAGATCCCATTTGAAGAGACTCAGGATGCCTGAGAGAAAGCTGAGATAGGTAGCTGGCAGTAGGGATTTCTATGTCCTATGAATTCATGGATTTGTCCTATGAATTCATGGATTGACACACCAGCTCTTGTCACCATCTCTTCTTTTCAAGATGTGCAGTGGTAGAAAGCAGACCCTCCTGTTTACTCAGCACATCCAATTCAGAGCAGAGTTTAAAAGCCCCCCCCACAAATTCCTGATCTCACAATTAGTCTGGAGAAACTGTGGCTCAACAAGGCACTGTCTGGGTCATCACATCTGACAAAAAACTGTAGCAGTTTTAACTTCCCTGTGTATATTAAACTGAAAATCTTATATAATGCCTAAAATTTCTGGCATTTAAAATCTGCTCTGCTCTTTCTCTACTCCCTGTAATACATTTTATTTTTCCCAGCAATTTTTTTTTAAACAAAATCTTTGGAGAGTGCTCCTGTAAAAACTTATTTTTGCTGAGGCTAACCTGAAGGAAATAAAATAATCTTTTGTGTATACATACATTAGTGTAAGAAAAATGTGTTATCTGCCTGCAGCATTGTCTGCGCAACAATCTTAAACTTTGTATGTGTACAAGAAAAAAAAATACGCCTTGTCCTTCATGTGAGGCTCTGCACATGGCTAAAATTTAATAACAGGCATGAAACTGAAAAATTCTGAAGTTTAGTCCCTAAGCAAATTTGTGAAGAACCTAAAAATATTTCTGGCATCCTGTCTGTCAGATTTTTTTGCTCTAATTAGACTCAGTTTTCCTACAGGGAAGAACAAGATATAAAGAGGTTAGAAAAAAACAAACATTTTTGTGAGGAAATGTATACCTGAGCACGATATTTGATTGGATTATTCTTAGCAAAGACTGGAGAGGTCTATTTGTAGAAATGAAAGTGCTCTGATTAATAGATTATGGACATTTACCAGTTCCTAGATTCATAGACTACTTATGAGCAAGATACTTGTGATATCCCATTTATCTGAACATAATTCATTAAAAGGTCAAGCATAATAAATCAGATATGCAGCAGCACATGAAGTGTCTGGCCAAAGTCTTTGTATTAGAACTAATGTCATTCTCTCAAAACTTTTTACATTAAAATCAAATGTTCATCACTAGTTATTTAGTATACATAATAGAAGTGCATAAGAGATACCAGTTTATGATATAGACCTTGATAATGCATATACTTCAAATAGAAGAAAATAACCATTTCCTAGCCTCATCATTGTAAATATATATTAAGGTGAGTTTTTTTCCTCCTGAAATGTCAGCATGAGACATTGTTCAAAAGCAGATATGTTGTTTTATCTGGAATTGCCTATGCTATCCTGGGTGTAAAAAAAAAGTCTATGAAACAAAATCCAGGCTTTTCATGTTCTCATATTTCTTTAGGAAGGTTTAAGAATTGCAAACAGTCCATAGCATTTTTCTTTGCCCCAGCTCAGCTGCACAGTTGTCTCATAGGCTCTGGTCTAGTCAGTTCCTGCTGAAATTACAACCCTCACAACATATCCCAGCTAAACTTAAGCAAGTAGTAATTTCAGAGGCAGAGCAATATTTTTTCTGATGCTAAAATATGAAAGCTTGGCCAGTTCTTTTCTGGAGATAAGTGTTTTGCAGGTATTTTTCAGAGGAAATCCCATAGCTCATCACTCAGGAGCAAAGGTCCAACACAAAGCTCTGGACAGAGGCAACGTCAAACTTGACAGTGAAGAGAATTACTAGGGATTACTTCTCCAGGTTTTGAACATAAAACTTCTGAAACAAATACACACTCTCACGACCCAAGCAAAGTATGTGTCTGATGTTAATGACTTCTACAACCTGCATTCCTTGTGATCAAATCTGTAGTCACATCAAACAGTGGGTTTTTGTAAAGTTATTACATGGACACCTATCTCAAACCAATATGAAGATATTCTCCACTTTACTGTACGCATAATGTTAAAATGCCTTTCAGCAGTACTTTACTAAGTAGATTGTCATGGTATAGACCCAATCAGCACCATGCAGCTGCTCGATCACTCATCCCTCCTGGGTGGGGTGGGAAGGGGAATCAGAAGGAGAAGGTTAAATTAATGGGTTGAGATAGAGATAGTTCAATATGACAACACAAGCAGAGAAGAAATACTAATACTAATAAAAGAAAATAATATACCAAGCAAGTGATGCACAATGCAATTGCTCATCACCTGGAACACAAAGTCCAGCATGTTTCTGAGCCATGATCCCTCCTTCCCCTGGCTAGCTCCGCCAGTTACATACTGAGCATGACCTCATATGATATTGAATACCCCCTTGGGTCAGCTATCCTTGCTGTGTCCCACCTTACTTGTTGTGAAAATTTAATCTATCCCAGACATTACTCCTTATTCTATACCATCTATGTCATGCCCAGATCCTACACTTTCCAATGAATCTCCACAACTTTTCCTGTCTTTGAGACAGATAGATACATACATACACACACAGATACCACTCCCTTAGTCTATGTCTGTTGAGTTCATTTAATCCATGACTTAGGGCCTCCATCTGTCATAAACAGTATCTCAGGGCAGGAGATTTGGATTGTTGCATGCTGTACCCAGAGCTTGTTGCTGGTGTCTTTGGCATAGCTCATGGCTACAGTCTGTGGGATGAACATGTTGTTCTCAAAGAAGTTGGTGGGCACCAGTTACTGAAACTAGTTCTAGTTCCATCACCACTGCACTTTGCTCAGTTTTGTCAAAGCCCATTCTTCATCAATTTAGGAAATTTTAACTGTAATACCATTGATATGGCATATAGAAACTGCAGTAATGATGAAACACGGTGGCAGGGTTATTTAGCAATTAATATCATACAATTTAATTCACTGGCTATTCTCACCCAAAATCAAATCCCCTTGAGGTACACATCGAAATTTCCTATCCTCCCACATCACCCACCAAGTGCACCCAGGTCCTTGAGCAAAGGCAGTCCTGCAGATGAGTTTGCCTTTCCCTGAGGAGGGACTAACTCAGGCTGTCTTCCCTAACATATTTTTCATGTTCTGTTAGTCTTCTCTCTCCATTAGATTTTTGCACTGGGCATATGGGGCTATTAAAGGGTAAGTAAGTGTTGCTGATCAGTCCTTGGCTCTCTAGTTGCAAATTCAGCTCATGGATGTGAGTCAGAGAGTCTCAGTTGGTGCTGCTGCTGCATCGCTATGATAGCAATCTACTCCTGTTGTTCTTCAACTCTCAGTAGCCCCACAACAGTAGGGTACTTGGATATACCAGACAAGGTAGACAGATGTCCAATTTCCTCCATCACCAGAGCAGCTATACCAAAGGCCCCCGGAACCCTTTTAGGCCCTTGAAATACCCTCTCCTAAGGTATTCTATGCCTAGGGTGCACAGGGCCTCTGACCACACTCAATGGGGTGAGTATGCTGCTCATTTCCAGATAGACTCAGTTCAGCTTCCAATACAGTCAGCTATTGGGATCCCCCCATCAAACCAGATATATAAATGAGTTCTGCCCCTTTATTACTTGATGGCATCAGGGTACATTGTGCACCAGTGTCCACTAGACCCTTATACTCCCATGGATCTGATGTGCCAGGCCACCAAATCCGCATAGTCCAATGAACCTGGTTGTCCCTTTCCTCTACCTGGCTGGTGTCAGGGCACCTCTAATCCTGGTTATAATATTTGTTACTCACTTTTTGTAAACATGAATCAAGTCCATTCAAGAGGATCAGAAGTGAGGTAGGCCTTCTACTCTGTCTAGGGAACTGTTTGCTGGAGACTGGAGTGGCATTTTTCCAGGAAGATTCTCCTTTTGTTATTTCTTGCAACTCACGTACTTGTACTTCTAGGGTTGAGGTATGTTTTCCATCCCACTCCCTTGTGTCATCTCCATAGTCATGCAGGTAAAATCACATGTATCACAGTATGTACCTTCTATATCACCTCTCTTGAACAGAAGAACTCTCACTCCTAATAGCTGAGATACGGAGATGTGCAGGTCGGGGGCAGAACTTTTCCTTGAATGGCTGGAACTCTCAGATCAGTGTCTCGGTTAGCATGTCTTGCAGTTTCTCCACAGCCAAGACACAGGCCCATAGGGAGGAAGAGAGACTTTCTTCATATTGCCGCAGTTGGCCAGCCACTTCATGCACTGTTTGTCCCTTGCCTTCTTTCCAGGACACTACTGACAATGAGTTGGCATACAACAGTGGGGCATTCTAGAAACTTCCACCAGATGTGTTGCGTGCATTGGACTTCATCTGGATCTGTGGGTAACTGCTCATTATTTGGATCATTATAAATCACTTCTGGCATGCCTAACTCCTTTAGGTAATAAATACATCTCTCATGGTGGTCCACTTACCCGTGTGACATATAACATCTTCTTTGAAGGGATACCTCTCCTTCACACCCGAGGGAGGTCACCTCCCGAGGCTGAGGGCTTGTGTCTTTTTTCCAATCACTCTGTCAATGCCCCTTTTCCTAGACAAGGATCCCAGCTACTTGGCTTCCCTACCCTCTAATTCCAAGCTACTGGCCCTGTTATCCCAGCATCGGAGCAGCCAAGTAACAATGTGCTCACTTGGATGGTGACCAAAATCTTTTCGCATATCTTGCAGCCCTCTAAGGCATAGGGATTGGATGATTCTCTCACGTTCTGCCTCTTCCTTCTGTTCTTATGATGACTCTGGTTCACCTTCATCCCTCACTAAGTGAATAAATTTTTTTGTGTATTTCTTCTTCTATATAGAGTTGACAGATACTGGCACAGGTTGGTTCTCTGCTTCAGTTGCAGTGCCCTTTGCCAGGGTTTGAGTAGCCACAGTGCCTGTCACTGGGGTTGGAGTAGCTGCAGTGCTTGTCACAAGGGTTGGAATAGCTGCACTGCCTATCAGTGTGTTTTCCGTCCCTCCCCACTGAGGCTGCTGCATAATGTTGAGCGGTGTTTGCTAGATTGCTAGATATTGGCCAAGGCCCAGCACACTGCAGTCCTCTTTGGAAGAGCCACTGCATTTTCCTTTCAAACATTCTATCACTTCATTGGGGTCCTGTAGTTGTTTGGGAGTTAAGTTCCAAACCACTGGAAATGAGAAGTTCTCTAGATACCTGCCTTTATTGTCCCACATGCCATGCCACCCATGACTATCCTGTCTCTAGGTGTTATTCTTAAAAAAAAATATTTTGTAACCCTAAATAAGAGCTGAAACACATTCAAGAGACATAGCAAGAGTAGGCTGGCTTGAACATCCCAAGGATACCCAAAATTCTCAAAAGCTGTTGGAATTAGCTTGAAACATAATAAGAAGGTGAAAGAGCAGGGGAAAGTAACCCCCTCTGACTTCCCCATAGATTGACTGCAACTACTAATAAATTGCCACAGAAGGCACCTGTGGTATGGGCATGACAACAATGACATATACAAATACTAGCTTAATCTCATGACCAGTGGTGTAATCATATCATAAGTCAATATTACCCAGTATAGAAAAATGGTAGTCCTGATCATCCTATCAGTGCTGACAAACAGCACTGCAGGGAATACATACTGCATGTAAGAATTCACATAACACCACCATGTGAATAAATAAAATTACATCATGACCACCAGTTATTTAATTAATATAATAAATGCATATAACAAATTTGTTTGAACACACTCTGGTCAGATCTGTCATTATCTCAACCCTTTGTGCTCCATATTGGGTGCCAAAAAGCATTGCCATGGTTTAGGCTCAGCAGGCAAGTAAGCACCATGTGGTCACTCAGTCACTCCTCCCTCCACCCTGGCAGGATGGGGAGGAGAATTTGAAGAAAAAGGTAAAACTTTTGTGTTGGGATTATAACAGTGCAATAGGACAACACAGAAGAGAAGAAATAGTAATAACAATAGTACTAATAAAAGAATATATGAAGCAAGTGATGTACAATGCAATCTCTCACCACCGAGAACCCAATGCTGTTCTCATTCCCGAGCTGTGATCCCACCTTCCCCCGGACAGCTCCCCCAGTAGTATACTGAGCTTGATGTCATATTATATAGAATATACCTGATACAGTGAGTTTTGACCTGGGAGAGCTTTGCAAGTGATTTACAAAGCATTTTCAACATCTGTGGATTCATAGACACCTTCAAGTTTTCCCATCAGCTGGTGGCCACCATTTAGAGAGTGCCAGGAGCTCACACAGGTAGTGTCAATAGTCTCTTTCTTTAATTGCTTTTCCCCAACTCATTAATGCTGTTGCAGGGATGCTTCAACTGATGGGCTCTGTGGGCCACAGAATGAAAAGCCACTGAATTTTCAAGAGAAATAGGAGAAGAGCCAAAGACAATAGATATTAGCAGGTGATTCCAGCCAAGTTTAATTTCATTTATCTTGTCTTCACTGTGGCTCAGCAGCTGCTTCTGCAGGTGCAGGAGTAAGGACAATGGAAGCAGGCATTTGTTATTCATGTCTTACCATCCTCTGGGCTACTCTCAGCTCACTTGAAGTGAGCATGAGAGGTTGGAGGCAACATTTTGGCCACCAAGGCTTATTAATACAGACTGAGACAACCAGCTATCCATATTGATGTTGTTTATTATCATTAATCATTTGTAAAATTCATGTCTGGTAAATAATTTTTTTCAGAACTAACACTTGTTAATACCTAACATCTCTTCCCAAAGGCCTGTTTCAGTGACCACTTGATACACAAAGGCTTAAACCATAAGCCTCAAATCAGAGTTGACTTTTGAGTTAACTTCCCAACCTGTATCACATCAGCATGAAATACAACCGCCTTCTCCTTGTAGGACTTCTCCTTCTACAAGCCAAAGCCAGATGCATTCTACCAAAATAGTAGCTTCCTGGACACATCTTGGATCCTGGGATGCGCCCAATTGAAGTGAAGCCAACCCACTGGATGTTACCATGCTTTTGTCTCTACATAATTTGCTTATTAGATTGAATAAAAGTAGGGCCCTCTGAGAGCAAAGATGGAGACCTCACCTACACGTGGACGCACTGTGTAGGGCTTCCCAATTGCTGGGGAAAGGCTCTTCAATCCTTCACTGCGACAGGGGCTCCCCAGCTGAAGAACAGATCTGGATGATTGTAAAGTATTGGGGCAACTGGTGATGTATCTTTTTTAATCACTACAGTTAACCTATGTAGCAATGATTAGGTGCATTACTCTGTTCATCTTTCTATTTTGCTTATTCTTTTCTCTTTTTTTCCTGCCTTGAACTAAAGTAAAATAAGTTTGGTTTTGTTTTCAAGTTGGTGTCTGTGTCCTTTTTGCTAACACCATCAATTGGCAAAACACCACTCAAAACAAAGGAATTAGTCCTGTTGTACTAAAAAACTTTTCAGTCAGATCTTAAAAGACTGGTTTCCACTGCAATTAAACAAGGCAAATCCCAAAAAACCTACTCAAACACTTTAAAAGTGTAACACAAGCTTGAAATGAGCCAGCTGGGCTTGTTTAGCTTGGAGAACACAAGGCTCTAGGGAGACCTCATTGTGGCCTTACAGTACTTGAAGGGAGCTTATAAACAGGAGGAAGAGCTACTTTCTACATGAGCAGATGGTGACAGAACAAGAGGAAATGGTTTTAAATGAAGAGAGCTGAGATTTAAGTTAGATATTAGGAGGAAATTTTTCACCTAGAGGATGGTGAGGCACTGGAACAGGTTGCCCAGAGAATTTGTGGATGCCCCATCCCTGAAGGCATTCAAGGCCAGGCTGGATGAGGGCAGCCTGATCTAGTGGTTGGCAACCCTGTCCACAGCAGAGGGGTTGGAGCTGGATGATCTTTAAGGACCCTTTTAACCCAAGCCATTCTATGATCTGAAAAGCAGTTTCAATGACTGGTAATTTACTGTTGAATTCCTATGGGATTCTTTTCTGCCATCTTAGAAATGTCAGCACCATTCATATCATAATGATGGTTATAAAAAAAACCTCAAATAAACAGAAGTAAATAATAATGTCCTTTCCAGTTTCGGCACTCAAAATATTGTAGAGTATTCATCCTCATAATATCCTTTAAAAGACCAGAAACAATGCAAAACTGAAGGTAGGAAAATTGAGTGATTAAGCCCATGGCCAAAAAAGGAAACAAAACTGTCTTGCAAGCACTAGGCTTGTATTCCTATTTTTCTTACCTTTGGTCTGTACCACTTGAATTTTACAACCTGCAGAGATAACTGAATAATGTAAGAAGCTATTCACTAAGCTTTCAAATAAAATGTATGCTTTCACTTCACTGCTGCTCTTTGCTGGGGGCAACAGGAAGAGTTTCTTCGGAGCATACTTACAACTGTTTGCTAATATGTCCTTTTCTCTGCCCAATCCACAGAAAATGTTAAAAGCAAGGAGACAAAAGCAGTCTTTTTGAAGCAACTAAAGAAAGTTCTGCACAACACAAAGCTATATGGGGCCCCACAGAGCAAACAGACAGATACAAGGATCACTGCTTTGGGTAACCCCTTACCCCATGGCATATTCAAAGAGTAGGACCAGGACATCATTTGCCCTACTTATCATGTGGACCCTAACCCAGCCAGGCCCAAGCAGAGCCATCAGAAAGACCATGCTATAATCCATTCCTGGGCAGTGGGTGGCTTCTGGCATACCTATTGGTGCATTACTAACAGCATACGCAGACTCTGTTCAGGAGAGCATGGACAACTTGACTATGGGGGACAGGCAGCTTAGAAGAGAAGAGAGTGTACTGGAAAGAAGGGGAAGGAACAAGATTTGTGTCTTTGCTTATGGAACAGAAAATGCAAGAGTACAGTTAATTTAGTGACCCGCCCTTGTTGCATACACTTATGTTAAAGACTAATTCTCTTGTTCAGTCATCACTGCGACAGTAACTATAGGAAACACCTCAAACATCACGCAAGCAATGAGCGTCTTGCATCTGTCTCACTACAGGCTTACGCTTCAAGCTCCCTGGCACAAGGCGTGTTGTCCTGCAGCAAGAGCATACCCTGTTTAAAACAGTGGCACCATTAATAGCTACGGCCTTACAAATACAGTGCTGAGTAATTGTGTGAAAGTCATAAGAGCACCACACAAGAAAATTCTTAGCCTAAAAGTAGCATGCTTGAAACTTTATCCAGTTGCACTGTGGTTACAAACAACTTAAGATAACTCTAAAAATATTCCAGTAAATTATTCACTGTACATAATTATGAATAGTTCAATCATCTCTAACATAATTACACAGTTTTGTTTTGGCAAGTTGCACTTCCCAGAAAATTATATATTGACTCTTTGGAATCCTAATGAAAATTAATATTATCTCCCAGTACTTGCATCTGACTTTTTCAACCCCTTTTCATTTTTTCATCATACAAAAATATACTTTTATTTAATTCTTCTACTAAGTTTTATCTTTTTTGTTTGTCTTCTGTCCTAATATCTAGAATTGTATTACCAGATATCAAGATTTAACCTTCTCTTTTTTAAAAAACACATCATTACAGAGTCAGATAGTGTTAGAATATTAAAAACAGGTACCAAAATTTGCCGTTTTATGGACAACATCAGTCTCAGATAAAGTACGATAACAAACTTATTAAGCAGTACTCCAATATGTTATGATATTTTTCTGTCTTTTGAGGTCCAGACAAAAATCTTCCCAGTTGTTCTTCTGGGTATTCTAAATAGAAACACTTTACTCAAATGTTTGATTAAAGGATAATACCAAAAAACCTTGCAATATGTTATTAAAATAATCAAAACACAGCTTTGAAAAGCACAATATAAAGAACATGCAATAGATGTAATACTGTTTTCATCTTAAACTTGTACTTTTTAATAAACTGCTGTAATGCCTCTCCACTTTCAGGAAGGTATTCCCTTCTCTTAAGTATGTTGACAATTACCATGTTTTTCTGAGCTAATGAGTGGAGGGAATCCAATAACCAGTATAAATTCACCTATGAATCCTTTCAACAGTTAAAGCCTTTGATAAAAGAGCGTGAATACACATTTCAGCACTGATAAAATAAACATCTGATTAAAAGCTCTGTAGCTAACAGTATGGGTTGCATTCCCCGGTAGGTCCTTAGACATCCTCATTAAAGCAGCAGCCAATTCAAGTGACAAACTATGCAAATTGACATCCACCCTCAGATCTGCCTCTCATGTAACACTTCTCATTCTACTTTTCCCCCTGTACAGCATGAATAGAGAAGCTGTGGCTACCTTTGAGTGAGAGATGAAGCAAATCAATTGCTTGTCGCTCAGCAGAAGAAGAGACATAACTGAGTGAAGTTTATTTTTCCCCGCCCCTTTGCAAGGCAGCAGCTATTTGAAGTATACAAAGGCAAGAGGCAGAGAGAGGACTTCTCTCAGGCAGTTGGTGCTTTACAGGCATCACAGGCAAAGACACAATAGCAGAAATTAGGGATGACTGATTAAGGTCACTACTGGTCACTGCTAACCACAGCATAGGGCAAAACTAGCCTCATGCTGTCTTGAGACATCATCTTTCTGCAGGGAAGTGCATTTTTCTCTACAGTAAAACTCATTGATATAAAAAGCTCAGTGTTAGGCATCACAGAGGTTCATAGGCAGCACTATCCTTTACAACAGACAGCAAGGAACAGATATTGTTATTAACTCCTGGAATAGTAATTAGATTCATTTTAACACTGAAAAGACTGACTGAATAAATAGTGCTCTAACAGACAAAAAATTCCCAACAAACCAGAACACTTGTAAAATCTGCTATACAACCATCTGCAGAAGCAGTCAAATCACTACGTGTGCTTTGTCAGTTGGTGAGCAAGAAATATTGATAGATTTCCCAAATGTAATTCAGCTAATTTTTGTAATTATACCAACATTGTATCACATAATTACTGAGGAGAAAGCCATGAGAACTCAAGCCTGATTGTTCTGATGAGGGAAACTACCAGGTCCCATGCACTGGGCTCACCACCAGCCAGGAGTATTTCAGATTACTCTGTTCTAGTTATCATCCCAGCTGGCAGGCTGTGGTCAGATGGATTTAGATTGGCTTGCACTGTGACTCTGAATCATAGGAAAAATTGTGATTGTGAGCTGTACCTTGGAGTCCTGAGCTTTGTCATGAATGAGAGCTAGAGCACTGAACATGCACATAGGTCTCTCAAGGATGTCACCAGGGTATGGCTTTTACTCTCATGCAACAGAGATAATCTTCAGGGTTCAGTTTTCTCTCTCTTCCCCAAAGTTTTTCTGAACTTTGGATCAAAATGATATTATGTCAGTTTCTGGCTGCATGCTGAATCAATAGTTTCAGAAGGAAATAGGTATTTTCTGTTCTCTCTTTGATCACTTGGATGGCTAAGATGCCACAGTATCAACAGCAGAGAGATGTCTGCCAGGGAAAATATTTTAGAACTGTTTTCTGGATATGTCTGTCCTAGAAAACACTTTGCACAATTGGACATCAGGAAATATTCTTCAAACTCTCCATGAAGCTAAAGGGACAGATGAGTGAGTCCAGTACTTCTCCTCCCTCTGGCTCCCTTGGCTCTTTTTCAGGCTATTACAGCCCATTCACCTCTGGCTTGTGAAGATTTTGGGTCAAGCCAGAACAGGGCATAAGGGAAATTGGATTACAGGGGGCTACATTCTCTCCAGTATAACAAGTACAAGAGTGTTGCAATGGCACTCCTAGTTAAGCAAATCTTATCATACATAGATATTTATCTTCAGGAAGGCAAGCTGCCCATGGAAAACTACCCAAAACTTTTAAATAAATCCTTTACAACCCATGCCTACTAACTTTAAAACAAAAAAAAAAAAACAAAAAAAACCACAGAAAAATCATTGAAAGCAAGAAAGAGAGAGCCTATGAGAAATTCGCTCTCTGTTGACCCAAAAATTAAAGCAACTAATAACCCCCAAAACTTCAGGAGCTTTCAAGAAAATTTCTCTATTTTTTCCAGTCAACTTAAAATGAACCCATATGCTCAACTGTGCCCAAGCAAAAATAGTTACCGTGGTTACAGGGGAATTTTTCTAAATGTAGTACAGTATATGAAATAATCAGACAAAATGATGGTGTATAAACTGAAGGCAGGTGAGTAAGCCATTTAAAAATACCGAGAAAACAGAAAACTCCTCAATAAAAATAATTCCTCAAGATTTATGCCATTACCTTTATTACATTGCGAATAAGAACATGATAATAGGGAGAAAGGTTAAAAGCAAATACTTGAAAAATCATCCATTTAGCATTTGCAATAGTAGCTACAAAGGAACTAATTACAAGACAATATACTAATACAGGTAAGCAAATTAATATGTACTCTAAGATATAACTCAATGGAACTACTTTTTATAGAGAGTGCTATTTGAGATTCATAAGGGTCATTATTAATCAAAGAAGGTTTATTAATTCATAGACAGAGAAAAAAAAAACACAGATCAGAGAGACTGTATTTTGGAGACAAGGCCCTGTGTACAGTAGAGGATCACCACTTTAGCTTAGAGATGACCCTTTTCTTCTCCAGAAGGGAGAACAACAGCTGCATCCATAACAGATGAATGACTGTTATTCACAGGAATAAAACTCTGTTAACAAGACTGACTGACTTGAGAGGATTGTTCCATCCCATCTCACCTTTTGTTTTTTTCTGTGTTTACATCAAATTTTGGGGTTTGTGTAGGATTTCTGTATTTAACGGCACCATTTTCCTCAAAAGGATCTAATACTTGATGGAAAACAAGTTTATTACGAAACAAGCTTTGTACTATCTTGTTCAGCTCTATGACATTATAGATGAACAAGAGTCAAAAGGGTTAATAGCTTGCTTTGGAAAAAGAAGGCCAAAAGCAGCCTCATTCTGCCTACACTGGGGAGAACTGTAGCAGGAGCCCCTCCATCTGTAACCATCATCAGAAAAAGGCAAGCTACTAAGGGGAAGGGTCCCTCTCTTCCCCTGGGCTTCATAATAAATAGACATATCTTCTTACATTGTGGACAGTCAGACCACCTGACTGTCGTGAATGAGTAGTAGAACCTACCCCTTAACAATGTCTCTGAGGAACAGCTGTCTGGTGTGTGTTCTTCCTTGCTCATATGAGTTGAAGCAGAAGCACAGAACGGGATTGGCCTCTTCTGTGTAAAGAGGTTGAGTTTGAGAGGGCTCTAAGTCAGCAGAGAAGGTTCACCATACCTAAGGGCCAGTACTGGGACAACTTTATGCTGTCCATGCTTAGAAGAGCACTCAGTGGAAGCTGACTTCTGCTTTCGGGTTTACCTGGCTGGTGCCCCACAACTAGAGTCCTTCTCCTGCTTGGTACATAACATGAAGTGTACCTCTGTCAGCTGGCTCAACAACTGCTATGCTGCAGAAGTAAACTGGAGACCTCTAATTTGTAAGACAATTCAAGGGATCTGTAAGTTTACTATTCCAGCGGACCTCGTTCAGTCAGTACTTACTGTCATAATCTGGAATACTGTAGGCTCTTTTAGCAGTAGTGGTAGTACCTGTTCATTCACTGGGTCACATCCTGCTGGTACCACCAAGTCTCTCACTTTAGAAATCCTTGCTTTAAGGCCACAGTCTAACAAGTTGCTCTGAAGAAAAACCAAATTTGACTGACTGGCCAGAGAACCCACTGTCAGTGGCTAAAAGACAGTACAGACACAAGGATACTGCATGAGAGCGCACACTGTCCGTAAAACAGGCACAATTAACCTTGAGTAATAATATATTGTAACTGAAAAATAAATATTCCCTAGTGTTAAATAATTGCTTTTATCAAAAACATGGATGCTACCTCAGCTATACTTCTGTTAAGTCCTCTTTGTAGATAAAGCAGAAAGAGGGCACAAATTAGTAAGATTTTGCTACTTTAGAGCTGGAACTGGCCAAGGCTGTCAGAAAGACAGATAAATAATTGCTTAAGGAAATTATCCAGCCACAGCTCTGGACCAAGAACTGAACCCAGGATTAGGCACAATGGATTAAGAAAATTATACACAACATTCAGAGCCTCAGTTTTCTCATCTACACAGATTTAGTGAAACTGAATTTTATAATTCAGGGATCAGAGAATTATTTTAGTATCTTTAAAACATCTGATTAAAAGGTGGGAAAAAAACTTGAATACTATGGCATAGTAGAACTAAAGCAGCTCTGATGAACACTTAAAATAAAACTTTTATTTTCACACAAAAATGTAAGTTAAAGAAGACAGTGCATAGTTGTTCCATTAGAAATAGTAGAACTGTAGAGCTATTAATTGTTCCCAGTACAAATTATACCCAAGGAGATGGTACTAGTACTGTTATTTATTTACTGGTTCTTTTGAAAGCAACATTGGACAATAATTGGCTACCAGCTGTTGAAATGTATGGTCTTTGAGTTCTGGAAAGGGTTAATCAGCTGAGGACAGTCAATTTACAGTATTAATTCCCTTTTCAGGGTAGAAGAGATATTTTTCCTTTGCAAGTAAAAAGTTGAAGTTTTTGCTATATTAAAATCCTCCCTCCAAAAAAAAAAAAAATCAGAGAGATCTAGATGCATGTTTTGAAGGATGGTTTACCAAAGAGATGGCTAAGGGAAGTTTTCTTCTAAATGAAATTATTGTAACATATTTGGAAACGAGTTTTTTATTTAATGCAGTGAGACTGCATATGAAAAGCAGTATTTCGTACTTGGGGGTCATGTTATAAGACTAGGGTCTTTGTGCAAGTGGTAATTACAGTGACAGTATTTTCATTAGAGCTGAGACTCACTTTTTTTCTTAACATCTTTTTACTTTAGCAATGGTGCTACCAGCAACACCAAAGCTGTTGATAGTTACCATTACTGGTCACGGTTGTTTTCCCTCTCTGTGTTGGTTCCTGTACAATTTGAAACATGCACTTCTGGTAATATAAGACGTTTCCACTGGGAAATCCTTACCTGAAAAAAAATTAAGGCCACAGTCCAACCAGCTGGTCTGAATGCCCTGAGGCTGCATATGATGCTATTCCTACACAAAGTTATTATTTGCAGATCGCAGCTAGAATTCTTTAAACTAATTTACAGTGCAGAGCTGCAGTGTCCTGATGCGGTCTTGCTATATTTTAGTAATACCCTAAGAACTCATTTCTAAGAAAAAAACTTATGTTTTGCTACTTGGGTAGTTTTTTGTAACTCTCTGGCCTCATAAATGTGTGATTAAAGAATTTGTCTTCCAAAGTTGCTCAGGATTGATTTATTTACACTGGTCTGTGAATTGCTCAAAAATGCAATGTACTCTAAAATATAGTCTGGTGTAGGCTGCTCAGCAAAATAGGCAGAAAAACTGACTTAGTCCAAACAATAACATTAATTTCTGTAGTCCATGGATGGTGATAACATCCTACTAGTTTTGCAAGGAGAACTGTGGGACCATAAAGCAAAAGACCCCAGTAGCAAAGCAAAAGGCCCCAGTAGCGTCTCAGTCTGGAAATGAGCCTAAGTGGCAAACAAAATTATGAGTATGACTTATTGCTACCACAGTCCAGAGCCCAGCTTCAGTATCTGGAAGAAGGGAAAGCAGGACACAGCAAGCTTTTTCAGTCCTACTGTTTTCTAGGATGCTGAAATTTATTCAACACCCCAGGGCTTTTGCCTTTCTGATCTTGACCAAACCAAGCCAGAGAGTAGTGTCCCCATAATATTACTCCCACACTTGGAGCCAAATGTGGGACTTTTATCCCTCACTTTTTTTCCATTCCCATTTTTTATTGCTTCTCTCCTGTTGTTTAATAAGAGCTTTGCTGCAGCAACACCACATGCTCTGCAGCACCACTGCAAGTTGCTGACCAGAAAGACAAAAAACCAATACTTTAAGCAACCTGATGATGACAAGGGTTTGACAAATCTTTTGAGTAGCTTGGTTTGCATGTTGTGCTAGTCTTTCTCCAGCAGTATTGCTGTCAGTAGGACACTGAAAGTGTCTTTGATATTCTTGCTATCAAGGTTTAAGATATTACCACCCTCCATTGCTCATCCTGCATCTTTACCAGATGTTACTTCCCACACAGTAAGTATAGTTGGAGAAACACATATATGAGTCTCAGCCTGCCTTCTCAGCTTAAAGTGCTGATAAAAGTGGGTCAGAGCTGAAACACAGGACTGTGATTCAGGGAGGGAATAAGATGCAAGTGCATATTTCCTTCTGCCTCAGACAGAGGGACAGGAGAGACAACTAAGGAGGGAAATGTCTTTGATTGCCACAGCAAATGGTAGAGCTAATCTGTGAAAGTCTGCTGGTAAAGGCATATTTTTCCTTCACCTTGTGGGGGATTTTCTTGTTCTGTTTTTAAGGATGCAGTTCACCTCAATCAGCTTTTTCTTTTTTACCCAAAAGCTTAGTTATTTTTATTTTAATACTGTATAAAAATCTGACTGGTTTGTTTTTCCATATTAAAATTTTTTAAAGCTAAAGGAAAAGGAAATAAAGACATTGCTGAATAGAAAGGCCTACTGAAAATTTTGCATTGGGATTATTTTTCACCCTTACTGAGTCTTTAATGAAGTACAATAACAGATAGCATGATACAACTTTCATACCAATGTTGAGTATGTTTGAAAACTTTGCAACTTTCATAACCAGTATCTATTAGCTTCACATTTAACAATATAACTCTGATTATCCCATTCTCACAGAAAATGAGTCACAGTAACTTAAAAGCAAAAATCCAAGTAATCAAAAATGCAATAAATGAATGAGAGAGAGAGACACTGGAGCTTGTAGCATAGCTTTTTGTAGCTATGAGAAGACGTTTTCTTGTCAGATAAATTATTCCTGGAAAAGTTCCTGGGCCTCTTTAGCTTGGAGAAGAGGAGGCTGAGGGGGGACCTTACTAATGTTTATAAATATATGAAGGGTGAGTGACAGGAGGATGGAGCCAGGCTCTTCTCAGTGGTGTCCAATGATAGGACAAGGGGCAATGGGTGCAAGCTGGAACACAGGAGGTTCCACTTAAACTTGAGAAAAAAATTCTTTACTGTGAGGGTGCCAGAGCACTGGAACAGGCTGCCCAGGGAGGTTGTGGAGTCTTCTTCTCTGGAGACATTCAAAACCCGCCCAGACGTCTTCCTGTGTGAATTCATCTAGGTGTTCCTGCTCCAGCAGGGGGATTGGACTAGATGATCTTTCGAGGTCCCTTCCAATCCCTGACATTCTGTGATTCTGTGAAAAATATTTCCCCATTTCTTATATAGGAGACAAATTGAAGTTTTCCATGATAGAAAGGGCTCTCACTTCTAAATGTATTTTTATTGTAATTGCTGTTCAAAAGGTGCTTGCTTGGTTCTTTAATGGATGATGTTTAAAGGAACACTCCTTCAGGAGCTTGTGTTTCCCTATTTGGGAAAGCAAACAAACAAACAAACAAACAAAAACAACAACAAAACAACGATGCACTGCTTGTGTGGTTATTGGCCTACAAAGAGCAGACTCAGGCATCCCAGAGAGGTATCCTGCCAACCTGGCCTGCCTAAACTCTTGAAACTATTTTCAATAGGATCTTGCCATTTTAGTACAATAATTAAATTTTAACTAGCCTGTAGAAACAGATAATTAGCACATCCTGTAACACAGTATTTTAACAGGAGATCAAGGCAAAGGGTGGAGCAAGGTCTTCTGTACAGATTACACAAGTCTGAAAACACAAGTAGTGGTATCACTGTGCTGATTCTTCCTGCCACGAATAATCAGATTTGCTCATTCCAAACTTTATAACTTCCCTATTACATTTAAGAAGCATTGATGGGTGGAAAGCTGATGATTGTGGTGTTGATTGATATCCTTCTCATATAAATTTCAGTAGAACTCCTAGCATGGGACTCTATAAGTAAACTTACTGACTTGATCATAGATTAGTAGCCCAGAAATAAATTAAAAAAAAAAAAAAGTGAAAATTTCAAAATTTGCTGCAGGATTATGACAATACAAATGCGGATCATACAGTCATAAAATCAATGTTGGGCTGAATTTCATAGTAATTAAGAGCCCAGCAAAAAAATAGGATGTTTGAACATGACAGCCATGACTTTTCCTCAGGAAATACAAATAGAAATATTTCTAATTGTCTTTGAGGCCTGAAAAACAATGCACTGAAAACTTTAACACCAAGAGCTGACTTACAACAAGGGACTTAAACTTGGCTTTGTCACACCTCCTCCTCCTGGCCAATTTTCCCTTCCTGGCCAATTTTCCCTTCTGTCCAGAATGCCTTCACTCACCTTTCCCTCTCCTGAGACCACATGATGCACTGTTGAGAATCTGGGGCTCTACAGGATGATTTTGGAGTGACTTTGTTCAGCCAAGGGCTGGATGCACACAGTGACCACTCACACAGAACATAGCAAACATGGATTTATACAAAATATCTTCAAGTTCTAATCTGGCATCTCCTCATTTCTCAACAGAAAGGTGATATGGGTCATGGCAATGGGCAAGGCTCTACAAGGGGTTTAACAGCAGTGCTTTCTAGCCCTTTTGTATAATTTTAAATATGTGTGCTTTGCTTCTACTGGTCTCCAAGATAATAGCCTGCAAAAGAAAACATTCACTTGAGGTAAAAGGTTTCTTTGTTCAGGCATATAACACATGCACACAGTATACATAAGCTTTAAATCATGTGTAGCTTCATTGTAAGTGTTCTGTAGAATTAAAATGTCTTTTTTTATTATTATTATTATTGAGGTGTTCGACTTGATGCTTCTTGTACATAAAAAGAGATAATGAACACAAGTGAAATAATCTGCTGGGTGTGACAAACACTTTCTATTACTTCTTCTGCCTTGTTTTTGGTTCTGTTACCAGCACATATTGAAATCCCCTTGGGATGTGATTGTGGTCTTACATCAGTTTCGTGCCTTTTTCAGACTCAAGGATATTACTATTCTACTGGAATAAGCAAGATTATCATCAGGTTTTCCATCTTTTTGTGCAGTACAATTGTCATAAAGGATTTGTTTTATTTGTAGTTCATAATTTTCTTCCTTGGTCAATAGGCAGTGTGATTGGTGCCTTTGCACTCTGTTCTATTTGGTTGATCTCTGATGTTTATTTTACATTTACATGACAAAAACATCATTCTCTGTTAAAATGAGTAACAAAATTAGGCAAAATGAACAGAAGACTGCATTGTAACACTTGCCAACATAGCTACAGTTGATGTTTTTGGAGGTTATATGTATAATTACTGTTAGACTTCTAAGACCATTCTAAGTAAAAGAAACAATGTTAAAGCTATTTCTGCAATAAAGAAGAAAATATTTTAAATGCTGGTGAGCAGAAAGAAATTTTAATAAACTGCCGTCTTACCTGAAAAATTATAAGAATTGTGAAGACTGACCAGGTAAATCACACACAACTAACAAATAGGTTAAACTGATTGGAGAGATATTACAGAAGTATGTAGCATATGGATTTAAATTTCTCTGGCTGCTATGGAAAACATGCTATACTTTATACCTACAAACATTTCTATACAAAGCTGGCTTGAGAGCTCTGAGCTCTATGTAGGAGATTAATTCTTCTTGACCTGCAACTACACCAAGATATATAATTTACATAAGAGACTTAAGAGATCTATTAAAATTTTAAAATGGAATAGCTACTTAATAAAAAAATTATTTGTAAAGTGAATACATGCCCCACATGTTTCTCAAGAGTATTATGGGGCAGTCAGATATTAAGATGAATTATGAAATAAATTCAAAATCCTGCAGGTTGACATTGTTTATCTATATCTATGAATGCTGTTGCCTTTCCTGTTGTGGTAGGTTGACCCTGACTGGACATCAGGTGCCCACCAAAGCTGCTCTATCACTCTCTGTCCTCAACTGGACAGGGGAGAGAAAATACAATGAAAAGCTCATGGGTTGATATAAGGACAGGGAGAGATCATTCTCCAGTTACTGTCACAGGCAAAACAGACTAGACTTTGGGAAAATTAATTTTATTTATTACCAATTGAATCAGAGAAGGATAATGAGAAATAAAATGAAATCTTAAAATACCTTCCCTTCTTCCTGGGCTTAACTTTTCTGCTGATTTTCTACCCCCTTCCTCCAGCTGTACAGGGGGACAGGGAATGGGGGTTACGGTCATTTCATCACACATTGTTTCTGCTGCTCCTCACACTCTTCACCCACTTCAAAGACTCCTCACACTCTTCTCCGACTCCAGCATGGGGTCCCTCTCATGGGGGACAGTCCTCCATGTCCTTCTCCAAAGTGAATCCTTCCCATGAATGACAGTGGAAAGGGGTGCAGTCCTTCAGGAAGGGACTGCTCCAGCGTAGGTCCCCCACGGGGTCACAAGTCCTGCCAGCAAACCTGCTCCAGCGTGGGCTTCTTTCTCCATGAGGCCACAGGTCCTGACAGTGTATTCTCACTCCTCTCTCAAGCTGTAAATGTACAGGTTTTCTTCTTCCCTTTCTTAATTATATTATCTCAGAGGCATTACCATCATTACTGGTGGGTTCAGCCTTGGCCAGCTGTGGGTCCATCTTTGAGCCTGATGGCATTGGTTGTGTCAGACATGGGGAAAGCTTCTGGCAGCTTCTCACAGAAGCCACCCCTATGACCCCCACTGGCCACACAAACCCAGCACACTTATTTTCATTTTTAGTTATCTGATTTAGGCTCAAGTTTTGTTCTAATCTTACTGCACTTACAAGAGGCCAAGGCACTTAAGAAGGGACAAAAGCTGCATGTGAGAGAGTAGGATCCACAGTGCCCCCTCTCCCACACCTGGTCCTGAACTCCTCTTTTGGGTCCAGGCCATGGAGAACAGAGGACCTGAGCCCAGTGCTGTTCTGTCAAAGCCTGTCCTCCTGGAAGGAGGAATCCCTGTCCCAAAACAGAAAACAGATAGGAATTTTTGAAACTTTTCCATCTCCAGAGATTCCCACAGAACAAATCAAGCTGGGTCTTTCCCACAGCAGTGGCTTTGAGTTTTCTTAGAGCTTTTTCTTTTTCACAGAAAATCTTCCAAAAATGATCACAGAGTTGTCTTATTTCCCTAACATGTTGCACTGAACTTCTGTGCTTATCTGTTTTTTCTGCCTTGCAGGGATTTTTCTGAAAGAAGTGAACTGAGGGCATTTGATTCGCTTTGTGTTTTTTCCTGGATTTCAGAGACGGAGCTTTCAAATACCATCCAATAGTCCAGTTAGGAACTGGTTCATTTGCTTTAGGCTATCATGATGTGTCCTCAGGACCTGCCCGAAAAATGCATAAAGTCTAGTCACTTCTTTCCTAGTAATTTATTCTTTGGCAATCTGCTCTTTTACACTGTTTCTGTAATTGGCCTTTCCCTTTAGCACTCGTTTAGTGAAAATGTTTTTTAAAACCCTTACCTTGTCACACTATGGCTACTTGAGTTTTAGATGACATTTGCAAGTGCTCCTATTTATTCTTTTAACTGCATCTCTAGTTCTAGATTGTTTATAAGCAAAACAATATTGCTTTTCCTTTTCTGTCCACCTTGGTGAGAGATATGAATTTTCAGTGTATTCTCTCTTCTAAAATACAGAGGCCTTAGAGTTGCTTTCTCCCATATATTAAAATTAAAGTAAAACAATTCCTCTGAGCATTTTTTAGCATGCAAGTGCTATTTATTGCAAACTAAGTTTGCAAAAACTATTTAATTAATTGGCACCCTCTGTCTTTCTGTGCAATTTTCCTATTTCTCATTATTTAAAAAAAATACTTTTTAAAAAAATCCTGTGAGTTCTACTGTTAGCAAATCCTTTGCAAAGTATATTCTTCTGGTTTTAAAGCCAGCAAAACACTCTTCACCTGTTTCACCTTTCTCCTAAATGCTGCGCAACTTCTGAGAGGTGAAGCCACCAACTTTCTTTAACACTTCAGAGAAGAAAGCTCACCCATCAGAAAGGTTAGTCATGGGGAATGGTGCAAGCATATTTTGCCAGCACCAAGCCTGTCACCTTTGGATGGGAATGATGCAGAGCTGCCTGTGTAATGGCCCAGGTCACAGACTGTCAGCTGCCAGTGGCTTGCCTTGTGCTGCCTTAATTCCTAGTGTTAAAAATAATTCATTTTACACGGCAATATGCATAAGTTATGCCCTGATTCTGCTCTCACTGTGGTTCAGGACAGATTTATAATTGATTTAGTACAAGTAGAATGAAGTCCTGAATCTTATCAATTGTAAATTCTGATAGGCAGACAAATAGTTTTATGATGTATGAATTATCCAGCCAAATATACATTGGTTCCTCAGAACAGTTTTCATCCATTAAGCCATGTTTAGTTACAAAGTCAATACAATAAGTTTGACCTCACCTGAATTCTGAATTCACCCTACACTTTAATCATCTGCAATGGAAGAAAACACAAACGATAGGAGATTGACTTTGGCTAGATGCATTAACCTCCTTGAAAATTTAATTTGAACAGTTTAGTGTTTATATACATAACCTTTCTCCCTTCCTTCTTCTGTTCTACTCTGCTTTCTCTTTTTTCAAACCTTTGTTCACATGAGTAGCTGGAGGGAAAACTTGTACTCACTCTCATCTTAGAATAATCCTATATTTTATAGCAAATCATAACAGTTACATCACTCTTCTGTGTCTTGAGTTAATGAAATGGAAGAATATACTCAAGAATTCTCCAGCAACAGTGGCTGTGGCAGAGCTGCAGGCCACCAGTTAGACAGGCTCCATCAAGCTCCTAAGCATTTACCAACACGACATCACACCCTAGTCCTTGAGCAAAGTGTTATTCTGTAGATACCTGGGTAGGAGTACTTAGACCTTTGTTTTGTAAAACAGGGAGCACCTATGGTTAGAGTCCCTAGAGGAAACAGTGGGAACTGCTCCCTGTGTTATGCCCTTTCATGATTCCAAATAGTCCTTTACATCCCCCTGCAAGTCCTCCGACTGGTCCAGCTCCTTCACGTAAGATCCCTGTTTGTACAAATTTTTAAGAACTGAATCCTGCAAGTTTCACATAACTTAAAATAAGTTTCTGATCAGAATATTCTTAAGATCAATGCAGTCCTGCTGATAAATAACAAGTACTGCTCAATGTGGTAAAGGACAGCAGCTTGCAGTCGATAAAAAAAAAATGGGGGTGTGAGGGAAAGGAAAAATCAGCTATTTCATTAAAGACTCAGGGCTGGATTCAGCAATCAGTGAGTAGTACACTACAGGTTTGAGATCTGGCACAGAACTGCTGCATCAGTTCAGGAAAAGCATTGCATTTCTTTCACAGTCCAGTGCAGTGGGAGCAAACACTCTCTTTTCTGCAATAGGAAGAAGCTGCTGGTACAGCTGCATGGTAGCTGTGCTTCACGTAGACTGATTACAAAGTTCAGCCCCCTGTAAGCCCCCTCTGCCATCCCGCTGCTGGGGAAGCAGTGAGCAGTAAGCAGTGCTTTCAAGGTGGCAGAAGCTCAGTGAGGGTGCAGTGAGCCGGGTCTAGGTTTGCAAGGAGCAGAGAGGCTGCCGTCAGTGCTCCCCCTCCTTCCAGGACAGCAGACAGCAGAGGTGACCCCCACTGTATTTCAAATAACACCAGGTACGTTTCACAGAGGCATTCCCTACAGAAGTATAGAATCATAGAATCATAGAATGGTTTAGGCTGGAAGGGACCTTAAAGATCATCCAGTCCCAACCCCCCTGCCATGAGCAGGGACACCTTCCACTAGACCAGGTTGCTCAAAGCCTCATCCAACCTGGCCTTATAAACACTTCCAGGGAGGGGGCATCCACAGCTTCTCTGGGCAACCTGTTCCAGTGTCTCACCACACTCACAGTCAAGAATTTCTTCCTAATATCTAATCTAAATTTACCCTCTGTCAGCTTAAAGCCATTTTCCCTTGTCCTGTCATTAACTGCCCTTATGAAAAGTCCTCCCCCAGCTTTTTTGTAGGCCCCCTTCAGGTACTGGAAGGCCGCTATAAGATCTTCCCAGAGCCTTCTCTTCTCCGGGCTGAACAGCCCCAACTCTCTCAGCCTGTCCTCATAGGAGAGGTGCTCCAGCCCTCGGATCATCCTTGTGGTCTTCCTATGGACTCATTCTAACTGGTCCATGTCTCTCTTATGTTGGGGGCTCCAGAACTGGACACAGCACTCCAGGTGGGGCCTTATGAGAGTGGAGTAGAGGGGGAGAATCACCTCTCTTGACCTGCTGGCCACGCTTCTCTTGATGCAGCCCAGGATACGCTTGGCCTTCTGGGCTGCAAGCGCACAATGCCAGCTTATGTTGAGTTTCTCGTCCACCACCACCCCCAAGTCCTTCTCTTTGGAGCTGGCCTCAAGCCACTCATCACCCAGCCTGTATTTGTACTTGGGGTTGCCCCAACCCAGATGCAGGACCTTGCATTTGGCCTCGTTGAACTTCATGAGGTTAGCACAGGCCCACCCCCCGAGCCTGTCAAGGTCCCTCTGGATGGCATCCCATGCATCCAGCGTGTCAGCCACACCACTCAGCTTGGTGTCATCAGCAAACTTGCTGAGGGTGCACTCAATCCCCCTGTCCATGTCACTGACAAAGATGTTGAACAGCACCGGTCCCAATACCCACCCTTGAGGAACACCGCTCATCATGGTTTCCACTCGGACACTGAGCTGTTGGCCACAATTCTTTGAGTGTGACCATCCAGCCAGTTCCTTATCCACTGAGTGGTCCATCCATCAAACCCACATGTTTCCAGTTTGGAGATAAGGATGCCATGTGGGACGGCGTCAAACACCTTGCACAAGTTCAGGTAGATGACATCATTTGCTTTAGCCTTGACCACCAACGTTGTAACCCCATCAGAAAAGGCCACCAGACTGGTCAGGCACGATTTACCCTTGGTATAATATCACTCATGTTCCTTCACGGAACTATTTAACATGATAGCTCACTGGTAATATTTGAAATGTATAAGACTGACTTTCATGTCATTACCTTCATATAACTCCGTGACAGCTCCACTGAAACCAGTGATGTTGCCTTTCTATAGAACCAAACTAATAAAGGTTAGCATCTGTTTCCTCAAGTCTCCCTGTAGTAAAAGATCCCATCCTAATAAAGAAGCAGCCATATGTAATCCTTAAGGAAGGGAGACTGAGCCTTTTTAAATTGATCACGTAAATTTTTCTAGCAAGAACTTTACAAGTGTTTCAGGATGAAAGGTTTCTTATAAACACCAGATTTGACACATTCTCCAAGGGAACAACCTGAATCCAAGTTAGGGGACATGTCCCAGAATTCTGATTTAGCCCATTGCTTGTCAGTGCTACTATGCTGCTATTGATGGAGAAGTTCCTCCATCAATAAGCAGTTAGAGAAGGAAAAAAAAAAATTAAAAAAAATTTTTAAAGTGTTCATTCTAGCTTCTGCCAAGCAATTCCATTCCATTCCATTCCATTCCATTCCATTCCATCTGGAAAAGGCATTTGATACATTTTGATGGTAGCATGCTACATTATATATGTTACCTATTTGACTTCTCAAGTCAAATGCAGCACTTGTGTTCAGATTTTTCCTTGCAACCTGTTTCTGTGATAAACAATCAAAAATCCACAGCAATTTAGTAACAGTGCAGAGGGTGTACTTTTTAATTATTGTTTTGTTTTGTTGATGTCATTGACACTCTAAAATAAAACTAACAATTCACTCTCTATTATAGTTTAATTAACATGGACACTAAAGCACCCACACACTTAACTTAGATTAGTCTCTCCATTATCTCACCATAGTCAAGCCTTAAGAGGAGAGAACCAAAGCAGGTTACCTGCTCTGTGTGCTCTGCATCTGCTGCGTGTACTGCAACTCACTCTAAGGAATTTAAGGGCAGGGAAAAGGAGGGAGATATTTTCTACTTTGCATTCTAGTACCTTCAGAAGAAAACAATCAAAACCATACATAAAGACAGACACTAACATTAAAAGATGTTCCTGTCTCAAGCAGCTTGTGAAATGTGTAGTTTAGGCTGAGTGTTGGAGGAAAAGGGTTAGAACAGATAAACACAGAAACCAGAAGAGCAGCCCACCAGCATCGTTTTTTTTTTTTTTTCTGCCATTCTTTCTTTTTGTTCCCCAACAGGCCTCTGAGCATACACAAGCGTATGACCACAAAGCTGACTCTGACATTTTAGTACTTTCACTTGGCTGTTGTTTGAGTGGAATAAGGGAAATGAAGGCTGCTGTTTTCTTTCTCAGCTTTTCTCCTCTCCTATTAGCACTGTCTCCTTAATTGGAAATTGCCTAGAGGACACATCTGAACAGCTGGTAGCCCACCAGCAGAGGGACATAAAGATAACCTATTTGCAGATAGAAAGGAAAAGATGCATATTAGAAGTGAGGTGGAAAAAGTGTCCAGCAAAGTGCTTGCAACTAATACTGAGTAGGAAATAAGTGAGAACATCTAGAAAATACAAGGTCATTATAGACCTCAGCTGAGAGCATAGATCTGCTAATGAAAAGCCTAGCTGATATAACATCATGAGCCAGTATCAATGCAAGCAGATTGAAATACCATGCAGAAATTACTATATGACCTCAAGATCAGGGATAATAGAGGCTGATTAAATTAATTAATACAAGGTGCAAAGTAATGTAAATGTAAGAAATGCCTAAAACTTCTCCTATGAGCTCACAAAAGATCATTTGGAAATGATAAAAGCATGTAGGCTGATGCCAGAGTCTCTATTACACCATCAGTGTAATATAGGATACAACAGGAAATATATTTCCTGAGATAATTACTAGTGTCATTGTAGCAGACACTTGCTGCAGCACTTCTTGAATTCTGTCAGCAATATTGTCATGAACATGAGGATTAACGCAAGCTAGGGAAGGTGCTGTGAAAGGCCACTGGCAAGCAGATAGAACCAAACGAAGGTGGACCACTTGATCTGCTAGACTGAAGGCTGAGAGAAAAAAGGTAACTAATGCCTGTAAGTACATTGAGTGGATACACATAAGTGAAAGAGAAGAGCTATTTGAAAGGGAAGAGGAAGCTGACATTAAGAAATGGGTAAAATTGACGTGGATAAGTGCAATTTCACCACAGAAGGGAGGTTGCAAAACTGCGCCAGGCACTGTGTGTAAGCTCGCTCCTTGGTACCAGCAGAAAAGTCATGGCAGTCCGGTGAAGTCCGTGGCGATTGGAAAAAGGGAAATATTGCACCCATTTTTAAAAAGGGTGGAAAGGAGGACCCTGGGAACTACCAACCTGTCAGACTCACCTCTGTGCTGGAAGATCATGGAACAGATCTTCCTAAAAGCTATGCTAAGACACGTGAAGGACAGAGGTAATTTGAGACAGCCAGCATAGCTTCACCAAGAGCAAGTCCTGCCTGATCAACCTAGTGACCTTCTATGATGGAGTGATTACACCCGTGGACAAGGGAATTGCTATGGATGTCACCTATCTGGCCTTCTGTAAGGTCTTTGGCATGGTCTCCCATAACATCTCTCTCTCTAAATTGGAAAGATGTGGATATGGTTGGTGGTTTGTTTGTTTGGTGGATAAGGAATTGGTTGAGTGGTTGCATCCAGAGAGTAGTGGTTAACAGCTCACTATCCAACTGGAGATCAGTGACAAGTAGTGTCCCTCGGGGGTCCGTATTGAGACTGGTACTGCTGAATATCTTCATCAGTGACATAGACAGTGGAATCAAGTGCACCCTCAGCAAATTTGCAGAGAATATCAAGCCTAGCAATGCAGTTGACACATCTAAGGGACAGGATGCCATCCAAAGGGACCTGGACAACCTCGAGAAGTGGGCCGATGTGAACCTTCTAAGGTTCAACAAGGCCAAGTGCAAGATCCTGTACCTGAGTCAGAGCAATCTCCAATATCAATACAGGTTAGAGGATGAAGGGATTGAGAGCATCCTGCAGAGAAGGACTTTGAGGTACTGGTAGATGGAAAACTGGACATGAGTCGGCAATGTGCATTCACAGCTCAGAAAACCAACTGTATCCTGGTGTGCATCAAAAGGAGTGTGGCCAGCAGGTCAAGGGAGGAGATTCTGCCCCTCTACTCTGCTCTGCTGAGACCCCGCATGTAGTACTGCATCCAGTTCTGGAGTCCTCAGCACAAGAAGGACATGGACCTGCTGGAGGCAGGCAACATTCAAAGACAGGTTGGCGCTCTGAGCAACCTGATCTAGTTGAAGATGTCCCTGCTCATTGCAGGGTGGGTTGGACTAGATGACCTTTAAAGGTAACTTCCTATCCAAACTATTCTATGATTCTATGAAAAAGTACCATATGGGATGTGAGAAGGAGACAGCTGGGATAGTGCAGGAAAGGTGACGGAATTACTTCTGTTGAAGAGACGTAGTAAATTCCTTTTAAAACACTAGTATCACAGTACATCATAGAAATATTTAGGAAGGATCACTAAAGGTCATTGAGGCCAGTCACTACTCAAACATTACCACAAACACTAGATCAGGCCAGTCATTTCTGACCAAGCAAATTCACTTGCTGAGGGATTTCTGCTTTTCTAAAGAAAACAAGAAAACTTTAGCTCTAAGGAAATTATTTAATATTTTTGACTCTCAAAGCATCGTTTGTAATAGTGGAATAATTCTTCAGCACTAAAGTACAACCTGGACAAGAAAAAAATTTCCAGTGACTATCTTCCTTTTCCATACCATGTCAATGTTTGTCAGCTTTATTACTCTGTAAACACCAGTGCTAGTATCAGGCTTTTACAGGACTGAAGAGCAGATGTTCCTACATATCTGGTTTGCAATCTACAGACTTGACACAGGCAGTACCTTCCCAACAGTTAAGAAAGGCAATTTAACATAATCTTTACCCTGATTTGGCACCTTGGTCCTTTCCTCGAAGAGAGAAGCTTTGAAAGAAGCTTTATAAATCCTTCAAGCAATATAAAAATAAAAGGGGGGATGGGGGGGGGGGGGGGGGTCACCCAGGCAGTGTGTGGATCCTGCTTAGATAAAATCAATAATGTACTATGACAAGGAATTTTTTTTTTCCAGAAAAGAGTTATCAGATTACTGCACAGTACTTGTCCCTTCCTGTTGACTAGCTTCAGAATTGTTGTGGGTTATCTTATAAACAGGAAACTGCACGGTGGAAAAAAGTGGCTGGTGAAAAAGAATGACAGAACATGTGAAAGTTATAATACTTCATCAGTGGTGATTGTTCTTGTTTCACAAATCCTTTGAAATCAAGATCTTAAGGTTTGGGTATTGGATTTTCCCAGTTCACCCTTCATTCCTGCAATGCAAGCATCAGTGATGATTTGAGCCAGGATAAAAAAAGAATTAACATTTGCTGCAAATTTTCCAAATATAGCTGCTTAAAATAACAGTCGGTCACTACTCACCTAAGCAGAAGTGCTCTTCGGTGGTACATCTAGGTTTATTGGTTCCCCGAGAAAATATGACTTGCTGGACCCAGTCTAAGGAAACTGGTAAATTGCAGGCAAATGCACAGCATGTGGGTTTCATTTATTAATTAAGATTTTTGCCCATTATTGTTACCAGGATGGATGGTTTATGGGGACATTCAGAAAGAGTTGACTGAGTTTGTCTAATCAGCTGCTGGTCTTATGCAGCTGCAAAGGATCATCCATGTGCAGGGGGCTGTAGACAAACTATTTGCCTTCACCCAGCCAAGGTGGGACTGTCTTTTGAAAGCCAGTCCAGGAACTGCAGCAGACAATCTAGTCGGAGTGGGGAACTGGGGAAACCCACTCACAAGGGGACAGAGAAAACAAAGAAACACTGAGAAGCAGCTGTGTAAATTTGGCAGCCCAGAGCCCTGCTGCATAGAGATAGAGGCTGCAATGGGAATAGGGATTACAGACCAAGACCAAATCGGGGTCTTCTACACAGCAAATTATTCTGACTCAAACCAAAAGTTTCTCAAAACTAAGCTGTGTTTCAGCATTGTATAACAGAAGTTGAAACAGTTGACAGCACTGGAATTTTCTGGGCTGGAGGCTAACAGAAGAAAAAAATGTTGTCACAAAAGCAGGAGGACAGAGAAAGTTCCAAATATTCAATGTATTTCTTGAAGGCAATTAATTTGTTCTCAAACCTCCTTCAATTATTGAAATACCAGACACTCAAACATTGCCATGTGAAGGTGCCAAGAAACTGCAGGCAATGTCATTTTAGCCTGAAATAAGGTTAAAAGCTTACAGAATCACAGAATCACAGAATCACAGAATATTAGGGATTGGAAGGGACCTCAAAAGTTCATCTAGTCCAATCCCCCTGCTGGAGCAGGAACACCTAGATGAGTTCGCACAGGAAGGCGTCCAGGCGGGTCTTGAATGTCTCCAGAGAAGGAGACTCCACAACCTCCCTGGGCAGCCTGTCCCAGTGCTCTGTCACCCTTACTGTAAAGAAGTTCTTTCTCAAATTTAAGCGGAACCTCCTGTGTTCCAGCTTACACCCATTACCCCTTGTCCTATCATCGGTCGTTACTGTGAAGAGCCTGGCCTCATCCTCCTGACACTCACCATTCAAATATTTATAAACATTAATCAGGTCCCCCCTCAGTCTCCTCTTCTCCAAGCTAAAGAGCCCCAGCTCCCTCAGCCTTTCCTCATAAGGGAGATGTTCCACTCCCTTAATCATTTTGGTGGCTCTTCGCTGGACTCTCTCAAGCAGCTCCCTGTCCTTCTTGAACTGTGGGGCCCAGAACTGGACACAATATTCCAGAATTCATTCTGCAGTGACAGTTAATGTGCAGATAGCTTTCCATCATACCATCCCATCCAAAAAATCTTCTTATATACAGTAAAATTATGCTGCATTTACAGAAAAAAAAACAGTCTAGTATGAAACATACTTGTGAAGAAATATATATATTTCATACAATTCTATTAATACATATGTTCATTTTGGAGCTACAGGTTTTCTTGTCATTCTTCTCCCATCATTAGTGGCATAGAAAAGTATCACCCACCAGACTGGGAAAGCATCACACACATATTAGAGTAACAGACTCGTGGATCTAGCTTACACTGGCTATTAGCAACTAAAATCAATCATAAATCTCAGAAACTGTTTGTGGTTTGTTGCATTCCTGTTGTGCAGAAACATGAGTATGATCCATGAATGATGGGACAGAGTCCTCTTTGATAACAAGGTTCCACAGCAGGAAATGCATACAAATCAAATACTGATTTCAGCTAAGCAGTATAGTAGTAACACAACTGACATTTAAGTGGACTTAAGTTTTAGTGGTGACTTACTTCTTCGGTAGTATATACCTAACCACTTCTTTTATTTAGAAGTTAGAAATAAAAAATGAGATAAGTAATAGAGCAAATGGCACACTCAAGTTTTACCAAATGGAAAATCACTAGCTAAAAATGGCCTGTTTTTCTGATATTGTCCATATACCAAAAGGCTCCATCTCAAGTCAGGTTTCTATAACAAAAAAAGTGAGAGGAATTCAAAATTCTTTTTGCTGTTGTCAATGTATTTTAGACCACATTTCTGGCAGCTGTACAATATGTTTTAAATGAAGGGGTGTGAGGTAAATAACAGAGGTATGATTTTTTCATAAGCTGACATTGGTTGAAAGCAATTGAGATGTAGTTGTGTGACTGTCTTGATCTGTTGTTCCACCACAGCAAAGGGCAGTCAACCACTGAGAAGCAGCTGGATTAGAACAAGAATTAATTCCTTAATGCTGAAGATAAGAGTCTTAAACAGCAAGGTTCCTCACATCCTTTGTGTGAAAACACAGTGCTCACAATTCATGGTAAGAACGATAGATAAGATCACCTTTTTAGACCAGAAGGTATATTTGTGGGGATAAATGGTGCTTTCAGAAAGAAAGAGCATCAGGGGAAGGGAGGGGCTGCTCAGAAGACAGCTGCTGTTTTGGGCTGAATGGATCTGAAGCATGTCATGAGGAGAGATTAGGTTTTATCCATACCCCTGGCCTTCTGAGATATATGTTTATCCACTTCGCTGCCTAGAGAGGAGCTATGCTTTTAATCTTGCTTTGTTGCCTGTACATGTAATTTTGTTTAATTGATGTTTTCTCCTCAATACTTGTTGCTGCTTTGGGAGGTAATCTTAGTTTTATGTATGTAATTCTCAGCATCACCCAGCCTTTCTCTCTCCACATATTTCTTCCATCATATACTGGAGTAGTGAGTGGCAGTTACATCTTTTTTTATACCTCTTTTTAGCTCTGTATTATGTCCAAACAAAGAACTGTTGAGGAGTGGGGGGTTTTTTTGTTTGTTTGGGGTTTTTTGGGGGGGAGGCAGGTCCTGAATTTTCTGGTATGTGATAAAGCCTTGGGTGTTTTCACATAAGGTTATTTCAAAGTGGGTAAGTATATACATTTTCTGCTGAAGATAATGAAAACTTCAGAGGTGATGAGGTCAGCCTGAGCAAGTTTGCTGCTTGATCTCTCATGGAGCTACTGATACTGAGAGACCATACCTTTCCACTTAAACAATGTGACACTGAAAGTTTGTTACATACCACCTAGGCCTAGTCAAGTTTATAGTCTAAAATAGATAACAGGAGACTTGAGAGTTTTTCCTGACCAGCTTTTTCGGTATCATTACTTATAGTAAAAAATGAGTATTTTAATTGTTTCTGATTTTCTTGCCCCTGAATGTATCCCTATCAGAATAATTCCTACTCAGAAAATCGTAATATCAGGTGTTAATTATTGGAAGAGCAGCCAAGGTACAAACAGGCAGACTTGAAGAACCAGACAGTCATACACACATAAATAACTTTGAACTACAGATGTATAGTTTCTGTTCTTGACTCTATGGTATGTTTCTTAAGATGCATACCTTAGCAGGTATAAAAATAGAAGCTTGCAAATTTTAAGAAAACAAAATTTTCATACCAAATCTTCATTGCAAGAGAATGTTATTGAACTGTAAATTTTCTCCCTATCAGATATCTCAAGAAAATAGCTTGATCTGTCTGATTTCTAAACACAAAAGAGAATGCAAGTATCCAACACCCTTTCTACTTTCTCCCACTCCCATCCTCCATGCATGTGGAGTGATCTTAAGCTCTAGACAGGCCATATGCTGTTCAGTGTCAGTTAATATTTATCATGTACCAATAGCAAAGGAATCTAGGTCCATGTCTTTGAGCTTGCTTCCATCTTTGAATAAAATTTACACATTATTGCACACTACAACTTTACATTTATTAAAACAGAGCAAGCTGATTAAACATATAGATAAACCCTCCAGCTCTAATCAGATATCTCCTCTTCAAAATGCATGTTTTTATGACTCAGCCTCAGGTCTAAATTAACAATACACACAGAACCAAGTTTCTGAAATTCTTTGTGCTCCTACAGCTAATGGAAACTCAAGTATTATCTGTTATGCATAAAGTTGCAAATAAATTGCCACAGCTCAACCTCTTCTCACTGGGTTTGAGTAATTATTTTCCCAACTAGTCACTATAAAGCACTGCTAAAGAAAACTGTATTACATGGTATTTATGGGCAACATAAGCACGCATGACGCTTTGCTGTAAATGGGAAATGCAAGGCAAATACAATAAGCCTCTCCCTTTGATTTACAGATAAAGTTTTTATAATACAGTGTCCCTAATAACAGAGCAGAGCAAGAAAGTACAGTGTTTAATGATAATGGGTTTCTTTATGGAACAGATGGATTTTTACAAGTGTTTTTGATGGAACAGCAGGGTATTTTACACGGCAGGAAGTCCCAGCCCTAAGAAAGGCATGAGTGAAATAATTAAGAGTTCATGAAAGGTTTAACACAAAGCTATGTTAAGTAAAAAGTAGTGCTATGCATCTACAATTATTGTAATGGGTTCAAAAAGAGTAAATAAAGGAGAGTGAAGAGGAAGGAGAAGACATGGTGCCATCCAACCATGTCTATGGGGAGAGACAAATTCTTTGATGATCCTTGGTGGAACAATGACACAACAAAGTTGTTTAATTAGAACTTTATTTCAACCTTTTTAAGATCAGGTTGTTTTACAAAATCAGTATCCAAGACCCTCTGCAAATCAGGTCAATGTTAATAAAGCAATATTCAAAAAAAGACAATAAACAATAAACTGATGTATTACCTCTTAGGAATTGAAAAGTAGCAAGGGAGAGCCCGAGCTCAGCTGCAGTCTCCAAAGTCATAGATAAAGGTCCCCATAATTACTTCTTTTACTAGTGCCAGTCCACATGGTTGTGTGTCCTGAGTCCCTAATGCCACTTATCTCTTCTGTCTTCAACATGTTGTTTTTCCTGTGGAAGGAAGAGCTGATTAGCTCAGTAAAAAATTTACAAAATTCCAGTACTTGATGTCATGGGAGGACTCTGTGCTTTCCAATGGGGTTTAAGACATTCACTCATGTTTCTCTTCCAAAGGATACAAGCACTGTTCACTTGTTTTACAGCACGGGAGTGAAGATACAGCCATGAAACACGAAAAGAAAGGTAAGCGCTTGCAGTCACACTTCAGGATCAAGAGCCTGAGGAGAGCAGGCTGTGTAACCAGAGCAGGACCACAGCAGGTGGAGGTCAGCAGCAATGCAGACTTCCTTAGTGACCTGTGTGGTTCTGCCTCTTCTGTTATTGCATTGCTCCCCCTTGGCTTCTGGCAGCCAGCCAGCAAGCCATATTGGTGTTGTGCCTGGTTTCCTTCCCAGTGCCACCCTCAGGCACTGCAAGCTTCAGTAAAGGCCTTCCTGAAACCTCAGCAGTTTTCCAGCCATGGCTCAAAGCCTAACGATGCCTGGCATAGGGAACAGCTGAAATTCCTCATCAGCCTTTAAAACGGGATGGGAGCAAAGGCGAGGAACAGACCCGATGCAAAGCTTACATCTTTACTGTTTATTTGCTTCACCTGCATTTGCATGGCACAAGAAGCCTTAACAGGGGGATACACATCTGTGAAGGATCCTGCCATCGATAGTGGTGGAAGGTTTTGGAATAGCATTTGCACAAGAGATTGGAAAAATAATCAAATAAGAAGCACTGATTAGCTGATGATCTGCTGCCGAATCTCTATTTAAAATGCTGGTCCACCTTTCAAATACTTCCCTTGTCCTACATCCCATTTTGCTTAGTAAATGAGAAGTGTTTCAAGATACTACTGAAGTGCTTTTTCTCAGCAATCTAAATGCATTTTGCTGGTGATTGAGAAAGCCTATTCCATCGTCTGGCAGGAAATGACCAGGGCTGTCAGGTCAGACTGCATAGAAAAGAATTAAAGTCTCCTCATATTCAATCAGCCCCCAATTACAGTTTATCGCAAGAGAGCAGGTCAGAAATTAGTTTCTTTTCAATTGGAGCTCTCTGCATACAGCTATATGAGCTTAGTGCTCCACATTTAATAAATAATCCTTCCTATTTAGTTCCTGTGGAACAATTTGTCTGCCTGATCTATCTGCTGCTTCTTATGATCACTGGTTTCTTTAAGTGAGAAAATATATAAAAATATCCAGTCAATGGGAAATCTTTTGTTTGTTTTTTTAAAGTTTCATAAAGTTACAGCTTTATTCTTTTACATTTATTCAAGGATTTACCTAGCTTATTTCCCTTGGCAGATCAGTTTTGTCTGTGATGAATCCATCATGCTTTGAAAGCTAAACTTATCCAGACTTGGCTAGATCTATGAAACTTGACACAGCAAATATTTTCTTCTGAATACACTGTGAACTCAAATATTATGGTGTATCTCCCTACTTTGCTGAATATTTGTCTAAAAATGTTTTGCTGCTGTAAATAAGCTACACTCTTTTTTCCCCTTCCTGAAATAGTTTTCAAGCCTAAAAGGTAAGAATAGGTTATGCATTAGCATAAATGCCCATGTTTCTTTTGAAATAAAACTGGAAAAAGTAGTGAAATCTCTACTATTTAGATGCAGAAAAGCTTTATTTTGTCTGTTAATCTTCCATTAGCCAAAGCATTCCTCATTAATCAGAAAAACTCATATTTCAGCTGCTAATGGAAAATACCAAGTACTAGCAAATGTTCTGTTCTTTGCTTTGTGCTATGGTCATGCAAAGGCACACATAACTGACAGGAACACACTGACAGGGAAAGGAGTACAAAAGTGTAAGAGAAAGACTATAGTATTTGATTTAGAGACTTCAATAACAAGTTTCTTTTCTCTTGAGACACATCCTATAGCTCTGGACTACCTACTTAAAACTAATGAAGGCCCAAAAAGACAACTCAGTTTACTCAGCTAATTGATGCTACAGACATGTTTCATCTGCATATATACATGTATGTGGTCCTTATCCATATAGGCATATTAAAAAAGAGGAAAATGCTTTGTGTTTTATAGAAATCTATCCTATAGCCACAAGTATATAATACATTGAAATACATACTTGCAGAACATCATTTACTGTGGGTTATTCTGTAAACCTCCTATGTGGTCTAAAGTAGAGTATTATTTTAAGCTTTCCTTTCTGCAAAATTTGCAGGTATCAAAAAAAAAAAAAAGCTTTCAGGAGAGGAATTAGTTCAATGACTTTAAAGCTTAACTTTAACATCTGTTCTTCATGTGCAAGAGAGAAACTGCTTCTGATGATTAATAATATCAGCCTTCACACACCTCAACCATTCTGTGATTCTGTGACCATAATGGAAGCTATTTTACTTGAAATAAATAGAGAACATCTAGAATAAAAATTAAAAAGTCACAGCTGAAGTGTTCACTCATAGGTAGTCTTGTGAGCACAGAAACCAAGGGCTATCAGTTCTCAAACAGGAACTAGGATCTCAGGAAGGCTGTTGGCACATACCTTTTTTAAACTTAATGGTGCTCTGCGTCTGATGGGCCAGGAGGAAGCTTTGACATTCACATCCTGTAGCAATGATAACAGCATTTATTAGTCCTGAAGGCAGGTCTTCTTCTAGCATGAACTGTCACGACTCCATTGAAATTAATGGAGCTTTGCCAAATTCCACCAGCCAAAATATTCCTTTGGGGTTTTGATGTAGGGAAGACAAGGAGCTAAAAAGCCAAATACTAGCAAGTCTCAGTTACAAGACTGTGTCAAGTTTGTATTGTATACTTTTTCTGAAAGAATTGTAGGTATAGTTGCTCACATGGACTTTTATTCTTTAGTAATATTTAATCCCTTTTTTGGGGTGCAGAATATGCTCACTGACCCTTAATCAGTGCTTCACTTACTCTGTATATTTTCTTCCTCATCCCTCAGGGTTAGGAAGGAAACACAGGCTTTCCTCAAAACAGGAATTTCATAAACTTTCCTCTGGTCACAAAGGGTGGAGGAGACTCCTTCCAAGGCTCTGAAGCTCCCAGCCATGTAGGACTGTGTTGGATGTGATTCAGATTAACTGTAGATGGTGGAAGCCAAGGAGTGTTCTGGGTTTTCTTAACATAAAACCACTGTCAATGCCTCCTTTCACTGACATGAGTCTTTTGCTACTGCATGTGAAACAGAACACCAGTCCCCATGCTGGATGGTAGAGACCCGAGATAGTTGGAATGATAGCAGTTTCCTCTCTCTTTTTTTCCCCCCCTATTTTTCACTATTGTGGCACAGAAAAAATGGGGTTTCATTCCTCCTACAATCATCAGCAATGCTAAAACTGAGTATTTTGACATTTCTGTATAAATGCTCATGCTAACTCTTACCTCTGTTGTTTTTTAGGAAAAAGAAGAGGTTTTTGTTCTCCTGGATTGTAGGGTGAATGCAGCTGGAGTTTTTCAAAGGTGCCATTAGCACAGATTGGACACCTCAGTTTTTAAATCAAATCTTGGTCTGACTGTCAGAGAAAGATGCAAAGCTCCATTATTCAAAGCTGTGCATTTGTCCTTTGATCTATCACTGGTAATTTAATACAGGGCTTTGCTGGCTCTAGTCAATTATTTTCCATAGCTGTTTGTGTTCTAAATGGCTTCTTGCTTTTGAGTGTTTTATGCATTTTGGTACAGCTTTCCCTGAACTATAAGGCTGTAGAGAGCAAATTAAATGAGAGCAGAGAGCTGATTTGCTAACATAATGTTTGCAGCTGCAGCTAAATGAAAGCCACCATAAGAACGTGCTCCTTCTGCACACAATGCAGCAGCAGTACTTCATTGATCACTTTTCAAAGAAGAGAGAAAACAAAAAAGTGACTAATTTCAAGTTGTATTCTTGTCACTTCTGACTGGAGAAAAAGCATCTATCAAAATATAGAAGAGGCTTTAAAACAATTCTTGGCAACAGTGCTGGGGAGAAGCATGGCAAGTCAAAGAGCAGATCCCTGTTGGTATGTTATGCCTATGCCCTGTTTCACAGCACATTTATACATGACAAGGGGGCCATGCACATCACGGATCCTCATGACAAGTGTGTCCTTGACTTTTGGAAGGGCAGGTTGCCTTATTCATGCTTTCTGACCCTTCACAGTTTGCAAGAATTTTACTTACAGAGGGTCCTAGAGAGGTAACTCTAGTATAATATACAGGATAATGTGGCAGGCTGGGGCCAGGTGCTTCTCCTCAAGCTTTGATAGCATCAACAAATGCCCTAACTCCCCACTGCACAGCTGGGCTACGCCCTTCCTTCCCCACATTTCTTCTCCACAAGGCTTCAAACCCTTCCTCTTGCTTCTCCTACAAAAAATAAATAATATCTGAAGTGGGCATGGGGAGAAGAGGCAGATGAGTGCTAGCCTGGAAAGAAGTAGGGAATCTCTGTTAGTTATCCAAGCCAAAGGGCCGCATTTAAAAATGCAGATGAACTAGGGATGCAAGTCTGGCTTCTGTTGTGTAAGTGTTGATATAGAAAATGAACCTCACAGTTAGAGTTAGCGATGTTTTTGTCAGTAGGTTCAGTCAGGACTAGAAGAAGCCCAGAACAGCTCCTGGGCCTGAGGATATTCTGCTTTTGAGGAACCTAAAAACATAACTACTTCCTGCTGTGTTAATTACAACAAGTATTAAAATGAACAGATAACAGCTCTTTATAAAAGCAAGGTTGCCTTTTGGAAGTGTACACTGCAGTATTGCTCTGGTGGGGAAGGGGGAGAGTGTCTCCTGGGCTGGCATGTGAAGCTGACCATGGCCCCTTGGCCTCAGGGGCACACATCCAGCAGGACCAAGGGGCTCCAGGAACCTTATCTCGACATGATACGTGATTGAATATTTTCCAAGAGATAGTGGCTCTGTGCATTAACATGGGCTTGAGGAAGATGCAGCACAGACTGTAAAGGACTCTGTGGAAGTCACAGACAGCACAGAGCTGGGTGGTCAGGTGTGGCCCAAAAAGAGGAAAAGAACTCTTCCTCTTATGCATAAACTAGAGTCAGACATTGCCACATTCGAGACAATAAGGTACAAGCAGAAATACACAGACCTTGGGAGGGACAAATGTTTGGCTGTTTGAGAAAAACACTACTCTGAGATGAACCTCTTTCCTGCTGGGATGTGAAATGCAGATGCACAGAGCTCCTGCTTCTTCCATTTTTTGTCTTCTTACCCTTCCATCAGTCTCATGTGGAGAACACCTTGTATAACTTTAATTTCTTACTTCTATGTCCACTTCTTCCTTGAAGTCCTCTGTTAAAACAGTGCTTCATTCCACTGCCTGGATGACCACTCTGATTCCTTATTTAGAATAATAGAATGGTTTGGGTTGGAAGGGACCTTAAAGATCCAACCCCCCTGCCATCAGCAGGAACACCTTCCACTAGACCAGGTTGCTCAAAGCCTCATCCAACCTGGCCTTAAACACTTCCAAGGAAGGGGCATCCACAACTTCCTTGGGCAACCTGTTCCAGTGTCTCACCACCCTCACAGTGAAGAATTTCTTCCTAATATATAATCTAAACATCCCCTCTTTCAGATTAAAGCCGTTACCCCTTGTTCTGTCACTACCTGCCCTAGATCTGCAGAATCAAACCTTACAACTCGTAGTTATAAAGCAGGTTTTATTCGCCAGCGGGCGACAGGGTGGATCACTCCATAAAAGCCCTGCACACCCCCACTCTTTCACAAAGGCATTATTTAAAGTACACACACATACATATTCACTAAATTTAGGATGGGTTAAGCTAATTAGTTCAAAAAAATTTTTAACATAAGTTCACTCCCATTCACGCTTGCGCACTGCCTCCTGTTGATGCGTGTTAGCACCCTTGTAGATCACTAGACCAACCAAAGCCAGCTCTCTTGCTTCAGACTGCAGGTGTTGCACACCAGTTCCTTCTTCTCTTGCTCCAGACTCCCCGCATACCAGGTGTCACAAGGCCTTTGCTGATAGTGTGGAATAGCTTGTTAGTTATTGTAAAAGTTTCCTACTTAACACAGACAAAACGATCTAAACTTGAAGTTTCCCACCTAACACAGATACAAAATGAACTAAACTTATTTTCTAAAATCTAACTCTTAATACAGCACTTTCTAAAATCTAACTGTATTTTATATGTTCACTTATCACCCTTATGAAAAGTCCCTCCCCAGCTTTCTTGTAGGCCCCTTCAGGTACTGGAAGGCCGTTATGAGATCTCACCGGAGCCTTCTCTTTTCCAGGCTGAACAGCCCCAAATCTCTCAGCCTGTCCTCGTAGGAGAGGTGCTCCAGCCCTCGGATCATCCTCGTGGCCTCCTCTGGACTCGTTCTAACTGATCCATGTCTCTCTTGTGTTGGGAGCTCCAGAACTGGACACAGCACTCCAGGTGGGGCCTTACGAGAGCAGAGTAGAGGGGGAGAATCAGCTCCCTCTACCTGCTGGCCACACTTCTCTTGATGCAGCCCAGGATACGGTTATTTGCCTTCTGGGCTGCAAGCGCACATTGCCAGCTCATGTTGAGCTTCTCATCCACCACCACTCCCAAGTCCTTCTCTTCAGAGCTGGTCTCAAGCCACTCATCGCCCAGCCTGTATTTGTACTTGGGGTTGCCAAGTACAACTTGGGGTTGTATTTTGTGTCCCTGTTCAGGTGGACAGCCTCCAAAGGCCTCAGGGTCCTTGGGTATCTGTGGTGGGTTGACCCTGGCTAGAGGCTGGATGCCCACCAAAGCCCACTCTATCACTCCCCCTCCTCAAATGGGCAGGGGGAGAAAAGTATAATGAAAAGCTTGTGGGTGGAGATAAGGACAGAGAGAGATCACTCACCAATTACTGGCACGGGCAAAACAGACTCGACTTGGGGGAAAAAACAAATTTACTTTATTACCAATCGAAATTAGAGGAGAATGAGAAGTAAAACCAAAACTTAAAACACCTCCCCCATCCCTCCCTTCTTCCCGGGCTTAATCTCTTTCCCGATTTTCCACCTCCTCCCCCTAGCGGCACAGGGGGACAGGGAATGGGGTTGGGGTCAGTTCATCACACGGTGTTTCTGCCGCTCCTTCCTCCTCAGGGGGAGGACTCCTTCCCCCGTACCAGCGTGGGGTCCCTCTCACGGGAGACAGTCCTCCACCAACTTCTCCAACGTGAGTCCTTCCCATGACTGACAGTTCCTCACGAACTGCTTTAGCATAGGTCCATTCCATGGGGTGCAGTCCTTCAGGAAGGGACTGCTCCAGCGCAGGTCCCCCACAGGGTCACAAGTCCTGCCAACAAACATGCTCCGGCGTGGGCTCCTCTCTCCACGGGCTACAGGTCCTGACAGGAACCTGCTCCAGCGCGGGTTTCCCGCGGGGTCACAGCCTCCTTCGGGCATCCACCTGCTCCAGCGTGGGGTCCTCCACGGGCTACAGGTGGTCATCTGCACCACCATGGACCTCCAGGGGCTGCAGGGGGACAGCCTGTCTCACCCTGGTCTTCACCACAGGCTGCAGGGGAATCACTGCTCCTGCGCCGGAGCCCATCCTCCCCCCTCCTTCTTCACTGACCTTGGTGTCTGCAGAGTTGTTTTTTCTTACATCTTCTCACTCCTCTCTCTACAGCTGCAAAGTGTGCAGCTTTTTTTCTCCCTTCCTTTTTTTTTTTCTTAATTATGTTATCACAGAGGCGTTACTGATTGGCTCGGCCTTGGCCAGCGGCGGGTCCCTTCTTGTAGCCGGCTGGCATTGGCTGTGTCGGGTCGGACATGGGGGAAGCTTCTGGCAGCTTCTCTCACAGAAGCCACCCCATGTCCCCTCCCCCACTGTTACCAAAAACCTTGCCAAGCAAACCCAATACTGTATCCCACAAGAAATACCAATCAATTTGATATGGTAACTAAAACAGTGGGATTTCCATTATTTTCTCATTTTGCCTTGACATTGAAAGGATAATGTGTGTAATACTCATTATATACGTGTATACATACACACAGTTTGAACCAGCAGCTGCTCACTGCAAGATGGAGCTGCTCACACCCCTTGCTGAGTGCCAGAGCAGTGTCAGACCTGCTGCTTCACTGCCCAAAGCATCTGTGTTCTGACATCGTTCTGTCCATCACCTACAGTTTTCATGATGGGAAAGGTAAGGTGATAAAAACCACATTGTAAGACAGAAGTGCTGAGCCAAAGCCTCCATCAACGACCACTCATGCTCTGAGCCCAGTGCTCTACAGCTCCCAGTTAAACCAGAGCCACCTTTCCTCTCCCACTGCTGCACTGCCCATGCAACAGGCAGGCAAGGACAGCTCTGACACCAGAGCACAGCTGTCTTGGTACTGGTGATGCTACAGCCACTCTGCAGGCACAGCCAGTCCCTTCACTGAGGGGAAAAGTCCAAACATCCATGTGCTCTGCCTGCCAGAGATGCTCCTCAGAGGCTTTCACAGGTCACAGGCCCTCCTGCCCAGAGCAGAACCACAGGCTTGTGATGACAGGGAAGGGAGTGCTGAGGGGATACCTGCTCACTGTCTACAGCTGCCTGAAAGGAGGGTGGAGAGAGGTGGGGGTGGGTCTGTTCAACCAAGGAACAAGTGACAGGACAAGAGAAAATGGCCTCGAGTTGTGCCCAGGGCAGTTGAGATTGGATGTGAGGAAGAATTTCTTTGCTGAAAGGGTTCTCAGGCATTGAAACGGGTTGCCCAGGGCAGTGGTGGAGTCCCCATCCCTGGAGGGATTTAAAAGATGGACAGATGAGGTGCTCATAGATCTGCTTCAGTAGTGGACAGGTATGATTGGACTCAATGATCTCAAAGGTCTTTTCCAATAAAACGATTCTATGATTCTATTTTTTTTTTTTTACAAATTTTTGATGTCATGTTCCAGACAAACCACTGAGTACTTCCACAAGACATTCCAGTAACAGTGCCTTGCCAGCTTTAAAAAAGTCACTTCCTTCACTCTGTTCATAATTTAAATTAAAAATATTGATCACTTACTTCTTATTAAACTTGATTTTAAAAGATTATCAAAGAAGACTTGAAGAATTCAATCTTACTTGGCTGATGGAAATGTCTTGCCAACAGCCTATATTCACAGCTTGTTAAAGTGCTAAATCCCACAGTTTTGGGGGCAACAACACCTAGTTCTACAAGTTCAAAGCAGTTATCTTCTTGATTTTAGTTGATTTTAAAGTCCATCTCAACAGCTGCATCATTTAAAAGTAAGAATTTATTAGGAGCTGAGGGAAGAAAATACAGTACACTTAGCCCCTGTGTTGCATGAATGAGATGACAGGGAAGTATATTTTCCAATCTAAAATCCTGAAGGACTGAAATTGTTTTGTTGCCATATGTAATTTTCCTTGCAGAATAAGTCGATCAATTTTAAAAGCAAAATATTTTTATTATTTAAAAAATGTTAATATGTATGGAAAGTATAAGCAGGCATACTTTAAAAAGGATTATTTTAACAAAATGTTTATTTATAAAATAAATACTAATAAAATATTGAATTATATATTTGAAAGATTAAAAATTGATATACACATTTTAGGGATAATGCATGTTGATTTTCCATCATGATTTAAATGTGTGATTTGAAATCAGTTGAATTAAGTCACCTTGAATGTCCCACCCATTTGCTCTTAATTAGCTCATAACTGAGCCTGGACTTAGGAAACATAAAGACACATCAAAAGTGAATCAGTTATGACTGACAAAACTTTCCAAATGTCCCTTTCTTTTCAACCCCTTTTCTTCCAGAAAAGTCTCACTTAGTGGAATCATTTGTGAGATCTGTGATTTTTTTCCTTTTGAATATGTTTCCACCTAAAAAATTGCTATTACTTCCCCTGCATTTAACTTTAAGTCTTTTCTGTCATGGATAACCCACCCAATACTCAGAGAAGAGACATCAAAGCTCCACCTCAGCCTTGAATTTTCTAAGATGTTCTTTATTTTTCGTCAGCAAAAAAGGTTTTGTCTATGCTAAATGTGCAACATACTGTAGATTGCTAAGAAGCTGATTTTTAAAAGAGAAAATGAGGTCATGCATCAACGTTCTGCTTCATTTTTTTAGTCTTATCTCAAAAGCTACTGTGCTGTGTCCTTAATCCTCTGGGAATGGATGGTTGTTAACCATAAATTGTCCTTATATTTATAAGCTTTGCACTAAATATAAATTGCCTCCTTTTTTTGTCATAATCTCTCCCTCCTTGAATTCAGTCTTTCAAAACAAAACCAAAATAACTTTCAGTATTCTTATCTATTACCTGATCCATTATTCGTCTACTACTAATGTCTTTTCTAATTGGCTTCAAGGTTATTAAAGAATCCATAGGTATTTAAGACATATAATTGGAGGTGTCACTTATGGTCATTTAATAATATGCATGTCTGCCTCTTTGTAGGCAAACAAATGAAAGCTGCTAGCCTAAATTAAGATTTGCTTCTACTAGTCATACTGCTGGATTTAAAATTACTCTTTATAGCTGGCTTGCCAGAACCTAGCAGAGAACATACTGCCATAGCATTTTAACAGTTTAACCAGGGAGACCTACCTTTCAATTAATGCATAATTTTTTTAAGGTTCACTAGAAAGGGGGGAAAATTAACCTTAGTTTTCTTAAAGAGAAAGACTCGGGAGTCTGCTACATAGCCATATCCAAAACATAGCTAAAATTAACTACATTGTTTGGAAGTCTCTCTTTCTAATAAAACCTATAACTGATGAAGTCCAGGCTGCTAGTAAAAGGGAGCAGGCAAGCGTATAAGACCACCTTGCTTTTCTTTGTTAATCTGGCAGACTATATTGGCTGTGCAAAGAATGCCTATCTGGAGAGAAAATATGTCCCTGCTCTTGCTGAGGTGTACATCAGACAGTACCTGTTACATGCTTTGCAGAAGTTCTCTTTAACTTGTTCTGTTGGTCTGTAGCCAAACAGCAGACTTGTTATGGATTTGGGCAAGAGAAAAAGTAGTAGCAAAGGGGTAGGAGGACGAGGCTAATTCTTCCATAGAAAGTATTGAAGGAGACAAGCAGCTGTCAAATAAAAACATTTCAGAATATTTTAAAATGAGGCATTTGTATTTTTTAAATATCAGATGTGTAGATTGCTGTTTTCTACTTTAGTTCCATAAGCCTCCCAATGATAGGACCAGAAAAAATGGCAGGAAGATGCACCAGAGGAGGTTTAGGTTGGACATTAGGAGAAGGTTCTTCAACCAGAGGGTGGTGGAGCACTGGAACAGGCTCTCCAGGGAGGTGGTCATGGCACCAAGCCTGACAACATTCAAGCAGCATTTGGACAACGCCCTCAGACACACAGTCTGAATCTTGGGATGGTTCCATGCTAGGACAGGAGTTGGACTTGATATCCTTGCGGGTTCCTTCCAACTCACATCATTCTATGATTCCATGGTTTTCAGTAAACACTCAGGTACCAGTTATGGTACAAAGACTCAAGTGGACAATTTGTTTAATTTATGGGTCACAAAGCTTGGGAATAAGTTCCTACTGTCCCCATTGAGCCAATGCAAGGCTTGCTGGTTTTTTTGCTGCTTGAGGTACCTGAAAATACAAATGTCAGTAGCACTAAATAACAGGCATGAATGGAAATGGCCATTTACAGTGCTGCTTTGGTTGAAGCAGATTAGTATGTGGCTCACAACAGTGACCTGACCATTTCTAAACAGCTACAGGAAAGTCTAACTCATCTGGACAACATTTGCTCACTTTTTTGTTTCTATTTAAAAGACAAAACAATATAAAAATAACCCAGCCCAGCCCAAAACAAGAGAAACACCTACCTCTAAATCTGTTTTCCAATTTGCAATACTCTTTTAACGCTGTCGTAAGGCATATCAATGCAAATGGCAAAAGCCAGGTAAAATCCCTGGCCCTGCCAGGCCACCTACCTTACCCACAAAAAGGCTGTCTGCTGACCCATGAAGCCGCAAGAGGGATGACTGATTGCTGGTGGGCAGCCAGTAAGTGTCTGGGATGACACACAGACAGCTAATGCACTGCTGTCGCTGCACAAAGCATTTCTAAAAGGGAAACAAGAAAAAAGGAGATGGGGGGAAAGGTCAATTTTCTTGAGCAGTTTTTTTTAACAATCACAAATCACCTTGGTCACCAATTTTACAGTAGCTAAAGTCAGTGTATGACGCTAATGTGTTTGTTCAAGTCACGGTATACCTGCAGTGTGAGAATTACATGCTTTGTACTGGTTAATTTTTGTCACATTTTCTCCTGACAATAGCCTGTTCTATTTATATTATGCAAAGTGAATAAGCTTCCACATTGTACATAACCTTCTTGCAACAAAATGAAATTAGACTAGCATCATTAAACAAGCCTCATTGTCTTCATATCAACAGTGATCTCATCTGACATCAGGGACTGTAACTATGTTGGTAGATGAGTTTCTCCTGCTATTAGACAATACTGATCTTCCTATTTGTTCCATGCTTTCTTTCACATAAGAGAAATTGCTTCATTTTGTCAATTAATGCTTATGGCAGAAAGTGGTTGAGTTTGTTCAGGAAGAACAAGTCAAAATACCTTTGTATTTTGTATTCAGAAATCTACAGAGAGAGTAGAGGCTGTTACTTTTTTAATAATTAATTCTGATGGCCACACATTTCTGAGAGCCAAAGTAATATACTCACAAGACTAAAAAAAAAAACAAAAAAAACCACCAAGATTGAAGAATGTCCACTGTATTGTCCTTGTCCAGCAATTTATCAGTCTTTGTGCAGTGAATCACTGGTGGGCTATAAATTATTAAATGCTACAACTGCAGAACGTTATAAAGATGCACAAACTTCCCTGTGAATGGGAAAGGAATAAAATTTGGGAACATGAAAAGTAATAAACATTGAAAGCATGCCAGCTTGTGTTTGGTTGAAAATGCTATAGTGTGAGCATTGGAAAATCAGTATGTGGATAATTTTCAAAATAATTAAACCATCTCAGGTGACTTTCAAAAAGTTTTAGGCTTTGCATTAGGCTTTGAATGATAAAAGCTGTGGAGTGCCAGCAGATATCAGGGCTTTGACCTGAGCAGCCCAAACACAAAGGCAAAGAGTAACTCTGAACAGGTGTGCTCAGGTGTTTGCTCTATTCAGATCTTCCTGCACCTGCCAAAGAGGCTCGATGTTGGGGTGAGAGGCATACTTTAAAGGACAACTGTTAAATACAGAGCTGCTGAATTTACTTGTTCTTTATACTGCTCTGCCCTCATTATGGCACAGTCTATTTTATCTGACTGATATGGCCATTAACAGACTTCAGCAACACCTGCAGAAAAGGATGAAGTGGTTGGGCAAACATACTGTGTACCTGAAATTTATTATGGAAAAAAAAAGAAAAACAAACAATATTTGCATAAGCAAGGGTAAGGAAAGGTTTTGTTTCCTTTTCTTATTTGCTTTCATTTCTATATTGCTAATAAGATCTTGTTAATAAGTATCTTCAAATAAAGTTTGTACAATTTTATATCAGTGGTAAACAGTTGTCCTTGCTCCCATTCTGAAAGCTCTTGAATTTTTACAGTGCAACCCACATGACCTTGTAACCAGAAAAGAAGACTAAATTAAGAGAAATAGTTGTTTACTCATGTGCAAAGATCTGCATTTGGTTAAGGGAAATCATTAACAGGTTGTTCAACATCACATGAATTAAGGTACCAGGTATTTATAGATAATATACCTATAAACAATAATTAAACTACTAGTCCATTGTTTGCTCTTTTAGTTTTGCTCATACAGAAATGTAACATTCATTTTAAACACATTTTTTATAGCAAAAAGCTGGCATATAAATAAGGAGTCATATGAAACACAGAGCCCTCCGCTTCAAGTAGAAAAAGGTAGATGAAAGAGACCTGCACTCTGACCAGCTTTTACTGAAGTGGCCCATTTTAAATGACCTCTTTTAGGTTTTATAGGAGGGCACTTTTGATACATCACTTCCTCAGAGAGCCCAGATTTAACAAAGCATCCCTGAAGGAAATACTGTTGGGCCATTTACCAGCCCTCCTGTATAATGAACACTGCAAATGACTCCTGCTTACATGGCACTGCAAGTCCTGCACAAAGGAACTTCACTGAACTGTAAAGCATCCTTACTATTGATTAAAACTGAGGGACATGGAGTTTTAAACTAATGCTGAACCTTTGAATTATGCAGCTGCAAGACGCTACAGTAAATTCTGATACAGCAATGGGAAGCAGCTACTTGAACTTGGTGTCTTGATTTCCCAGGCAAACAAAGGATAAAATACAGCCTAGAGATCTACATTCAGCTGCCATTTTAGGAGCAAAAATATTCCCCTTAGTTGTTTCTCTTTTAGACACCTGCCTTAGATTCAGCTTCTTACTTGTTCAACTTAAAGATACAGCAGTTTGGTACTAAAAACACGAAGACTTCAAAGGTGGGCAGTGTAGCACGGAGTCTGCCTCTGCTGGTGCACAGAGCCATGCAGTTCAGCCAACCTTTTATTGAACCTATTTGAATTAATGTGGTCTGACTGCCTGTCTGCCAAGTCTTTGAGTCACAGGCCTTCATCCAAACTCTGATAAGTAGAAAAGACTAACTGGATCCAGCTCCAGATACAAACCATTCATCTCTAAGGGATGTATTCTGACCTGCAGGATATTGCACCCACAGGGAACTGAAGTGTGAGCATCTATAACAGTTGCCAAACACAGTAAGCTGAAATGCATAGATAGATAGATAGATAGATAGATAGATAGATAGATAGATAGATAGATAGATAGATAGATAGATAGATATAGATATATATATATGATTTTATAATGCTTCCTCTTCACCAAGACAGGGACTGATAGACTGGCTCTGTTGGTGGAAACAGCTGTGTAAAACTGAAGTACCAGGGTGAGGCTGACAAGTAGAAAGAGAGGAACTAAAGAGCTGCGGGCTCTTGGTTCAGTGCAGGCAGATAGCCCAGCTCCCAGTCTTTATTTGCCAATTAACTAAACTATATGACTCTCTCTTGCCTGAAGATAGGGTACTACCTCTGAATAATTCCTTTTGTAACATTTATTAACAGAATGAGAGTACTCTTCTTCCTCCTATTTTAAACCTTCTCCCACCCATGATGGCCATAAATGTTAAGATGAAAGATTTTGCTCTAGGGAAAGGATTTGGTGCCTTTTTCCATGATATCCTGCTCAATCTTGCCCCCTGAGACTTCTCACCAAAAAATCTTGTATGCAAGTTTGTATATCTACAGGTGGACTGAACCACAGGTATTTTGCCTCAGGCATCACTACTGAGACCGGTTTCATGCACGCTAAGATTAACTTCCCAATTTTTATTTAGTTATATCCTTAACACCTAAAACCAATTGTAGAAGAATACTGTTAAAATGGTTTTTAAAAATAAATACTATCTGATTTTTTAAAAGCCAGCATGAATTACGCATCTGATAACTGATGCTTACTTCATCTAGTGCTCCTGCTGAGTGCAATAGAGGAGTTGCCTGCATCTCTTTGTTCTTCCTTCCTCCAGAGATTGATTATATCCCAGGCTTGTTTAACATTCGAATTTCATCCTGCTGCAATACATTGTTTATTAAACTTTTATCTGGTTGGGGACAGGGATTCCCTCTTTTATGCACTGTGAGGAAAAAGGGCTGGGTGGAGGTGGGGGGGGGAACAAATAAAACCCAGAAGAATTGTTATTCCTGTCAATTTTCCTATTTTGATGGCAAAATAGAAGGAAAGGAAAGGAAAGGAAAGGAAAGGAAAGGAAAGGAAAGGAAAGGAAAGGAAAGGAAAGGAAAGGAAAGGAAAGGAAAGGAAAGGAAAGGAAAGGAAAGGAAAGGAAAGGAAAGGAAAGGAAAGGAAAGGAAAGGAAAGGAAAGGAAAGGAAAGGAAAAGAAAGGAAAGGAAAGGAAAGGAAAGGAAAGGAAAGGAAAGGAAAGGAAAGGAAAGGAAAGGAAAGGAAAGGAAAGGAAAGGAAAGGAAAGGAAAGGAAAGGAAAGGAAGAAGGCTGCATGGCGTATCCTGGCCATTACTGGTATTAAAGGATTGTATATGACTTGCTTGCTGTGCCTTGTGATTCTGTGCCCAAGGGTATCTTAAAGCTTCAGGAACAACACTAGTTTATCAGTGTTTTAAGCTTTCAAGTAAGCTCAAGACAAAACCCATTTTCTACTGGAACTGGTGCAGGTCTCTCACCCTTCTGACTGCCCTCTGATAAACACCTAACCAGTCCCATAACACAGCCAAACCTTCACTGACAGAGGTCCAAAGTGCTGCCATGCTTGTGATTAAATAGTGTCTCAATTAGAACTAGCTGATTATTTTTCATAAGTAATTAAAATGTTTTTTCAACAGAATTGACTGAATTAGATGCATATTTTTAAATTTCAAATTGCAATCTCAATATACGACAGAAGAAACTACTTTCAGATTTTCAATTCAGGTTTCATCTGGCATGATCCGTTTTTTTGTTTTGTTTTTTTTTTTACCTGCTTTCTCAGGAAAAGAAGGATGAAGTTGCAAGGAAGAAGAAACATTTTGTTTTCTCCGTTCCTCTTCCATTTAAAGGTGCACGGGAGATGTACCCTAAAATTTATCTTTGCAGTTTTCACTGCCAGGCTACTTCACCTATCATACCTATGCCTTAATCTGAATGAATAGGTCTTATGTTCTGGTTTTATTTAAAATTCACCTTGCAGGACAATGGCAGCCAGTTTTGTAATTATCAATGCCTTAAGCTTGAGAGCAGGACAGTCTGGCCCAGTATGTAGCAACCAAGACTATAACAATAAACTGCACTCTGTGTGTGACCCTCTGGGAGGAATCCAATGCGATTGGATTTTGCATCCAATCAGATGCAAACTCTTTAAAGTGCTTTATTTAGTGCTCTAAGGAAGACAAGGCAACATCCTTTGGAGGGGCTGACATGTTTGTGCACACTTCCCTGGGGAATGACATCCAGAAGAAATAACCAGCCGAGTTTACAATAATCAGCATGTGATATGGATCCACTCTATGATCTTACAGACAATTTTTTTCTTACAGCAACTACTGTCCCTATTCATAAACAGTGATGCCAAAACCCAGTAGCTGTCCAGAATAATAATCATCATAACTGGCTTTAGAACTGTAAATTTATCAGGCTGCTTTACGACACAAGACTAAAATGGTAAAACTCTACAAGTACATTTCACAAATTCAACAAAAGGACAAAAAATGCAAATCTTTATTCTGACTGTAAAGACTTCTACTGGAGATTATATATGTGAATTATTTTGCTCCGTGTTGTAATCTACTCTGTATTACATTATTTCACATTGCTATTACTATTACTAATCTTCTGCATACAATAAATCCTAAAATCCACCAAGGAAAGGAAAGGAAAAATTCAAATGCTTGGTAAACTCTAAGCTTTCCATACAAGGAGAGAATTGATCGTAACCATCCTTACTTGTTAAAACATAGTGATAAATGTTGACTGAATTATGAGTGAAATCACATCACTGCTTTTTTTTCCTCTCTTTATTTATCAAAATCCAAAGGAAGTTTTTAAAATGAAACGTAATGGTTTCTCATTCCAAGAGGTAGGAATCTGTTGGTTTTTCTTTTTTGGTAAAATACAGCTGCTGAAAATGAAAATGTTTCCAAACTGGAGAGGTGAGTCATGACTGGGACTTTAGGAATTTGAAATAGAAAGAAGTCTATGTGATGTACCAGAAGGCTATTGAAGTTCTCTGCTTGTTGCCATGTAGGTACATTTCTGATTACCTTATAATCCAGTGCTAGTTTTCTCTCTTAGCAAGTTATGACCTTTGTTTTCAGCAACCTAGTAACATTTCTTAAGGCAGCACTAGACTGATTTGGACACTGTAAGTAAATAAAAAATGTATAAAAACAAGTCCTATTTATTTTTGATTTACAAAAGCCTTCAATTCCAAACTTAATTTACCTATTTATTCTTCACTTGCTTTTCATAAATACTGGAACTTATTACAATCACATGTCCACATATGTAAATCTCCTACTTTACAGTGTGAGTAATGCAGTTTTCTGTGCACCACAGAACCAATGCTCAGTGGTGGGTACGTACTGCAGTATCCCATGGGCAGCTGGGAACTGCGCAAGAAATTGTGCTCTCAAAGCAGGTCCCTTATGCAGATGTCCACTCCTAAGGTGTTATCCCTGCAAAAAGCAGAGGTTGAGCCTCTGCATGCTTCAGGGGTGGGCAGTGGAAAGACATGTCTAGAAGAGCTCACCTCTCCTGTATATAGTACTGCTGCCTCAGAAACTCTTGTGCCTGAACAGTAATTTGATGGGTAGAAAACAGTTTAGCCAAAACACCATTTTTGTATAAAATACATGACATTTTTAATGGGATACTGTAAAATTCTATAACATTGGTAAATTATTTCAATTCTGAATATCACTACTTACATGGCTATTTTCACATAATTTCATTTTTTCAATATTAGCAATGTATTATAGGACATAAACTGTGTCTATATCATAAGTCACTAAATACAGCCACTACCTTGTATTGCTTTAGACATTTTTCTCTACTAAGTGACTCATAAAGGAGATTATTAACTCTAGGTAAAACAAGATGTTACCTGTCTTTCATTTTAATAACTTAAATGTTATTTTAATATTGTTACAGTGACCTTACAACAGGTACACGTTCTGTTGCATTGCTGTGAAAAAGTGTAACATTCTTAAAAACATTCCACAGGGAATTCCCTGGGGAAGCATTGTTTTGTTTGTCTCTACTAAAAAAGCACCAGCTATATAAGGGGGTTGATAGAAAGACAGAGAGTGCCTGTTATTGTGTTTCCCTCACTAAAGCCAGACTAGATTTGTGCAAATCTGACTTTTTTCAAGTTTTACAGAACTGCAGAAGAAAATGAGGCTTCACAGATAGACCTCACAGTAATTTCACTGTAGTAATTTCGAAAAACCAGAGAACTAGTTTGAAAAACTAGAGAACCCAGCGATTTTGAGCAATTTCCTGACCTGTGCACAGGAAAGGGGGGGAAATAAAATTCTGAGGGCTACTGGAAATGGCATTTTCAGGCAACTAGCCCAAGGATTTTCATAGTACTGTCTGTAATTGAAGTACAGTGGGGAAAATTGCCTCTTTGACCTGTATGGTATTTTGATTAAATATGCATGCACTGAACTATGACAAAATGAGGCAGCATATCAGGTGGCTCAAGACATAATAAACTAAATTCATGTCTTCTGCAATTCTTTTGAAGACAGCGGTATTCTTCAAGGGACAGACTTGGTCGGAAGACTTTCCTGCCCTTTTTTTTTCCCCCTCTATCTGGACATTTCTTCCTTTTCATGTAAGATGGATAAAACATGGTATTAGGCTCCATGAGGAGAGCTTTGAACCTGGCAGTTCCAAATTTTACCTCCAAGTCTATTGCAGTCTGATCACAAATGCACATCACAGGAATAAAGAGAAATGTGATACTAAAGAAAATAATAGCTGTATATCCCAAATATAAGTCCTATCAAAAAGGACAATATCTGCTTCTATTCCATTAGCTAAATGGGCTTTGTTGATTTGTTACAGATAGTTTCCCCTCTTAAAGGGTAAGAAAAAGCCAGAGTCTATAAACATTGCATGTACTCAGACATCAAAAGTAGTGAACCAAGCCCAATCCAAAAGTGTGTTACTGTCCCACCTGTGTTAGCTCTTCCAAAAGCATGAACAACATTGGTGGATTCAACCAGCAGTTTTCAACTGACAAAGAGACAGCCCCTCACGGATGTGTGCCACCAACTCAGTAGCATCAGTTCCAAGGCTCAAGCCAGAGGCTGGGAAAGAGCCCATGGATCAGCACTCAAGGGCAGGAAGAAAAGCCACCTGCCTGGCATGCACAAATCTGTCAGTAGCTCTTATGACTGGATACAACAAAAACAAAGTATGGTGGAGACAATTTTCAATGGGCAGTTCAACCAGATTAGACCCTCTTTGTCTTAGCGCTGGCTGGCCTGAGATTTGTAATAGTCTGCCCAGTGTGATGAGAGCAGTCATCTCCATTTCAGCAGCAGAAACTTCTGAGACTGCTCTTCAGTGTCAAGCCTCCTCTTGAAAGTAGATAGAGCTGATTCTTTGTCCTGAATGCTCTCGCTTTCTAACCGCTCCTTTCTTGTCGTCAAGAAACGCAATTGGCAAAAAATTCTTCCAGGGCAACCCCAAAGACTACCACCGACAGCTCTCCCCCATGGCTTTTGCCTACACAGTCCCACAAGAATTGTCCGTGTTATTTACCACATAGAGAAAGAGGCTGGAAGATGATGGAAGCTGAAGGGATACCAATCTGAAGGCAACATCGAGCCTAGCATTTCATTTGTGCTGGATATGACTTTTTCACAATCTCTGCCTGAGATCAGCACCTGGATGACAGGCAGCCAGCCAAACCTGAGTCCAGGCAACACTCCTGAGTGTGGCCTGATGCTGTATCTGATTGTTCAGGTGTCTGTCTTCAAATTAAAGTAAGCTTCACTTCACCTGGCAGCATTCTTCCAAAGCCCACCTAGAAATTAACATCTACTGAAATCTTGACTTCAGAGACAAAATGTTTACATGCCAAATTTAATAGCTTCCCAAATATTTGACAGCTTAATTTGGTTCAAAAGACTTATATTTGGACCATAGCAGTTCAAGCAGAGGACCATTATGCCTATTCTCTTTTGTCACTGGAGAGTTTAAAATCATAATCAGAGACTTAGATATCAAACTGAAAAATGACATTTTCATTCTGAGCCACTTGAAAAAAAAAGACTACAGTATAAGCCAACTCTGTCCTGCCAACCAGATATCAGTTTAAAGATTGGATTGTACCTGACATTCCCTAGTGAGGATATGTGTGAAATGTTATAGTGTATGCTGCATGACATTCTCTCCAGTCATTCTGTACAAAATCCCTTAGGTCTATGTCCACCCACCAAACCAACCACAGTGGGAATGCCAAGAAGTAGGAACAAGGTACAAGTTAAAATAGGCCACAGAAAACACCTTTTCCTTACATCATCCACACTGCTTCTGTATATGTTATGGTTCAGCAGGGTGGGTGTAAATAGCTCTGAAATATGAAGGTCGATTTGAAAGGATTATATTGACTCTGCCTAATAGCAAAATATGCTTCAAGTGCTGTTTAGTACAAACAATAAAGCAGTTATTACAGCAGGAGCAGATACTGACCTCTGCTTGTGCTGGCAAACATTTTCATTACAAGACTCTTGTGCCTTTTTCATTTGTCTGTCAGTTTGTTTGTTTGTTTGTTTGTCAGAATTTTTTTTGTAAGGCTATTTTTTTTCTTTTTAAGATCCTCACTATTTTCAACAGGTCTGTGAATATTGCAGGAACCATCTGGATGGTCATGTGCCTTTTTCTCTTTTTTTTTTTTTTTTTTTTTTTTTTTTTGTAGTCCTATCAAATTTTGCTCAGGTTTAGTAATTTTAAAAATATTTTATAATCCATCTGGTTCCTGTCCCTCATCTACATTCTGCAGGACAATGCTGACAGCCTGCCAAACTAACTTGGCGCAGACATCTGTAAGGCTGGGATTTTGGCTACACGTAAGTGTTTGTAAGGGTTGAGTCTCCAGTTCTCTGTGTGGCTGAGCATTTGCCTTTTCTCTTAATTGAGAGAGGTATGAAAACACCAACAAATCTTCTGTCACTCACTGTCCAAGTCAAGGGGCCACCCCATTAAGTCAAATAGTTTAGACTACATTCTTGCTATGGAAAGGATCAAAGGATCATGAACCAAAAATGTTTTGCTTCCAGTCCAAGGGAAGGAATTCCATGCTGCAGTTGCCCCTCTCAGTGGCTGGAAGTCACACTGGCTACTCAGAGAGAATAGGAGCTCAGCTGTAGGTGGCAAGATAAAGTGATGCTAACAGCAACAAGTACCCAAGCAGGGTGACCTGGGCTTAGACCCAAAAATACAGAAGGTACCGTACTTTTTGAAAATATGAGAGGTGTGATCAGTTTTAGATTTCTCAGAGCCCTACTAGGGCTGTTCACACACTACATGATAGCCATTTTGGATTTTCTCCAGACATATCCAAAGAGGTAATAGTCACCCACGCTGTTAAAATTACTTCTCTAAGCTGCTATGAAACAGAAATTCACTCTCAGTATCCTTTTCTGTTTCTTCCTTTCGTGGGGAGAATTTATTGGTTATATGTTTTAAAGTAAGATTCATTATGTTGCCCCAAGCAATGTTTGAAGCTGCCGATCCTAAAGATCAGATTTTTAACTATGAGGAGACTGGGGGACAATTGTTCAGGGGATTTTGTTGTTTTTAACAGACCTACAGCATGTTTCTGTCAGGATGGGAATGTTGGGGAAAAGTAGGGAACCTTAAACTTTTTGTGGGGAAGATTTCTGCTTAAGTAGATGGAATTGCATGGTCATAAAATCCATTTTCCAGTTTGGTCCAATATAGATTATGCCAGTACATCTTTCCCTTTTTGTACCCCTTTGACTCCTCAGCCCCAACTGTAAGTACAGTTGGTCATTGTAAGTGTGCTTTGATCGCTCTGCCAGTGCTTCTTCAGATGGGACCAGGACAGTTATCTCACCATTGTACTTGGCACTGGTGAGGCCACACTTCAAGTACTGTGTTCAGTTCTGGGCCACTCATTACAAGAAGGACATTGGGGTGCTGAAGTGTGTCCAGAGAAGGGCAAAGAAGCTGGTGAAGGGTCTGGAGCACAAGTCTTAGAAGGAGTGGCTAAGGGAAATGGGGTTGTTTAACCTGGAGAAAATGAAGCTCATGGGAGACCTTATTGCTCTGTACAACTACCTGAAAGGAGGGTGTAGAGCGGTGGGTCTCACTCTTCTCCCAAGTAACAAGTGACAGGATGAGAGGAAATGACCTCAAGTTGTGCCAAGGGAAGTTTAGATAGGATATTAGGAATAATTTATTTACTGAAAGGGTTCTCAGGCATTGGAACGGGTTGCCCAGGGCGGTGGTGGAGTCCCCATCTTTGGAGGTATTTAAGAGTCATGTACACACAGTGCTTAGGGACATGGTTTAGTCAGTGTTAGGTTAATGACTCGGTGGTCTTAAAGACCTTTTCGAATCTAGGCAATTCTGTGATTCTGTGTGTGATTCAGACCCAAATTAAGCCTCGACTGGAGACATAGAGCAGAGAAAATTCAAAGTTATGAAGCTTTCTTCTCATTTACAGTACTCTAAAGGAGCATTATTGAAGGAAGAAAAGGTTAAAGATTTATATCTATGCCTGTCTTTAGTACTCACAATTGACTCAGGTTGTTAAAACTCAATTTTCTGTCGCCGTGTTTAAAACATAAAATCTTTTGCGTTCTATTTGGATTTTCCTTTATTCATTGCTTGAGCTTTCATAGGTCCTTTAAAACTGAAATGAAACTGTAAACTGTGAGGAGGTTGCTCGTTAGTGGTGCAAATACAATACTACAACCAGCCACGAGTATTGATTTAATACAGAATCGATGTCTCCCTTAAAAAACACTAAATCCTCTGTTTGGTTGGGTGTGTGGTGGGGTTTTTTTGTTTTGGTTTGTTTTTTTAATCTTAGTGAAAATCAAATTATGAATTTGGAAACTACAGCACGGAAACAAAAAGCCTCATCTTTTAAAGAAGTCCGTTTCCCTCACACGTCAAAATTTTAAATAAAGGAAAAAAAAAAAAAAAAAAAAAAAAAAAAAAAGAAGAAGAAACAACAGAAGGCATGAGAAATGTGAAACTATTCGGAGAACACTGTTCCCTCTGAGGACGGGGCCGATGTTTCCGTCGCGGCTTGGGCAGCGCCGCGCGTCGGGGAGCCACCCGGGGCGGGGATGCTGTCCGAGCCGCCCAGGGCTCGGCGTGGGGGCCGCGGGGCTCCGGCCCGTTTGGCCACGCCACGGGCCAGAGAGCCGCCGGAAAGGTCTTTCCCCCGTCGAGGAGACGCAGGGAGGCTGGCGGTGCCGGGCACCGAGGAGCAGGAACCGCCCCCGCCGCCACTGCACCCGGAGGACGTATCCGGGGTCCGGGGCCGCTCGCCCGCTTCCTGTCCGTGCGAGGAGCGGGGGTCCGCACGGAGACAGGCAGAGCGGGACGGGGTCAGGCGCGTCCCGCCTCCCTGTGCCCGCTGCGGGGATTTGCGCTCCCGGGCACCGAAGCTCCCCCGCTGCCGACCCCCTCCCCACTCCCGCGGGGGCTTCTCGCAGGGGTTTTGTGAGGGGGAGGTTCTGTGACCGTCTTCCCGCCATCCCTTGCCCTGCAGCTCGGGGGTAGGAGGAAGATGAAGGAAGCACAGGAGCTGCACCCCTCTTGCCGCCCGGCGTGATGCCGCTCCGGGTGGACCCAGCTCCCGGGTCCCAGGGCTCTCGGCAGCGTCGGGAAGCCCCCGTCCCGCAGTCAGGCGCCTGTCTCTGGGGCGCAAGGAGGGACCCTGAGCAGTCTGACATGCGGGGCCGGAGAACGGACACGCTTTCCCAGCTGGGGTCTTTCCGAAGAGCTTGCAGAAAGGTTTGAAAATAAAAAAAAATATATAAATTAAAAAGGTCAAAACGTGCAGAAACGCACTTGCAGGATTCGGCGGGACTCGGGGGAGGGGGCGGCGAGACAAGGAAACCCGGCTGCAAGGCAGCAAACCCGCCGCACGGCAGCTCTGCCACCGCACCGAGGCCCGTCGTCCCCTCCGGCGCGGTCCTGCGCTCCCACCCTGCTCCCGTCCCCGCTCCCGCCCCGCTCCCGTCCGTACCCAGCCCGCATCCCCGGCGAGCAGGACTCCCCAAGTCAGAGGATATCGGAGCACTCGGGAGAAGTTTCAGGTCCCTAATCGCTGCAGGCTGACTCTTCTGACACTCCAGCACTTAAGGAATATCTAGGACATAGGTAGGTAGGAGTGATCAAAGAGGAGATAAGATCGAAGATCGCTTTAATTGCGAAAATTAGGTCAAATAAGGTTTTCAGAAAATCAGCCATGTATCTGAGGCTGTTAAAAGCACTATTGTCATTTAATGTAAGCTGTTGAAGTTCAGAAATGACTGGACACTTACATTCACGTGACACACAGATTTAACATTCCCTCTTACCTACAGGTAACATAGATTTACACAAAAATAAACAGGAAAAAAATATCTATATATTTGGTCAAGCATTCATTTCAGGCAGCCCGCCGCAGAGGTCCACGGCAGCCGTTCTAGTGCCAGCACCTGGCCCAGCTCCATCCCCCCCCGGCCCCAGGTGCCCGCGGCAGCCGGCGGGAGGCCCGGGGGCACAGCGGGAAGCGCAGAGGGGCTGTGCGACGCGGCCGGCAAGGCTGTTCTGCCGTCCTGCCCCAGCTTCGGGACAGGCGGGGAAGGGGAAGCACCCCGGGTTTCCTGGGGGCCAAGTAGCCAGGATTGACGGGAGTGGGGGGGACACTGCGGGGGGCTGTTTGCGGAGCCGCCACGGGGACCAGCCCTCGGTATCGCAGTGACACTGCCTGTTTCTGGCCGCGGCTCGCAGCTTGTGGACAGGGTCGTGCTTACCAGCGCTGTGGCTGTCCCGGGGGAGGAGAGACCCTGCCCCGTCCCACCCTGCTCCCAGACACCGCTTTGGCCACCTGCGGCTACCGCCGGCGGATGCTCTCGGCCCCTCCCCTACCGCCGCGGAGCACATGGCAATGTTTTTGTCCATTGGTTTGGTTCTTTTTGTTGTTGTTTGTTTGTGGATTTGTTTTTGTTGTTTATTTGTTGTCCCCGAGCAAAATATGCCGCATCTGGCCGCCTTCGAAGAAACCGCTAAGTCTCCGGAGAAACCTTCAAGCGGCTTTTTTTTTTTTTTTAAAAAAAAAAAAGGACAGAAAGAGACGCTGCTTCGCAAGCTGCTTAAACTCCCTGTGCCGCTGCGTGCGCGGTCAACTCGGGGACAATCGCACAGCACCAAGCCTTTCCTTGGTGGGAAACCATCGGTCAAAGGCATTTAAAAAAATATCTCCATATAATGAGGCGTGCGGTTGGGGTTTAAGCCCCATTGCCTCCCTGCGCTGTAACGAAGGGAAGCACGATGAACTGGAACGTCCTAACAGAGCAGGAGAGCAGCTGTTAAGACACATGTAACGCAGACGGGGATGTTGGTGTAACTAACTTGCAAGGTTACAAAACACGACCGCATTTCCCCCAAGAAAATCCACTTGGTTTCACAGCCCGGGAAGCGACGAGCTCAAAGCCCCTTCCTCTGCTCGGGAAGTCGCCTTCAGCCTCCATTCTCACAACTGGCAGACTGAGGTCGGACTTGAGTACCCCGCCGTCTCTTCGTAAGTCCAATTAATATCCCCAACACGACGTTTTTCTGCATAGGATGGTTTGTTTTTACCGATGCTACTCGGGCAGATACTGTGGTTTACAGCGACCACAAGCAACGACCTGCAAACCCTAAGTCTACCCAGAATGATATGGGGGGGGGGGGGGGGGGGGGGGGGGGGGGGGAGGGGGAGCAGGCGGGACAGCCGGCGCCGGGCAGCGGAGCCCCGGCGAGGCCAGGCGGGGCGAGGGCAGCCTCGGAGCCCTCCCGGGCCAGGCGTCCCCTTGCTGTCCCGGGTGGAGCCCTGCCCTGCCCTGCCCGGCCCCGCGAGGCTTGTCCGACGGGAGGAGGAGAGAGGGTCTCGGGTTCGCTGCGGAGGGGGGTCCGGGAGCCCCCCGCCCCTCTCTCGGCGCTGCAGAGGGGACACTGCGGCGGGCGCCGGGCGTATGGAGCGAGTGGCAGGACCCCCCTGCCCCGTCCCGGAGCTGCGGGCTTCACTGCCTGCAAAATTTGCACTTGATAATTTTCTTAAAAGCACTTTGGAAGTCTTTGTTGAAATAGGCATAGATGATGGGGTTGAGGAGGGAGTTGGAGTAGCCCAGCCAGTTGATGACTGCCCCCAGCCATTCAGGCATGTAGCACTTACTGTCACAAAAGGGCAGGACCAGCGCCACGATGAAGAACGGCAGCCAGCAGAGGATGAAGGTGCCCATAATGATTCCCAGGGTCTTGACAGTCTTCCTCTCCCGGGACAGAGCCATCCTCCGCTTGGCCTCCGTGTTCTTCTCGTTGCGCCTCTCGAACGAGGGGGGCGGCGGGGAGCCGCACGCCTCGCTGGGCAGCGGCAGGTGAATCTTGGAGGAGCTGTTGTAGTGCTGGACCTCGATGATCTCCAGGGTGGCCCCGTCCTCTCCCTGCCGCACCGCACCGTTGACACAGGCACCGGACTTGGGCTCCACAGTCTGCCGCCAGCCCTTGCCGGGATCCCCGTTGCTTTTCTTCTGCAGGGCAGCCGGGGAGAGGCTGAGGCAGGTGTCGGCGATTTTCTTTTTCTCCGCTTTCTTGACGGTCTTGCGGATCCTGAAGCGGGCCGCCTTGAAGATGCGGCCGTAGAGCACCAGCATGAGCAGGAGAGGGATGTAGAAGGCGCCGAAGGTGGAGTAGATAGTGTACCCGTGGTCCTTGCTGATGGTGCAGGCGTCGGGGTCCGAGCGGTCCTCGGGTGTCCTCCAGCCCAGCATGGGCGGGATGGATATCAAGAAGCCGATGAGCCAGGTCAGACTGATCAGCACGGCGGCCCGCCGGGGAGTCCGCTTGTTGACATAGTCAATGGGGTCCGTGATGGCCCAGTACCTGTCCAAGGCGATGGCGCACAGGTGCAGGATGGAAGAGGTGCAGCACAGCACGTCCAGCGAGATGAAGATGTCGCAGGTGACTTGCCCCAGCGTCCACTTGTTCAGCACCTGGTACAGGGCCGCCATGGGCAGCACCAGCACGGACACCATGAGGTCGGTGACGGCCAGCGAGCCGATGAGATAGTTGGCCACGGTTTGCAGGGAGCGCTCCAGGGCGATGGCCGCGATCACGCAGGCGTTGCCGCTCACGGCGCACAGGATGAGCGTGCCCAGGAGCAGGGAGGTGAGCAGCTGGTAGCCCAGGGTCACCTCGGCGAGGCCGGGGCCACCTGCCTCCTCCGGGGAGCGCTCTGGGGAGGTAGTGTTGTTGGTCACATCCATGCCGGACAGGGGGGTCCCTTCAGGAGACGGGCATGGGAAGAGGAGCCGGTCACTTGTGCGCTCCCCGGGCAGGAGGCATCGCCGCCCCGTGCGCTTTGGCCACGCCGAGCACCCCCACACACACCTCCGCCACCCCTCCCTCCCCTATATAGCGCGGCGGGAGGGGGCCGAGGCTCGGAGGACGGCGGCTGGCGGAGCCGCCCCGCGCCCGCCCATCCCCGCTGCCTCAGCCCAGCGCGCAGCCCCGGGCAGCGGGGGCGGCTCTCCAGCCACCGCTCGCCGCGATGGTGCCCCTCGCGCCACCGCTCTCCCGCGCCGCTTCTTCCTGCTCTGCCTCTCCGCTCTCCCCTCGCTTTCTCCCTCCTTCTTCCCCTCCCCTTCCGTCCCCCCCTCCATCCCGCCTTTCCGCGGGGGGGTCTCGCTGGGTCGCCATCGTCCGTGCGGGAGGTCGCCGGTCTCCGTCACTCCCCGCCTCCCCCTCCCCTCTGGAGGGACATCGCAGAGAAACCCACCACGACTCCTCCTTTCCCCGCTCCCTCCCCCCCCCAAATCGCTTCCCCGCAGCTCCGCGCCGGGCAGCGGGGGCTCTGGGCTTCCCCTCGGGACCGGCGCCGAGGCTTGTGCGGGGTGGGTTTCTGTGGTCAGGCACTGCCGCCGGGGGATGCGGGGGGCACCGCACACCTCGGGGCTGCGGGCGTACGAGGGTTGCCGGGGCGGGTGGCGCCGGAGGTGCCTATCGCCACCTACAGGCAGGCGGTGGCGGCCCCAGGCTGCGGCTTGCGGCGGGGGCTCGGCCGGGCACTCCGCGGCGGCTGGAACGGGCACTGTGCTGCCGGGGTTGCCCGGGGAGGGGAGCAGCACCAGCCCTGCCCCCGAGGGTAAAGGAAGAGAGGGGTGACAGGCAGTAGTGTCTCGTGGGTGTCTCGGGAGGGATTGCTGAACAGCCCAGTGCTGGGCAGGACTGCCGATCCGTCTCTTACGAGGGCTGTAGCGATGGAAGTCCCATTCGTAAAATGACTCATACCCTTGCCCCAGTATCCTGCCGCGGAGAGGGCGGTCGCTGCCGTCGCTCAGCTGCTCCCCGCCGTCCAGTTCCCCGTAGAAAGATGGCATTGCCCCCGGCCCTCCCGAGACGGGAATTACAATGCAACACACTATTGAAATCATTGTCCTCTCAAGACGATAACAACAGCAACAACAACGGAAAAACAACCAAAAAAAAGGCGTTACAGGTCCTCCCAATTATGAGCGAGAAAGGCTCAGTCTGAAAGTGAAATGAGAAAAATATCTCTGGGAGCAATCTTGAATAAAAAAGAGTGTCAGACTGACACATCATAAGCAAATCAGTTAATATCCAGTACAGTCACAAACGTGGGAAACATCTGTCAAGAAAAAAAAAAAAATGGTATTATTGACAGGCTTAACTCTAGCTGTTCGTGAAAGATAGAAGAAAGTCCTCTGACATAACTTCTTTGGCAGGCTTTCTAGCATCTTGCGTTTCAGTATTTTTAGAGATGTGAGATCTTTCACTCTGCTTTGTAATTGCGCCATGCAAGCTCACAACACGCTAAAAGCCACATGAGTAATTGCTTTACAGGAAGATTTGCCAGATTCTAACTTAATGAAACTGGAGATGAGGATCACAGAGCCTGGCATGCACACGCTCAAGCTTCCTCATCTTCTCTTCGTCAGCACTTCAAAATAAGGCTGAGTTCACAACTTCACAACATTTGGACAGATTTTGGCCACTTCCTCCTAACGAGAGGACCAGGCTACATTTCTCCGCCTGTAGGCTTGCGATCTTTACTGCAAATGATCAAGGCGCAGAAACGAGCTGGACAAGGGGAGCAGAGCTGCACCTCTTCATACCCGTTGTGTTAACTGATGTTACTAACATTTAAATGCTCTGTGCCCTATTGAATGAAGATTTACACTCTTGAGACACAGAGAAAACAAAACTTAATCAATATTTAAGTATGCTTTGCTCCTTCACTACTAACACCTATTTTCTTTTTAAAGTTTCCCCAAACGCACGGCGTGGTTGGCTTCTAAGCAGACGCCTATTTAGAGACCCTTTCTCTCCAGTGAATTCAAAGTTTGTGCTTCTTGCTGTTCAGAGCCAGCTTGACGCAATGAAGAAAGTGCAGGTCTGTGGGGCTGGCACATCTCAAGGACATTGTCCCAGCTTTCTTGCATGGTGGTTGGAAAATCATTAACCTAATTAGATTAGACTGAAATTATCATTTCAAAGCCACTGGGAATGCTGGTTTTAGGAGTCCACGAAGGGCTCTTGGCGCTGACAAAGCCAAGGGAAGTCAATCTCAGACACTTTGCTGAGAAATTCCAGCGGCGAAAAGTCGACAGGGTCCTTTTTCAATTGAAATCTTTAAACCGGCTTTACTTTCCACCCTTCTCAGAGCCTCCCCCCCCCCCCCCCCCCCCCCCCCCCCCCAGCAAGAAACTGCAAGTCATTTAACTCTGAATTAAATTGAGAAGCAATTTGGGCAACCATGGAGGAAGATAGGGGAGGGAATGGGAGAGGGAAGATGTAGACGAAGGAAAAACTTGCTCTTTTGATGTAATAGTGTCTTTAATCCTACTAAGCATTTAAACAGCAAAATGCCAGTTAAACTTTCAAGCAACTAAATGATGTGCTAATGTCTTTACATAGCCAAGGTGAAACACCTAGTGAGATTCAAGGAAAATCATAGCCTCAGAAAATCGAAGCTGATTTGCGAGTAAATGAAACACCGCATAACCTTAAAAAGTCCAATTAAAATATTAATGTAATTCAGTTATGACACAGCTGCAGCAAACAAGAGGCTCCTCAGTAAGTGCGAAAAGAAAAAGCATTACCAATTGTGGCAGAAGATGCTTTCATGAGCAATTTCATTCTACACATTTTTTAAAAAGGGAGAAGCTACATATTCCTGATAATCTCAGATTATGACTGTATTATCTATTTACCAAAATAAATCTGGAATGCTACAAGTTGGTCACACCATTTTGTTCATGTGGTTGCATATTACATTTTGGTTAGAAAGGGATTTGGGTCTTGGGAGTTTTTTAACTATTCATCAGCATAAGATACAGCATTTGTGTTATTCAGCCAGTAATGGTTTCAAAATGAATGGGTTTTACTAGAGGAATTTAATTATTTCAATTCACTGAAACTGAACAAGTATGGTTTTTTTTTCTGGGAGAAAAGTTCCAAAGAGGTGGAAGGAAAGAGGTGCTAGGACACAACCTACATACTACAGCCTTCTTGAATCTTCTCATTAGGCATTTTGGAAATACAGCCAACAGTAATTAGCACTTCTCCACACTGTTCAAAGCCTTCTGAAGAACAGCTTCAACTTTAAGATACAGAAAAGCAAACAAGAATTTAGTGGTTGAAGTGATTGTATCATGAAACCCATCCCTTTCACACAAGCACACGCATTTCACTATGAGATCCATTTTTGGATACCTGTTCCCACCGCTCATAAAACACAAAATGTTTCACAGTACTTTAACAGACTTAAGCTTTGTACTATGAATGACCAAAAGCTGTAAGAAGGGGACAGAAAAGTTTAAGGCCATTGGTAATGTTGTAGCTGCATAAGCTCTCAGCCAAACTGCTCTGGATCAATCAGTCCAAATCTGGCAATCTGTTTAGTCCTGACTTTGTGGGCAATATGAAGCAGCCAGGAACCTAAGTGACTTTCAGTACTGGTAGCAGAACTGTTCCCTGTAGCAAATATCTTATCTCTAGCTACAGCCAGTTTATGAAGCCCTTCACATACAACTCATATGTATGAAGAGGGGGAAAAAAATACCTTCTGAATCCTACAATCAGTCTGTTCAGAATCAACACACTACAAATTCAGTGCAATAGCACAATAAGGAAGCCTAAATTTGCAATTTCTGTATCATCTTTGTGCCACCTCAGTTTTTTTTTCCCTTTTGGGGTATGGAGGTGTGCTGGCTAGTTCTCCATGCAGTCCTGCCCGGACAGCTCAGAGCTGGCCAGCTGAGGCCCACTAGGAGCAGCGCAGTGCTGAGATGCTCCAGTAGCTCTGCAAGAATCAGCTTGGATCTAACAGAGGTAACAGCATCAGCACAGCACTCAGCTTCCATGAGGAGTTAGGTTCTGCAAGTTACTGAGATGCCTCTCAACCTGCCCCTTGACACTCCCAGTTCTGCAAATACAGAACAGGGACACCCAAGGTCAGGCCTGGAAAGATCTGCTAGCTGTGGTGCCGGGTATGCCAAAGCAGGAGTGTTGCTTTGTGGCTTTAACAGGTCTTGGGAGTGGTACAGCTGGGTTCACATGCTGCTAATTCAGCTTCTGGTGGCTCTGCACTGAACCCAGTCAGATTTCTGTTCCCCCTTCATTGCATAGTTAGAATCAGACCAATAATCTGGGCCTGATGACCCACAACAGAGGAACAACCTTGGAGATGCAAGAATAGCCACCATCTCAGAATGCTGGAGTGCTGCCTGTTATGTTTCCCACGTTATTAACCCGTGTTTTATGTTGCCTAAGATATCTCAGTTGCCATTATCATCCTAGACAATGGTGAGCTGATTGCAGGTTAAACTGTCCTATTCTCATTCCATTCATCTGCCTTAACGCAACTCTCATGTTTATCATTTTTATAAAGTCCAGAAACTAATTTGAAAACAGAAGTATTTATTTGCTGCTCTACCTTTCTCCGCCAAGAGCTTACAGTAGTAACTAGAATCACAGAATCACAGAATCACAGAATATAGAATTATAGCATAACTCAGTATAACCCACAAAAGGGGATAATTCATTCCACCTCTTAGTCTTAGAAGTAATAGAAGAGTAGGTAAACATTTAATCTAAAATGAATAAATATTATGTATATTCAAGCGGAATCACTGGAGTGAAACTGTTACTAGTGATGCCTGCTATGAAAATCATGGAGTAGTCTGTATGCAAGTCTAAAATTTAATTATGCAAGATATTCACTTTAATATTATTCCTCTGTGAAGGAAAGAGACTTTCAAGCACATTTGTTCAAGCATAAGTTTTCATAAGTATAGAAACTTCTCAGAATTTTGACATTCTGGGAAAACTTGACTTTAGGCTAAGTTTTCTGTGTTACTCCTTCTTTATGCAGTGCAGCTGTGATGGAGAAAGAGCTGGAAGATTGCTTCTTAACCATTTGTGCATTTTCTTGTTATTTAAGCTGCTAGGCACAGATCTGCTCCCAGAGAAACTCTGGGAATATCTACTTAGTTGACTGTAATCATGCTGTGGAGAACAAAGCAATGTTCCAGCTATGCTGAGGTTTTTATCAGCACATCTCCTGTGTCAGAGACAAGGGAGAGCAATACACAGAGCTGGTGCACTGGGAGCTGGTCTCTGTGAAGAAACATTTTGTAGCTGTTTAAGAAACACCTTTGTGGTGCAATGCAGTCCCAAGAATCCAGAATATGGCCCAATGGTTTCTTAAAAACTGTAATATATGTAATTCAATTAAAAATGCTAGCTCACAAGTAATTTTTTCTCAACCAAAGTTTGTTAAACAAATCATCTGAATAACATCCACTATACAATTCTAAAATTGCTGACTAACACTGAGCAGCTTCTTGGTTAAATCAGGCATTTTCTTGTAGCTAATTAAGATTACTCCATCTTTTTACTTAAAATTCAAATTGATCCTGTAGCAAAATACACAACTGGCTTAAAGAATTTGCTGACAATATATACCAGATTCCAGTAGTAGTCTAGATCTTGAGCCATTTTTCCAGGTATTAAACAATATTTCCATAGTTGTTTAAACAACGACTGCCAATATATTCCAAGCTTTGTAAGCGTTTTTATTTTTTAATTTATTAGCTAATTTATTTATGGATACATTTTAGTGGACTCATTCAAGCTTTTTGTTTTGTTTTGTTCTGCCTATATCCCCCTCTAAAAAAATATGGACTAGCTTATAGATGAGAAGGAATTTTATACAATAAGCATTAAAAGACTTTTAAATAAATTTTATCTTAAGGGGATTTATGCTCCAAAGGTTTTTATTGCAGGGTCATTTTTGCTGCTTATATATATATATATATATATATATATATATATAATATTTCAATTTGGAGGATATAAAGTAAGAGAAATTATTCCTGAATAACAGCAAATTATGAAAAAACATCTCATTTCACTAGCTAAACTTCTATGGGTCTTAGCTTTAAATATCAGACCAATATAAATGAGTTTATAAATATTTTCCAAAATAAAGTTACGGTACTTGAATCTCACAATTGAATTGCAGGTATAGCAACTGCTTACTTCCTCTGCTCTTATCATGTCACCGCTTCAATACTACAGTAGAGATTAAAAGGAAATTACATAGCATCATTGTCTCCCTAATCAACAAAAACAGCTGCTAGAGTTTCAACATCATTGTTTATTGTATTGGGTTTGGGAGGGTGTGGGGGGAGTGTTTTTGGTATCGTGGGAAGGTGCTATAGTGATGGTCCCTGTGAGAAGCTTTGTGAAGCTCCCGTGGCCCCAGGGTGGACCAGCCTCCAGCCCAGGCTGAGCCAATCAATGACAGGGAAACACCTCTTTGAATCCATATTTATGAAAGGAAGAAGTGGTTTAGCAAGGAAAGAAAGAGCCGTCAGGAGATCATGGGCCTGAACAAGAGACTATTGTTCTGCTGCCACTTTTCCTCAGGGAGAGGACTCCTTCCCCAGCACCAGCGTGGGGTCCCTCTCACGGGAGACAGTCCTCCACAAACTTCTCCAATGTGAGTCCCTCCCATGACTGACAGTTCTTCAGGAACTGCTCCAGTGTGGGTCCTTTCCATGGGGTGTAGTCCTTCAGGAAGGGACTGTTCCAGCACAGGTGCCCCACAGAGTCACAAGTCCTGCCAGCAAATCTGCTCCAGTGTGGGCTCCTCTCTCCATGGGGCCACAGGTCCTGACAGGATCCTGCTCCAGCGTGGGGTCCTCCACGGGCTACAGGTGGTCATCTGCCCCACCACGGACCTCCATGGACTGCAGGGGGACAGCCTGCCTCACCATGGTCTGCACCACAGGCTGCAGGGGAATCTCTGCTCCGGTGCCTGGAGCACCTCCTCCCCCTCCTTCACTGACCTTGGTGTCTGCAGAGGAGTTGTTTCTCTTACATCTCACTCCTCTCTCTCACTGCAAAGTGTGCAGCTTTTTTTTCCCCTCCCCCTTTTTTTCTGAATTATGTTATCACAGAGGCGTCACTGATGGGCTCGGCCTTGGCCAGCAGCGGGTCCGTTCTTGTAGCAAGCTGGCATTGGCTGTGTCAGACATGGGGGAAGCTTCTGGCAGATTCTCACAAAAGCCACCCCTATGCCCCCTGCTACCAAAACCTTCTCACACAAACCAATACACTCAGACACCCAGATCAGCAATGAGAAGAGCAAGGAGAAATAAAAGAAGGTCGCCTGCAGCCCATGGAGGTTCAATGGTGAAGCAGATAGCTACACGTAGGCCATGGAGGACTCCATGCTGCAGCAGAAAGCTTTGCCCAAGGGTAGTTGTGACTATGCTGAGAGTTCATGATGAGCAAGAAAACCCCAGAGACACTCAACGTCAGAGAGGTGGAAGGAAGTGCACCAGAGCAGAGGTCCATCTGCAGCCTGTGGAGTTCCCCATGCCAGAGCCAGAAGATGTGACCAAAGAGGTCCATGATCCCATAGGAAGCATACATTGGAAAACTTTGTTCCTGAAGTCTTTTAGCTTGCAGGAAGGAACTCATACTGGAAACAGTGGCAGAGACGAACTGACTGCAACCCCCATTCCCTGTTCCCCTGTGCCAACGAGGGGAGGAGATAGAGAAATAGGAAGCAAAGTAATTTTGAGTCCAGGAAGAAGGGAGGGGTGGGGGGAAGGTGTTTTAAGATGTGGTTATTATGTCTCACTATCCTACTCTGACTGATTGGTAATTAATTAAATTGATTTTTTTTCCTCAGATCACGTCTCTTTTGCCCATGACCATAACTGGTGAGTGAGCCATCCCTGTCCTGATTTCAACACATGAGCCCTTTGGGTTTTTTTTTCTCCCCACCTCACTGGGCCGGGGAGAGTGGGTGAAGGACCGCATGGTCTTATCTGTGGCTGAAACCACCACACTTGTAAGGTATATAAACTCTCCGATTTAATGCACACTGTCTGGAGCTCAAGACCATTGACTGCAGTTCAATAGTATATTAATTCTAGTGCATTAAAAAGAACCCTATTTAATTTCCTTATATTAAAATGAATATAATACTATTATTTAAAATAATACAGTTTGGAAAAAGCAGGGCTGATATGCAGACATTTAGGAAGGTCTTGTCTTTGCAGACTAACTTTATCCTTTTAAATGAAATACTATTTTATCCACACAAAGGTGAGTCACATCTAGTCACAGAGGACCACAAAGACTCTGCTTTTACAGTGATCTTGACAAAGGCCTTGAGGATACTGTCTTTCCTGAGCTATTAGTCTCCTTTACCTAGAGCATTAGTTGGCACAGTACTAAACTATCATGTCTTCTCAGGAACCTGGGACCTTGTTCATGGATGAAGGTTGTCTTGTTTTCTTGCTGGAAGCAAATGTGGTCTTGAGGAATTCAGCTGCAAACCCCATATTTTCCTTTATGAGTTTTCCTAGTACAATCACTGTACCATGCACAAAGTCTAGTGCTTGAGGCAGTGGCAGTATATGGCCAAAGATACAGTGCAAAGCAGAAACATCCCTTTTAGCAGTATCCTATACTTGATGTCAGTTTATAAGGGTTGAGTCATTGTTACTGATCCTTAACTTTTAAGCACCCTACTAACTAAATGGGTTCAGGTTAAGTTAATTACCCAGGATTCCTATGTAACAAATGGAGTTCAGAGATACCCAAAAAACAGATCCACAAAAGTTAACACATTGAGCATATAGTGTATTAATCCTTCCAATAGCAAATGCTAAGAAGAGTGTTATGAGATCCAGAGTTCTTGGGTAGAGGGTGATGGGAGGCACCACTACGACCTCCTCTTGGTTATGTTTATATGGGCTTAGGCGAGTTCGAAATAAACCTGCTGGACACACGTCACAGTCTGCAAATCCAGCTAGAGCTTAGATGTGAGCTTGTTGTTACCAGAAAATAATCAGTTCTGTTTATTCATCACAGCAACAATGTGGGCTCTCTTAAGTTGACAAGGGAAATCACCAGCAGAAAATAGACCAGTGCAAAAGTCCAGCACAGACATGAGTAGCAGAGGCCACTGCCTTCCACCCCACTTTCAGTCCATTCTCCAGATGATTCTTAAAGGGGGCCAGCAAGGGAAAACATAAAAATGAGGGCAAATAGATGTCTTGGCTAACCACACCACTTAGAAACACAAAGAGGCTAACATATAACCTAAAGGGTGAGTTTACTATCAAGATAAACCAAACAGACCCTGGCTACTACAAAGAAACACAGCTAATGAAGCTATAGTTAAGTGAGATTTACTCACATATTAAACAGCATCGTAAGAGTAAGGGGTTTTCTGTGTTATTTTCTGGGTGCTGCTGCTGTTCCTTGACTACATTAGTTCTTTCCCAAAGTATTTTCCTTCTCTGCTCTCCTGATCCACTAATCACTCTTTATAAGCTCCTAAGTGCTGGGAAAAATTTCTGCACTCTGAGAAGCTTCATGACATCTGCCACGGACACTCAACATTTCCTTTTTAGATGCAATGGTCATCTGAACTCCCTCTTTGCAATTTCTGTTATCATGCAATTAGGTTCAAAATAAGTATTTTTTTTTTCTTTTTTGGCCTGAGATCACCTAGTTGTCAGTTCCTCATGTTTTTTATCTCATCTAACCAGATTTTGAGTCCCTCTAAACTATCTGAATGGCACATTGCAACCATGGAGGCTGTAAAGTGTGATTGTAGTGCAGTGTTCTGCTAAAACTTCTAGAAATCTTCACCTACAAGCAAGCTTTGTGAGGATCAAAATTTTGCCCATGGGCACATATTGCCGTAATGGACTTAGTTGCAAATCTAGCTCTTACTACTTTTGTTAGATACCGTCTCCAGTTACTTATATCCAAGAACTCAGCACTGTAGCACCAGTATCTTTAGCACTACCAAAAAAAAAAAAAGAGAGAGAGAGAGAATAAGCCGTTAATAAAATTCTAGCAAACGAGACCCTTCCTCCCCATTCTATCCAATAATTTTATTTTCATGACTGCTGATACAAACGTCACACAAAGTGTTTTATGTATCCAGTACCTCATGTATCTCTCAAGGTCTTCACAGTTTTTTCTTGCTAAGATAAATTTTATGTGAGTCATGAAAGGCTAGATAAGTTTTCTTTCATGTGTACTCTGGTACAATATATAATTGCATTACTGTAAAGAAGCATAGAATTATACCTCTGAGAGGAGCAATTAGTTTCTTCCTTTCCTCTTGTCCAGAGGAGAGACTAAACTGCCAGTTGTTATCTGTTTCTGTCCATCCCCTTCAGAAGAAGAAGGACTATGGCAAAAACCTCTTTCTTCCTCCCCATCTGAATACCTGGGGGATATTCTCCTTTCCCAAATCCAACACTCTGATCATGTACATCAAGAAACAACATAGTTTATTCACTAACTGAACAAAGTTATTCTTAGATTTTTTTTTTCCTTTAAAATTAACACTGTAGCCATACCTATATTTCATATATCTGTTCACTTTTTATCAGTCCTCTCCTCTCATATTGCATTTTTAGTTAAATATATATACATCATATTGCCCTTGAATTCAATTGTGTTTCACTTAGTCTCTGTTTCTGTTTCTGCGGGACTTTGGTAAGCAATTATGCTGGATAAAGCTTTTCAAATGAAAAAGGGAGCAAATTGTTTTCTGCACAAATGCACATACCTGTTTTTGTTTATCTTGGTGTCAGAGTAACATTGCCATCATGAGGATAAATTTACTTGTATTTGATTATTACAAGACAATGAGAGAGACTAGAGCTGAGGAAGATGGGATTTATGACTCTTTGTGTCTGCAATATCATTCAAGTTAATAATCTATTTGGCTTTAAACCATGCAACAGAGGATCACAGGAGAAAAATAATTACCTGTTCTATTCCTTACACAGATGGAATCCTGCATGTTCATCTAGGGATTAATATTTTAAACTGTGGCTGCATCCTCCTCTGTGGGGACTTCTATCTGATCATTCACTAAGTGGTAGGTAAGTACTTAAGGTTGGAAAAGGGAGAAATACACATCTTTCATCTCTCTCACTGGAAATCCTGCCTTTTAAGTCTTGTAGGGTCAGAACACTGTGGCTGGCTCTTCCCAATACTTAAGTGGTTTTTTTTTCCCTTTTCTTTCTATTAATCACAAAAAATCAAGTTGATTGGATTGAAATTACTGAAGTCTGAAGGGCATTATCAGGGTAACTCAGAGGGAGATTTGGCATCATTGGTTTTCATCTGAAGTCCATGTTGGATAAGTGTAACTCGCATCTGGGAGAAGCTCCACATTTTGAGACAAGTGATGCATCTTTATCTGTCAGTGGCAAAAAAATTGGAGTTTTAAAGGAAGGCATAAACCCAACTGGACAATTATGGACAATATACTTATTGGAGAAATTAAGGAAAGATTTTGCAGTCCCACAAAGTTCATCATTAATGTATGTTCAAGAACAAGAAAGAATCTATTAATATCTCTTTACGTACATTTTCACCCTAATGTAATTAAGGTCATTAAAATGTCAGGTTAAAAAAGAAAGCATATTTTACTCTTGGCCCTTATTTCACATTTGGCAAGAAGTTGAATGGTTTAATTATATGTTGTGTAAAGGATAACAAACCGATTTTTACATTTCTATTAGCAAGCCTACTATTTGTGTATTAAGAAAAGCCTGAAATACCTTCTACATCCATGTTTTATCTACCTTTTATATATCTTTCTAATAAGTTTCTGTCTGAACAGAATTAATCCAGTCTCTTCGCATCACAGGGAAGCTTTTCCAGCTCTCCCAGCTCTTCTCAAAACTGGAGTGCCTGTTGTGTCTCTTTAAAGTATTGTCCCAGGAAAAGAGAGCCTGTAAAGTTATTTTTCCTGAGAGAATTCACTTTGACAAATGCAAAATTTTCACCCAAGAAAATAATTTATTTATTGCTTCTAGTCTCAGTTTCCAGAAAAGCATTATCAGTAACTATAAATGGCTCTTCTCTCTCATTGAACTATCTTACTCAATGTAGAGGAGTTTAGAGCAAACTCTTACTTCTCTACAATATTCAGTTCCTCTTGCTATCTAACCATCTTTCTGATGGTTAGATAGAGAAATAGATTTAAATCCTTTTCAATAAGTAATAGTATTGTCCATATTATTAATCATGAGAGCAGATGGAAATTAATAATCAGTATTTAAATTAAAAAGTCTAAAGAAAATTCCTGGATTAAGAACAGTGGAAATTGGTTAGAATAAATGTCATTATAAGAGAAGTGAGTTTGGTTTCCCAACTACTGTAAATCAGGATAGTTAAATAAAAATGTAGTTTTCAATGGCCACAAATTATAACAGAAAACTGAGAACACAGTAAGATTCAAAGAGGTCTGTGACAGCTAAAAGATAATATTCTCTGTTACATCAGCACAGTCAAAAGTGTAACACTGGTTTCCATTGTATCTGACCACCCGGTGTAGTTCAAAGATCTTAACTGTTGTAAATAATTCCATTATTATGTGTTTCAAAGGTAGTTGAAAGGAGGAAAGAAGGTGGGCTGAAAAATGTACTGTTGAAAGGAAATTGTTTCTTGTTTACTCTGTACCCCAGTGACAGTTGCATCTTTTTAATCTAACAAAGTATGTCCAACCTTTCTTAATGAGATGCAAATGAGGGTGATATCATCAAATGCAAGAAACTGGGTGCAAATGCATCATTCCTTTAAAATACAGGCAGTATAGAAATGCATGCATCCAAGACTATGAAAATAACTGCAAACTGTTCTATGAGACTGCTGGAATATCTGCTCTGCTGCATGATGGCTGTAACCCTGTACCCATCAGTCTTCATGCCCAGGATCACTGCTGTTAGGGCTACATTCATACTCTGGGTATCTGTCAATTTTTGCAGTAATGTTTATCATGTCATTCTGGTCAGCCTTTAACAAATGCTCTCTCTGTAACAGTTACCTGTATTGCAACTTGATCTGCTTGCTGTATTGGGGGTCATTGTAATGAAGACCAGTTTAAGAGAAGTTCTGGTATGTAAATGTCACTTTTTATAACTCCTTTTTCCATTTCTCATTTGTCTTCTGTTGAGGTTCACTGAAGATGGACCTTTATCAATTTCTTTCTTTTGTGGATGTAGTAAGCTCCCGATTTCCTTCATATCTAAGGTGAATGTTCAAATTCTCCACAGGATGATGGAGAAAATCCCCATTGATTGTAATGGAAGTTCTGCAATCATAAGAGCTACAGGTTTAACAAGTTATGTTGGGTTTGGAGGGTGGGTTTTGGTAGCAGGGGAAGAGCTACAGCAATGGCTACTGTGAAAAGCTTCAAGAAGCTTCCTTGGCTCCAAAGCAGACCCACCTTCAGCCCAGGCTGAGCCAATCAGTGATTGTGAAATGCCTCTGTGAATCTATATGTATGAAGGGCAAAACTGGTTTGGCAAGAAAGAATGATCAGGAAACATCAACAAAAAACAAGATCACAAGAACCTGAGGAGAGAAGAGGTGGGGGATACACATGTGAAAGACAACCACAGGCACCCAGGTCAGAAAGCAAAGAGTGGGGAGGAGGTGAATGGAGATTCCTCTGCAACCCATGGACGTTCAACAGCAGGGCAAATACATATAGCCCATGGAGGACTCCACCCTAGAGCAGGAGGCTGTGTCTGAAGGCAGTGTGTCTATGTGGAGAGCTCATGACAGAGCAGAAGACTCCAGAGATGCTGACATCAGAGCAGGGGGAGGAGGTCCACTGGATCAGACACCCATCTTCAACCCATGGAGGTTCCCATGTAAGCGCCAGGGGCTGCATCAGAAGTCTGTGACTCTGTGGAAAGCCCACATTGGAACACTTTGTTCCTGAACATTTTTGGCCCGTGGCAGGGACCTGACACTGGAGTCAGGGAGGGAAGGGGTGCAAGGAGACATTTTTCCAATTACAAATGGTAGGATAATGATCTGACACTGGAATACATCAGAAATAACTCAATTAGAACTACATTGGTTTAAAACTGAAATAAGTAAAAGCAAAATCAGCCTTATGATCACCGGCATACAGCTCTGTCATCCATCTAGGATTCTGTCTTAGAGCAGCTGTCCACAAACCTTTTTGATTGTGCACCCCCAAATATTTATTTATTTATGTATTTAATTATAAATTTGTATACATGTGGTACTATACTAATATATTATCCACATTATAAAATGCACATAAAATAGAAATTTTAAAAGGATAATGAAAAGATTAAATAAAGACATTTTAAAATAGTATTGTATTTTATTTTGTTTTATTTATTAATACTGCCAAAAATATTTTCTTCCCACATGCCAATAGATTGCTTTGTGCATTCCCCGGAGTGTGCGTACTCCACATTGAAGACCGCTGTCCTAGATTAAAGTTCTGTCATTGCTGTTTCCTTTCCTAAGCAAAGACTGTCCCCATGTAATTTAAAAGTCACCATCAATGACAATGGTTTTCTGCATTGACAGTTTAATCGACAGGAAGCATTCAGCAGTTTAAAATGTACAGCAATAATGTAGCAAGCCCTGCCACCTCTGCAGTCATAGTTTCTATAGCTAAAACTAAATGTCTCATTTGCTGCCCTGGACCACAACATTGAGCTATTTTTTCTGCAAAGACATCGTATGTCAAACAACTGCCAACACACAATTTTATGTGAAAATGTAGATGCCACTGTTCTGAACACTTGACACGAACTATCTGGAAAAGTTAGAGAAAGAAAACAAAAAAGAACTTAGAAGCATGAAATGAAAATAAACCTCATAGATGAAAGTATGAAACTTGTGAATAAAATCCTGGTTCCACCAAAATTCAAATTAAAATTCAATTCCATCCACTTCCTCTAGTTGAAGATTCAGCATAAAATACAGATGTGAGCAGCTGTCCTAGTCAGAACCGGGTAAGATTTCGAACATGAACACTTTAAGTTAGACCAATGCATATCTTTAGAAAGATAAAATATATTTTATTTGTTGGAAAGAAGCTGGGCTGGTGGAATGCATTAGGTGACAAGGTGGAAGAAAAAAAACCCCATCTTCTGAAATTAAATGAAAATGTGTTTAAATGTATTTTAGCTGGCAATCAGAAACTGTCAGTATGACTAATTTTTAAATATAACTCAGTTGCAAGAAGGCAATCCAGATTTTGAGTATTCCATTCCAAAGTCAGCTAATAACTACAAAAAAGAGCAAAGAAGCAGCAAAAGCTGTACAAGATCTCATAAAAAAGAGATAATGTGCAGATTAAAGTGGACTGGTAAATGTTATACTTCTGGCAAGTCTTTTTGTGAAGAATTTAAAATCCACAATTACAGTAGCAAGGCACATCTTTTAAATTCTAGTGACTCCAGGGACCTCAGTGGGTCCTATACCCTTAGCAATAAATCCTGGTTCAGCAAAATACTTGAAAATTGTTGAAACTAGCAGGCATTTACATCCATCAGTGCTGCTGAACAAAATATTATAGCTGCATGTTTGCTTTAGGACACAGGTCAGTACTCTTTACTCATTTCAGTGGTGTTTCTGCCTCAGGGAAGCAGATAAATCTGTCAAATCTCTAAATCAGATCAACACATTAAATAGTGATATGGACACAAGAGGAAATTACTAGAGCATGAAGTCTTAAATCATGGGTAGGTAAGAATGCCCTTTAAATACGTGTGTACAAGCAGTGGCAGAATGAACCAGCATGTGTTGGTACTCCAGACAGGTATCTCTTAATTTTTCTTTCAGGGACCTATGATTAGGAGTCAGCTAATAGATAAAATGCAAGAAGCCTTAGAGCACATAATACGTAATCCTCCGAAGTTCCAGGATGAAAGCACTCTGTTTTGAGCCCAGCAAATAGCATTTTATAAGCTTCCTATAGAGCTTGCTGCTCTTAGTCATCATTCCAGTTCAGGTTAGCAATCCTAAAATTAAACCAGATCTCAGCTGTTGCCTGGGCTGCAGTGAGGTATAAAAAATTGCCAGAAATACTGTCAGTACCCTCATGGGTACTTGAAAACACTGAAAGGGCTTGAAATTGATGTGGGAAACTTCACACACTGATTCAGTTTTATCAAAAGTGATCCAAGCAATGCAGTACCTGTAAAATAATTGCAATAGCTCTTAACATCAAATTAACTCGGTTTTTATCATATTCTCCAGGGACCTTCTGCTTGTTTGGGGCTTGGGAGGGATTTTTCTGGTGATAAAGTAGCAAATATACTTGGAAGTAATGCATACGGCACCAGGGGAATATAGCTTAGTAAATATTCAAAGAGGAACCTGAACAATTACAGACCTCAGGAAGCCAATTGTGCAAAGATAAGAGAAAGAAGACAATGTTTTCACATTGTAGAAGAAACAACTCATTAGCACTTGAATGAAACAAGTCAGTGTCCTGTCTGACTGCTAAAAGTAACGGTTTAGCTAGGAATGTGCCAACTGTTCTTCATATACACAGGGTAGAATGCTGAAAAAAAAAAAAGAATGAACAAATACGAGCTATTATGATAGTAATTTCTTATGCAAATAAGTCTTTGTAACATAACAGAATGAAGTTGGGGAGAACTTTGTCATTAAACTATTGGCAATTCAACTTCTAAAATCCTGGTCAAGATTTTACATTATATGCTTTTTATAGCTAGAGTTGAAATAAAAATTATTGGCTGGAATGAATATAATCCACCATCAAAGAAAGTGGTAGTTTAAAGAACAACCTTTCCTTTAAATGGGAAATTATGTAATGACTTTATCTAGGTGATAGGGGTCATATGGTACATATGCAAGTATTGGAGCTTGTGAAGAAAAAGGCAGACAAACCATAGCCAGTTAGCAGTCTCTCCTCCAGAAATTAATTCTGCTCACACTTACTAAGTTTCTCATTCAAGTAGGCATAGAGGTCAAACACTGTAGAGTCTGGAGTATGTGGAGGGACCAAGGGACAACAAGCTCACACGTATGTGTACTCACCAGGATCACCTTTCCTCAGCAAGCCAGACTGGTTCTGGTAAATGGCCAGAAATTGGACAGAAATATGTTGGATTAATTTTTGGATACACATATCCACTATTGACTCTGAGATATGGAGTCACACTTGATTTAAACTAAAACACACATTTTGTAGATGCTGCATATTTATAGGCTGGGAATTTTGTGGGCATCAGGGGGAAAAATTAGGCTAACGCTGAATACATCAGAAAATGTTTCCCTGATGGAAAGTAAGTAGTAACAGAACAAGTAGGCATTTTAATATATTTAATTACTGCTTCGGTTGTTATTTTCTATTAACAATTTAAACAGCTTGGGGAGCACTAGCCACTGGCAGCACCCAGTTCTACAACCACATACAGTAAAGACCAAAGCAGGCAGCTCACACTGTCTGACCTAGTCAATTCCACGGGAATGCTCTTGGGCACTGAAGTGAAATGTGTGAAAAGGCCCACAGCTATACTAACAAATTCTCTTAACACCCATGAGAGATGGTAGTTGCATGAAGTGTATCTTTTAGTAATGGTCCCAGAGAAGGCACAGGAATTAACTGGAAGTGGCAAATGGCCAGAGCTGAAGGCATCTCAGTGAAAGTTTGCGCAGTACAAAGGGAGATATTCTGGCGCACAAGCATATTTGGGTTACTGCTTAGCAATTTGGGAAGCTGTAAACTGCAGTGGTAGATGTAGTTGCAGGATTCAGGTGTATTGTTACACTTGTAACTTGATGTCTGATCTCTCTCTCTCACACACACACACACATATGTTTGTGCAAATCTGAACAGCTACTATTGCACACTTCAAGAATCTTCTGTGATAAACTACCCAAACTCTAGTAGAAGGACTGCTCCTTTATCTAAACAAATTCCATATAATTCTATATTTTGTTAATCTACCTCACTTCCAGACCTAGATTTTCTTCTATTAATTTTGCTTGACATTGACACCAAACTAGGCTGCAGTTACTAGCATTGGTATAGGGTTACTGAAATGGGCTATTGCTGAAATTAGCAATATTAATGAAATGAGCAAACGTGCAACAGCTGGTTATGCAGAATCCTCAGCTAGTGAAAGGGCAAGTTTGGTCGTGGTATTCGACAGATTAGTAAAATTAAGTCCTGAAGGAATTTGTTATTATTTAACCTGCTTGGTCTTCTACATGGCACAGGACATTTTGTTTCTGCCAATTATCCCTATATTTTTCCAAATAATTTATTATCAAATTTTGATTTGAAGGCATTCAATCACAAAAAAAATACTTTGATAATTTGTTCCCATATTTTACACCTTCATTGCTAAAGCAAATCTTTAACATTCAGTTCAAATTAGTGTCATTGCAGCTTTCAGTTCTCGTTTACAGCAATTACATTTCTTATTATTTTTTTTTCTTTTTAGTCAGAGAAGAGAGTTTTCAGCTGTAGGATAATTCAAAGAAAAAAAATGAAAGGATTGTAGTAACTTTCACAGTAATCATCTCTCTCCATTTGGAAAAACTCTTTAAAAGCTTGAGGCACCATTTTTTTCACTATACTTCTCCATTTAAGAGTCATATTCTCTTGCAGTTCTGGAGGTATTGCTACATCTTTTCATAATCATTCAGCTGCCTCCCCTGATTAATTGTTTAAACACTAAAGCACTCACTAGTTTTGAAAACAAAGCCATTTAAAAATACTTTTTCTTTTCAAGGAAAATCAAGACATAGGATATTTTCAACCTTAACAAAGCATTTTCCAATCTGTGATGCTATTGTCGCTTGTAAATGGTATTCACACTGTCTGAGTATAACAAAGGCATGTTTAATAAACAACACTTCTCCAAATGTTTGGGGTTTTTTTTAATTGTAATATTCAGTAATTCAGTTATACTGATTCCACTGCAAAGCAGAAGCTTTTGGGTCATCTGTAGAGTACTGGCCATTTGAGACAATTAGAGAACTGGTCGTCTCAGAGCAAAGCCAAGCATTTGGCTGCAGTCAGACTCAGTAGTATGTTACTATTTTTTTTTCTTTCCATGGTGATTTTAGCTGTCAAATATAGTTTTGTCCCATCCTCCCAGATGAAACCTTTCTGTTTTATCCAGAAGATCTCAGTTTTATTGTGGGTGCACATTTCTCTAAGTGAGGAAGCTAACCTAAGTGACTCCTGTCTCTGACTACTCATTTCTACCTCATGCCTCAAGGCATCTCTCCTCAGCTGTTTTTGACAGCTTAGTAGAGTTGCACTGGAAACTGAGCCACTGAATCACTGAAATTGGCCAGTCTAAAAAACAATAAACAAGCAACACTTTGGGGAATACTTCCTTCTCATGACACAGAGTGCAGCATAGTTCATGCATTCTGGCACTGTCAAAAGTCAGGTGGTGATAAAGTGCAGTGTAGAAACAAGAACATGCGTCCACAAGCAAAGCAAAGGGTTATTTTTTTATACCAGTTGGGTTCTACTTGGGAACATAACTACAGCTATGCCATCAGCCCATCGTTCCATGACACACTGAATCTGGCTTTAGGGCTCCCAGCACCAGATCAAAATCACTATCATCACAGGACACAAAAGCCCTGATCCAGCACAAATTCATTGCAGCTTGAGAAGTTTTCACCCATGTTTTGACGTGTTGACTTTGTACCATGAGACAAATATTATCTGAACTCCTGTATCTGGCTTTTGGCATAAAACCAGTCACGAATTTCACATTGTGCTCCAGATAAAGCAACATAAACATAGCCATAAACTGCATGCTTGATTTGGACCATTTTCGTATAAATAATTGATTCAATAATGTGTTAATTTAGTATTGATTACTGTGAAACTATGGCCTCAGTCTGGAGTGAGACAGTTTAAAACAACAACCATTAAAGAATTGTCAGTGGTACAATTATATCGCTATTTTTCTAACTCTAATATCTGATGTGAATTTCTGCCAAAAGCTGGAAAAAGCTCCCATTGTACAGAATTTAGGACTGCAGGGTGATGGTTAAGTCTAACATTACCTCCTATAAACACATATACTTCCAGTATCTATGCCTTTGTCTGCTCAAGTACAGATGGGATGTAATAAACCATAACCTTTCTTTGTGTTAAGGATTGTGTAAGCAATACAATGTTCTGCTTCACTCTTTTACCCTCTCTTAGCACTAGTTTAAATAACAGATTCTTTGTATCCTGTGTTAAAGAATTCAGTAATCTTTTTCTAATAACTATTGTTCACATTATTCATGAAAGAGGAGTGTCACACAGTGGTTGAAGGAAGGTCTCAGATTGCTTTCTTCACAGCCCTCACGGGAAGAGCAGACCAAGGATTCTACTAATCTAATGACTTACAATAAAGTACATAAGGTTCCAACTGTATCTCATCCCTTCAGCCCAGAAAACAACAAAAAAACCCCTGATTAGAAATATTAAAGTGATACCCCCATCCCCATTTATTCTAATGAAAAGCTCATGAAACACCACGGCAGATTGTACTCCTCCCTTTCACAACAAACAGCAGATGGTCAGACGTGCCCAGGTCTCCACTGACGGATTTCAAAAAAACTAACTCAGCTCCACTAAAGGAGCACAAAAGGAGTCAACAGCCTGCAATACCAAATACAGGTGGGGAAAAGCTCACAGTCCATTTCAGGAGTCCTTTTCCATAGAGAAAAACCACAAAGGAAAATTAGATATTAGGTATATTTTGCTTCACTGAGATGAAATTTTTCTCCATACATACAAACTGGTGTTACCAGTTTAAACTACCTGATGGTGTGTTTATAGATCTTCTCCCTAATGTTAACAATATGACCTGTTGTGTACAATATGACATCAGTTATATTTTTAAATTTGCTTTTTTACTTTAGCTCTGCAGTAATGGATTCTATCAGTTCTGTTCACCTCCCATCATGTTCCATTAGTACCTCTCCTCAGAGTACCCAAGTCTGTGAATTTTCCCCATATACCTTTTATGTGATTATGCTTCACTGCCTGTTCCTAAATGTTCACCACATTTTATTTCATCTATCTGGCCTGGTTTGTTTCTCCAGGTAAAGTTAAAGAGCTTCTAATCACATCGGTTGCTCAATGAATTATGAAAACCTTACTCATGTATTCCTCAGAAAATATGTACACTTCCTCTGTCACTTTTTGAGTTTTCGTGCAGTGAATTCCAGGGTCACTCACTATTGCAAAGATCAGTGAATGCTTGTTAAGTTACTTTCCCCTAGTGTCTATACACACATGCTATGAATTTAAAGAAAAAGCTAACCTTTAAAAATAGAATATATACAAATAAAGGGAATATTATTTGCATTTGTTTCATGGATGTGATTCACAAAATGAACATTCTTTTGAATGTGAACTTTTTACTGCAGCAAGAACACTGAATTCCAGTCCTCCTGTCTTTCCTCCAAAGTATTTAAAATGTGCTGCAGTCCAGCAACATCTGCAGACTTTCTCAATATGTTTCTTATTTCATCACCCAGGCCATTAATGTAATTCTGGAACAGAAGTATGCCCTAGATAGACTTATGCAGTACTCCTGAAATGACCTCCCAGATTTAGAGTACACCACCAAGAATTGCATTGTGTTTCCCCACTGGATGACTACTTTATTTCATCTGGACCATATTTCCTTAGTTTGCAAATGAGAATGTCATGCAGGACAGTGAAAAAAGTCTTACTGACACCAGTATATCATATAACCTGCTTCTCCCTCATTTACTTCTTATCAGAAAAGGAAATTACATTACCTCCACTATTTGGTCTTGAGAAATCTACATTGGATACTTTGATCAGCATTGTTATCCCACAGGCGCTCACAAAATTGATTGTTCTAGCACTTTAACCAATTCTGGCCTTAGGCTGACACACCTATAATTCTCCAAGTCCCCTCCTGCTTCTTTTCAAGGTATTTACCGTATTTGCCTTATCCTTTCCAGACTCAAAGTGCTAATCTCAACTGATTGCAAGGTTACTCAGGATTTCATCAGCAAACTAAATCAAGTTTCATCAGCCCTTGCAACTTGTAGACATGCAGAATATACACATACTTTATTTTCCTTTGTGATCTGATCTGTTTATTTTTGTAAAGAAAAGTTCATTAATCAAGTGGTAATAAATGGCACTTTGAGAAAATATTTCATCCTTTTTTGCATCCATTACTATTTATGCACCCCTTTACAGAATAGGCCTATCTATTTCTTTTTCTTACAGAATGTCTGTTTCTTTATATTTTTTTGTATCATTTGCTCTTGAGTTTTGTCTTTTTAATTTTGTCCTTATATACCCATGCTTGCTTGTCCATGGCACATGCATTCATATTTCTCCCTTTTTGTGTTACCCAATTTTTTCCTCCACAGCAGGTGAGTTTGCCATTCTGATGTCAATAAAATTTCTTTTCCTATTTACTTTATCTCACATATTCCTTGAAATGATCTCTCTAAGACCCTCTGACCAGTTCTTTGCATTCATTCAGATCTCCTTTCAGGAACATAAGGACATCTGAATTCTGTTCTATATTAAAGCACTCTCAATTTCCAAAGTAACGGAGGCTTTTTTACACCTGCCTTTGTACTCTCACTTGTGCATGCATGGTTATGACTACTAAATATGCAAACCTAAACAGTTTCTACTTACTATTTAGTAATCTCTGTTTCCTAAGTAATTTTCATTTTATTCAATAGTATTGTTATTCTCATTAGTTCTCTGATATAACATATCAGCAAACACTTCCTACTGTTTTTTTTCTAATTGTCCAAGGGCCTGGCACAAAGAAGGACAGAGATCTCAGTGAAATATATCCAGGAAATACTTTCCCAAAGCCTGAAAGAGAAGACAGAAAACACAGTAAACTTCACAGAAACTTGGACAGTTAAGCATAGATAAAATGAGATAATAAAATAAAAAAGGACATTAAAAATGAACAGTTGCATTTTCTCTGTACACCGTTCTCAGCAGTGAAAATAATTAAGTACTTTCAGATCAAAGTAGTACTTGCTTATAGTCCTAGCAATGAACATATGGTGTATTTTCACACTTTTATCTCTAGCCACAGTACCAAATTTTATTCTCTTTAGATCACAGCCGAGTAAACTTTCCCATCATTACAGAATTCTCATATGCATTAACAGAAATGTGATTCTTCACATTTTTCCTCTATGTGATTGAAATTTATGGCTAATATATGTTGTTTTCTTCACCTCTGTTTTATCCAACCTGATCTCTCCTACACTGTTCACTGGCAGAGAATCATAAAATTACAGAGCAAGATTGGGCTGTCCTTTGAAAGCAGGTGTTTCTTTTGATTTCCCTTTGCTATGCTACTACAACTGTGGAAACTTTTCCCCAGTGTTTCTGTTTTAAACATTTATTGCAGTTTTGTTAGCTTCAAAATCCCATCACCTTCAGACAACTACAATTTGGTAGGTCGAAATCAACTTATTCCCCCAAAGGTATTGGTCCATTTTCTTGCTCATAAAGCCCCACAACAAACATATTTTAGCACAGTTCTGTATGCAGAGAGTTTTCTGTGTATATATAACCTGACTATCTGGCAGTTAGAAAATACAGAGTCCACAGTGTCTCAAAAAATTACATACTTTTTATTTCGGCTTAAGGAAAAGAGAAAAAAATCCTGACCCTGGCATTAAGCCTGGCTAAAGTTGCACAGTCTTCTAGATCCAACAAATTCTTATCTCTTGTAACAAAAATCAGTTTTTCAATATTCAGACATTTGTTATGATTCATGATGCCAGGAGTTGCTTAAGTAATAGCAGTTGCTCTGGGAAAGGCCTATGGAATGCAAAAGTCAAGAAATAAAGGAAGAAATAAGAAAAACAAAGTGCAGAAATTACTTAAACAAGCTATGACTTGTACTCAAGAAAGATAACTCTCCAAAAGGATTTTTTTCAAATAATTGTAAGCTTTTGGATGATTACTAAAAACCTCTATGGCACAATCATTTTGCCATCAAGTTCTGTTAATATTTCCCCCATAAATATTACTTCTGAAATGTGAATAGAACCTGACATTAGGATAAGTTAACTTGTTATAAACATCTTGAAAAAGAAATAGGGGCAGTTTAAATGCACCTGAACAGATGAATATATAACAAACGCTAGCAGAACTATCTTCCATAACACTAGCAAATAAAAAAATTCTACTATTTCAAGAGTTTATTCTTTTTTATACCTCAGGTTTCATATGTTCTAGAAAACAGGTCCTCAGTTTGGGACTTGTGATCAGGTTGAGGAATATTAAGAACATTTTTTTCTTAATAGCTAGATGAAGATTCTGAAAGTCAGGGGCCAAGTATACTTGAGAACAAATCACGTAATAGTGTGAGTATAACAGCACTAACATATTTTCCTTGGCCAAATGTTCAGAGATTTTATATTTCTATTTTATTCTATTTAAATATTTCTTTTTCACTTTTTCATCCAGGAAAGTTACACTGATAATCTATTGCTCAAGATATTTCACTGTTTTAAAAGAAAACATTTCAATAATGGTGTCTACCAAGGGCAAATCTGTCTCACAAAAAAAAACCAAATCTGGAAAATTGTTTTACAAGAAACCTCCAGAGAGATTCTAACTTTTACTGGAAGCACCAAAGCTCCATTTGCTAACTGATCAATTTTCCTAGTGGTTACAGCTTATAATGATGGAAAAAACTACTGTGATGCAAGGGCAACACCAGAATGCCAATTTCTATAATTTCCTCTCCAAAGGGAGCTGGGAATAAGTCAGCAAAAGCAGATACATTATTTCTAGGAGCTTTTCTACTGGCTATGGCAGTGATTCCTTTGAGAGTCAATGCATGGTGCTTATATTGGGCAACTACATCAAACACATCCATCAAGGCTGAATCATCTGTGTCATATCCCATAATTTTGTAAAAAAGTAATAGAAATTATGCAGACTCAGTGCTGGAAAAAGTGGAGAACAGGGAGGGGAAGCTGAAGAGGGAATAGCCAAAGAGAAAAATCTCTTCCTTTTAAGGACAAATCCACTTTTGTCATGTTATATAATGCTCATGTGATTTGCAGACCCTGGTGGTATGTCTCATGCTAAATTTAGCACACACTAAACCTTTGGGCTGGTCCTGCTTCTTGTTAAGTAGTCCCAAAATGCCAAGAAAGGCTGAAACTTCAATGAAAGAGCAAATCCAATGTAATTATTTTTAAGTGCTAAACATAGCATTTGGTGATTTTACCACACAGCTGCTGCATGCAGCACCAAAAAAAAAACCAGACAAAAAAAATTCCCCAAAAAACCCCAAAACTTGTTCAATTAATTTTAAATAAAGTCTACTTTTCTGAGGAGAAATAAGGCCTGGCAAATTTTCTCATAAAAGCTTGTAATTAATAACCCACCTTCTGCCCAGATCTTGTTAGTATAGTGAATGGACAGGGCCTGCCTCTGAGCAAAAGATCTCATACAACTGCACTAGTTAGACTTAGGTAGTGGGGAGCAAGCTTCAAGCCACTACAGTGAATTAAGTTGGAATTAAGATGTGCCTGATTAAATCACAGACTTACCAGGAAGACAGAAAAGGTGTACAGTTTACTTTCTGTAACCACCCAAAAGCTACCTAATACGATAAAATATCATCTTGAGGGTAATGCAGTAGCTGATACCCAGTAAAATACAAATTCCATCTGCAGCCTTTGAATGAGTGTGTAATTCTGAATAACTTAATTTTCTGTATTTCAGATTTTCCTGTCTATGGAAGAAAGAGAACCATTACCTTTCCAACACTGATAGATATTTTTTTTCCCCTTCAAATAAATAAAAGTTGCCGTGGAAAAATCATTAATAATTATTATCAAAATCTGATCCCAAATTCATCATGAAATGCAAAGAATTCTTTCTTTTTCCTATTGTGCTAAAGGTTATGCAGAACTAAACAACCCTTCAGGTATCATGATGCAGAAATTCTTACTTGATTCTTTCTGAGGCTAGGTAGAAGGCATGCTTCAAATAAGTATTAGCATTTGTTCAGAAAGAAATCTAAAAACTAGAATAAATATTGTCTAGAACTGCTATACCTAAAACTTGTTTCTGTCTACAACAAACAGTCTTTAAAAATTATTATGTGTGGCCATGTGCAGCATTTTCAGTCTTTCTTACTGCTTATTCTCATACCCTGGTTTTCCTTCCTGAGTATCTTTCTTGCTCAGCAACTGCTACACAGTTGTTACCATTTTGTGAAAACTTTGCTACAACTGGGTATAATGCAGATGGATTTGCTTAAGACATCAAGACACTGTCATTTTAGATTTACTGAACAATCTTAAAAGTATTATAAGATGTAACCAGAATAATTTCTAAAAACTTGTTAGTGGAACCAGATATCTGTCATCGCTGGCTAAATTTAGAACGTGGTTTCATATTACTTTACTCCCAACATGAATGCAGGTTGCTACTGAAGGAGGTGATTTACATCATCCACATAACCCTCATCAGCGCATTCGCAGCACACATGAACATTTGTTCAGTCACTTGATGAATCAGAACAGGAAACTGATCCAGCGAAAAATTAATCTTGTAAGCTATTTGTTTATTTTGCTGTTTTCAGCTGGATCGACTCCCAGGCTCAGGTCACTCACCTCAACACTAAGATCTGCACAAGAAAGGGACTAGGAACAAGTAGCTGCAGATAGACAAAAGGACATTTAGGTCAGATTAAAGCAACCATGAAACAACCACTTCAAAGCACATCAGTGCTTCTGCTTCTTTATTAGGATGCTGGCTAACACTTAAATCTGTCACTTTTTAAAGAAAATTGTAATTATAATTAGATTACAAATACATTCAATTTTGTCAAAAGGAACTCTGGACAAATCAACTTACTGAGATAAGAGTTTATCTTGCCTACCTAATACATTCAAAATACAAGTGTCAATACAAGCTGCGATTGATATGGTTTATCAGAGGAGCCTATGATAACAGCCAGGGAAATTTTAACTATGAACTTAAACATAACCATGTAATCTTTAGGTACCAGATTTCAAAATAACAAGGACAACATCTTTCATTGGAAAATACTCTACTACCATGTACTACTGCCAAGTGGCACAAATAAGATTGCATTTCTAAAGCCAAAGTAAAAATAATATTTACTGGCCTCCTATTTCTGAGCCTCTGAAGATGAGCATTTTCAGATTTTCCCCTACTGCTCACTAAACTATAAGACCCCTATGGCAGAGACACTTAAATTATTTTAAGTCTTGCTTATGTCTGTTTTACACAGATAACATACTGACTCAAGTTAATTCAGTTAAAGAATAATTAAAATAGATCAAGTGTATTTTTATTAGGCCTTTGAACTGCTCTATGTAAGTTACTTTGGTTTACCTGCTGCAACAATTTACATATGGGGCAACCTAAAAGGATTTCCGTTCATAAAAACTGTCTCCTGTTCAATACACAAGGACAAAATGGGGGACTTTTGTAACTGGAAGAATCAAGGATGTTGTAGTTTGAGGTAAGGAATCATGACTCCATGGTTTGAAGAGATAGGCACAAAGAGGAAATTGAAACTCATATGCAAGCATATAGACAAGACTATCCAACGTAGTATAAGAGAGTTGGCAAGAATGGTCAATGTTTTTATAGGCAAATTATAGAGGTTACAATTTTTAGGAGACAGCCTCTGGTATATCATGTCCCCTGATACATCCAGCCAGGCAAATCTGGGCAGGGGGGAAGGGATGGGGTGTGGAGTAAAATAAACAGATTTGATACAAAAATAATTACAATATTTTTATAGACATTTCCCTGATTAAGAAATCTTTGTGATGTCTGAAATAACAGTGCACTTAAAATTCAACTGACAAATTGTTGATAGTTCCTCTTTCTCATACCATTTTTCATTTTGGATGATTGCCAGTTTAGTCAGTTACATCACCTACAGATGATTCTTCAAATGAGTTGTTTCATTCTACAATTCTTTTCTATGTCCTTCACAGTTCTTTTGTTAGAAATTAGCAACATGGATGGAATATCTGGAAAATATGACCTCTGGTCCACACAAATAATCTCTTAAACGGAATAGCAAAAAGGGCACTTCAATGCCAACACACTGGAACTATAAGGAAACTGGTGAGAAGGAATTTCTTTTTTACCTGTGACTTCATTAGTAAATCTGAACTTCAGAGGAGTTTTTAGATGAGACAGACAGTTCCAAGTGAAGGCTGTAATACAAAATCTGGTTTATTAATATTCCAGAGCTACACAGCACACTTCACATGAGAAGGAGCAACAGAGATCCCGTTATGCTCCAGGTCTCGAAAGTTGTTCCTATCTTTGACTCCAACTGCTTTTGCTCATAGCTTCTGTTCAGGGTAGACTAGCCTGGCAATGCTGGAAAGATATAACTGAGTAAAGATTGCAAAAGCAGCTGTGGAAAAAACAAGGTTGGTTGTTTAACGAAACTGTCTGTACTCTTTTCTGAGGTGTTCATTATCATTTGTAGAGTAAATGACTTGCAGTCACAAGAATCATGGGACTTTTGCCTTCCCTTCTATCAAATCCACAATAAATTAATTGTATTGCACATCTGGTTTTAATAGCTCATCCCTGTGCAATTTTAGCGTGACTTTATTTACAAAGTGCATAAAGGAAATATGCACAGCTTTAAAAATACTAACCAGTCTAAAAGCTAACATAGATATTGTCAATGGACAGACACTACACTAATATGTAATATCCCCACTCAAGATTTATTGATACCTTATATTAATGACCTTAGAGGAAAGGAAAGAGAACTTTGAAACTGAAATCTTCAAACAGATAATCCTTGAAATTACTGAAGTCTTCAAAACTGGTTTTCAGATAAGAGTAAAAAACACTCTTCAGAAACATTTCAAGATCTTCCCACATTTGTGGCAATAAATTTTCAGCCACTCTTGAGTCTATACCTTCATTATTTAGCTCTTAGATTTCTTTCAGCACCATAGACATAGTATATGACAAGCAGAATACTGTGTCATCCAAGAAGAAGAATGAGATGGCTCCAGAATGTAGGAAGACATCAGGGTAATGGATAAAGGATGCCTTAGCAATTAGCAATTATGATATGAAACTCAAGACTTCAGTCAGTGCTTCAATGCTGTTTACAATTTGAGGCAAAATAGATTTCAATGGGTCTTAAAGGGGGAATTCCATTTCCACCACTACTGAGGACATGAAATAAATGACTATTTATCTCACACTTCTGCAGAATTTATTCAACTTTGTCATGTGTGATTAACAATTCAATCTCTTGCCTTCTATGCATTCAAGAGTTTCTTTGATATTTTTATACTTAAACAAGTAGGAAATTGCCCTTCAGAATACAAGCTAATTACTTCCATTCAGCTATATCATGGTATTAACAATTGTTTTCAAGTAAGATTAAATTATCTTCTCAGAGTACCTTAAGTCAGAGTAGTCTGTACTTTTAGCATCTGTAATAGTTGGGCTAAACTGGATGGGTTCACACAGAGCAAGCACTTGTTTTAGAGTGATATTCAGAAACACAGCTTGTACTCTGCCTGGTTTATGTCTTTGGGATTTCTCTCGTATCTCATAATGCCTAACGAGTTTCCTGCAATAATGTACATTGTCTGTGATTTTTAGTGTGCATTTGCACTTTCAGCTTGTTTATTGACTAGTCTGAGTGAGAAAATGCATTCACAGCTGCATTTTTAGAAGCAGGATCAATGCTTTCACACTAGTAAATCCTGCGACTGAGAGCTGGCAACACTTTCTTTGCATTCGTATGCAAAGATTGTGTTACAGTGAGCATCATCATTGCTGGTTGTGATTTGAGGGAAGGAGGTAAGCAGGCCTCAGCTGGCCTTAGGATGCTCAGCCAGATGTCAAAGAACCCGATGTCAAAGTTTATTCTGGATGGCTACTCTGAAAGGAGGAATAAGTGAATCTTACAAAGTGAGATTGGTACTAGGCCTTCATTAGGCCAATGAACAAAATGATGTAGTCTCCCTTGTGTCACCTGATACACCCTAAGTTTAGTTAAGTGTGCCTACATACTAGTTGTTGACACCAACCAGGAGAGAACAGCTCACTGCCACACTACTAAATTATCTTATCCTTTAAAGCAGCATGGGCACATACAAACTGCCTAGTGCAAATGATTCGTAGCATATCACAAACTGGGCTTGGAAATTGTTTGGAACAGAGCAAGCCCATGTGGGCCAAAAATATCCTAGGAAGCCCACTAAAAATTTCACAACATGTACAATTGAATTTCAGTGCCCAGGAGTCTTCCCTTGCACTGTTCAATTTACTACTAGGTTTCAAAAAGACAATTGATGATAATAGTCAGGTTATTTTGCCCTTTAGAACCATTTGAGGTAGTTTGCTTGCTTATGCATTATTATAATCTAAACAGTGATGCAAGTGTCTGTGTACATGAAGTGTAATTGCTACATCTACTTCCTGTAACAGAATAACAATCATTAAGACAGGGGATGCATCAGATAGTCATCACACTGAAAGAAAAATTGAATTTCTCATAGTTTTTCTCTGCAATAAAGTGTTTTTTATATATATATATATAAAATTTAAACCTTTGCATGAGCAATTCCCCACTATGTCTGTGCAACAATAATCATAGCTACATGGTAAACAGTACCAAGAGTTTTTTCCAACATTCCTATTCACACTTGTTGAGAGTTCCAGAGCCAGCTAGTCTCTGATCCAGCAAAAGTTCTCCAGAATTTGCTCAAAATTTGCAGAAGACAGAAAAAATCTGTCTAATCTGAGTTCTCAAAGAAATTCTGATCAAAAGAAAATGTCTGATACTAGAGAAGTATAGTAGAAGTATTGAGAAGATACTGACTTAAGTATGTCTTTTTATGCCCTTGCTGCTAATGTAAAAGTTAAAAACATTTGGGGTATTGCTGATAAAGCTGCATTTTTTTTAAAAAAAAAAAAAGGAGTATCTTAGAGATCAAAGGATGCACTCAGAATGGAAAATTTTTATTCCAACCACCTTCTAGAGTGTCTCCTAGTTTCATATGAGCCTTAGAACTCTCAAACAAGGGAAAAGTAGCATAAATAAGCTTTCTAGCAGAAATATTCAAGGAGGCAGAACAAATAAAATACTGTCTTAATTAAGATGCTTTCAGTTTGTAATTGTACAGGACTTCTCAACCAATGAGAAAACAATCTAAGAAAAATAAGCATACAATGTTATAGAAATCCATCTCAACCAAACATTTTTAATGTCTTAAAATTTTATCTAGTACCTAAACTTTCTCTCTTTCTCTTTTCCCTTTTGTTTTGATTTTTTGTTTTCTTACTGAAGGTGAACAAATTTCCCTATGTTTTCTGCATTTCAAAGACTTCTATCAGGAGTCACTTAAATTTTGTGCACTTAGCAGTTCTGCAGATCGGGCTTTTCAGATTCTACTTCCTCTGCCTGCAGCTGTGGTTCTGTGCTTGAAACCTATGTGTGATCCAAATGAGAATGCAGATCAGTGACGTGGAACAAAAGTTCAGAGAAAAGACGTGAAGTGCCTCATTTATGTCTGAGGTCTTAACTCTGGAGTCAATTACAGATATTTGGAATACCAATACTGTCAATTATTTTATATTCAGAGGTGAAAAATTAATCTGAAAGAACATTCCAGGGAGATGACAAAGCATTAGGGCTTGAAAGTGTTATGCCTCACTAAGAGCACAACTGCCAGTTCCAGAACTGGAGGCAGTGTAGATGTTACACTGTCGTACTTGCTCATTACTGGGGACTCATGTCCTCCAGTTAATTGACTACAGTTGGCGAAGGGTAGAAACAGAAGAGTTAAGCTTTGGCGATACTGATTCAGATTCCTTCTACAGAAACAGATTCTTCAACATATTTCCAGTAGTCCTGGCAGCAAATGCATGGGCATGGTGTGGGCTTTGGTGAAAGGCAAGCAAATCACTGCCATTTCTGAAGAGGTGGAGAATAGCTTCCTTACAGTCTTGCTCTGCTGCATGAAACTCCAGCTCAAAAGTAACGACTTCAACTGATGCTTTGGCAAGTACAAAGCAGTGAATTGTGTTCTTTTTGCAGAGAGGTAAATCTTACTTACATGTAGAAGCAACTAAGTTAGGTTTCTGGATAACACCTGGGACAAAAGGGCCCCACTGTGCACTGAGGGGAGACCTCATCACTGCCTACAACTACCTGAAAGGAGGTAGTAGCGAGGCAAGTGTGTGTCTTTCCTCCCAGGTAACTAGTGACAGAACAAAAGGCAATGGCCTTAAGTTACACCAGGGGAGGTACAGATTGGATGTCAGGAAATACTTCTTCACTGAAAGGGTTCTCAGGCACTGAAACAGGCTGCCTGGAGAGGTGGTTGAGTCACCATCCCTGGAGGTGTTTAAAAGATGAGTAGATGGGGTGCTCAGAGATCTGGTTTAGTAGTGGACAGGTATGGTTGGACTCAATGATCTCAGAGGTGTTTTCCAACCAGGAGATTCTATGATATCCTAGCTACAGAAAATAGCCATGGCAAGGTAAAGTATTAGCTAAAGAAGACAGAGCTGTATTCTCATTCTGTTGCCTTTTTAAACTGTAAATGTGAGTTCACAGCTGATTTCCCTTATTAGTAGAAACTTTTGCCCCTCCTTTTCATCTTCTTTGAGAAACCACTGTTACAATGACAGCTAAGTAACACCTCTGTTTGCAAGAGGGGAGATTGTTTTTGAGAGCTAACACCTTAGAATTCTTCCATACACTGATGAGGTTCAGACAGGCAGGTCTAGGTGTGAGATAAATTTCAGCCCAGCTAATTTTATTACTAGACAATGGAAAAAACCCTTTCAGTGTGGGCTAATAGGGTGGGTAATATATCTGTTTGTCATCTAGTAAGTAAAAAGAGAGTCTGTAAATCTTAAAGCAGACAGTAGATTTATGCTACAGTCTGTGTTCTTTTCATGGGATTTATTACCATATGTGCTGCTTCTATTTTACAGTCCTTCTGTTTTGATTACTGATACAATTCTATTTGAATGCAGGAAGGATTAGGGCTCAGCATAATGAGCCCAAGTCAGGTTCCAAAAGAGCAATAAGCAATGCACTCATCCTTAATGTAAAGATGGTATCAGATCAGAAGTTTAAATTATATTTAAAAAAAATCAAATTGATTTAGCTATCTAGGTTTTGATATGAGGCACCCTGGGATTCCAATTCTCCAAATAAGAGGTTAAAGGTCACCATAAGCTTTTAAGAACATCAATGCTAAATTAGCATTAATTAGCATTAGTATTAGCATTTAGTTACAGACTCAAATTCATAAGATAGCTGGCAAGTTCTGGAAGCCTTCTTGAGTGGACTGCTAGAAAACTGCCTCCTTTGTGTCTCTTCATCCCAAGCTGCAGTCCTATTTTTCCTATTCTTCCTTCATCCCCTGATCCCATTCTTGGCTGTCTCTTTCTTCATTTCAAGTAGCTGGCTTCAACAAATGGGAGAGGAGCAGCCAGAGATGAAGTTGAATGTACCTTTATTTCCTTGAAGAAGTAAGGGCGTGAGAAAGAGAATTAGTGTATATCTCATTGAAAGTCCGAACTATTTTTGCCATAAAAGCAGCCCAGAAGAAATCTGTAATTTCAGTATCAATTCTAGAAGTTTGAGAAGAGGCTCTGTTTCACATCCTATGGCTCAGTGTAATCCTGCATACCTTTATAATGACAAAAGGATGGCCAGCATCAAGCCCTTAAAAAACAGCTATGGTTGTGGTGCTGCCTGTGTTGAGCTATAAAGTGCCCTAGGCTGACCCATAAAAAATATCATTTTCCCTGGATTTCATTTGGTTTAGTTTGGTTGAAGAAAAGTGGAATCCATATTTTCAAGGATCTGTTTGGGGTTTTTTCCCCCACCAATATTCTGGAATGAAAGACATTAATTGCACATTATTGATGACTCATCATGTTATTTTTCTATTCAGGGAAAAAATCTGTGACTTGGGGACTGCCAAGGACAGCTAATATTCAAAGAGTTATGTGTTTATTTATTCTGCTTGTTCAGTGTGATTTAAATACTAAAGTTGTGGAAGACATGCTGGAGATGGCAATCATGGCCCACTCCAATCTGTATACATTTTACACATGAAACCTGGCAGAGCCAATAAGAGTCAGTAAATAACCACTCAGACTATGTATTACTGACACACATTACCGTTTGTATTTAAAATAGAGACACACTAGATACCAAGAGGTGCCAAACAAAAGGTTATTCTTAAAGATTCTTATATTTTTGAAGTATAACACCTGAAAGCACTTGCCATAGCACAGGGTAAATTCTGACAAAAGTCAGTCAGAAACACTAGGTCTCACCTAAAGTTAAGTTATTTCCTATCAAGGCACTTGATAAATAAATGTAACTTTTAAACAAATTACAATAATAGAAATTGAAACCCCATTTCATAGGAAAAGCCTACTGCAGTGATACTTCAGAAACCCCCAAGTATACGTGTCTTCTCATACCAGCACTATTCAGCACTAGCACTAGCAATTATCATGCTAACTTTAAAGAAGCTGTCTTGGGAACCTTTGACAGTCAGCAAAAGCTAAATTTAGCCTGGTAAACACTGGTTCATAACTCAACACGGCTTTGAGTGAACAGCTCTGGATTCTCAGGGCAGGTTTGTGATACCTCTACAGTTTAGAGTAAGTCATAATCTTCAGTAGCCTGTAGAAATGCACCCCAGTATGACCTGGAGAGTATACTGAGTAAAAGATCTTGCCTGATCTAGGAGAGGGGAAAAATTACTTACTGAACCAGTTGTGAAAAGGAGAAACCAGTGTGTCAACCCTTATCACATCTTTGCATTGGAACGTAAGATTTTAATTTAACATATCTGTATGTGCATATGTTTATTAAGCATATATTCTTACATTCATTATTTCTCTCAAATATTGGGTCTCACTTTCTTAAACATTGTTTCCTTAGAACTTTTAGAAACCTCACAATTATTGTACTTTGACAAACACATTGCTACTGGGCAATAAATCAAGTTTGTAAATTGACATGCAAGTCAACATATAAAACAAGGAATAATATCCACCTTTATCTTTTTAAGCTGCTACAAGTTCTTTTCAAGGTAAATACTACTGGAAGTGAGCTGAGAGCGAATTATATCAAATATAAAATGGTGACTTCAGAAACAGTAACAACGAATGCACCAAAGACACTTTAGGTGGCTGTCTAGAACAATGAATGTCAGAGCAAGGAAGGTTCCCTGAGGCTCAATCTCCTTTATCTTTTGAATTTTTCATTTTCTGTTAAGACCTGAATTACATCTATTCTACTCAAGAAAATAAATTAAGATTAAAAAATTAACTAGTATCACCTTTTCTGAGAAGAATACAAATTTTGCTGATGTTAAAACACTGCTAATTCCTAGCCTTATTTTCAGATTGCAACAGACTGTTAAAAGAAGAGTCACAGGTATCCATCACTTGGTTTAATGCTTTTGTTTCATTAGATGACAATATCTGTAGGATTTTGCTCATTGATGGTTCCCAGCTTGAGATAGGATTTTTAGGAGAAGCATTCTGCCTCAATACCGTATTAAGCACAATAGATCAACCTCCCTCAGTTGCGACTACTGTGATATTACTATAATATTTTGCAATTAATTATGGTGAGGAAGATGTTTGTGTGTTCTCCCTAAGTTATTAGTAGATATCTTTAAAGTAGCTCCTAGTGACCGAAGCCATGATGAGTTCTGTTGTGGCAGGTGCTGAACTAATATGTAGTAAATAATTAAGCAATGTTGAGAATTTTCAGATGGATTTGCTGGGGGGGTCCATCTTCTTTGTATTGAATTCTAGGAGTATTATATGTATTAAATTAGTAATTTATGTGTCCAGTTTATAATACAGTTTTAATATATTGAGAAAATTCTATAAAAACAGTAACTCTCCCTCAACAAATAAAAATATCCTTTCACAATCCATCCCAATGACAACAGCCAAGATAAAGATCAAGGTTAAAGATCAACAAGAGTAAGTCTCTGCACTCGAACCAAGTTTCAACCAATCTGTACACATTACATGTTGTATTACTCACCCAAAACTCCACTGGGTGTGTTTTAGGTTGTGTTTTAGTATTGTCTATCGTTAATAAATTTTGTTACAGTATGCTTTGCGAAAACTACCTATTGTTCTAAAATTTCCTTTTTGTATTGTGCTTTGCTATAAAATGGCATCCTAGAAGGTTGCCAGTTCACAGAATCACAGAATGTCAGGGATTGGAAGGGACCTCAAAAGATCATCTAGTCCAATCCCCCTGCCGGAGCAGGAACACCTACATGAGATCACACAGGAAGGCATCCAGGCAGGTCTTGAATGTCTCCAGAGAAGGAGACTCCACAACCTCCCTGGGCAGCCTGTTCCAGTGCTCTGTCACCCTTACTGTAAAGAAGTTTCTTCTCAAGTTTAAGCAGAACCTCCTGTGTTCCAGCTTACACCCATTGCCCCTTGTCCTATCATTGGACACCACTGTGAAGAGCCTGGCTGCATCCTCCTGACACTCACCCTTCATATATTTATAAACATTAATGAGGTCCCCCCTCAGCTTCCTCTTCTCCAAGCTAAAGAGGCCCAGCTCCCTCAGCCTTTCCTCATAAGGGAGATGCTCCACTCCCTTAATCATCTTGGTGGCTCTGTGCTGGACTCTCTCAAGTAGTTCCCTGTCCTTCTTGAACTGTGGGGCCCAGAACTGGACACAATATTCCAGATGTGGCCTCAGCAGGGCAGAGTAGAGGGGAGGAAGAACCTCTCTTGACCTACTGACCACACCCCTTCTAATGCACCCCAGGATGCCATTGGCCTTCCTGGCCACAAGGGCACAGTGCTGGCTCATGGTCATCCTGCTGTCCACCAGGACTCCCAGATCCCTTTCCCCTACACTGGTCTCTAGGAGATCATTTCCCAACTTGTACTGGAACCTGGGGTTGTTCCTGCCCAGATGCAACACCATTTGAATAATTAACAAGGCACATTGAATGGTAGTGTTCCTAATATTGATTTTTTGTTGAATCCTGACACTTACGTCCCCACAATTAGTCTGAGTAATTATTCTTTAGCTTATAATAACCAACCCCATTAATTTGTTCCCAATCTAAAGGCACAAGAGAGCTGTTGCCCAGCAGCTCTACATTTAATAGAAATGAAAATTAATGTCAGTAAAATATGTGTCCTGGTTTGCGCTAGGATAGAGTTAATTTTCTTATTAGTAGTTAGATTAGCTGTGTTTTAGTTTCAGTGCAAGACTTGTTATGAGAAGAATGTTGATAAAGTACTAATGTTATTAGTTGCTGCTGGAGCTCAAGGCCACCGTGTTTGGCTGGTTCACAGCTGCATTAGGACTGGGAGGGAGAAGTACAGTGAATAGCAAAACCCCAAACTGGCATTTGGATGTGCCAGTGAAATATTCCAGACCATATCACACCATGTCAGTACATTAACCAGGGCTGACCGGCAGACGGGGGTATTTCTCTTGGGGATCTCTCGGGCTCACTCTTCTGAGGTTTGGGTTTCGGGACTGTCTCTGCTCCGGGATCGCTGCCTGGCACAGGCTGGGCATCGGTCGGTGGGTGGTGAGCAATTGCACTGACCTTTTGTATATTCTGTTATCACTGTTACTATAATTATAATTTTATTTTAATGAGTTTTTATCTCAACCTGTGAGTTTCCTTGCCCTTTCTCTTCCAATTCTCTGTCCTATTCCCTGGGCAAGAGAGGGGAAGGGTGAGGCATCAGGCTGTGTTTGGCTACAAGGTACCAGCCAAAAGGGTGAATCCACCCAAACCACCACAGGAAGGGAGGATACCAAACACAATCGCAAACTGCTTTCGGTCAGTTTAGTTGCTGGGCTGTTATTGAGGACAGTCCACTTCCTCTGTACCTCATCTCTATTCACCCTTCTTTGTTTCCAGTAAAAACTGAGAGAAACTAATAGCTTAAATACTTCAGCACAGTCCACACATTTCACAGAGCTCACAACACCTAGAGATCAATGACTACTTACAAAATGCTAATGGCTCATGGATAAGTCAACCTGCCTTTCCTATTAATTCCCAGAAATGTGGTTCAGGAAAATCTTTAGAACCATTAAGAACAAACATTCTGCAAAAACATCTAAAGATTTTTACCTTGTTACTTGCTCAGAACATACTAATTGAAATGATATTCATAATGTTCCAGGCACTACCAGTGAATTAAATAATCATTACATGGCTTGGCTTTTATGAGTTATCATTTGTTCACATCATTTCCATAGTTAGTGGTGAAATTTTGTTAAAAAAAATTGGTATTTCAGCAGGATGTATTATTTCAGTTTACACTCTAATGAACTGATATGAAAAATGACATGTTCCAGTAATCAAATAATTTCCCTATTAAAGACTTAATCTTACTTCATCAGTGCTTGATTTGTAGGAATTGTGAAGATAAATATCACCACCATTAATTAAAATTATTTCCTCAGTAATGTCTCATACTTCTCATCAGTTAACCATTATTTCTGTATTCTTACCTCCCAAATTCCACAAACTTTTCACTAGTTAAATAAGAATTGCAGCCATTTAAAGAAAGTGCTTTCTGTTTAGGAAGTTTACATATTTTACTTTAGACATCTCTTTTTGTTACACATCTCCTCAGAAGCCTTATGCTTGTGCCTCTGCTGGCATTCTGATAATTTAGGGCTGGATTCAGGGCATCCCTAATAGAGTGGGATTGACTGTGGAAATCTCTCCCTCTGCTGGTCATTCGAGCCTCTTGCTTCTCCAGTTTACAATCTCAAGCCAGCATTTACCAGGTGGACTTAATCTATGGTTCTCTCTTTTCCTGTTTGGTGGCCCCCTGTCTGGAAGCATAGTCAGTACTTTTGCTTTACATAAACCAATCTCATATGCATTTTTACAGTGAGCAAGAAATATTGTCCACATGTTTCTGTTGAGTTCAGAAAATTAAGAGAGGGAAGGATTTAGTGGAAAGAGGAGATACTTGGTAAACAAAGAAAAGAAGAAAAAAGTGTTGAATGCAAGTAAGAAAAGGGTAGGTAAAAAACAGAACACAAGAAAACAAAAACACAGAAGAAATAAACAAGCTAAGCAGGTATCCAAAAGTGTATAAAAATGCAGTTTGGAGAAACATGGAAAATACAAAAAAATTTAAGGCAGATACCTAGAGATGGGTTTTGTGGCTATTCCACGCATGCGCTTTCTACAAAGCAGTGTGAGAAATGTATGTATCCTGTGTACTACAGGACTGAAACTGTGCAGGAACATCAGTCTAGATAGTATCTTTAATTCTTTTGGTCAGTGACGTGACACTTTAGTGCTGCACCACAGAAGGGTTGCTTCAGGAGATGCCAGTATCCCAGGATCATTCAGAAGCATCCAGAGCAGTGACTGATATGCTGCCTACACACAGTGACTAATCAGGGACAGAAAACTGAAGGGGAAGTGTGTGCCTAGGAGGGAGAACTCCAGTCCACAAATCTCTCCAGCTGTTCTCCTGCAGCTCTTCAAGCACTAGCCCAAGTAGGCTCTTGCTGCCAACAGGCAATACTCCCTGTGGGGAATGTGATTCTTTGACCCATCACTTAGTTTCTCCTTGGCACATTGCCTGGCTGTGAGCATATGCACAATGGACTTTCCGACATTATTTAAGTTCTTTTAGCCACCTGTTTAAATGCTTTAAAGATATAATTTTTCCCAATGTTTTAAATTAATCTCTGTTTTTAATATAACACAAAAGCATTTCCTTTCTCCTTTTTATTAATGCAGAATTACACTTTTCACGAATTCAACTTTAGACAGTAAAATATTACTATGTGAATTTCTATAGCCCCATTAACTGGACAGAGTACTGTAGCAAACTAAATTTGCTTGCAAAGTACTAACAGCTCTTATAACTTCACCTCACCTTATAAAGGGTAAGAAGAATTGAATACTTTTGTGCAAGTGTAGGAGGATTCTACTACTCATTATTAAAATTAAAGTACAGCCTCTTTTAGTCCTTATTATTTACATTGCATATTAATTGGCAATGATTATGCTGTGCTGCACTTAGCATGAGGAACTACAGGCTCCCTTATAAACTATAACACTGTTAATACAGAAATCAACAAATGTTGTTTATCATATGTCATTAGTATTAATAATCCGACCAAATAAAAAAAAAAAAGCATCAAAACAAAAACCTGAAACATACACAATCACAGATCTAAGATTCCTGTAGCAGAGAAAAAGAGGTACTGTAGCAAGTATTTGCCACATTCTGAAACAGCGGTATCATGGAACGAAGGACAAAGCATTGGCTGAAGACTGCCATATAATATAAAATTATTATCACATGCCAACTGCATGTTACATTGCCACTGTTACACAGTAGCACCATTCATGGGTTCTAGTCACAGATCCAGTCTCTGTCACGCTCATCCCTGAAGATACACCCCAAAAAAATTACTGTACGTGCCCTGAGGATTTTCAGCTTCCGTAGTGAGTGGACCACCTGAGTGGATGTGGGAAGTGGGAGTTGCATGTACTGTTGTGTTATAAAGAGTGTACAGATCATGTTGACTGTAAAACTTACATAACGAAAATTTCATGTTTCATGTTATTTTTGCTATGTCTTGACTGACTGGACATCTACTGTGAGAAAATAAATTCTACTACTTTTAGTTCTGCTAAAATAAGACAACTCAACAGCAAACTCACTGAGTGCAGCGAATGAAGATGGGAAGAAAAAGGACTCAGAGCCTTCTTCTGAGTAAAGCGAGCTTCTTTATTATTAGCAACATTTCTCTTGTCCCTAAACATCTTTATTAGCAAGATTTTCTATTCCACCCTATTGTTCTCACGCAGTTAGCATTTATACATTTGTGTTCTCAAAACAATCAAGCTACACAGGACGTAAACCAGGGTACTTGGCACACCCGCACTCATGGCTGTTTTCAGCCACATCTCAGTACACTCTCTCATGCTGTTTTTCAGCCTGACCTCCTCACACATTCATCAACTCTTGTCCTGTGAAACTTGCTTTGAGAGCACACTGCAAATTCCAATGTTAACCTTAATCGGTCTCAATTTATCTTCCACCTGTTCAACACAGTTCCCACATCTTCCCCTTTTTTGTTTTGGAATAATGGATTCACAACGAATGCAGTGAGAATTCTTGCTTCAGATATTCTGAGACTCTGCACCACCCCTCAGAGGAGTCAGGAAACCAAAGGCATCACTATGGGGGAAAGAGAGGTTCCCTGACTTACCCATGATGGTATCTTCCCTATCATCCCCCTTTCTTTGGGCTACTTTTATATCTTTTTTACCTTCAAGGTGGAGCTTCAGTGACTCTAGTCATACTTTTATTGTGATTGGTAAAAACTCTTTAATTTCCCTTTTAAGTTATAGATCACCTAAAATTCAGAGCATATGCTCAGTGCAGGGGGAGCTTGCACCTTGGAGGCCGGTGGCCTTTGAGCCAGAGGTGTGTTTTGGTATTATCATGAGCAAAGTTTATTCAAAGCTCACACAAGGATGGCATTTGTCTGAAGGGTGCCAGACTGTCTGCAAACAGGTGGCTTATCAGCTTCTGCAATGATTAACAGGGTTTGGCCAAGGGGTCTCCACTCCTCTTCACCCCCCATATTGATATGCAGATCAGGCTCTCCAGGAAACCACATTGGAGAGGATTCTTTGCACACTAGTTGCATTCTTCCCTAGGATCTTCTTCAATATTATACCTTTCCTTAATGTGTGAACAATGCTGTATTTTGATTTCTAAGTTACCCCCAAGAATTATTCCACATATTCCACCCCGTGAATATAGTCACTCAAGCTTCATGATGTTTTAAAAGAACTGGGGATGCCACATATGACATATGGTGAGGATTATCTAGTACATGTACATCTTTCGGGGACATTAAACAGGTTTAAATGCTTCATCATAATCCAAAGTTTAACATACATTGCAATTGTTAAAGAAAAGCATAATACTGTGAATATTAATAAAACAACAGCAGGGTGAAGCATCTTGTTGAAAATTCCTACAGCAATTGGTAACTGTCCAAAAAGAGTGTCCTACCATCCATATTGTCCGTCTCTCTTGACTCTTTCTAATACCTAATGTATTTCTCCTACATCATGATGGACAGTAATCAGAGTACTTTGTCCATTTTCTTGGGCCGGTTTCAACAACCACTTCAGGTCATCATGTCAGAGTAGTTTCTCTACCAAAATTAGATCATTCCAACAGGGACAAGTGGCAGGTCACAAATCAGCGTATAGTTGGATTGCAGCAATTGGTAAAATGTTACAGGAGCTGAGTAACTAAAATCACATCCTACAATTTTAGTAAAAACACAGATATTTGAGTGATTATTTGTATCCCAACTATATACAGTATCATTCCATGTTAATGGAGTAACTCATAAATCCTTATCCCTATATTCCCAATCACATTGGAATTTAATTTGATTAGCCATTGAATTTTACCTATCCCTAAGTCAAGTTACAGCAGCTTCTAAAGCGCCTAAGAGAGCTAGCACTTGTTGATCAATGCTTGCTTGCACAGCTAAATCTACGCCTCATTGGTAAAACTGATATGCTTAACTGAGGAATATTAAGATGTGTGATACAACTAAAATATGGATTTTCCAAAATAACTGCGAACATATGATTATATTTCATTTTACTTATCAAAGAGGTGGCACCAAACACATATGGGTGTGAATGAGTTAAACCCTTGGGAGTTAGAAGGTTTACAAATCACTTAGTTGTTTCCCAAGAGCTGTTACATTACATCAGTCCTCTTGGATTATCAACAACCTTGAAGTGAATGCTTATCACCTAGTTGTTTCGAATGTCTCTTGCTTGTTTGTGAAGCTGTTGCCAAACATCCTTACAGGAATAGTGTCCCAAGCGTAAAGGAGACTGAACTATTGCTGGCAATTATGGCTAAATATGCCAAAAAAGGTGCTTGTTGGAATGGGAGGTGCACCCACAGTTGCCATCATAGTACTTGCAGTTTGTTGCTGTTGTTTTAGCTTTCCCTACGCAATAGGTTCCTCCTAGGCAGTTCTCTTTCTTTTCCGTGCTCGTTTGCTGTCAGTCAGATTCAACTTCTCCATCTGAGGCACTGGGTTCTTCGTTTCATTCTGCCAGCTCATGATAAGGTCTGAAGTGTCTTGCTGGAAGCCACCAGGGTCCTGAGGGCAGAAGAACACAAGCATACCCTCTCCCCCAAGTGATTCGTTCAACAGGACCAATCCACTGTGAACCAAATAAAGGGTCTTTATAAAAAACCTTTGGTTGTGTCGAAAAATATTCAGGAACAGAAAAATGTTGCTCTACAGCTGTCACTACCTGGCCTGAAATCAGAGTTGCGTTTTAAAAACTCAAAGCATAAATAGCACTATTCAGTTGTTCTTGAGGAGGCATATTCCCCCTTTTTTGTTTTATGAGCATCCAATTCAACGTTGAATAACAGCTTGGCCAGTAGGGTTGTGAGGGATGCCAGTGATATGTTCAATACCCCAGGTTTGTAAAAAATCATATGTATTGCGTGATCCATACCCTGAACTGTTATCCGTCTTAATAACCTTAGGTTTGCCAAGAATGGCAAAACAACGGGTCCAGAGGCACCAAACATCCCATCCCTTTTCAATTTGTATGTGCAGAAGCACATAATGCCCCTGAAAAGGTATCAATAGAGATATGGACAAAATGTAGCCAACCAAAAAGTGGTTTTCAACCAAATACCTGTCCAATCAAACCCTTTGGCTGAAACTGAGTAAGAATAAAAAGATGTACAGGTAAGTTAACTCTGATTCTATCTGCCTGTAATGTAGAAATTTTTTCAGCTAACAAATTTAGCTCTTGTTCGGCGTCAGGTGTCAGTCGTCTTTTGGATAACAAATCACTGTCACCTTTAAGAGCAGAAAACACATGGCTTAATTCATGACTAGCTATTCCTAATATAGGTCTTACCCAATTAATAGTTCCTAATAGTTTTTGCAGATCATTTAAGGTTTCAGTCTTGTTTGCAATTTTTCTGACATTGAGGGCACAACTGTGTGAAACGTTTATTCTTTTTAGCCTGCTGTCTTTTCTTTGGGCAATCTGTACTTATGTTTCCTTCTTGCCCACAATTAAAACATTTAATTGCATTCTTTTTCACCTACAATTGCGATAGTGTGCCAGCCAGAACTGATGTTTTATGTGTCTCTGTTCCACCATTCTGACATAGCTTAATATACTGTCCTGTGTCGGTTGCTTTTCCTTTAATGGGTAATAGTGACACCTGACAGTCACTATTTGCATTTTCAAAAGCCAGTTGAAACAATAGGACTTTAGCCACTTCTGCATTATCTATTTGTCTGTGAATTGCTCCCTGTAATCCCTCTATAAACATCATATAAGGTTATTGAGAGCCCTGCCAATCATAGCAAAAGACCCTGTACGTTGTCCAGAATCAGGCACTTGTTTCCAAGCCTTTATGGCAATTTGTGATGCCTGTTCAGAAACTCGACTGTCTAAAGCCAATCATGCATGGGCATTTAGATATTGCCCTGTGCCTGTTAACATATCTTGGTGAATTGATATTCCTGCAGTTAAATTGTCCATGACCCATTCTAACAGCAAATCATTATATCCTAGTTGCCAAACTGCATACTGTGCTGATGTCAGTACTGTTTTCATTAATGCTTTCCAATCCCATGGTGTCATTACCTATGCAGTACCAACTGCTTCAACTATCCCTATCGGAAATGTACTTTGCAGCCCATTTTCAGTTATGGATTTTTTGAGTTATTTAAACACCTGATAGGGCAATCCCCCAATTGAGTTGGGGGTTGATATTTGACAGGAAAGGCAAAAGAAAAGTCCCCTGCTTTAAGGCTTCTTCCTTGCATTTTTGCATTGCTAGTTTGGTTTCAGTCTGATCTCTAAATGGATTTATAGATGCCATAGGTAACACAGAAGTTAATGGTGGTGGAAGAGCCTTTTCTGATAAATGCAAAAGGAATGATTCAATCAGTTATGGAGGTGACGGTGCTGGGGCCGGAGCGGTGGGCAGTAATGCTTGATATAAATCAGGCTCTTTCTTGGGATCAGCTGGCCCAGGATCAAAGGGATCTTTGGACTCAGGATCCCTAGAATTTGCTGTTTCATTTTTCACTTTGGGCACATTCAATAGTACTTGTGCCCTGAGAAAGTGATAGGAAAGCACATTTATCACAGTGTGGAACATAAATGACTCATATGAACAACCAACTCTACTGGGTTACTGAAAGCTGTTTGACATAAGGATGCTGAGTACATTTTAAGCCTGAGTTTAGCAAACCAACCAGCAGTCAGGGGAGTGAAGACAGGTGGAAAAAAAAACTTATCTGCAGACAACTGTTATCTTACAGAAGAACAGTGTGCTGCATGAACACATTCTCATTATCTTCTGCAAAATTATTTTTATCTGCAGGTTTTTTCCCCACTGTTAACAGTGGTTATTTTTTCAATGTCTTGTTACTCATTATCAATTTTGACACTAAGCAAAGTTCATAGCCTCAGCATAATTTAAGTTTCATTATTCAAATCACCGGCATATGTTTTATGATAAACACAAAAGAGGGAAGTTGCATATGATATCAAACTGCATTACAAGTTCTGCATCACCTTTGCAACTGCTGGAAGTTGTCTCTACATACAAGAATCCCAGGAAAGAGCTCAGGCTGTTCCCAACTACATCCTAACATATTTGGCCACTTAATGACCTAGATTTCAAAACAGCAGTTCTTAACGATTTATTGATCTAAAGGTGGATTTTTGACATCTTCCAGAAATTATCTAACAGTCGATAGCTCCAAAGTGGGGAGGATAGCGTCCTTATGCTTTCACTCCTGACAAGAGGCAGGCAGGGGAGACATCAGGCCCCTGGGGAGGGCACAAGGGACAGATGGTACAGTTCCATTGCTTTTGTGAACTGTGCGGTTTTTCCACTGCCAGGTTAGAACAGGCCCCCAAGCACGTCGGGTTGTTCTTATGCCTTCAGGCCCTGCCTGGAGCTATACTCTACAGGAATATGGGTCTTTCTCACCATGATGGAGAAGACCATCTCAACCTTTTTTTACACCAATTACAGAGAGGCTGAGAACCCTAAGGTAGCTTAATTACAGTGAAGTATTTCCTTGTAAGGTGTAAGGATAAGACAAAACCCAGCAACCCAGGAAATCTCAAAAATCTCAAAAAAACTATTTCACAATTTTTTCAGTTTTCAAAAAATGAAGCATAAAGTGGGCTTCCTTGAAGGAATACTCTGTATTAAGGAAAATCTAAAATGCTAGGTTTATGTTTAGCTCCTGCACTACCTACTTAGTGAGATCTTACAGAACTACTGAGAAGTGGCTGTCAAAGACTGCCAAGTACAACATGGTGCTACCATATTTTTCAATTAATGCATAAGATTAGACAACAAATACCATAAAGTACATGGAGGCAGATGAAAAATATGATCATTCCCATATTCCTTGAACTTAGAAACTACCCACTCTTCTATGGCTTGGAGATGTTTGATTGCAAGCAGAAGATGCCTAGAGATTACATAGTCGAAGCACGACAGTTGAGAAGCCATCAGTAACTTCATTGCCTAAGAAGCCATGTTAGGAAGCTTAAAAGCAAAAATACAGTTTGCACAGAAAATGCCCGGGATATGGCAGAAGTACAAATCTCATTTTCAGAGATTTGCAGAGTTGTGCACTACAGGAAACTGGTGCCCAAAAAGGTTTTATCTTACTTTCTTTTCCTACTCATCATCCTTAAAAACTGAAATACTTGGGCAAATAAGAACAGCTACTTTTGGGGCATCTCAGATACACTTCAATGGAATATTAGTACACTGTTCGACTGCTAGTAAACAAGCTCCTAGAGACATTTGAGATGCCCTTGAGCACTGAACCTCACCTCCAGCTGCTGCTCCAGAGGACCATGTAATATCTGCCAGTATCATAAATATGTGAGCTTTTTAAGTAGCACTGAAGATATATGTGTGGGTATCGCAATCAAGCCTTGTATCAAATTCATAAAAAAGACCCAGAATGACAGCTTTCCATGGCCAAGCAGCTCTTAAAGTGCTGCAGTTTATAATGTCCACATTATGAACTACAAAATTTTATAAATATTTAACCCTAGTGTCTTGCTCAGAAACTGCAGGCACATAGCTTTGTTGTTAAGATTGCTGCAGCTTAAGCCTGAAGTGGGGATGTGACTAAACCATGTCAAAGGCTATAACAATGACTGCTGTGTTAGTCTGTAGCATCAGTGCTTCTACCTAAAGAGAGTTCAGTGTCATGATTACACAGGTGTACGTTCTTATGCACGAGCTCTGGTGGCATCCTGCTCAGTGCTGCAAAAGAGAATCACTCTTTAAAGAACTTCTCTCTTCACTGACTCTGTGAGGCACACATCTGCCCAGAATCACCTCACTAAAGCAGGGAGTTTCCTTTCAGCCCATCAGTACATAGTTCTGGCAACTGCAATGGTCACTTTAACAGGTCCCTTTGTTGGGATAAACCAAAGCTGACATTTAAGGATTACAGAAGGGCTTCCATGGCAAAAGCAGTGAGGTAACACTCATTTTATATAACATCTCATAACAGATAAATAACTAAAGTGAAAACATTTTTTACTGTAGCATCCTATTATATTACACATTTTAGATTACTATATGACAAGAAGGGAATTTTGGATCTCTGAGAGATCTGTCAGGAGAATTTATAAGCATCATATTTCAGTAATAGTAAAAATATTACGCATAATCAGGCATACGTGTAGGAGGTTCTCTTGACTACAGGAAGAGTATTTGAACACAGTATCCTGTTAGAAAATGAAAGCTTCAGTCTTCTGTTTTGCTTTTGTTATGCCATCAAATTGAAAATATCAAGGATAACATAGCATTTCTCAGACCACAATTCTTAACTCAGAAACTGTGAAATATAAATAATTAACATAATTTTCCAAAAAGTAAAGCTAGAAATTACTTATGTCCTCAACTGAAACTGATATATGAATGAGAATATCATCTGTAAAACAAGTAAGACTTTCTTAATTGAACATTTTAATTATGCAGCTTAAACTGGAACACATATATAAACAAGCTAACTCTGAAGTAATTCAGAGATTAATTTATTGTCCATTGATTTGTTATATACCAACTTCTTTAGTTGATAAATTCCAGCAATTTAACAGGCTAAAAAGAGTTCAGCATGTAATTACAGAAATTTGATCTGTTCTCAGGGACAGTGAGATACCTCAATCTAGGGTGTCTTCTAAAATGAAAAACAGATTACATTGTTTCTTCAGCAATCAGATAAGCTGCTTATTTTCCATATTTCCTTTCTATTTAATATTTGTAAGATACAAGATTAAATATATCAGGCATACGTAAGTTTATACAAAAGAAAAACACTGCTTAAAAGCTAAACTGATTTAATGATCCTACACACTAAAACCAACTCTCAGTTTAACAGGATAATTAATTTATTTGTATCTCAGCCTGAGAACAAGCCATTACATGCAGGCATTAGCACGAATGAGTGAAAGAAACTTTCACTGCTTTATAGCAATTCTTACTGAAAATATGAAACTGATAATTCTAGAAAGGGAATTCATTTCAAGCTACTCTCATAAACTATATAACACAGGAATACAAATAATGTTTGCAAAGATTTAACTTAAACAACTGTAAAACAGGAGATGATGCCAGGGTCTTATAGAAGCTAAACCTCAACAGTTAAAAATTACTGTGCAGAGGTGTTTGGAATACTTAAATGACAGCAGTATTGAAAAAAACCAAACTCCTTCATAACCCTTCTAAAGGATATAAAAGATATTTTTACACTTCTTATGAATTTCGTTTTCATACATATTAACCACTGACAAGGGAGTGTTTCTTGTGACAGGGAAATCAGGACTAAGCACACAGAGACACATTCAACCACAAGGCAGCAAATTACCAAGGATAATCTAATTTTCCCAGAAAGTGTAAGATTTAAAAAAAAAAAACTACAACAAAACAAGCAAACAAAAAAAAACCCTGACAAAAATACCCAAAGCAGATAGGAGTAGTAGCAAGAGGGTAAGTTGTGAGCAGTAGTGAGAGAAGACTGGAAGGTTCTTCCATATCCTCAAGTCCCACCACCAACTGCTGTAAGTTTCATATCATACAGCTGTACTTCTTCTTCACATTAGTTGGAAATACTTTTCTTAGGAGGATCTTCTAGTATTCTTCCTGGTGAAACTACTACAACTTTTCAATTTCCATCCTAAATTTCTTAATGGCCAATTCATACCCATTTTTTCTACATACATCTTCTAGGTTATATAAGGCTGCCATAATCTTTTATTTCTTTACTGATAAGCTATCAAGAAAAAGTTTTCTCAGCATTTGTTTTGCTGAACTGAATAATCAAGCTCTTACTGTCTTCCTGTAAGGCAGGCTCTATCCATTTTTATCATCTTAGTATTACTTCTTTGTGCCTACCCTAGCCCCGTTTCTTTCTTGAAAAAAGGATTATTACAACTACCTGTATTATTTCAAAAAAAGAATTACCATACGTTCCCTTGTATGTACTGGAAATGCACCCACAGTCCAGGTCACAATTTGCCCTTTCAGAGCTACCTCACAATGCCAATGCACAGACATCCAGTGACCAATTATTATACTTCCAATACTTCTCCTCTTTTTTGCTTCCATTTGCTGAGTTCTCAGCTGATGGCAGAAATTCTTGTCAGTAGTCTCCAAGTACATAACCTTTTACATTTTTCACTTGAATCTCATTCATTTTCCACTTCTCTAATAGCCAAGGTTGTAAAGTTCTTTCTTAATATTCTTTGCAAGTTCTAATGTAGCTTCAATTAAAACAGTTCTTCGTCCTGCTCTACATTCTAAGAAATAACTTTATTTGCTGATCAGTATTTTTAAATTCCTTTCTGTTTTCTTCTACTCCTTGTTGGTGTTGCAGGTGTTCATGTATTTCTATACTCCTTCTTTATGTAACTATTCATTTAGGTCTGGCATTATTTCTGGAAGTCTTTTCCTTGCTCGGATATAAATTCCTGATTAAGTTAAATAAATTTAACTTAAATTTTAGATATCCTCTCCATTCAAATTCTTGAGCAGTTCAGACTGGCTGAATTATCATTGTAGCTTCTCTAGTTTACCCAAGTTCACTCTTTAAGTCAAGCACTTTACTTGAAAACATACTTTTGTTTGTCTTTCCATTTAATCTAAACTGAATCAACCAAAATCCCTGATCAAAACTTATAATGACTGGCTTAACTGTAATGTGCTTATTATTTACCCAAACTAAATATTAAGTAGTACAAAACCCTCTTCAAAAGGTTGTTAATGTATTTTTACATGTCTGCTTAGTGTAAAACACTTAAGTAGGCCCTTGAAGATACCTGACATTCCTTTCCCCATGTGAGTTCTACAGTTTTTTGGGCAGGGACATGTTCTCTTCCATCCCTCATAGTCACACAGACCATCAGTTATGTGAAGCTGTGCCATTATGGAGAAAAAGAAAATGTGTTTTTATCTTTAGCAGGAAAGGGTAAGGGCAGCTAGGATGTTCTCTCAGGTTATGGGAAATGTGGGATGAATAAGCAAGTTGTAGAGAGAAGCGACCTTAGGTCTCTTTTCTGTATGAGTACTTTCACTTCTACGAACTAGTTCCCAACAGGTGATAAACAGAACACATCCAATAACCTTCACTGACCTTATGCATTTGCAGAATGTGTTTTCTTTTATCATACTTCAAGATAGCAGGATTCCTTGATCAGCAGGATTCTGAAGCACAGAGAAGATGCCTGTGTTTAACACAGTTCTGGATTCCATTCCAGGGAACAAGTGAAAATGGTATTAAGATTTACTTTATTAGATACAGTCCTAAGTGACTTAAAAAAAATTTCCCCTAGCTCTAATACAACCTATGACTGTACAGGGAAATTTTAGACGGGTATGCCCATACACAGCAATTTTAGACTGATCTGATCATATTTCAAAAAAAAGCAAAAGGAAAACAAATGATTTGTTAACTGATGGATACTCTGTATAGTAGTATGATGACGTTTACAAATCAGATCTGGGACCTTAACTGCTAATATAAGCCATTATCTTCAAAGGAAAGGGGAAGAAATGCTATTTTCTTACAATTTATTTTGTAACATTGTAACAAGAAAAGCTCTTCAGCGCTAAGTTAAATTGAAAATCAAGGTATATTTTTTTTAAAGGAATACAAAATGCAAAAATATTACAATCTCCATACAGTGAAATGTTATGCTTTATGGTTATTGCAATGTATGTCTAGTGTTACCAAAGTTTTTCTACTAATGAATCCTCTACTGAAGGGTGAAACAGGCCAGTGTTGCTTATTTGGCTTCTCCTAATACAATGCTGTTCAAGCATGAAAGCTGCTTAGAAAAAAAAAAAAAAAAAAACCCAACAGGTAATAGCAACAATAAATTTCGTCCTGTGCCCAGTATCAAGTCCTGAAAGTTCTACCCAACAGCTTCCACTTCTTCATTAATTTCTCCTAATGCTCCCTCTCTGTCCCATTTCTAAGATACCTTCCACCAGCACAGATTATCAAATAATAGATATGCAGGTTTTAGCGATGATCCCAGCTGATGGGGACAGTCTAATGGGTCAAAGGACCAGGGATTATGGAACTGGGTTAATGCCTAGGGTAGTCATTAGTGCACTACTGAATATCTGGAGAAAATATAATTTATTCTATTGGAGAAGAAGGATTTTGGTAAAGAAAAGAACTCTACAGGAGTGAAAAATCAGGTCATCCATTTTCTTAGGCCATTAAGGATTATTTTTTTCCAGCTTCATCAGCACTATTGGCATGGAAAATGACATGTCTCTGCTGTGGCTATGGGAATACGTCACCATTTGTTAGAAGTGTTCATACAGCATCTGTGAAATAGATACACTACCCATGTGCCATGGACACAGAAACAGTATGTGCTGCTGTCTGTGCACAAATCACTGCACCACTGCAGTGTGTTTTGGTGTTCACTGATGCACTGCATACAACCTTCAATCTAGTCTTCCTGCTATACCATCCCTGTCTCAGAACAGCAAGTCAAAAATATTCCCTGATTTCTGATTTACTGTGTAACACTTTGTCACTGATCCTTGGACTGCTCACCATAGACTCAAGGGGCTATCCTAGTGAAAAGCACTTCATATATATTCTGCCTTGGAATTAACTTCTGCACCAGGCTGTTATGTATCCCAAAGCCACAGCAGAAGCAATATCCATTAACCTCCTCAGTGATCACTTTATCCACACCTAACCTTGCACAGGCCAGCTGCCCTGTCCTCATCCTGTGACACTCTCTGTAAAACAATAAATACAGCTAATCCCAGAGCTGAATGGCACATTCCCCTTGCTTAATAAAATCAAGTATGCTGAACAAAAGTCTCAAAATATAAACTTACAGTCAGTAGCAAGGTTTTATTTTTCCTTATTCTATCTGCTGTTGCTGTGACATGAGCCATATGGTGCCTTTCATGTCTTTCCCCAGTGCCATCTTCACTGCTATTTCTCCTTAAGTATGGCATGCCATTAAATTCAAATAGTCCAACCCTACATCCTACTTAAGTAGAAGCCAACGAGATGACAAAATCTTAAAAGAGTAAAAGCTCTCCCTCTAACAGTTTGAATATTCTTTTACACCAGAAGGTGAAGCCTTAAATCAGCAGCTAGTAATTTTAACCAGTATTTTATTTCCTCCGTTCCTCTCCCTGTTTCTCTTGTTTCTATATGTCTTTGACAAGTAAGTTTGATAGACAATGCCTTATAACCTGCAGTCATAACCTTATGACTGAAAAATAGTGTTTTTTCTAAATAGTCCTTTTAGTTTAAATTTGAGCATACTGTACCACACTAAAATTATTTCAAAGTAACAATCTGCCTCTTCTACATAAAATTACTGTACAATCATGGCAGAGGAAAACAGAATTTAACTATAGTAAGCATTCTACTTTTAAACTTCTTTATGTAGACCTTCTTTACTGGGTCTACATTAAGCAAGAAAATCTAGCAATTAGTACAATATCTCACCAAATGTAATAATCACTAAAAAGACCTTAACAATCCTCTCCTCAAAAATAAAAACAACAGTTTTTCTAACCATGGAGCAGGAAGTCAGTAAAACAGGAAAATAATTCACCATAGCATAGGGCAGTTTGTTGTTTGTTTTTTTTTAAAAAAAAAAAAACTCCACCATATCCAATCATACTGTTCAAGCACAAACAAGTATAAAGTAATTTAGTTAGCTGTACTGACTGACGAACCTGAGGCTTTCTGAATGAATGTTGTTAAACTGGTATTTCAAATACTTGCACCACAAAAAAGTTTGAAAACTTTTCACATGAGTAGGACTCTAAATAGGAGCTGAATAAACCTAGACCCTCTCCCAAAAAAAAAACCCAAATGAAATAATTCTGCTGTTACAAGGCAGTTTGTTAGAATAATAACAGTGTAGCCAAGAGCAAAAATTAGCAAAAAATTCAAGTAAATGAGAGAACTGGGAAAAAAAATGGTGGTAGAGGACTTCCACATCCATGAGAGCCCAGATCTTATCTACATCATCCAAAATAGCTACCTGATAACAAAACCTTGTCTTGACCTACAGGGAAAGTACACTGAAATGCAAGAAAAATAATAGAAATTAGGTATTGCATATGAAGGTGAAAGAGTGAAACTGAGGTTTCAGTGTTTCAAACCACCTCCACTGGCCAAAAAGTGAGCAGACTTGAATTTGTTTTCCTCAGCAATCTTACAGTCTTTCTTACATTCACACTGCTCTAATAACTCTGGTGCTTTCCTGTGTTTGAAGTGGAGCAACTATTATTAGCAGATGGTCAGGTAGAAGCATGTTAGCTCCTGATCAAGTCACTAGTATGATCACAAAAGCCCAAAACACCATTCCGGTGCAAACACAGCACATCTAGTTTGTCAGCTTTTATTCCCGACCAAGGAACAGACACTGAACAGCGAGGGGCCCACGCTGCTGCCCTCCGTGTCCCCCAGCACGGTGCGCCGGCCTGTTCTCACACACAGCCCTGCACGATTCGCAGCAATTCTCTACAAAGGTTGGCAACTTTACTTCACACACCCCTTGCCCCCCCCCATTTCATTTACAGTTTCCTTTTTTCTTTTGCTGCTTGTTAAAAATAGTCAGGGACACCCCATGACAGCCTTCCCGGGATGCGATGCTTACTGGCACTCATCAGTCCCTCTGATGCCCCTGACCTGCTCTTTAACTGGAAGCTCCCTGGGTCTGGGCTTGTTCCCCGGGCCTGGAGGACCTTTTTTTTTTTTTTTTGTCCCAATTTTCACTGAAAAGTTTTCATTCAGTTCCCCGTACTTCACTACCGCGACTCTTCACCCTTGTCACAGCTTGCCGCTGCAGCCGACCCCACCCCGGCTCCACATCTGTCAGTGAGGAGATGAGAGGATGTGCCTCTCCCAGTCCTCGGCACGCCGCAGGCGGGCGCGGTTGCTGCCCTCCTCCCTGGCGACAGCAGCTAGCGACGGGCCCGGCCTCCCGCCGGGCCGAGGGACGCAGCATCCGCCTGAGAAAACTGGCCTTCCCCCAGGATGATTACGACGGCCGGCGGGCTGGGCAGGCGCCGCGCTAGCGGAGCGCTTTCCGCTGCCGTTTGTCTCCCGTCTCTTCCCGTTCGCAGGAGCAGCTGCTGCTGCTGCCCAACCCCTTCCCCGCCCGCCCGCTCCCTCGCCCCAGTGGCGTCGCCTCCTCCTCTGAGCTGCACAGCGCGGCCCGGTAAGCGGAGTGAGGCCGGGGAGGGGCGGAGGGAGGTGCCGCCGTCTCCCGTTGGGTCGAGCCGGGCACCGGGCTGGGGGGGGCCGCCGGGAAGGAGGGCGTTGGGAGCGCGGGGTGAGCGCTGAGGTGCCGACACCTGCCTGGAGCTGGGGAGGCGGCTGGGCTGCCTGTCCCGAGGCCAGCACAGCGCTGGCCTGAGGGGGCGCCGAAGCGCGGCGGCGGCGGCGGCGGCAGCCCCGCATTCCCCTCAGAGTTAACTTCGCCGTGTGGCCGCCGGCCGGCAGCACCCGGAACGTCCCGGAGCTTCTCAGTGCGGGGCGGCCAACCCAGCCGTCCCCTCCGTGCGCCACTCTGGGGGCGGTTGCCTGGCCTGCCGCGGCCCCTGCCGCTCAGCCGGAGACGCGGCCAGGAGGCGGAGGGTGCCCGGCCGCCGAGCGGGCTGGCACCGGCGCTGCTGCCCCGGGGCCTGGGCGGGCGCAAGAGGTGTCCGGGCACCGGCGGCGGCAGCTGCTGCGGCTGTGCCGCCTGGTGACTTGCGATCAGGACCTTGTGTTACACTGGGACGTGGGCAACGTTTTCCTGCTTGTTTAGTCCTTTATTCTGTGCAACAGTTCGTGTTTGTACACGAAAGAGCGTGAAACAGGCAGTGCTGGTCTGCGGGATCGCTGGAAGGACGTGACGCACCGATCTGTGGTTTACCGTTGACCTGTTAGGTCTAGTCTCTGTCACAGCGGTTCAAACAGTCCATAGCTATGTTCTCTTGCTGTGTCTGGTAGACCTGTTGACTTCAGCAGCATACAGTAGGATTTTTTAGCAAGTTAAGTACGGCGTTGCAAGTAACATTCTTTCCCGGTTTTATGTTAACTGCCTTTTAATTACATGGGCTACTCTTGCTACAACAGAGAGAATATCACACACTGGCCTCCCTCTCCCACCAACCAGTCCATGGTATGGAAGCTGATCACACAACAGTAATTTTGAAGGGGAGATAGTATATAATAAGTGTTTAAGGTTTTAAAATGTTCTTGCACAGAAGGAGCTGTTTTTTTCTCTATATTCACAGCAAATAAGGGAAATTGCAGTAAAATCCAGGTTAGATGTTAGGGGAAACATTAAAATAGTGGAAGATAAGAAGGTAATTAAATACTTTGAGAAGGCTGTGAAATCTCCATCTATAAGAGAAGGTTAGCCAAATGGTTTTCAAGAAAGGGAACTGTGACTCTGACTTGGGAAGGAAGTTTTAGGATCCTCTGCTCCAGGCTTTTCTGCGACTGAATCATAGAAAAATGTTTGAAGGACATAAAAGAAGAGCCACGGAGGAGCATAGGCTTTTTAATACTCAGATATGTCTACGTGCTATTTTGGAGCCAAACATGGGTTCACACAAAGCAACTGATCTGAAAGCAGTACAGCCACAACAAACATGGCCCAGTGCCAAGCTGAAAAGGCCTACCAAGAGTGACACTATCTAGTTTCTGAGTGCCATACTGGAATCTTTTATGTTTTTGTTGGCATTTTTTGCTGAAAGACATAGCAAGGTAACAGCAAGATGCCCTTTAATAGTTTTAGATTCACAACAAGATTAATAAAAAATTATTAAAATATATCTGGAATTCTATGGTTAAACTGCATTTGACTAGAAAAACACTTCAAAATCCTGTGTTTGTATGCTTTTCTTTGTGTTCCAGTTGAAGTTTTATGCAAATCAAAATAAAAATGAGTGCTTGTGTGACAAATCAGAAATGTTTCATTTGCTGTTTTCTAGCCTGATCCATATAGAAGCCTCTGCAATGTGTTAGTGTGCATTTGTAGCATTTCTTTTGTCCTCTGTAAGAGCTGCGAAAGGCACATATATGCAGAATTTTAATAGACCTATAGGAAGTTTCCTTTTCAAATTCTGCTAGGCCAGAAGAACACTTCAGCCTACTGTAATGTAGCTTTTAAAAGTATTTGCACTTTAAGATGTTTTTTGCATGTAGCATTCTTCGTTACACAAACTACAACCTGTGCTGTGCAGGTTGTTACGTATATTATACCTTCATTTCTCTTATGGAAGTGTATGTTTAAATGAAAGGTATATGCAGAACTAAGAATAAACTTTTAAGTGTATAAATATTAAAATGATTTTTTAAAGAGCTTTTATTTTGCAGTAAAACAGTGCTTGCTCGCTAGATATTGTTCAAGTGAAGGGAATGTTTACATCACTTCAAATGCCAGTGATCCTTAGACAGCCTTGTTTACATGACTTGGACTTATCTTTTAAATATAGCAAGTGCATTTTTCCATCAGTCCTTTATCTGTTGGTTCAGAGATCTATCACCAGTTGTTTTACACTCCACTTCAGTAAGCATCATTAGCACCGAATGAAGCAGCTGTCCAACAGATAGCAAACCACCTTTTTCTATAACAGTTAGCATAAGGGGAACATAATGTATACAGAGATTTAAATATATACAATTTGAATGCACAGATAAAGCATATAAGGTGTGCAAGATGTGTATCACTAACTGTAGTATGTTTTGGGAATGTAATTTAGTCGATGGGGATATGGCTGTACCTGAAAAGCATGTCTGAGCTAGCCTGCAAAAAGTCTTTCAGTCCTTCCTGGTTGGTCTTAGATTTTAGTTTCTCAGGGAGATGTTGCAAGATTAAATTCATTCTAGAAGTGTGCTGTGAAAATGTGGAGAATAAATTAATTAGAACAGCTTTAAGGTGTTTGAGTGATGCAAACAAATTCATAACTTGTAATCATTCTTTCAATATCCCGTGAAGTCTAATGCTTCATTTATCACAGCAAAGTGATACACACTGCTTGTAAAAATCTTTCAGAGCCTGAATTTACTTCTTTTTTTTTTAAAGTCCTTCATAGGGAGGTGTTGTGTTTTTATACATATACTTTCAAAATGTGTCCAATACAGAAAGTAGCAGCACTGATGTAGTGAGGTTAATAAAAACTTCAGAGAGATTCTGCTTAAGTCAAAGTGTTTGAATCATCACATTTTTTACATGAACAAGACAGGTTTCCTGTGTAAATTGCCTTTTCTGTGTCTCTTCCATTATCTTTTGCATGGCCATCTTAAGTTAAAATACATTACTGAAATCTTAACAAAAAATAGTTTTAATTTCTTGTGACATTGCAAGAAAATATTTAATGTTTGCCTTAATTTCACTTTCTAAGCTTAGCATGAGTCTGATTATTAAAAGCTGCATGTACACTTGAGCTGGGGGTCCAATGTATGCATATGTTGTTTCTGTTCTTCCTTGTCAAACTGTATTTCAGACTCTTCACATATATCAAAAAGGTAGAAAATCTGCTGAAAGAAGACCTCAGATGTAAATGAAAAATAATGTCTGTGTGTTTCACAGTCTATGATGAATTCAGAAAAGACAGGAAGGAGAAAGGTAGAAATAGAGAAAATGGGGAAAATGCAAAAGTCTGTATGGCTTGATATGCCAAACCGCTCTTCAGACAGCCTATACTGAGGAGCTCAGTTTCTTTAGTTAGTGAAAGCTAAATAAAAATTGTTGAAATAATTGCAAAATCAGATGTTTGGCCTGTGAAAGAATGGAGATTTCTTTTAATACTGGTTTTAAGTTTTATGCCCCTGCCTCCCTGTCAGTGAGCACTGTGCAGTGCAGCACTGTGAGTAGGCATAACCCTAGCATGGTGCTTGAGTTGAGTGTGTAGATGTAAAAGATGTCCATACTTTTTTCATGTAGCAAGCTCCAGGGACTAAAACCAGAAACAGGTGAAAAGAAGAGTTAGAGGACCTTTGGAGAAAGCATGGTGAAAAGGAAAGGCTTTGGAAACAGATTAGAGAAGACCAGAGAGACATCAGAACACAGCAACGCACAGAGAGAGAAAAATACTTGTTTTGTCCTTATAGTCGTCTTAATTTAGGTCTCTGTTTTACAAGGAGGTTGATTCAAGTCTCTGATAAGCTCTATTGCACTGGTAGTGCTGATCCTCCCACACAAAATAACTTAAGAGAGTAAGCCTCCAGGGGCACACTGAGAAAAGAGTCTTTGTCTTTTGTGGTTTTATGTTGACTTTTTTTTTTTTTTTTTTTTTTATGTGGCATCACATATATATGTGTGTGTGTTTATTTAATATGTAGAGTAGCAATGACTTATTTCTGTGAAAATATTCTGGGGAAACTGGAGCTTATCTTTTGCCTAAACATTGAGGAAGATAGTTTATTTTTTATTTGTTTTGTTGGACAAGCTCAAGAAGTGGGCCTATATGAACCTCATGAGGTTCAACAAGGCCAAGTGCAAGGTCCTGCACCTGGGTTGGGGCAATCCCCAGTATCAATACAAGCTGGGGGATGAAGGGATTGAGAGCAGCCCTGTGGAGAAGGACTTGGGGCTACTGGTAGAAGAAAAGCTGGACATGAGTTGGCAATGTGCACTCACAGTCTAGAAGGCCAACTGTATCCTCGGCTGCATCTAAAGAAGTGTGGCCAGCAGGTCATGGGAGGTGATTCTCCCCCTCTACTCTGGTCTGCTGAGACCCCACCACGTACAAGAAAGACATGGACCTGCTGAAGTGGGTCCAGAGGAAGGCCACAAAAATGACCAGAGGGCTCGAACACCTGTCCTATGAAGAAAAACTGAGAGAGTTGGGGTTGTTCTGCCTGGACAAGAGACAGGGACACCGTGTTGCAGCCTTTCAATACTTAAAGGGGACCTATAAGAATGATGGGGGCAAACTTTTATAGTGCCTGTAGCAATAAGACAAGGCATAATGGTTTTAAGTTAAAAGAGGGGAGATTTTGAGCAGATATAATGAGGAAATTTTTTACAATGAGGGTGGTGAAACACTGGAACTGGTTGCCCACAGAGGTAGTAGAAGCCTACCAACACTTTTGGGTTTTATAATTTGTTAATAAAATATTTAGTGAATGTGGGAAGCTGACTTCTGGCTATATTCAAACAAAAAAATCTTACATGAATGTTGAATATCAATACAATAATTCCTTTTTTAACAGACTTCACAACCTGCAGCTGCTGCTCAGGAGTCTTGTAACATATGGCATGTGAATTTAGAAGCCATTCCAGAGTGGGTGAAACGTGTCATTGAAAAGGTGATATTTTTTTCCTTGCATCTTTATTATTGAAAATGTGAAATAATTAAGGGGAACAAATTTCAAGGGCACTTTTCTACCAAGGTCCACTTATAATACAGAGACCTTCTAACTGAGGGAATTTGTTTTGGTGACTTCTATTTATGGACGCTTTTTTCCCCACTTAAATGGTTGAGTTTTTTATGTATGCACAAAACCTACAAGCAATAAATTCTGTTCCTGCCCATTTATAGATAAATGTATTTATGTTTGTCCAAATAACTGTCATGGGCACCTCTGCATATTTTGTAAATGCTTTAAGTTATATTTTCTAGGGTTTGGGTTTCAGTTTGTCTTCATCATTGTATCTTGCAGTACTAACATATATTTTGACAGTGACAGTAAGAAGCATATGTTCTCCATAAAACTGGACTGAGGGTTTGTTAAGAGAACAGTTGTTGGAACACAATGTGATGTCTTTTATATTTAATGTGCTATTATGTCATCAATAGAAAGCAGTTACCTTCCTGCAAATTCAAAGGTCTGATGACAAGCCAGTGTCAGTGCTTCTGCGTTTTAACTGCCTATTTGAAGTTACAAACAAACTCATAGCTTTCTTGTTGTACTGATTGCTTCAGTTGATTATTTTCTTAGGTCTAGAAGTTAATGTTATTGTATAGGTATAAAAAGAAGAAACAGTGCTGTTCTGTTCTTTTGCCCTACTTTTTTGTTCTCTTGAGTCTTTGATTTTGAGGGGCCAATATCTGTATTCCTTTCTGCTTAGACTTCAGTGTCTAAGTTTTACTATATTGCAGGTAACTTCTGATCTATGCAAATCCACCCTGAAAATGATGCACAAGGAAAAAAAAATTGTTATGGCTGTAAAACTAAACATTCAAAACCTAAGAAAATGTATTTCACCTTCCTTCATTGTTTTGCTCTGTGGTTTTTTTTTTGGTTAAACATTAATTAAACTCTTTTTAAAATTATGAATCTCTTATGCTTTGATAGTGCATGACAGAATAGTGTATCTGTTTCAGAAATATTAATCTTGGGGGTGCATGTGAAAATTAGGGATGATGAGATATTTCCCCACTTGTACAGAATTGCCTAATCTTGAATGCCTGATCATAAGGATGCAGTTTTTTTACAGTACTTTGCATGTTAGATTATTTCAGTAATATTGGATTCAGTATTCATACTAATATTATTCTTTTCACCCTTAGCAGTAAATGACCAGTCTTCTGCATTTGAAAGCTTAGAGGGTCAGATTTGAGACCTGGGAAATACACTGCTCAGAAAAGGCTTAGCATATTTGCTCAAGGTTGCAGGGGGAGTAACGGTCTTCTGGTGTCAGAGAGTGCAATTCTCTGTGAACACCTTGAGTATCTTAGTGTTCATTTGGTCCTTTAATATCTTGAGAATTCTTGCCTCATTCAGTTCTCACTGCTCTGGACAAATCCTGTGGGTTTATGGATAAATGTGTGGGTTTTTTAAACAATTCAGACTTATGCCCAGGTCCTCCTGGGCTCTGAATAATTTTGTGATCATGTGGTATTTTCTTCTGTATGACTCCTGAATCAAAGGCTAAATTATTTTACATAAGCATGAAGTCTATTTGCAGGCTGTAAAAACCCACTACTTCCCAGCCAGTTCTTATTTGCCATCTGTGCCTGTTCTTAACCAGTCTTGTTGGGTTTCATGCACACATTAATGTATAGTTAATCTTCAGTAATTATAAATAGATAGCTAATGCTGCTAGTGACCTTTATTGACCTGCATCTTCTTTTCCTCATTACTCATCACTTATTTTAGCTTCTTTGGCTAACTCTGCCCAGGTTTTCTTCTTTATGTAGTCCATCATTAAATCTGTGTACCCTCAGCTCCTTTTCAGATCACGCTGATTTTCCCCCTACCACCTCCTCCACTAGTAGGCTGTTACTTCTTTTACTGAGTCAGTGCTTCCACCGTCCGTTCGTTGCCAAACTAGTGCTAAATCAGTCCTGGACTCCCTTGTACTGCACCTCATCTCCCAGTCTCTGTGCACACAGGACATAAGAGATATCCTTTTTTTTCCCCTATCTTGCCTTCCCATTTTTGCCAGGCTCCTAGCCTTCTTCCCTAACCCTCATGAATCACTCCTCCTCTCCATTCGGAGATCCGGGTTACTATTCCATAGTGCCTGAGTGCCAGAAAGACTCACTAAAGGCACTAGAAAGTGCTTTTCCCTGAATTTTACTGCCTAGCCCATGGCGTTTGGGAAATGGAGTGTGGGAAACTTAGAGTAAATCTCTGGACCAGCTTAATAATTCTTTGGGAATGGTATATGCACACGTTGGTCAGTATTATAAACTGAAAGAGGCTGTGCATGTTAAAGGGATTTTCAGGGATTTGAAAGCCTTTGGGCATATGTAAACCAAGATTCTTTCTTCTCTTAAATTAAAACATGTCCAGATTTAAACAGATTCTCGTAAGTGCAATGAAAGGCACAGCTTTGATACTTTGTAAAATTTGGAGGTTTTAACCCACAAAGCAGGAGTATGTTTCTCAAAAAAGTGTTTCCAGAACTTCTTCTAGCACTGCATGTGAAAAATAACCTTTTTTCACACAAGTTTTTGTTGGGTTTTTTTTTCTGAAACCGCAAAATTGGTTTTGCTGAAACTTTCTGAAGCTTTCCATCAGACAAGCAACAATTGTGGAATCGTCTTCCCAAACTACCCTGAAAGACATTTGCAACTGAAAGCAATGCTTTGACTGGAAAGTTGAGCAGCTTCTGTATTCATGACTCAAACTCACTTTAGGCACACTAGTGGGTAATGTGTGACTGGAGTTAATATTGTTGTTTCCCATCTGGGCTTTAATCCTACAAACACTTGCATAACTTTAATCCTCAAATATGTTTCTGCTAACAGATGAATATATTTACTGAAAATACTTGTGGAAGTGTGTAGGAGTTTATAGATCTTTGATACATGTTTTCTTTTGAAAAAGTGCCTTTAGGATTGAAATGAAATTCATAGAACTACAGATAATGAAAATAACTGTCTCCTTATAGATGGAATATTAAGAATTTGTCATGGTATCTGCATACAGGTTATATTGTAGTACTACCTACATCAAAATACAAGTACCGTTCCGAGTTGTTGTGTGGTAAGCAAAATAAAAAGCTATATTCCCTTTGTAAGAAATCCCCTTCCACTGTATTTAGTATGCAAGAAATGTGTCAGGACTCAGAAGACTCAGCTGAGAAACTGTGCTTGCCAATTCCAGATTAACATCGTAAATTTATTTCACTACTTTAAAGGATCTTTCATTAGTATTGCAGCATTGTTCTATCTATGAACACATTTTAAACATATTTCAAAGCCCCTACATTTTGAAATGTGTGTTCTAGATTTCTTAGAATTAGTTATCACTGCAGCAAGCAGAGTTTCGACCAGAACATAATTTATAGTGGATTTTCATTCTGCTGTGAAGTCTCTTTTATTGTGTTTGAAAAACACAAAGCAAACCCTTTTATTAAAGGAGAAAAGAACTCTACTAATGATTTCTTAATTATGTATTTACAGTGAATATGTTGTGTTTTTTTTTCTTTTCTTGTGAATAGGCACAGTGGCCAATTGGAAAACTGCACTGTCCATTCTGTGAGGCCTGCTTAGGGGACTTTAACTTTGTTTGCAACGCAAAATGTTCCTGTGGAGAGTTAGTAAATATACATTTCTGCAAAAGTCAGACTGACTGTCAGCCAGCTTTCTCTGTTAAATTGGAAAAATTGTCAGGAAAACAATTACCTCTCCTCAAAATTCAGTCTGATTTAATCAAGGATACCTGCTATGAAGTGGTAACTGCAACTTTGGAAATTAAAAATCAAGGGCTTTCATACATGGCCAGAAATAATAATAGTACTGGAAGATTAACAGAAGCACTTTGTCTAGAAGTAAGAGCTCCCAGATTTGAGCCAAAAAGTAAAAAACTTCTCTTAAAGGCATTAAATCAAAAAAGAAATTATTCAGCTTCCTATCCTGGGACTGATGCATGCACTGTAAAACCTTTTCACAGAAGATCACGTAGTTTGGATTTAAATATCAGAGCAAGACTTGTTTTGTCACCTGCATTATATGAAACTTGCAGTATGGGAACAATTTACCATGTCCAAAGCGAAAATCCACCTGTTTACACACGAAGTGGCTTGCAGTTAGAGTCCAATAGGAAAGACGGTAATTCTTTTCAGGACCTGTATAGTTCCAGTGCTGACAAACTACAAAAAAGGTTTCGAGTTACTTCCTTTATCACATCATTACATAGAGAAACAGAAAGTGAGTGTGATTTTGAAGCTACTGGACAATCTTCTGTGTGTGCCATTGCTGATGGGACACCTTTTGTGATGAACCTTTCTTCACCTACAAGCGCTCTAGAAGAGGAGCGGTACACCACACCTATCGGTCTTGTGCAGCCTACGAGTATTTCCTTCAACCAAAAGCTGAATAAGAGAGAAAGAAACAAGTTTAAAAGACTGAGGAGAAAACAAAGAAGGCAAGAACGGTGGCTACAGAAGGAAGTAGGTGTTTAAAATAAGTTATGCTATTTTTTAAAAAAAAGTTTGGCTTGATTTTATGAATCTTTTTGACTTTTTTGGTGCTGTCTCTTAATACTGTTTTAACGTGGTACTCTCTAGAGTCAGATATCCTGCAAACAAGGTTTTATGACCTCTTCCTACATGTAGTTTTTCTAATTCAACCCAATCAGGTTTTCTTTGTGTAAAATCAAACCTTGATGGGTATATATAACTAGTTTCTGTTGGCCGCCTTATTGTTTTGTGATGTAATAATAAATTTGAAGTGGGAAAAAATACAGTAAAATTTAATCAGTAAAATAAAAGAAAAACTAAACATGTAAATCTAAATGAGAAACCCTAGCATTTCAGGATTTCCTAACTTTTAAGTAATAGCATTTGGAATATACTTTATAGGTAAGAAAATTTTATGTTTTAGAAGATGTTTTCATTTATTATTTGTTGTAACACAAATGTGATGGTTTTTGAGTAAATAATTGATGCCATTTAAGCATCAATAAGTCTTTAGTAGGTAAATATTTTGTCTACAAATCTAATAGAAATGTTACATATTCTTATAAATTATACAACCATTATTTCCTTCTTCAAACCATCTAAAGCAAGACAGAATTAAAGACCATAGATAGTAGTGCAATTTTGGTGGAAGGGAGAGGAGAAAGACCACAGATATCTTAAAATTAATAACGTAGCTTTTATTTGCTCTGAAATTCAGTAGAAAGGCTAATGATATGTATGCCTTTAAAATAAATTTTCTCATAATAAAATTTGTGCTGCAAAATACTGTGTGACCAGTAAAAGCAAACATACTAACTCTCATCAGAGAAGTAGCATCTACTCAATAAATTATTCCCACTTCAGGTAGGTATGTCATTATGATAATCTTAGAGTATTCCACAGATGAAGTGTAGTAACTTGTAAAGCTCATGTAAACCTTATTTCACAGATGATTGCTCGAGTAGTCAAGTCTAATTTAATATTTATGCCTTATTGAAAAATACTAAGCTTAGTTAAATCGCCTGTGTTTAGGTTAGATATTAAATTGTTTTCATAGGTTTACATTTAATGCAATAGGATATATAGGGCCAATAGTTCATGTATGGATCTCTTGTTAGTCCTTTGTACCTAAATTATTTTCACCCTTAATATCCTACTGTCCTTATCCAGTTCCACTCTGCTTGGGCACCAAGTGACTTTGAGCTCTTTCCTACGTACAGTCAACAGAGACTTTAGAATATAGTACAGAACTGAAGCAGAGCAGTGAATTCAGGATGAGACAGAGATACACAGAGGCTGTCTCTCTCAATTAAGTGTAAGAACCAGCTTGAAAATGGGATGGCTCTGGGGCATATTATGAGACTTTTCAGTATAGCATGCTTATATTCTTTCATCTTTGGGAAGATTTTTCGTTTTGTTTAAAGAAAGACTGAAATTGGCATTGTGCTATTTTGAAATCTTGTTCTTATTTTGTAAAATGCTTTTATGAAACTGACAGTAAAGAACTTTTCCAAGATCTGTATGTCTTAATATTGAATACTTGTTTTTCTAATAAGTCTAAAGATTCTTAGGTGTCCAAGTCCCTAAAATGGCTTTAAAAATTCTAGGCCTCATTTTTTCTGTTAAATGAAATGGTGATGCAAAAGCACAGTATATGTGAGCGTTTGCAGTCATAGAATCTGCAGTGTCTCCAGCTACTTCAGTATTTATCAGATTTTACTTTCAAGAATAAAAGGTTTTACAACTATTCAAAATTTGTCATACATAAGAAAAGAAATTACACTTTTACATCTTTTTCTTGTTAAACCATGCTTAACCGATTCCTAGATTATTTTTAACTTTCATCTAGCAAATGATACACAGTTGTTAAATCTAGTATGTCTAATCAGTAAGTTATCATTAAGCATACAGTTTGCAAAATACATGTGGCATGGAAACAGCCCTACTTCTCAGACTGTGTCAAGCAGCACATGTGGCTAGTGTAGCTGTGCCTCCCATTGCTGTGATATCTTCCCAGGAAAATGTGGATGTAGAAAATTACATCCTCTGTACAATCTGATATGTCACAAAAGGGGATGCTTCTCTGCTAGGCACTCCATTTTGTTCCTGCGCCCCTCTTGCGTGCTAGTCTTGGTATCCTCCTATTTCTTGCAACAAGTTCCTTTTTCTTCAGCATTCTGACGCTTCTTGTAAAAACGTGAATTTTGTTACAGCGGTACTTACAATGTGAAGCTGTCTGTGGTACTTTGTAAGAATGATTTCCAGCATACTTACCACAACCATCACACTGCTTAAGCAGTCAGATAGAAAAACTTCACAAAGAGAAAAAAATATAAACCTGTGAGTGGGTGGAGTGAAAGCGTTTTGATAAATGGCAGTGGAAAGTATTTCCTTAAGTGCTCTTTTAAGAAGTACTTCAGTCCAGCAGAACCCTGATGTGAGGTGAATCTCTTCTAAGCTCTCTCTGTTAAAGATACTATGCACCTTATTTTTATCTTTAATTAAAGTTTTTCTGGAGAGCAGTTCAAGAGAACAGACGTGTTCAGATCTCTGTAAATGCATAGGCTGCTTCCCTATGTTTCTTTTGTAATGTAATAACTTTATCGGTCAAACTTTTTTCTGTCTAAACCAAAATGTGCCCATAAACACTGTGTTGTAGCAGAATGCACAAGCTGAAATAATAAACCTTGGCCTTGGATTGTAAATAGGAGCAATTCTGTGAGCTCCTGACTTGCACTTGCCTGTGGAGGCCTGCACTGGTGCAGGCTCTGTGGTGTAGGTGTAGGATGGAGCTAGCCTGCTAACAGCAGAGGGACCCAAGCTTCCTCTGTCTGCTCAACAAGAGAAAGCTCTTAATGCCTGTGAGTGGGATACTTGGATTTTTTTGGGGTGTGTGTGCTTGTGTGCACAGGTTTATGTTCATGGGGGATTTTTTGGTTTCAGTTCTATTGTTAGGGTATGATAAAAACTACTTAAATCTAGGAATTGCCAATATTAATAATAGTTCTTGCTATTGTTGCTATAGCTAAGAAAATTAAGTATTTGTGTTATAAATTCCTTTGTTTGCATATCTTGTTATATCTTTGCATTTTTTGCTGTCTGAAGCTTGTAGTAATTTTCTGAAAGATCTCAGACAGAAATACCATTTGTGGCTCCTCCAGTTTTATTTCATTTTTCTTCACAATCATTTTACATAGAGGAAGACTATGTAGCCAGCTTCAAAACTGCAGTATCCTCTTGAAAATTATTCTTACCAATTTGAAAAAATATTATTACTCTTTTTACTGCACTTTATAACTTAATACATCACCAGTTCTTTTGTATCTTTTTTAAAACATGAAAGTTTTCTTTTAAAAAAGTGACTAGTGGTCAGTTTCCATGAAGTGAATTTGCTTTCATGTTCCCAGTGTTAATCTGAACTCAGGATAAGCAGGTGGGTGAGATACTGCCTTGTTTATCCACACTTTCAGGTGCTGTTATTTTGCCCTGCAGCTTTGAGTTTTCATACTGATGTTCTCTAGCAAATTATAGTCTTGTAGTGAAGATGCTAGGCTTCAAAAGTTTAACTTGTGACCTTAGTTCACTTAATCTATGCTTGTCTCTTTTTCATGTGTATATTGGTTTATTATTCTTTTTCTTGCACTGTTGTTATGTTTGTATTTAAACTGTAAATCCATCAGTTGTTTCATCATGCATTTATGTATTTGGATTTCAGTCATTCTTTCTGTGATGATGCTCATAACAAGAATTATCTTCAAACCACTTATGGATTCCTCAGCTGGCTGTTGGAAGGCTAAAAGCATTATTTAGTGTTGATACCAAAGTAAAGCAGGAAGAGAAGAAAGTGAAATTAAATCTGATCTGGAGGAGGCAAGCAGTAACTACAAAGTCTCAATTGTGAATTTTGTTAGGGAAATATCAGGCCCTGGAGTAGTTGCTTAAAGTAAGGAGAAATGAAACACAGGAAAAAGGGCAGTCCTAATCCCATGCCCTGAGATCTATACCAAAAAATTTATATGAAGTAATATTCAGTTACAGTGAATGACTAGCTGTGAATCCCCAGAATTAAGATTGAGGGATGCAGCAGTGAAGAGCATTTTGACTCTGTGCAGCTTGTACTATATCCATACAAGCTTTGTCATTCATTTCATTGGGTGACTCTAAGAGAAATTGAGATCAAATATTAAGATAGACCTTTCCAACTTGGGAAAGGTGAAAACTCTGATTTCACTGTTCAAAACTGCTCCTGCTCTGAATAAGTTCTTGTCCTGGTTTCAGATGGGATAGAGCTAATTTTCTTCTTAGTAGCTAGAATAGTACTGTGTTTTGGATCTAATATGGGATTTGGTCTCAGAAGAACATTGATAATATACTGATGTTTTTAGTTGTTGCTAAGAAATCAAGAACTTTTCAGCTTCCCATACTTTGCTAGTGTGCAGATGCACGAGAAGGACTTGTGCAAACTGAGTAGGAAAATAGCAAGAGCAACAGACCCAAATTGGCCAATGGGATATTCCATGTCATATAATGTCATATTCAGTGTCTAAATGAGGGTTGGCTGAAAAGCTGTTTCTCTCTTCTGGCATTGCGGTTTCAGGATTTTCTTGCCTCCAGGATCACTAGCTGAGTGCAGGTTAGGTATTTGTTGGTGGGTGGTGAGCAATTGCACTGTGCATCTCTGATTTGTATATTCTGTTATTACTATTATTATAATCATTATTTTAATTTTATTTTATTTCATTTATTAAATTGTTTTTATCTCAACCTATGAGTCTTCTTACTTTTACCCCTCCAATTCTCTCCTAAATTCCCTAGGATGAGGGAGAATGATCAAGTGGCTGCATGGTGTTTGGCTGCCAGCTGGGTTAAACCATGATAGTTCTCAAAATAACATGGCAATTTTTAGGTTCTATACTTAACTGGTTGAACTTAGGTTTAAAGCAGAATAAACTTTGAGATAAAGAAGATTGAAGTGCTTCTGTGTTAACATGCAGTGACAGAGTTCACAGTCCCTGGCACAATACATTTATGATTTACTCTTTCTGAAATAGTAGCATTGCACTGATAGTGCTATAGCATTAATGGTTTAAGAGCCATTGAGCAGCAAGGCTGCAGGATGCTACACCTTGTTTATAGGCAAAGAAGAAACACACATTGTGTATATAAATCCAATAATTTCTTCTTCATATAACTGAAACCTTGAAAGTGTGATTATTGTTAGTCTAGATTTAAATGACAAAGAAAAAAGAAAGAATAATATTGCCATTTAAATTGTTATATACACTCACTTGTTCCTCCCATGGTGCTGCGCTGAGAGGTCTGTGGGCTGGCAGCAGACCTGGGGGTCTGGTGGAGGAGGGGGTGTTACTGTGGCTTGTCAGCATCTGGAGTCCTTTACGAGGAGCAAAATGATGTTCATGTTGGTGGTTTATTTTTCTTTACCCCAGAATCCACTTGAGGTCACTTGGTGTCTTTGGTAACACGCTTTTAGACTTCTGCTCTTTCTTCCCTGGTCTGTAGCTTCCTGCTACATCCAAATTACCTTATATGATGCCTTTTATGAATGTAAAATGCATTCTCTTTGTTCTGTTTGTTACCTTTGTAAACCAGTTCTGTCCAGGCCCAAGTCTGCATTTGTTTAACAGACCCCTGTGAAGTTGCTTACAGCTGTTGTCGTCTCCAGTGCCCACTCAGTGCCTGGTCTCATGTGATCCCATGCCTGTACTCGTCTACGTTGCATTCTGAGTCTCCATTTCTCAAGGCCTCTGCTCTCTGTTGGCAGGCCTGTATTTCTTAACCCTATATCATTATATTACGAGTTGTAAATGTCTTATGCTGTGTGAAATAACCACTGCCAGTGGTTGTACCATGCAAAGGTAACAAAAATAAAACAAATTAGCCACTGACATCTGGTCTGTTAGAGAAATAGTTGTCACAGTTAAACCAAGTGGAACCAAGCAGCAGCAGGCAGGGCAAGGGAAGTTCAGCCAGAGCAAGCATGGTCAGCCTCAGCCCTGAGGCCTTGCAAGTTCAGTGTAAAGCTTGTGGCTGTTCCTAGCAGCGGCAATACTGCATTAGAGGGCTCTGTGGTTACAAGTAAGAAGCAGTATCTTTCTTAACTAGCTGATAAAAGAAGAAGAAAAATTTTGGGCATGAGGAGCTTCTGAGCCAAAGCTTTTCTGTCTTTGTTTTTGCTTTCTGCATGGTGACTTTTGTAATTAGGAGATGAATTTCATCACTGATTATAAACTGGATTAACAAGAATAAATAAAAATTATGGATTTGTGCCCAAATGCATGACTTATCTTTGTTAAGTTGCAATTGTGATTTCTGTGGAAGTTGTATCTGAAGGAAATAGCATGCAAAAGCTACTGGTTTCTGAGATGCATCTGGAGCTCCTGTTGCAAGCCTTTAAACCCCAACACTTTAGAGTTTAATTACTTTTAGCTGCAGTCTTCTCATGCTGTTATTTGTGATTACAGGGGCGTTGTCTGACCTGGCCTCTTCTTCTGTTTGATATGTCTTTTACACAATTTGATGTTAAGAATAACCAGTGGGATAAACAGCCTTTGCACATTTGCCAGTGTTTTGCCCAATATTTTGCCAATTAACGGGGGTTTACAGAAAGGACACTGGTACCAACCAAAAGTGTAAGCTCATTTTACTGATTATCTTAAAATAATACAGAAAGGAAATAGTTCAGTGAGCAATCAAAATAAGTTAAGGATATTGCTAAGCAACAACACAAAGTTAGGCAATGCATCTAATCATTACTGTATAAAGTTAGCAATAGTGACTAAGAAAGATACATCACCAATTGCCCCATTTACCATCATCCAGACCCACAGTCACTGGGGTGCCTCAGGGCAGCAAGGGTTTGGAGAACCTTTCCCCAGCAATTGGGAAGTCCTCCGTAGTCCCAAAATAACTGTGCTATGAATATATTCCTTCATTTAGGTTGAATATATATGAATGCTGCTTGTCTAGACGATAATTTCAGAATGTACAGATACTACAGAATAATCTCAGCATAGCAGAAGTCCATGAGCTGTTGTGCATTAAGTGTCCATCTTGCAGAGAGATCATCTGCTACTTCATGTGTCAGGCCACCTTTGCTGGTCAGCATGCTAAGAGGCTGTCTTTCTGTACTTGTCCAGCATCCTTGGTAGTGTGTAGCTTTTCTAAAGAGAGACACTCAAAGTCTCTAAATGCAGTCAGCTCTGCCTGCAATAGTAATGTTGTACTGGTAGCGCTACAACTCTAAGAATCAACAGCTGGGGTAATGTACAATCCATGGGTAAGATCCTGATCCATCCTCACAGACATTGTATCTTGCTGGTCAGAAGCAACACAGGAAAGAAACTAAGCCCAATGAAATGAGTTAGGTACTTTATTGTTGACTGTCTGCCAAAAAGTGAGGTTTTTTTAATAAATAACATATAGATCGTTGCTGCTGTTCCAAGGTTAGATTGCTATTCCAAGAAAGTATATAGAAATACTGTGTGCTTTTTCCTTCTATAAATTGTGAGTATTATAAACTATTATTTTAGTTTTTCTAGAAGCCCACAAACAATTTAGGTCATAACAGTTTATGAGACTTGCTGTCCCTCAGCTGAGAAAGCTCATAACCCATTCATGGAGGTAGGTTGTAATGGTGTGCAGTTACGTTAATCCATAATTTCATTTTGCATCAGCAACTATCTCACGTTTTTGAAAGTGGCATCAGTCAGAAAGAAGCATCCAGTCAGCAAAGTCCAGCAGGTCGAGGGAGGTGATTCTACCCCTTTACTCTGCTCTGCTGAGACCCCACCTGGAGTGCTGTGTCCAGCTCTGGAGCCCTCAGTACAAGAAAAACATGGACCTGTTGGAGAAAGTCCAGAGGAGGGCCACAAAAATGATCAGAGGGATGGAACACCTCTCCTGTGAGGAAAGGCTGAGAGAGTTGGGCTTGTTCTCCCTGGAGAAGAGAAGGCTCTTTCTTAGGCAACCTTATTGTGACCTTTCAATACTTATATGGGGTGTATAAGAAAGACGGGGACAAACTTTTGGCAGGGCCTGTAGCAATAGGACAATGGGTGATGGTTTTAAACTAGAAAGAGTTTATAGACTAGATATAAGGAAGAAATTTTTTACAGTGAGGGTGGTGAGACACTGCTACAGGTTGACCAGAGAGATGTAGATGCCCCCTTCATGGGAACATTCAAGGTCAGGCTGGATGGGACTCTGAGCAGCCTGATTTAGTTGAAGATGACCCTGCTCACTGTGGGGGGGTTGGACTAGGTGACCTTGAATGGTCCCTTCCAACCCAAACCATTCTATGATTCCATATTCCTTATTAAGTAAGGCTTTCTCCCCATAGTCTTTATAAAAGAAATCTAACAGTTTGACAAAAGGTTAATCAAAACTCAATCTTTTGTAGCTCAAAAAGTTGAAAAATCTTAAGTAATATTATTTTCATATTTTGTATATATTTTCTTCTATGTACACAGTGAGGAGAGCTTGTGCTACTTTTACTAATAAATTTTCTATTATTAGTAAAATTATGTAGAATCAAATATTTGACGTTATGAACACTTTTTGCTCAAGTGCACTGCTAATACAGATTCTGAAGCAAGTTGCAAATAATTAGCTAGCAGCTTGAGAACTAAAATGTGATCTTAGCTAATAGAGACTGAGAGTAAGCAGCTGGTGAAGAAAGATACTCTTATTCTTCCATAAACTCAAAAAATTTAGTTCATGGTTTGGTAAAAGCTGTACAGAAAATGAAGAAGTGTCTAGCAAAAAAATTTAGGTAAGAAAAAACACTTGCATGGACTTTTTAAAAATATTAGAAAAAGATTAAAAAATTAGAAGATCTAAATATATCTAATTTATAATATCTCAGCTTCCATTTGCAGATTAAAATCAGTGTGTCTCAGGAAGAGGAGAGCTAGAATTACAGTGCAACTCTGAAATGCACTTTACTGGATAAACAAGGCTCCAGCTCTGTGGTTACTTCACTGTTATTCTTGTCATACTAGTTTTCATGCAAAGCAGTCCATGGGTTAAGTCATAGAAAGCTCTTTAATTCATAAGAAACAGGTCAAAGCACATTCATTAAAACATGAAAAAGGACTTGACTGCAGGCATGATGAAGGAAGAAAAAACATTAAATAGTGAAAGAAACAGTGTACTGTGGAGTGTTACATTCAGTGGGCTCCCTGAATTGAAGGAGTATGTGATTTTGGAGCATTCTGGCTTTTTCCAGTTGGTTATAGCTAAAGGTTTGTTGTTAAAAAACAAAAGGCATGTATAATACTAAATGCTACACCTGAGGTTCTGGAAAAAGGTAAAAACTGGGTGTCAGTCATTCCTATGGAAACAAACTTAAATTCTTCCTTTTTGTGTGTTTCCTCAGTGTTTTTTACCCTCTTTGTTCATTTCAGCCACAATTTATGATATGCTAAGTTTAATCTTCAGGTAACTTCATATTTAGGAAATTTTAGGAAGGTGGGTAAACATAGGAGACTTTTTTTCTTATGCAGGAAATGCTATACATGAACTTTGCAGAAGGAAAAAAATACCACTCATAAACAAAGATATGTAGAAACGAAGCCCCATGGTAGCATACGTGCCAGCACTGGCACATCTAGAAGCAGCATATCCTAGATAGGACCTACTGTTCTTCAGATTAATTTGCTTATATTCCTCAAGCCTGATGCATACCAAGTGTACTTAACTTATTATACCTGTTAAGATCACAGGCACTTAATCTTATGTCTTACCAAAGCAGATACTATTGAGCATATTCTTCCCTGTAAGCAGCAGAGTTGACAGGTTTTCTGTGATTTAGAGGACTAATTGTTTGTTTTATTGACAACTTTGGAAGAGTAGGATTTTAGAATATTAAAGACAAAAATGTAGTATTGCATGTGGATAATTGTATATAGTTTTTATTATTTGCATTTTTTTCCAGGTTTTAAGTGGGTTTGGTGCTCAGTCTGACTTGCTACAAAACAGGCAAGGTTATATGAAAAGATGCAAAAAGATCATTTCAAGATTAGGTACAGTCAGACCTGGTAGTTCCTCTTGGCTGCATAATGACACAGCTTGTACTGTTTGAACCCTGAGGTGGGTCCAAAATCCAGACTGAAATGAGAATGCTAATTATGTTGCACTAAAGAAAAATACTGATTTTGCTATACTAGCAAACTGAATTTTTGTTTTACATATTAGAAAAAGGGCTGAACAGAAACAGATTTCTTCTGGGTGATCAGATCTCTTCTACAGTGAACTACTAAACTAAAAAGCTGAACACCATTTTTGTAGTTGCTGTGGCAATATGTTGTTGTTTTCCCTGTGCAGCACAGCACAACAGACCAATCTGGTTTCTAAAAGTAAGCTCTTTTAGGAGGATATAAATAATGCATTAGAATTACTACTAGATGAATCTTTCTGGATTTAAATCTGTTAATCTATGGAATGTATCCGTATTTAGAATGGTATTAACCACTGTGTGGATGTCTGCCTTTTGGATTTCTTTTGTTCTAAAAGTATCCAAATTCCCTTTAGCTTAAGTATAAATGTAGCATTGACTGGTGCACTAAAACTATTTTTATATAAATGTGTGAGCAGTACTGAATTTTAGAGACATATGCTAAAAAGTACAATATATGACCCACCCTAGAGGTGGTGAACATGATGATGATCTCCTGGGATTAAGCTGATCCACTATTAGTAAAATACAATCTCAGTTTTTAATGGAAAGCCATGGTAGGAGGTGGTTGCTCAGACAGCATGCTGAGATGGGCTCCTGGTTGTTCTCCATATGTTCTCTAGATTGAACTTCTGTAAAATCTGTCTTGGGCAGTAGCAGTGGAAGATCTTAATGATTTTTTTCTCCAGCAGCACATGACATGAATTATCTGTTTCACTTTATCTATACCACTATTTCATCACTTTCAGCTACAAACATACATTTTGTTCTTGCTTCTAACACAGATTTTGTTCAGCATGTTGAATCTCAACAAATCCAATGATCTGGTTAGATGAGATTCAGAGTACCTGCTTATCTGTCTGAAGTGTCTCTACCTAATTTTTTCCCTGTGCTGTTGGCAGCAGTTTTTCTCTTTTTGCCCTTCCTCGGTGCCATATCAAAAGGCTTTGGACCACTGCAGTTGATTTTTTTAAGTCTCACGAGCATTTTCTCATAATTTGAGAATTCAATTTCTTGTTTGTAGTTTAAGACAAGTTTTTTTTCCTACTTGTCTTCCATCTGTCTTCTGTCATTTTTCAGATATGACTGTGCATGTTTTGTGGGAGCAGACTCACTGTGTTTTTGCATGCAGTATGCTTTTTATCACCATTTATTGCAGGTAGAATTCAGTTGTTCAAGTAATTCTTCATTAAGAGCAGGCAGAAAGTGGGATTTTTGAGCATAGTGGAAGAAAACTTCTTATATCTCAAAATGGATACTGTAAAAAATGTTTGTATTTTCCTAGCCATATAGGTGATGTATGGAGTGTTCACTGAAATTGTACATTTTAGTGTCATCGGTATTGAAACCTCTTCAGCAAGATCCCTTGACTAGTAAACTATGGCCCAAAGGTAGCTCACATGTCACCTCCTGCACTTCTTTGTGCCCCAGATACTAGTTGGTAAGGGGTCCTTTGTGTGTGGAGAGGGAAGAGACCCGGCACAGACAAAGCTATCTGGAAATTAAATGGCAAGTTGTGAATCTTGAGTCCAAGAGGTACATGACTTAGTCAAAGAAAGTAGAGGAAATAGAGGGGTTTTTTCTTTACCTGTGTCTTGTGGCACTCCTGCTGTGTTGGATAGGACTGCAGCTGGAGATGGAGAAGAAGAACAAAAGATAGTGGAGCTGGAGTGCAAGTGCATGTACATTCCCTGCTTCTACTGTGCTTTGTTTTGAAGCTGGGCTGTAAAGAAGAAAGGGCAGTGATGTGGAAAAGGCTCTCCAGAGGCTATGACTTCCTACATACACACAAGTGAAATCTAAGTAGCAAATAGAGACAGAGTGGTGCCTGTCAACTTGCAATTATATTTGGATGTTGAAGAAAGAGTTCAGGAACTTGGAGAATGTGGAACACAGAATGGAGAACGTTCTTTTTTTACTTGGCTCTATGTTTCTACTTTTAAGAAAGAGGTAAGTTAAGATGTACTAGTGGAAAGTAGAAACCATTTCCATGGCTTAGCCATGAACAGCTTCTGTATTTTCCTATGATCTTAGGAATTTCTCTAAGGAAACCCCTCTAGTTTAGTGTAGAGCAATAATGTTGAACTTTTTTGTGTTCATGAAATTTTTGTGTTTAGTGTCAAATTTTTTCAGAAAAACAGTGCTTTGTCGAAATTTTGTTGGGACAAAAATTTATACTGAAGGGCAAACTTCTTTTCAATGCCAGTAGCTCACCTTTCCTGATTTAGAACCTGTTGGTACAAGATGCATTTCTATAGAACACTGTTCTGAAAGCTCACGAGAACTTCAAGGTACCTGCTACTATACAGAATGGTCCTTCTGACAAGCTTACTAACCAAGCTAGATATTTGGCAGAAGACAGAGCAAAAGGTGTGATACTTGTACTGTCCTGAATCTTGTGCCCTTCTGCAAGGTTCCTACTAGCGGCTTTGTTTAGGCTGTCCAAAGAGTGCCAGCCTGTCAGAATGGTGGTCTGACACCATGGATTTGTGACTGAACCAGAACGTTTCAGGAATTATGTTTTACTTTTACCAAGCATGAGCAGAAAGGAAGGTAAATGACTCACTATGTCAGTGATACGCTATTGCAACATAGTTTTTTTAATTACTTTATGGGCAATTTGCACAGTTCTTTGCCAGTATCTAATTATCTTTTTAGTTTAAGTGATAGTGTGAATAGGCAACGTGGGCACTGGTTTCATGTTATAGTGAGTGAAAAAGAACCTCCGTACAATTCTGGCCGCAACTTTCTACTTCTCTTGTCTCGTCTGACTCCACGGAGCCCCAGTTCAGAGAGGAAAAAAAGGCAAAATCTAAATAGTTCTCTACTGGGTTTTCTGCCAAATCAGCTCATGCTGGGTTCAGTAGGTTGTTGCAGCCAGCATAAGAGTATAGTTGGAACTATGTGGCTGGAGGTAAGGAAATGTTAGCTGATAGATCAGCTAAGTTTTATATGAAACCTGGCTTCATACTTATTATTTGTTGTTGATTTTTTCTTGAAAATGTGCCAGTGTTAGAGTTTTTGTTGTTTGCAGTCATACTGTTTCCTATCAGCAAATCATTTTCACTTGATGCTTGTTTCTTATTGATGGCTATAACAACGTAATTATTCTCGGTGGAAATGTATGAGACATTATCCAGAACTGGTTTGTTGTGAATAGAATTAAGTTGAGGGCTAGTGCATAGTCCCAGTGTATTGATACCCTGATTGTCTCACATGAATATAAAAACTGATCCATCTTTTATCTTCATAATTTTTTAAGATGGACTTTTGTATCTGCTTTGGAGCTTTTCTAGCCTTACATATTTAACGTATTTAGTAATCTATACTTAAATCATGAATTATTCTAAACTAGCATGTCCATTGATTCATACTAAACTGTTTGGTTTGTAAGCAACATTTCATTTATTGTGTAGCTTTTCTTTAGAAGTGATTTATAGCATTTTCAATGAAGGCTTTAGAAGGTAGATTATCCTAACATCTTTATTTAATAGTTTCAAAGAACTTCAGAAGTGTTAGGTGCTTTTTAGTGTAGGTAAACTAATTGCTGCCTCAAGGGCATGCAATTTATTTACAGTAATTGGAAGAGAACAGCACTAGAAGAGTGAAGATCAAATGAAGAATAAAAATTGGAAAAATAAAATTAAATGCTCAACAACACCTTGCATATCAGGAAGCATATGACCAACTGAATTTAGTTAGCAAAATTAGAAACAAATAGTGTATTAGAGTATTATTTACTCACTGTGGTTGAAATAGGTGCTATGGAGACTAATGGTTAGACAATGGTTAGTCAGGGAGGTTACAGTGGGAGAAAAAAAATTTAGAGGCTTGTGGGAGAAAAAAAGACATGCTATGGTGAGGTTAGAAACACTGACAAACCAGGGGCTGTGAGATAAGATAGACTGGGTATGCTACTTCAAATTTAAATTTGATCTGATGCAAAACTAAGTAAGTGACATTTTCCAAGCAGAGTTTTTTTCTTTGCAAATACTGAACACAGCATAGGTACTTCATCTTGGAGCACTAGGAATCCTGGAGTATTTCAAGGGATGGAAATGATGAAAAACCCAAGTAAAATGGATTCTTCAGCCATCCTGAAAAGGCACTTTGATTGTTGCACATATAATTCTGAATCTGCCCTGGCCAGTGCTGAACTCGTGTCCAATAAGCTTGTCTTGGTAAGCAAGCTGAATTCTGCAGGTGTTGCTGAGTTCTTTTGCTGTGTCTCCAGCATCACAGAGCAATTAGCATGAATACACTGAGTGCTACATGCGAGTTGATTCCATGGTTTGCGCCATCAAGAAAGAGCATGATGCAGGACCATCTGAGAGCTTCTGTATGAATCAGCCTGAATTCCAAGCAGGGTCACTCAGGTGTCTTCACCATATGTTCCTGTTTCTGTGTTTATCATGCAGAAGTATTTAAGCTAACAATGCACAGATGTGTCTCTGATGTGCTAAATTTATTTCTTCACACTGTATGAAAGTGGCTAGACTGCTCATTTATCTGACTGGCGCTGAAAGCTTAAGATCAGTTTTCATGTGATTCTGGATCTGTCCTATGAGACCTGCTAGGTATAAATGACTGTGCAACGAGCCAGTTGTCTTTGCATTGATGACAGTTAATCACAGCCCAGACAGTCATCCCAGAAACAGATAGTTGCCTGTGCAGAATGCAAGATTAGTCTGTATCAGAATGGCAGCAGGCAGTGGCCAGTGTTACAGTGTTAAGGTTAAATTTCAAGAAGCAGTGATACATTTGCTTTGCAGGGCATTTGGAGTATTCTTGTTTTCTCACATAACCATCTTACCCAATTGCAAGAATTTTCTTTTATCTAGAAGTATTTATGCATATATGTAAGTATATGCCTGATGGAAACCACAAATCATCTCTGATTTGAAAGATCATAATCTTATAAAGTATTTTTCCCAGCTGGATTAAAAGGTACTGCATTGATTGTGGTGTTATGGAGCAGTCTGAATTATTAATTCAGTTTCATTTGGCAGGTAAAATAGTTTTTAATTGATTATACTATAAAAGATGATATATGCTTTCATAGAGCTGTTATCTACATTTTAAATGTATTAATGAATATTTAATGTTTGGTATGCATAAATTAGTATGCTCGAAACAAAGCATAATTTGAAACTAAAAATACGTACTTGACAAAAGGACAGTTCTGTGGAAACAGTCTTTTAGAAAATCAGAAGTACCTGAGAGGCCCTAGTTAAGGTAATGTTTTAAGAGTTGAGTTGTTTGCTGGCTATCTGTTGCAAATTGCTTTGGAATACGTAGTTTTGTTTGAAGCTTTAACTGATTGATAAATAACCTTTATCAAGGTGGGTAAAATGGATTCGTACTTTACAGTAGCTGTCTAGAAACACAGTTTCTGTTGGAGACATACATTTGTCTTGCTGTATGGAAAACTGAGGTTTAAATGGTATGCTCAAACCTGGGAGGGTAGAAGTAATTGTTGTCTTCTCTGAAGACTTTTCCTGGATTTTTGACCAGAATACCTTGATGCTTTGTAACAATTTTTTACCTAAAGTAAGTTAGATTATGGTATTTTTAAGAATTGTGTTAGCCTTTGGATTCTGAAAAGAATTCCAACTCTGTTACAAGGAATTATATTAGATTGTCATATGGCAATTATAATTTGTTCAGCTACCCATTTTGTGAAATCAATAGTTGAGGGGTTTTTTCCATTATAAAATTCAGGAACTTGACCAGTAATCTCATTTGATACAAATGAAGAGCTAAATGGTGGTGTCTGTTCTGTAAATGAGAGTAAGGAGAAAAATGAGACACCAGTATCTGTTTCAAGTTAGTGTACATACCTTTTAAACTTATAGGACATTGTCCTTTTGAAATATAGACCTAGAAAAGTATGTAGTTCAGATTGTCAGATTATGTACTTTTTTGGTAAACACAGAAAATTTAATGTTCTTTTTGTGAAAAATAAGAACAAAGTCATATTCTAAAGAAACCTTTTGTCAAAGGCAATGGCTAAGGTCCTTTATTTTCAAAGTATCATTCCTGCCATGGCAAAGGTGGGAAAGATTTAATTTTTTTATATCATTGTATTTGAGTTTTTGTTTGTATTGCACTTATTCACTTAGGAAGTCATGAACCACTGGAAATCTACCACACCTACAGATGAGGTAGGCAGAATGTTTTGGCATTGATTTCTCAGATTCTGGGTTGGTGGAAGTAACCTAATTACTACATCTGGTGCCATGAAGAAATTTTTCAGACAGGTTGAACTGGTGAAAGCGGGTATGTAGTACAGAACTTTAGACAAGTTCATAATTTCCTTCCCAATATTATGTGTCATTGATTACCTTCCTCTTAGATTGCTAGGTTGTCATTTTTGCTTTTGCTACAAGTCTAAAGCTTGTTTCAGGATGTTGGAATGGGGTTTAGGATCTGTGGCTGTGGAGAAGGCACTCTGTGGACCTCCTGTCTTATTACTCACAACTTTACAATACTGGACTTAGTGATCCAGATAGTCTTTTGGTCTTACTTGGTGTAATTCTAAGACCTTTTGACCACTGCAAATCATATTTTCACCGTGCAATAGTTTGAATAGATCTATGTCAGGCACTTAGACATATTAGGTACATTTGTAATTGCTGAAAGAGAGCCAAGGAGTCATCCTCTGACCTGAAGCCTGGTGGCCCTGGTCCTGTCACTCTGTTTAGAGCTCATTCCCCCCAGAGAATACTCGTTGTGACCATCCTGCAAATCACTCGGCTCTGGGTCAGAGCCCCAGTTGGTGCCCTGTGGTCTGAAGGTGTAATCAGGTCTTGGTTTTCTCCTTTTGTCAGGTCAAAGTGGCTATATATGCTACAGTGTACCAGCATAGCAGGTGATTTTTACAGCATGAAACTGAGTAGGTATTGTATGTTTAAGAGTATGGCCTGAGCATATGGGACGATATTTGGGAAGTAAAACATGAAGTTGTATAAAAGAAGATGTGTTACTCTCTCTTTCCCATATATTACAGTTCCTCCTGCAAATTTTTTTTCTTGTTAACTGTTCTTGATTACTATCTGTTCCCCTACCTGTAAACTAAATCTGGTGTGTGTATTCAGAATGCAGTGCTTCTATGCACTTGTCACATGTGTAAGATAAAATATACTTTCCTAGAGTCCTAGAATGGTTTGAGTTGGAAGGGATCTTAAAGATAACTAACCGCCCTGCCATCAGCAGGGACACCTTCCACTAGATCAGGTTGCTCAAAGCCTCATCCAACCTGGCCTTGAACACTTCCAGGGAGGGGGCATCCACACCTTCTCTGGGCAACCTGTTCCAGTGTCTCATCACCCTCACGGAAAGAATTTATTCCTAATATCTAATCTAAATCTGCCCTCTTTCAGTTTAAAACCATTATCCCTTGTCCTATCACTACAGTCCCTGATAAAGAGTCCCTCCTCATCTTTCCTGTAGGACCCCTTTGGGTACTGGCAGGCTGTTATAAGGTCTCCCATAAGCCTTCTCTTTTCCAGGCTGAACAGCCCCAACTCTCTCAGCCTGTCTTCATACAAGAGGTACTCCAGTCCCCTGATCAGCTTCATGGCCCTTCTCTGGATGTGCTCCAGCAGGTCCATGTTTTTCTTGTGTTGGGGGCCCCAGAACTGGCCACGGTACTCCAGGTGGGAGTCTCAGTCAAGCAGAGTAGAGGGGCATAATCACCTCCCTTGACCTGCTGGCCACACTTCTTTTGACGCATCTCAAAATATGGTTGGCCTTCTAGGCTGTGAGCACACATTGGTGGCTCATGTCCAGCTTTTCATCCACCAGTACCCCCAAGTACTCTCAATCCACTTTTTACCCAGTCTGTATCCATGTTTGGGGTTGCCCCAACCTTGTACTTGGCCTTGTTAAACTTCATGAGGTTCACATGGGCCCACCTCTCTAGCCTCTCAAGATCACAGAATGGTAGGGGTTGGGAGGTACCTCAGGAGATCATCTAGTCCAACCCCCATGCCAAAGCAGGTTCCCTACACCAGATTACACAGGAAAGCATCCAGGTGGGTTTTGAACATCTCCAGAGATGGAGACTCCACAGCTTCTCTGGGCAGCCTGTCCCAGTGCTCTGGCACTCTCACAGTAAAGAAGTTTTTCCTTAAGTGTGTATGGAACTTCCTGTGTTCCAGTTTTTGCCCGTTGCCCCTTGTCCTGTCACTGGGCACCACTGAAAAGAGCCCGGCCCCATCCATTTGGCCCCCGCACTTCAGGTTGCACAGGAAAGTGTCCAGGCGGGTTTTGAACATGTCCAGAGACAGAGAATCCACAGCCTCTCTGGGCAGCCTGTTTTAGTGCGTCATCACCCTCACAGTAAATAAGTTTTTCCTTAAGTTTGACTGGAACTTTCATTGTTCCAGTTTTTGCCCATTGCCCCTTGTCCTGTCACTGAGCACCACCGAAAAGAGCCCGGCCCCATCCATTTGGCCACCACACTTCAGGTATTTATAGACATTGATAAGATCCCCTCTCAATCTTCTCCAGGCTGAAGAGTCCCAGCTCTCATGGTAGATGCTCCAGGCCACTAATCATCTTTGTGGCCTCTGCTGGACTCTCTCCAGAAGATCCCTGTCCCTCTTGAACTGAGGAGCCCAGAACTGAATGCATTATTCCAGATGTGGCCTCACCAGGGCAGAGTAGAGGGGGCGGAGAACCTCCCTTGACCTGCTGGCCACGCTCTTTTTAATGCATCCCAGGACACTGTTGTCCTTCCTGGCCCCAAGGGCACACTGCTGGCTCATGGCCAGCCTGCTGTGCACCAGCATACCCAGGGCCTTTTCCTCAGAGCTCCTCTCCAGCAGGTCAGCCCCCAGCCTGTACTGGTGCATGCGGATATTCCTCCCCAGGTGAAGGATTCTGCACTTGCTCTTGTTGAACCTCATCAGGTTCCTTTCCACCCAGCTCTGTGGTGTGTCCAGGTCTCGTTGAATGGCAGCACAGCCTTCTGGTGTGCCAGCCACTCCTCCCAACTTCGTATCATCAGCAAACTTGCTGAGGTTGGACTCTATCCCTACATCCAGGTCACTGATGAAGATGTTAAACAAGACCAGACCCAGTACTGACCCCTGGGGAACACTGCTGGTTCCAGGCCTCCAACTAGATTCTGTTCTACTGATCACAACCTTCTGAGCTCTGCCAGTCAGCCAGTTCCCAATCCACCTCACCATCCACTCATCAATCCCATACCTTCTAGGCTTTGCTACAAGGATGCTGTGGGAGACAGAGTCAAAAGCCTTGCTGACATCAAGGTAGACAACATCCACTGCTTTCCCCTCATCTACCCAGCTGGTGATAACATCATAGAAGGCTGCCAGATTGGTCAAGCATGATTCCCCCTTAGTGAATCCATGTTGACTACTCCTGATAACCTTCTCTTCTCCCAGTTGCTTAGAGATGGTATCAAGAATGAGCTGTTCCATCACCTTCCCAGGACGGAGGTGAGGCTTACTGAAAGATCCCTCTGGACAGCATCCCTTCCCCTACAGTATCAACTGCACCCCTCAGCTTGGTGTCATCTGCAAATTTGCTGAAGGTGCACTCAATCCCACTGTCTCTGTCCCTGACAAAGACGTTAAATAATACTGGTCCCAGTATGGACCCCTGAGGGATTCCACTCATCATTGGTTTCCACCCACATATTGAGCTGTTGACTGAAACTCTTTGAGTGCAACCATCCAGCCAATTCCTTATCCACCAAGTGGTCCATCTGTCAGATCTGCATCTTTCAACTTGAGAGACAAAGACGTTGTATGGGACAGTATAAAATGTTTTGACATTTTAAGAACTGGTAATAACTTAGGAGTCATATTTTGATTTTGCAAATTAAATTAATTTTGCAGTTTTCAATTAACTTTTTTAGATGCTGTCTAATCTTTTCAAAAACTGATGTGAATGTTGTCTGTTGGCATCTTTATGCTGGCATTTTATATTGATTATATAAAGTCTTACCTAGTAAGGTTGTATATTTTGAAATGAGAACAAACATTGTGTAAAATGAGATGTTATAAGGAATTCATTTTTGTTTAGCAAACTAATCCTCAGTTGATACATATTTTCAACTACTCTGAAAATTACTTTATAAATACTTGGAAATAATAAAGCATTCTTTATAATCAGGAGTTAACACATACTGCTTTCTACCACTTACTGAAATTACATTTGTAGTGTATAGTATGTAATTGCAGTCTACCTTTCCCTGAATGTGGCAGTACAACTTAAATCTGTAGTTTTCTACTGCAGTTTTGCAAATATTGTGCAAAAGAATAGTTTTCTAATTTTTTTGTCATTTTTAAAGGTGGATGATTATGTTTATGAGATAATGAATGAAGAACAACATTTGGGGGGGCTTATGATAGCATTTTGTATTAAATCTATAGGAGTAAGATCTAACTGGATTTTATTACATTTTAGTATTGGTTTGGGACTTTTACAAGATCTTTTTAAATACTATTTGAAAGTGCTTAATATGAAGTGGTCTCTTCTGGCATTTAATAAATAGCCACTGAAACTCAAAGTTTACATATGGCAATGTAAGGAGCAATATGAATGCACTGTGATTGCAGGCTGAGTAACTATTAAAAACTTGATTACATTGTTTACTTAATTACAGAGAGCAAATTTTATAATGCTTTTTTATATTCTTGAATTGTATAATTATTTCCATAGTTATGCAACAGTTGACTTGTTTTTGGTTGATTTTTTTTTTAAAGAGAATTATTTTATGATCTGTATGCCTCATTATTCCTGACAAGATACAGTCTTTGGAAGAATAATTGAACACTTGGTAATATCTGCTCCTTTCAGGGGTGTGGTGAGCTGACCTCAGACAGCAGACAGACACCTACCAGCCTCTCACTCATTCCTCTCTTCTGCAGGGTAGGGGAGGAAATACAAGGAAGGCAAGAAGACTCATGGATTGAGATAGTGACTGTTTAACAGAGAAAGTAAAAGCTGTGTGCAAAAGCAAAGCAAAAAGAGGAATTTATTCACTCCTTCCTATCAGTAGGCAGATGTCCAGCCACTTAATGGGAGCCAGGGCCTCAGCACACATAATTGTTGCTTGCACAGAGCAGTGTAGTCACAAACAACCTTCTTCCTCATTTCCCTGAGGATTTATTGCTGAGTGTGACATCCTGTGATAGGGGTCAGCTGTCTTTGCTCTACTCGCTCCGAACCTGAAGCCCACCCCTAGCCTGTTACTTGCAGTAGCAGGGAGAAAGGAAGCACTGACACTGTGCAAGCACTGTTCAGCAACAGCTGAAACACTGGTGCGTTACCAGTACCATTTTTGTTACAAACACAAAGCACAGCCACACAAGGGCTGCTATGAAGAAATTTTCTTGTTTCTCTCACTGGTAGTTGGTTTTGACACACCTTTGTGCTTTTCTCTGCATTTTCTTCCCAGCAGCATCTCCAGTTGCCAACTGAGTCTGTTTTGTTGCCATTTCATACCCTGCGTATCCACTAAATGATCCGTGGTTAAGTGACTAAAGTTGACAGTGATGGACTTGAGAGCTAAGACTGCACTCAGGCTTAAGAAGGGCAGAGTTTGCATCACTGAGTTTTTCTTTCAGGTTGTCTCCATGAGTTAAATTTTTTACTCTTGAAGGTTTAGCTGCAGAATGAGGGCCAAGAACTTCTTTTCAGTAACAAAATGTTGGGTGCTAGAAGATTTGCATTTGTCATGTGCACTTTTAAGAATTTGTGCTGGTCGAACCCTTCACAAAGGCTTTATGCTGGATGTTCTGCTTGAGGGCTTTAGCTTGCATCCTTTAAGATAAAGTCCTTCAAATAAAGTCCTAGTCTCCCATTGAATACGCTGTGAAAGCCATAAAATGAAAAGTATGTAGCTTAACAAGTTTGATTCTTTTTAAGATAGACACGTCTTTGAACAATACAAAAGTGATCTTAGTTGCTCCAAACATGCCCTGCGTTTTGCCTGAATAACTGACATAAATAATACATCTAAAAACAATCACAGTTTATCAGCTACAAATTTAAATTAAGGAGGCAACCAACCCAGCACAATCAAACTAAATGGCATTGGTTCAGTCTCTTCTTCACTCTGTTGGGTCTTTTGTCTTTGCCTGTTATGTTTCCTCATTAGAAAATACTTTTTCCGTTCTGCTAAACTAGGACATAGGATGTCACCCCACATTAAGAAAATTAAAATTAGTAGCTAACATAAGAAAGTTTCCAAGACGTCGGATAAGAGTCCTGAATTATGTGGGATGATCTTGTGCGAGATCTGTCCTCTGCTGAAGACTAGTAAGATTATTTTGATAGTTTCTCCTTTTTGCCCCGCACTGTTTTACTAGATGCAAAGTAGAAGTAGTGTCCTTTCTTACTTGTTTACTGCTGATGAATCGATTTGTATGTTGACTTCCATAGTCAGATCTGAGTATTCATTTTGTGATATATCTAAGTTGGGTCAAATATGTGAAGTATAGGCCAGAGTACTCACTTCTGTAAATCAGGTATCTTGAGACTTTTATTGAATGTATATGGCAGTTTTGCTGCATGAGCAGTTAAGCTTTTTAGTAGGGTGTAAGATAAGTTCAAAAGCTTTAGATATGAAAAGATTATTATGTTTAAGATGTTTTTTTCTGGACTATTTTTTGAAAAAATGTAACCCATAAGCGAGAATCTTACCTGCATCTAAAGATAACTTATTTTATTGTAATGTTGCTTTTGTTGAAAGATAAATAACTGCTAAGACTTACTCTGTGCCTCCATTTATATGATAAAATTAGTAGCTACAACCTGTACATTTTTGTGTGTGTGTAGTAGTTCTAAATGAACGCATGCTATACTGCTGTAATTAACTCCTACTAGTCTGCTTAGTCTTCTTATCGAATGCTGCAGAACAAAATTAACAGATCATCTGTCCAGGTGACTTAAATGGGATATTGGTTTCACCTTGCTGTTTACCAAAGTGCCAAAAGTATTGTGGCTTTAAAATGTATTGTTATAATTAGAGAAGATTTTGTACATTTTATAAATTTATACAGGCTATTTGGTGGAGTTAAATCTCTTTGTTTCCTGTAGTCTCATCCTATACTGTATTTCACTTTTTCAATAGAATAAATTAGTTCTGTCCTGTTAATTTACTTCTTTCATATCATCTTGCAGATAAGGTCCAGCAAGCTTTTAGAATTAGTGAAGAATCCAAATGAACATTGTCTTTGCTTTTTAACTATTAAAATGTTCATATGTAACATGGCTTTGAAGTGGATTCTTCCTATTACAGGTTGTCCTAATATCTGAGTATAATTTTTTTTTTATTCAGTACTATTTGATCAAAGCAGTATATTCCTAGTAAATTTAGTAACAAAACCAAACAAAAATGTGTGAAGCTTCTTCTATTATTCCAAGTATACTTTTTTTTTTAACTTAGTCTTTATTTGGCTGCTGGTTCTGTTTGACTAGTGAATTATCGAGATGCTGGCTGATGGGTTAATTGAATATCAAAATTATTTGCTTTAATTCTCTGTCTCTTTGTGCTCAGTGTTGCACCCAGAAGTATGAGCATTGTTTTCAAATTCTATTTATTATTACAATTTTGTATCAAATGTATTTTCTTGGAGTGCTAAAATTATGTTTGAGCATTTCCTTCTTATTCTTTTTTTAGCAGTTTCAAATATCCAAACGCTACAGCTGTAAATGGTGATTTGTTGCTTTCTTTATTCTTAGTTAGAAAATTATGTTCCTTGTGTTCTAGTTGACCATGATTTTCCATAACTCTTAGGAAGGTCAGTAGGTGAAATGGGATCCCCTGAACATCTTTGTAAAGGACCTTCGAGAGACTGACCTAACCAATCTGAATGATAGCTTCAGCAAAAGCTGATGAAGATTTCTATTGCAGTTTAATTAGCTAAAGAGATTGTCATTATTTTGGGACTGAATTTGTCCATTTAAGTTTTTCTAACCTTTTCACAGGTGATCTTTTATTACTCAGTCATATACCAAAGTATTTTAATTATTTGTGCATGTAAGCAAAACAGGAAGGAAGAAAATTAGTTGAAGCTCTGTTTGGAGATGAGCCTAGAGGAAATGTATTCACCACAAAAAATTCCAAGAAATTGGAATTCTTCAATTATAGCAGAATGTGTTGGAGTAGCTTCCATTTCTGGAGTTGATGTGATTAAAATACTGTAATAAAGTTTCTGCTACATGTAATCAATTCACAAGGTTTGATGCACATTTTCTTCTCACAAAGACAGTTTTTTATCTAAAGAATAATTTGTAGGTGAAAATGAGAACACAAAGAGCATTTCTGTACACATCCCTTCATTAATGAAATACATTGCTATTTTATATTTTGCTAATAATGGAAAGATAAATTCCAGGTTAGTGTGTGATATGAATGTAAATGTTAGAAGACACAAAATATACCTGAATAAAAGAACACCCATCGTAGCAGAATCAAAACTGATTGCTAGGCACATTTTCTCAAAAATAAAGAAACATTAATTTCCACTGCCCTACGCAGCTAATCAATGAGGATTAATTTTGTTAGAGCAAGAAGACCAATTCAGCTCCACTTCCCACCAAAGAAGTAATCTTTTTTTGTTGAGCATTGTAACAGTAGTGCTCCATGGTGGCCCTTCCCCTGACTTATCTCTGTATCTTGCATCCGCTCTGAAGAAAGTGACATGGGAGGCTGTTGTGAGGCAGGTCCCTTGTCCCATACCCTCTGAGTCATGAAAGACTAATTATGTTCAGTCAACATCAGCTTGTGGCAGTGGATCTTGTCAAGAGGGAAATTGTAATGTTACAAGCAGTGGATCACAGCTTTGTAACTGGCAGTGGGGCATCTTCTGGAAGATTGTTGTCCAAGAGGTTCTAAGTAAGGAGAAGACCTATTCTACCTCCTAAATATCTGATACCTGAGGATATCAGAGTAACCTAAAAAGATGAGCAGAAGAGGGATTTTGTTATTTCCTCATCCACCTCATTCTTTGTAAAACTTTTTCTGCCACTTTTGTGTCATCTACAGGGCTATATTCCCTTTACACAAAGACAAGATAAATTTTGAATTAAATTCCTGTGCATATGTAGTCAAATGCTTGTTTCCTTTACTAATAAAATTTAATCAGTAGTACAAGTAAGAAGAAAATCTTGTAGCATCACAGTTCTTTTAAATTTTTTAATCCAGAAGTCTAGTCTCTTAGCAGCATGTTTTTTAAACAGAAACATATGAGATAATAGCAGAATAGCATGTGTATCATAAATAAAACTGCATATAACAACTTTATGCCAATTAAAGAGATGCCACATATCATGCCTAGCCCACTAATAGGTGAAGATATTTCTGTACAATAGAAGGGGACAGCTGGCAGGTCTTGTCAAAAGATCTTGTCATCAGTCTGCTGCTTAAAATTCAGAAAGCTTCAATTTGTAGCCCGTCTAGACCCTTTGTAAGGTTTATGTTTTTAACAAGTGAGAAAAGTGATGGTCAAGGGTAGAGTCTGGAATTTTTTTTTATCTGTATTCTCTCTCTTACACAGTTACCATTTACTTTGAGATTGCTTTCTTTTTTGCTACTATTTATAGTCAATTACTTTAGCACAGGGATTCTTAACTCTTTGTGTTGGTAAATTGCACCGACATGAAAAGTTGCATCCTACTTTTTTAATCCAGGCAGAGAGATGTGAAATAGCAGATGTTCAGCTCCATTTTTCTATTTCAGCATCCTGTCATTCCAAAGAAAAGCTTTAAACTCTGATTTTTGGGAGGGCGGGTAGATTTTCATGTTTGGTTTCTGAGAAGCTTTGTGAGAGACTTCACTAGAAGGAAAATCTGTAGTATTAAACTACAGCAGAGAGAAAAGATTGAAATAATCAGAGGTCATTATTCAGAGCCCTCAGGGCTTTTTTAGGAAGGCTCACGAGAAATGTTGCCACCCTAAAATTTAAAATGGCCTTACCATCTTCTTAAATAACTGCTGGGGAAAATGAAGTAGGATGCAATATGCTGCTTATACAACACAGAAAATTCATGCCTTGCATAAAAATAAAGTCTGAATGCTTTAATACCTATTCAGGGAGTGTAGTTTGCTCTGTATGAAGGGAAATATTTATGGAAATGTATATGAAATTACTAATTATTACAGAAGTGTACATGCCTACATACAAGATTTTTCACTTATGCTGAGAAATAAAAAGTAAGCAAAAATTTCTGCTCTGTTTATCAGACAGACAAGATTTGGACAACAGCAGCTTAAATCAATTATCTGGAAAGAGTATTTATTTAGGTATCACTGACAGCTGACCCCTTTAAAGCCATCCATGTTCAGCAGTTTCAGACTGAAGCACCTAATGGTTAAATTTGAGGAAAACAAGCTTTTGCACAGTACAGATGACTTTGGATATAACTGAATAAAATACAAAGGAAAGAATATAGTGCTTATTGCTGGCACCTGCCATCACAGAACCATAATTTATTATAAAATTTCTGATAAATTTTATGATAAAATATCATAAAGAATAAGAGTTGAGGCGAGTTGGTTAATCAAATTGATCATCTAGATATTATTTGTCAGAAAAGCAGTGAATGGAACAGACTGTGTTTTGTTACTGCAAATCCACTTGGATTTGTTTTTAAACAGCACAGGATCAAATTTCAGTATCACTCTCCAAAGGCTGCATGAAGAAACAAAAGGGATTTTTTTTTTTTTAATTGCTACATGAAAACATCTGAGACACTTTTGTATTTTGGTGGTTTATTGTTTTAATTTTGCATTACAATGTCTATGACAGATGGATTACAAATTGCCAGTTTTCCTGAGTCAGCATAACTATGGAATCAAAATGGAGAAAAAGACCTTGTTTCTTTTTGTTGAAAAAGAACCTTAAATAATTTTTTATTTTCAAAGTATCATTTACAACTAATGCAAAATCTACAGAAAGGCAATACAAGTTCTGTAGGAAATCAAACAGATTGGAACTTCTTGCAAATTTGTAGTAACGGAAAATCTACCATAATTTTCCTGATTTTTTGAAGTATTTCAGTGATTTGTTTGTTTGCATTTTAAGGAAAAACTGCATATTATTTTTTCAAGTCATCCAGGAACTGCATAAGAAGTAAAGAAGTTTATTCTGATGAAGTTAGGACTGTTCAGTAGTGATTTTACTAGATATAAAAAATTACTCAGCAGTGACGAAATCTGATTAACTTTCCCCTAAGTTTCTCAGATATTCTTCTTTGAAATCCTTTACTTTTTTTATTTTCCTTCAGTGTAGGTGAATGTTGTACTTTAAACACTGTGTAAAGATTGAGTCTATTTATGTAATCAAAAATTAAATTCAGTTTAATGAAATCAGCCAAGATGCTTTAAATAGGTGTCCTGATTGTTCTGAGCAAGATGGTCACCTAGTTGTTCCATCTCGATAAGGAAACTTTTGAGAACTGGGACAATCATTTAAATATCTAAACATAGTTTTAGGTTCCTAATTTTAGAGTGACTTATTTTAAAGCAATTCATCTCACTAGGTGAATCCTTCTTTTACTGTATTGTGTCACAAACTATGCCTCAATTGTGGAAACGGAGGGTACTTGCAGATTCATAAATCTAGAGTGTCCTGTTTGTATCTTGATTTTGGGGTGAGGTAGGCATGTCCCAGCCCATGAAAAGGACACTGTGGGCACCCAGCCCAGATGGAAGGATGTCATGTTTGGCACGTGCCCAACTGAAGGGTCAGGGTTAGGCATACTGTAATGTGCATCCAGATGAATACAGAAAGAAGCAAAGTTAATTTATCTGGGTTAAATACCTATTTTGAATCATAGTTGTGGTTGTTCATACCTAAATTCTCTTCTGTTTGATTAATAAAAGGCAAGAACTTTCTCACTTATGCCACAGACTGTGCTGGAAATCTGTGTTGTTACTGTATTACTAAAATTTGAGTGATCAGGTTGCCATTACAATTAATGACTGAAAGGAAGGTCATGCTTATGTAACACTACTAAGGAATTTGTGTAAAATTTATTTAAAGACCTTTTTTTTAAAGCCTGTGGTGAGAGTTAAGTTCAGCAAACTCATTTTTCTGTCCAAAACAGTAGTGTGTCTTCTATAACTGTATCTAGCAGCCAGAAACTGTTTAACTCTCACTGAGCTGATCTTCTGATAACTGTTAGCAGACAAATCTATGTAGTTGCTGTAGACTGTGTGAGCAGAGAGGACTGCAGCTTGGAGCTGGCAAATCCCAGGAACAATGAGGCTTTGGCAGGAAATTTAAATTCTCTATATTTATGTTGGTTTTTTAAAAGCTGTATTCCAGAAGTGGAGATACACTGAGTTATAAACAATTTGTTAATGCTATTCAGATCAGGAGTGGACCTCCATCTCTGACCAGCACTCTTCCCATGTCATCACTTTCAGCTGTGTAGTGCTGGGAAGAGACTTGTTTTAATAATAAGAGTAGGTGTTCTGTATGAAAGGACCTTTGTATGCTCTTAACTCAAGATTGTGTCATGCATCACTGCAATTTGCTTTAGATTTATGCTGAATGACAAGAAGAATTTCAGATGCGTTGCTTGATATACTGTGACTATATTTATGCAAAGATCTCAAAATATAGCAGCACTGTTCCAGACATTCTTTTGCAGACATTTTGTTATGTGTATTTTCTCCAACAGAATAATACTATATAATTCACACAAAGCCTAAAAGTAGAATGGAAAAATAAATGCATACAATTGTCTGTTATTTCAGTGCTGCAGATCTCTTTGTTAAAATTAAAAGTTATGCTATTTTTACAGTTATAACATTAATATTTCAACAGAAATATTTTATTGATTCTCCAGCTCATGATGTATGTGCATTGAGAGGACTCTGTCTTTCTACCAGGTACTGTAACAACTAATAGATTGTACTCTATGAATATAACTCCTAGATTGAGAGCAGTTGTACTCTTGTTCTACTAGAGAGGAGGACTTTGCAGAATTAGCTAGCAACTGCTTCAGTCTAACAAACAGAAGGCAGTCTTTGTGCTTGCAACTTTTTTATTTCTTCAGGACTATAATTTAACCTTCCAGTCCAAATATGACTGTAAACCTCAGCAGTATGTTTAGCACACGTATTACTGCCAGTTCTACATCGTTTTGGTTTCCAAAATGCAAAAGAGTTCTGTAATACCAAAAGGAGGAATAACGCTCTCCTTTTTTTCACTGGAATAAACATTACTCAAAGTACTTGAACCACAATCATCTTAATGCTTCTTTAAAAAAAAAAAGAAGAACTTGTAAAAGAAGGAATTTTTTTTCTGCATGGAATTCACACCAGAAGGGCCACCAGAACCTTTTATCTGTTGTTTAGGCATTGCATCAAGGCTCTAGGAGATTCATAGATGTTTCTGCAGGCATCTGCAAATGAGTTTTTCTCCTCTTTGTTTGAAATACTGGTTACAATAAAAATTAATTATTAGTAGTATTTGCTTTATTGTTAGGTGCAGTGACACTAAAAGCTGTGCCTGAATGCTCTACTCTGCATATTTATTTCTGATATGGAGCTTCATTTGTCAACTTAGCTGTAATGCTCACATCATTCTCTTAAATGCCTGAATAAATAATGTCTGTGTTTTAGTGAATGTGAAATCAAAATAAAAATTAAGATAGGCTTGTAACATGGCACTTCTTATATACTATTTTAGAGGTGGGTATAAGTATTAAAGCGTTGAGATGATTGTGGTTCTAGTACTTTGAGTAATGTTTATTCCAGTGGCCTGTCTCTGAATTCATCTTGATAATTAAATTATTTCAATAGGAGTAATAATTTATGATAAGTCAGTGAAGTAGTTGCTGTGGCCTTCAAAAGATCTTCATAAAAGCTGTTTTTACAGATGTTCCTTAAACAATAAATATGATTCTCCTAAGAGAAATATCTAGAGCTGCCAGTTTAGATGTATATTTCAGAAGCTTAAAGTTTCAATTAATTCATAGAAGAAACTGAAGAGATTAATCAAAATATAACAGAAAATGCTTAAATAATTTTAAATCCATCATAACAAGAAACTGAAATATATAAGATGCTTGGAAAGAAAGGTAATATGTGCATAATACCTATGTACATCATCTAGCACAAAGGATATTCAGTTGTGTGGCCTGTTTCAACATGATTAAAACATTATGAATCAGTAATACAATAAAATAGTCATTATTCTTGTTCTGTGAAGTGTGTTTAGAAATAAAAAGATATTAGATCATTTTCTTCTCCTTTTTCTGTTTATCTGAGTTTTATTTTTCACTTCTTCCACAAAATAAGTCTTTATCTCCTGACATAAATAAGATTAAAGGTCTGCAGAAGTAAAAATATTTCAGTGAGACGAATTGGCAACTGGCCATATATCAAGGCATTTTAAAAATTTATTTTTTCTTAAGGTACTCTAGTTATGTCCTCAAATCTTCCCTTTGCTTAGGAATCATATTAACAATGCATTTAACTAATGCTAAATAATGCTTGACATTAACAGGCCACTGAGGTTATTACGGTTTTGTAACTCAATTAATCTCCAACCAGAAGTTTAAAAAATGCTCTAAAAAATGTTAACTGATTAATTTTGTAATTATTGAAGTGTGTAAAAAGGACATGGTTCCTTAAACAATCAGGTTAAATAAATATACCCTGTAAAACTTTAAATTCATTTTGAGTAAGTCATGGTTTTTATCGTTTCTTTGTAGCAGTTTCTGTCTATGAAAGGCAGATATTGTCAGATTGCCTTGGTATTTTTTAATATAACTGCTTCTCCAGAGAAGAAAAATGCAGGCTGAACCAACTTACACTCCAGTGAAGTGCCCATGTGCAAGGGTGGGCTTTATGTTCCATAGTGTTGAATTAATCCAGCCATTTCCGTGCTAGTGCTCTTAGGTTAACTTCTGTCTGCAGCTGGGCTGATAAATGGCCTCCTGTAGGCTTTGCACTCGGTGTCTTATACCTACTTCATTAATTTACAGGTCATGAGATTAGTTATTTTGGCAAAAATAGTCCACATATGCAGCCTGTAAGTGGTGGAAAGTTTATCACATTGATAATCCATTTAAATTGTTCTCACTTCAAATTTATGGCTTATTTTCAGTTTGAAGTGTTAATTGCATCTGTGAGGTATGGCTTCTTACTATTCCTTTTTATGGTAGATTTGAAAAAATCAAGTTGATTGAATTACTTTACCTTCTGGTGTAGGATGTATTTTAGGCTTTTATATGCTTTTGTTGTTCCCTTTCTGGATTTCAGTGTCAATTTTAAATTGTAGATGTTCAAACTTGGATATGTTATGTTAGAAGTTATCTCAGTAACAACCTGAATGGAACTTCAAGAGAGCCCTTAAAAGCAGTCTGTATAGGCAGCAAGAGAAGGAATTAATTTTAGACAAGCACAAGCCGTATTCTTTCAATAGTTTTCTATAGCCACATTTACCCTGAGGTTTTAAAGCTGTCCTGGTATTCAAAACTTGAAGAATTTTTTCATCTTACAAGACTCCATCTAATTGTCAGATTTTTAATTTCCCTACATCTTCTATTGAGGAGACCTTTACTGGTGATGATGTGAATGGCTTCATCAAAGGGGCAACATCACTTACATTAAATGGTGACCTTATTGATGTTTATAAATATATGAAGGGAGAGTGTCAGGAGGATGGAGCCAGGCTCTTCTCAGTGGTGTCCAATGATAGGACAAGGGGCAATGGGTGTAAGCTGGAACATAGGAGGTGCCGCGTAAATTTGAGAAAGAACTTCTCTACAGTGAGGGTGACAGAGCACTGGAACAGGCTGCCCAGGGAGGTTGTGGAGTCTCTTTCACTGGAGACATTCAAGACCCGCCTGGACGCCTTCCTGTGTGATCTCATCTAGTTGTTCCTGCTCTGGCGGGGGATTGGACTAGATGATCTTTCGAGGTCCCTTCCAATCCCTGACTTTCTGTCATTCTGAGATTCTGTAAATGAAATGCATAATTCCTTAGCTCTGGACACTTGACGTCTTGCTTACTAGTCATAACAAGAATTTACAGTACAGCTACTCCAGATGGTGTTTGTAAGCTCTGAAGCAAGGCCCTGTGTCCATGCATATCAGTTGCTCAGCTTCTAGTTCCCAGTTATCCCAGATGTTTCCATCTGGGACCAAAAAAATGTTCTCCTTTCCTACCTTCTTAGTGCTTCAAAATACCTTCAAGCCAACTTTTCCAGGCCAGCATATGAAAAGACTTATTTATGTTTCAGGGTGTACCACACAACATCTTTTAAGTCTTGAGAAGAGTAGTGAACTCAGAGCAATTCTTGAATATTTGTTGACTGTGCGCAGCCTTATCAGCACCTTTGATCCTTTCGCCAAAGTGTGTCTTACTGCACCTGAACAAAAGAAAACAGTGGTGCAAACTCGCACATTAGGGTTCATAACTAACAAGCGTCATTTGCTCTCTGTGAGCATCTCATCTTGAGGCTATTGGCTCCCTGTTTTAATTTCTAGTATCTTTTCTCATGCTATCCAGTTTTTCCACATGTATTTTAATTTGTGGCTAACAGACTTTGACATTCTAATGTATCACCAGTGATTTGTGCAAGGGCAGGCATTTAGTCAAGACCAAACAGCACTGTGCAGAAATTCATGAGTTTATCATATCTGAATAGTCTGGCAGTAGTGCAAAATCACAGTAGTACGAGAAATTGTAATGCACATTAGAGAAAATAAATTCAGCTAACCAGACTAGTTGTGATGAGTTGGCACTCGTGAATTACTCAAATACTAAAACAGTAGACTGGATAATTGTCTTAGGCAGGAGTATGATAATTTCATAGAGTTATTGATGTGGCTCTGTTTGTAGCATGCGTAATGTTTGGATACAGTAAACATTTAAAACCTGATGCTTAATTTTCTCAACTAAGGTCTATGCATAATGATTCAGTAAACTTTAACTAGGTAAGAAATTTAACTTGTTTATGTTGTTCACTATGAGATCATTCAGGATTAAGAAAAGATTGTAGTAATACTATTGTAGCCGTCATTACCTAAAGATAGAAATAATTTGAGATTGATAGAGACAAGTTTGTATGTGTACATATATGTGATTAAACAATCAAATAAAGTATATTTGATTAAGCAAACTGCTAGAGTATGGAAAAAACAAAGTTTGGAGGATAAAAAGGTCTTTTCAGGTCTGAAAATGAGTAGCCCTCATAAATAAACATGACCTCAGAACAACTTTTGATAAATAGAGAGGGAAAGGGAGTTAGGGTGTTAATGAATGTATCTTCTCTGAGAAGCAGGAAGATAGGTAATCTATTTTTCTGTGGAACATGGAACAGACTAGCTAGAGGTTAGAGTGCAAATATCTGTTGAGAATATTCTGATTTTCACTTTCATTGCTTATTCTATTCATTTATTGTTTTCTCTTTAGAGCACCATGTACAAAAACTATAGGTGTTTTATTGGGTTTGCATGGAAAGGTTTTGATAGAGGGGCCAGAGGAGGGATAGGGGTGAGTTCTGTGAGAAGCTGCCAGAGCTTCCCCTATTTCCAACAGAGCCAGTGCCATTGGGCTCCAAGACAGACCTACCGCTGGCCAAGGCTGAGCCCACTGAGCCCATCAGTAACACCTCTGTGATAACATAATTAAGAAGGGGAAGAGGGAGAGGGAAAACAAACAAACAAAAAAAACACACAAAAAAAAAACCCCAAGCATTTTGCAACTGAAGAGAGGAGTGAGAAGATGTGAGAGAAACAACCCTTACAGACACCAAGGTCAGTGAAGAAGGAGGGGGAGGAGATGCTCCACCCACCAGAGCAGGTGGATGCCTGAAAGAGGCTGCAGCCCCATGGGAAGCCGATGCTGGAGCAGGCTCCTGGCAGGACCTGTGACCCTGTGGAGAGAGGAGCCCATGCTGGAGCAGGTTTGCTGGCAGGACTTGTGACCCCGTGGGGGACCCGTGCTGGAGCAGTCCCTTCCTGAAGGACTGCACCCCATGGAATGGACCCATGCTAAAGCAGTTTGTGAAGAACTGTTGGTCATGGGAAGGACTCACACTGGAGAATTTTGTGGAGGACTGTCTCCCAAGAGAGGGACCCCACACTGGAGCAGGGGAAGAGTGTGGAGTCCTTCCCCTGAGGAGGAAGGAGCAGCAGAGACAACGTGTGATCAACTGACCGCAACCCCCTTTCCTCATCCCACTGTGCCACTGGGAGGGAAGAGGTGGAAACTAGGAGAAGAGTTAAGCCTGGGAAGAAAGAAGGGGTGCAGGAAGGTGTTTTTAAGATTTGGGTTTATTTCTCATTATCCTCGTCTGATTCAATTGGTAATAAATTAAATTTACTTTCCCCAAGTCGAGTCTGTTTTGCCCATGCCAGTAACTGGTGAGTGATCTCTCTCTGTCCTTATCTCAACCCATAAGCCTTTAGTTATATTTTCTCCCCACTGTCCAGTTGAAGAGGGGGAGTGATAGAGTGGCATTGGTGGACATCTGGCATCTAGCCAGGATCAACCCACCACAGGTGTCCTATGAGTAATTGCATTAGAAGCCTTAATCATACACGATGAACAACTCCACTGCGTAGAACTACTTCTAAATGATACAGAATAAAAAAATAAATAAAATACGTTGTTAGCTTTAAACAAGAGTTGTCTAGAATAAGAATGAAGAAAATGTCTTTTAGTTGTTTCCCCCTGAGCAATTTATGCAACCCAAATGCAGTAGAGAGGGTCTGAATGGAGAATGTGGCAGTAGGTAGCTCCAGAGAGCTCCTTAGGCTGCTTTGCTCTGCTTTGAAGTTTTTTGTTTGCCTTTGGATTTTTCTGAGATGTTGCATGGAGAGAAATTTAGAGTGCAGGGAGTTCAGACTGAATTATTGATTTGTACAGATATTTAAGCCATGGGCATTGACACTTCTGCCCTATTATGATTTATGTGTGTCAAGCCTAGGTTTGCCAGACACCTGAAAAGATGCCCCTTTGCATTCATCATACCAGTCAACCAAAACAGAGTGCTCGAACGCTTACAAACCCCAGTGGACCTTATGGCCTGATTTGGAAGAATTTCTGCTAGTTTAGCTAGTAAAGATTTTTGGCAAGTTTTTTTCTACACTTTAAAATTGGTCCTGAATTTGTTTTCTGAGTTTATTTCTGAAACTCCATTAAAAGTCATTAGTTTGGTCTGCAAAAATTGGGCTGGCTAAATACAGCCTGCAGACTTTCCCATAACAATGACACTCGTTTCAGTCTCTCTACTCAATCTAGCTGTCAATTTTTGTGAAATTTCCAGGAAGCCAAAATACCTGGGGTCACAACTCTTGTGTCAGATTTGGTTACAATTGACTAACAAGTTCAAAAGCTTTTGTGGGACTACCTGACAGATAGGTAGACATGGCAGTCCCATAAACTGCATCTCTTTTGGAGATCAGGCTAAACACACTGATTTTTTTTTTTTTTTCCCAGCAGCAACCAAGAAGTATTTATTTATTTTTGATCCATTTCTGTAGAAAACAGGATTTATATTCATTCTTTCAAACTGTTTCAGACCTGGAGTGCATTATTCTGATTATATAGTGTAACTGAAGGCTTAGAGTCTATTTTAGCACTGCATATCGTTGTAGATTTATTTATGTACAACTTACGAATAGTGTGGAACAGATTACCAAGAGGCAGCTTCCAAGAGAATAAAGAGAGTGTGTATACTGCACTCTTTCAAAATGTGAAGTATGCAAATTTACAGCAGATTTTCCTCCTTGTTTGCAAGGGTGAAAATGTGGCTTCTTGAGCCTCCCACACCACCGTTACCCTTTAGAGGTACTGTTTGAGGTACTGTTCATGTAAGAGACCAGTGGAGGAATTGCCTCTGCAACGAGACTAGTTTTATTCAATCTTACATTAAGTATACAAGGATAGAAAGAGTTTTTTCCCCCTCCTGATGAGTCTATGTAACATCTAATGGAATATGTATTCTGATCACCACATATCTTTTAATAAGGAATTACTGAAAAATATTTTAATTGCCCAGTGGAACATGTAGTCACTATTATTTTACAAGTGCAGTCTGGAATGGGATCTCCAGGGTTTTTTTTATAGCAAGGATGAGTAACCTTTCTCATCTTAAGAGAACTTTTGGATGTATTTGGTGGGCCACACACTAATAATGCATCTGTCTTGTTTCCCTAATCTCTGTTCCACAGTGTTCTCCATTGCTCTTACACAATTTTCTGCACCATCTTGTGCCATTTAATGCTCAGCCATTTCACAGTGCACGCTACTCAGGCCAGCATCTCTCACTGCTAGGTGTTTCTGTAGTCCTCCATACTGCACAGCACTGTGCTGCTTAGCACATCCCATCCCAGACTATACAGATTATTTCTCATTCTTAGTATCACAGCATTGCAAATCACTCCCCTGAAAATGGCATGTCCATGCCAAATGGCTTTTTCCTGACTCTACTTCCACACTAATTGCAAGAGAGTCCATGGCATTGTTCTATTTTAACTCTTTGTTAGTAGAAGAACGTAGCCCTGTGAGGGGAGAGCCCTATGAGATTCTGCTGCTGTCAATTCAGAGCAATTTATTGGCACAGTTATTATGCACTGATAGTAAGTCAACTACTAATTAACTTGGAGTTGTGTTTAGATTGACAAAACATACACAGGTATCTTTAGGCTTTCATTCTTCTGTTTAATAAATGAAATATATGAAAAATTTTCTCTAATGTTTACCTAACTTGAAGGCCTTTTAAAAAATTCCACCTTTGATCATTAATCTTTGATGGGTTAATATTTCTATAAAATACAGTTTTATGTAATTTTTACAAGTTTTATTTCCGGCAGTTATCTTTGCAGGATAATGGTGTGAAGTATAGAACTGATTTTGTTTCTTGGTCATCATTGCCTTTAACTGTGGACATTTTTAAGGTTACAAAGCAATCTAATTTGATTAGCTTAAAATTAAGGTTTTTGCAAGGTTTTTTTCATAGTTTGTCATCTTGTAGCAAATGTGCTTTATTTAGTTTTTATCACTGTTCTGATCATACTCACAGATTTTAGTCTGAATCTCCTTTTACTGGTGGAATACCTGTAGAATCTTTTCTTGTTAGTGTGTACATCCACTAGTTTTAGGTCTTTCACATGATTACAGGTAAATCTTACATTAGATATCATGTTATTCATTAATGCATGTGTTCTTTAAGAATGTGGGACTGAATTAAACACCAAAGCTGTAGTTGGAACAAGTAGTCACTGCTTAATTGCGAATGAAAAATAGTGCCTATTTAAATTATTGTGCTTTAGCTTCTTGCATACGGAAGTTGCTCTGATTTTAGCTTTACAGTACTAAATGATGCTGTGTGCCTAGATAGGGCCTTTGAGAAGGGATGCAAAGCTGTAGGAAAGACAGCTCTTCCTTTAATCCACTAAGCAAATTACTCTTAACTAAAGTCTAGTTTGCACATTAGAATGATTTTGATCTTCTTTCTAATTGCACTTGGCACAGAGATTCTGCTGTCTGTGCATCTTACTGTGATTACAAAACTATCTCAGAACCAACCATTACCCTTGAGTCCTCAGCTATTTTGCCTCTAGCTCCCTCATTTACTTAATTGGCTCATCCAAGATGTTTAACTTGCAGCCAATGAGACATCCAATATACACGTCATATATTTCCTTTCCAATCAGTGCTCCTCAAAACCAGCCAGCAAATGCTTGCTTCCCTCCACCCTCATCTTTTTGTTCTGTGATACCTTTTAATTATGGTTTTGTCCTTACACAGAATCATAGAATCATTTAGGTTGGAAAAGACCTTTAAGGTCATCGAGTCCAACTGTAAACCTAACACTGCCAAGTCTCCATGGCTGGGTTGGAGGGGGTTGTTATTGTCACAATGTAGTCGTGTTTCCTGATTTCTGCTGAATCCTTGTCATGTACTAAGCTCAGACTACTTTCCTCACTTTCTGTGCCAAATTATTTTTCACTTTTTGTCAAAGAAACAGTATTAGGAGGCTTCCTTCATTCTAAAATTACGTTGCTGTAATTAACTCTTAGTTGCCTTTTGCCATTCTGTGCTGGTGTGGGTTGTCTGTGCTCTTTAGTGTAGAGACAGTCTGGATTGAACAGTGTTATTGATCAGCTGTAATACAGTGCTGTTCTAACACTCTTTTCCTACAGCATGGAGCTAGAACTAATAGCCCCAGTTCTTACTGGCTGGGACTACCTTCTATAGATGCCAGAGAAGCTTGAAGCTGGTCCCAGCCAGACCTATACTGGCTGCTTGTCAGTACAGTCTGGTTGCCTCTGCAGTAAATTTCAGTAGACACTGAAGTTTTCTGGGCCCATCTCAATTCTGGTGTGGAGCATATCAGGCTGGAGTAATAAGTGGTGAAGTAAGTGCTACAAGAGCCACACAGTTATTGGCACTTAAGATTGTGCAAGAGCTTGAGTTTGAACACAGTGCTAAACCCAAACTGTCTCCATGTATTTGTGTCACAGCAGTCCAGAGAATTTATAAGCCTTCTTGGCACCTGGTATTTGGAAAGTGCGATGTGAAGGCTGAGCTGCACTGACAGGACAAGTGCTTGTCCAGAACTGATAAATTCTGGGTAAATACTTCAGCTCTGTATTTTTAAATGCATTCCATAGTACCCATACTGTTAGGGCTTACTCATTATTTGTAGTGTTCAGTAGCCCAGGTAGAAGAGGACCAACTATAATAAAAGATTATAGAAATCCAAACCAGTAAACTGAATCATCTGTGAAACAGATCTAGGGACTCCCATCTCTACAGTAGGCACAAAATAACAACTACCATTAATATTTTGTGTACCAGTATCAGACAGTGGTTGTCTGCCATGGCCTGTGAGTGTCTAAAGTGCCCTGTGTATTATATAGCTAGTGGACATGCAAATTAGATGCAAATGAAGCATTTGCTCTAGCACAGAGTAGTATTTATTGAGTAGAAATGCATCAACAAGTTTGCTTAATGTCAGTAACAGGTGTCTGGAAGGACTTGCAGGACTGGTGTTGCAGGACTAACAAAGAGGTAGGTACAGAGCAGTGGTTGAACAAGGGGCATGAGCATGTTAAGTATGGATATGGAAGCTTGCAAGAAGTCACTGATACTTAAAAGGCAGCTTAGAGTTAAGACACTTAAACTGAGATCATTAGGCAAGGATTGGGAGTTTAGAACAAGGACCATGAGAGAAAAGTTTTGATGCTCAGCGTTGTCTGACACCCTTCTCTGTCTTGTTTCTTTCCTAATGGGTCTCTTGGGTACTGGGCTATGTGGGGTTGTGTTAGCTGCAAAACAGAGAGGATGGATAGAGGAGCTAGAACAAAGTCCATATCTCTTGGCTGTCTCCAATAGAGATTAAAAAAAAAAATCTTGAAGACAAAAATCCTGGATGACATTAGTATAAGATCTTCAGATTGCATGGAAAGGTTTAGTCATCTTATGAGACCAAAGCAGGACACTGGCAATATACACAAGTTGCAACACTTAGGTGGCATGTACACAATTTTGGAAGTCCAGCTATGTCACCCTACAAATTTATCAATTCAAGAAATTTGGAGAATGCATGCTGTAAAAAACAAGCAGTTGCCAAAGATGTTAGACGTCCCTAGACTTTCTACCCTAAGGTTTAGATTCTGCATTACAGTAATAAAGTTGTGGCTTGTTTCGAACTGTGAGTCACTATTGTTACTGAAACAAGCCCTTCACAAATTATCTTTAAAGGGCAGAACAATGCACAGCTCATTTTTAGAGATTTTTTGTTTTGTTTTGCCTTCCTTGGCAAAGTAACCAGGTGTTTTGGTAATAAAGTTACGAATAAATTGTTAAAATTAATTTTAAAAGAAGAAATTTGATCATAGAACAGGTTTACTCAGCCTTTTTGGTTTTGTTATTTCTTTATTTTACTGTCTCATATGATTTTTGTTCTCCTTTCCCACAGAGTGCTTGTTGTGACATTCCTGTCTTACCAATATATTTCATCATCTCATTAAAATTAACTTGTGTTAAAAATTAAGAATATCACCACTGTGAAACAACTTCTTAAGCATTATTTAGAGTCACCTTCCTGCCAGTTGGTGTATCTAAAGTAGTTATGAGCTGACCTGTGAAAAGATGTTTTGTTTTTCTTTTTCTTCTTGCAGACTGCACATGGTAACCTGCATACAGATGATGAGCATGAACTCAGAGGAGATAAAGAAAGCTACCTCTGTGCAGTGTGCCTGGATGTTTATTTCAATCCTTATATGTGCTATCCATGCCAGCACATCTTTTGTGAGCCTTGTTTAAGGATGCTTGCCAAAGACAATCCAGCCAGCACCCCATGTCCACTGTGTCGCACTACAATTGCCAGAGTCTTTTTCCAAACAGGTATAAAAATGAAAGATTTTACAATACAGAAGAATATTTGTAGCTTTTCTTCCTGTATTTCTGGCTTGAATAAATATGTAGTTAAAAATAGAGTAAAATCCTGCTAACCAAACAGAGTCATAAAAAGAAGAAATAAATGATAATATACAACAAGCCACATCCAGAAGGCATGCAGAGCAAAATTTGGAGATGTTAATACACTGGGAGGTTTTCTTTGCATTTAACTCTGCCTAGGACTATTCTACACAGGCTTTCTTCAGTGGCAAGAAACTATTCTGGATGCATATTTTAAAACCTTTTGATTTTTTAAGTCGGGTTCTGATATTTTGCATTTCTCTGGCTAAATAATCACAAGCTCTAAACATAATAAATATTTTCTCAAAATATTCTATGAGAAAAGCATTTTTAAAATTACTAACTTAATGGCACACACAGAAGAAGCTACTTTCTTGGTTTTGTGGGTTTAATTTAGTGAAAATAAAGACTGAAAGAATTATAAAATCCTCCTAACAAATCTTGTTCCAAAATTCTCCCTTACTGGCCTCTTACACCCTCATCCCTAGTGTTTCTGGCTTTTAGCAGTAGGAAAACATGGTGAGTAAGGAATATTTGATGTCAGAACACGTACAGAGATAGCAGAGGGTAAGTAGTGCTGTAGATGGGATACCTGGAACAACATGAGTCCGCCTTTCATGCCTGGAGGTTGAAAAGGCAAATTCAAACACCACAGATAAAGTTGCACTATGATATCTGGAGCTAGGCCCTTTACAGCACTTAAAACTATGCATAGGCAGGTTGCAAAGTAATGGAAATTACTCACCCATGCAGGGGTGTTTATTTTTGCATGCTGCAGAGATCTTGCAGTGATCCTCTTTAAACTTGGAGAGTGCTGTGATGATGACAGGTTGGAGATGCAGATTAAAGTATGATTTCACACTGATCAGCAGAGCTGCCCAGCTTCTGTTCCTGGTTGTGCACAGACTCTTCCTCTGCATAGGCACAACTTTGTATAATTTGATGGTGGACCAGTTTGAGGAGCTGAATGGGCTAAATAAGAACTTATTTGGATGAGGAGGAGGCATTTTTCAGATAAACTAATTGCCCCAGGATGGTTCACTGCAGAGCTGCTGGTGGCCAGGGATAGGGACTGACTATGACAGCACTGCATCTGAGAAAATGGTTGGAAAACTGCAGCCTGAGCACTGTCAGCACCTTGCTTGGCTGGTGGATAGAGGTTTAAGATGTTCTCATTTTATTTGCTTAATGTTTGATGCTTCTTTGGATTTGATGTACAAGTGAAGCATGTTTCACCAATAGAGAACTACTATAGTTGGTTTAGGGCTGTTTAAATTTTTTAAAAGCTATTTAACAAACTTGCTACAGTAAAGTACTACTGAGAGAGCATAAATAGATGCTTGCTAAAATGTATTTGCCAAACCTTTCAACACTTTCAAAGTAGTGTCATTTAAGATAAATATTACTAGGATTATTTGTAGCCTTTGAGTACTTAAAAAACAATGTATAAAAATACCTGATGGGAGGGAATGAAGAAGCAGGAGATGGACTCTTCTTAGTGGTGCCCACTGACAGGACAAGAGCTAGTGGGCACAAACTGAAACAAATTCCATGTGAACACAAGAAAATGCTTTTTTCCTGTGAGGGTGGTCAAACAGGTTGCCTAGAGAGGCTGTGGAGTCTCCATCTGTTGAGATACTCAAAACCCAATTGGACACACTCTTGGGCAACCTGCTGTGGCTGACCTTGCCTGAGCAGGGTGGATTGGACTAGTTGATCTCAAGACATCCCTTCCAAGCTAACCCATTCTGTGAAAATATTAAAAAGGTATGTAGTTTTTTTGAGGAAAAGGATTTGTGTGGCTGAAGTGTAAATGCAGTGTCATAAATATGTACATAGAGAGTCTACTGTAAATAGAGAGAAAATAGTAGATGAGATATGTTCAGTATTAACAACTTCAGATAAGAGAAATCCATATGGCCTTACAGCAGCTATTTGTATATTGCTATTCATTATATAGCAGTATATGCCCGACTTAGCAATATATCTGCAAATAGATGCACTGAACTTACTTTGGTTTATTATACATATATTAAGAAAAATATTTTGTAATTTCCCAGTGCATAACATATTGAGTAGCTTTTAAATTAACCAAGAAATATTGATGGTGATATCATATCCTTAGAGAAATTAGTAAAATCAACACGTTAAGGAAGATGGATGGTGCGAGACCAATGTAAAGGGTAGTAAATATTTTTTTTTACTTAGGAAATTTGTTAAGCCTTTTAAAAGTTATGCTAAGGTCATTGCTGCCAGCAAAACAAAGTTGCTATAATTCTTTACATATTTTTCTAATGCTACAGCTGGGATGTCTTATTTCCCTCACTGTTTTATTCTGGATGCTTTCTACAGCTTTTCTTTTGTATAACTGTGTTTAATTTTACAAGGTTATCTTGAAAAGAAAACGTTTAAGGATATGTCCAGAAGTTCACTTTTTAGCTTGAACAGTTCTGAAAACTGAACTTAACTGCAACAGAAGGATGCATGTAATATCAAAAAAAAAAGATGAAGGCTAACAGGTTAATTATCCACCAAGTGTGAAGAAAATTGGTGCTTAATCCAGAGCTACAAAGCCAGATATTATCTATGAGGATACTTCCTCTGGCCAGTTGCTTTGATCAGCTGAGCCTTTTCCATTCATTGCCTTCAGAGTGAATTCCAGTCCAGATAGGTTGCTTTGATGGTGTCCGCCATGCTTTCCTCTCTATCTTAAAGGCTTTTTTTCTCCTATCAGGATAAACTCACTTCTGGTCAGATGATAAGGTGCCCAGGATACACCTAAGGCAACAGCTTTTGATCTGATTGCAGCAACCCACTTCAAGCAACACTTGTCTTTTAAATGCCTCTCCTATCAGGGGAAATAGCGAGACAGGGATTGCCTTCTACACTGACATTCATATAAAGTTTGGTTTATGTTAAGTGTTTCCAAGAAAGGCCAGATCTGGCACTCCTGTACAATAAATCCACTACTTTGGAGAAACACAGATTGAGTGGTTATACACTGAGGGTCCAGGCACGTTGCAGGAAAAGGGTCACATACACATAGAAAGACAGGTGGCCTGGCCACCCTGAAAGCCTAACCAAGCAACCTTCTAAAAGCCAGTCAGGGTTGTCATCACTGCCTTTTCTGGAAAACAGAAATTAGATGCCTCACCAGAGGTTTCAGTGTTTAAATTTGTACAATGAAGTTGGAAGAACTGAATCGATATTTATGGCCTGTTGAAGGATACTGAAATATTCTCTCTTCATACTGTGAGAGGCAAGCAGAGTCTCATAAGAGGCTCTTTCTCTGTATCCAAATGGTACTTAATCCAAATATGTTCAGTAGTATATAAAGCTCTTACATAACAATTAAAATCCACTAGTGAAAAATACATAGCTTTTTCCTTCTCCATGTGAGAGAGAAAATGGTCTCTTCCTGCTCACTGACAGGTTTATGGGTGTAGTAGCACTGGTCTCACATAATTAAATAAAAGGATTTGGACATTTCTGTACTCTGCACGTGTTGTGTAGCCTCATTCCACCTGTGTTCTGACACAATGAAATGCAGGATAATTTTTAGGATAAGACCAGCTTTTTTTTTTTTTTCCTTCACATCTGCTAATGCCTTCCTCCTACACAGAAAACAACTTCAGACAAAGGACATTTGGAATTTTTTATTCTTTCTGGTCAATTAGCTTTCTCAAATTTGCCAGAGAAAAAGATTTTATCCTTTCATAAAATACTGATTATTGTAAAAGTATGTACAATTGCAGTGAATCAGGTAAAGTAATGATACATAAGCCTTTTCAATGATCTGTGAAGGGCCTTTTCTTTCTTTTAAGGTACAGAAGGAATCATGGTAGCAGCTGCTACTACTAGTATTTTTCTGGAGCCATGGTGTCTTGAAAGGCCAAAATAGGGGTTTTGAAGTTTTCCCTGTTAACTATTAGCTTGGCAACTCTGTCTGTTATCAGCAGATCACTTATTTTCTGTATTAGGAAAATATGGGAGTTTTAATTGTTTTCCATTGTTACGTTGTTATGGATAGGTCAGTTTTGACAGTTTTGAGTTGCAGTCCACATAGATATTTCCCCAAATTATGTCCTGAGAAACTGATGATTTCTTGAGATTAATAAGTTATGTCAACTCTTGAAATGTGTCATTAGTCATTCTACAAATGTGTTCTTAGTTCCTGTTAATCCACAACATTTAAAAAAACTAAAAAAAAAAAAAAAATTAACTCTTCTCTCTTCCTTGCATTACTGACTGTTACTGAGTGATGGTGTTAAACAAAGAACAATATGAACCGCGAATTAATACCACAGCCAGTGGTATTATTCATAAAGGTCATCATAGTTTTGTAAGTTAAATAGCCTGATTTACTATGTACTTAATTTTGCTAGAGTTTGACCTCATCTTTCCTGAGTGCCTGTTTTCAGAGGAACAGAATCAAAACAGCATGTTTGAGACTTGTTTTTGCTTTATCTGGAAATTCTTGGGTTTGTGTGATTTCAAAACAATTTAAGAGATGTTATAATCAGAAAAAGAATTACACAGTAGATAAGACATTTTTATTTTGTAGTATAAACATATGCAAATTATTGCTGTATTTACAGCCTTGATATATACATTATTTCCCATTAATTATTGTAGAACTGAACAACTCTACCAAATCTTTTTTCCCTGCGGAATATTTGAAGTTAAAAGAAAATTTTCAAAAATCAAATTCTGCACAATGCCCTCTACCAAGCTGCAAGAAAGCCTTCAGAGTATTTGAAGGTAAGTTTTTTAATTTTTCCCTAAGCTTCACTCAGTCTTACATATAATATTTGAAAATAAGTCTCTAGCTAATACATGCCATAGGAAATCAGAGGTGTATGATTATTAAAGTAGAGCTGAGTTAAATTCTCCTGAGTGACTCATAAACAGTGCTCTGAATCTAAAGATACATTGCAAATTGTAGAAAACCAATTTGTTTGGGTACCTTTTTATTTATTCTAAAATTTTTAATTTTGTACACATTATCAGGATAATTGTATGTAGCTTCCTGTTTGGAAAAATTTGTGTCTGCATAGTGGAATAAAGAAAATTACTGCAGGAAAAAATTTACTAGTTCTGAGTGTGATCAATACAGACCTCACAAAAAAAAAAATCAGAATCAATCTTTTATGAAAGAATTCATATTAAAAAGTTGGAATAGTATCATATATATTATTCAGTATTGCTTTTTTTACACATACAAAATGGAGTAAAAAGTATTCTGGCTTTGTTTTCTGGTTGTTATTTGAAGAAAGCTTAGTCTTGTTTTCGGTACTTAAACACTTAAACATTGTCATGGTCGTTACCCGATTGTTAACTGAAAAACATTTAAGTTAGACCACTAAAATGTGGGATTCACTGTTTACCCATGTTTCCCTGATTTCTTCGTAATGGCATTTCTTCACCAGGCCTCATCCGTATTTACTGATATAGTTGGTTTCTGTAGTGCTGCGTCTTGTTACCAGATATATTTTTCCTATTTGTAAGAACAATATAGATTGCTTCTAAAAGTATGTGGAAAAAATAAGAAAGGACATCCTTTTTATATTCCTTTGTGACTCTACCTAGGCCTTTCTACAGGTCAGATTTGATAAATTCTGATCCCCTACTTACATAAAACTATGTCACCCAAGGTCATAATGTGTTACTGAAAATAACAAGAAGTGCTCCTAGCTATCAAAATTGAGCAGACTTGAGAAGTTTGAGGACTGGTAGATCGTGTTTGGTATTACTCAGAGGCAAAGCTGTTGACAGGAAAAACAAAGATGAGTATTTCTTTTCTCTAACAGCAGTTAATGTAGTGTGGATGTTGATACTGAGCTTACTGGTTTACTGTAATACATTATGTATGTGACATAGTTCATATATATTCCATAGTGTCATATGAATTATGTCTTTCATAAATATGAAAAGCTGCCATACTGAGCTTTGTACAGAACATAAATAAGTAAAAATAAAATTAAGATCTGGAGAGGTCATGCAGCTTCAGTGCGCTACCTGAAAATTGTGCATGTTGTTCCACAAGGGTAATTCAGATGCTGGATTTAGGTGTCTCCAAAGGATGGCCCAAAAGCCTCACACTGAATGGGGACACAATTAGCTCTAGTTAATAGGAAACCCAAACCACGTAGCTGTGTGAAACTTTGTCTTTGCCTTTTTAAATACAAGTGTCATTGCTATATGTCTTTCTTCTGACTTTTTATTTGAATAAAAGCTACTGCAGGATTTGCGTCAGTTCAAAATGCAAGTGTATAATATCTTTTTTCCTGGACTCCTTTTTTGAGCTCACACCTAAATTGTGCTTGGCAGCATCTGAAGTTTCATAGTTTATTTTCTTAACTGTGCTTATATTCCCTGCCTCAGGAGGCTCCCAGGGACTTTACAGGCATAGAAGACTGAGCATACTGGCCGCAAAAGACCTCTGACACCATAATAGATGCCCTTGCAGATGCAAACCCTAATATCAATGAGAATGACAGTGGGAAGGAGGCTCCTTAGAGTAATTTTTGTTTAAGTAGGAAGGTAACAGCCTAATCGGATGTTAGAGTCGCAGAAGGCAGAATATAAAGAATGGGAAGAAGAACAGGGTGGGTACACGAGTAGAGTGCCTGGAGCGAAAGTGATGAAAACATGTAGTTTTGAATGTGAGAATAACTGTATCTTTATAAGACAGTACTGCACTGGCAAAGAAGAAATACTGTGGCCCTGTTGGAAATGCGTATGCTCTTTTGTCTAGTTCATATCCAGCAGGTTCAGTGGTCATGAGAATTTAGCAGCTATTTTCAAACTTCGTATGATTCCAGTTTCCCTTATGACAAAATCTCTTCTATATTATTATTTTAATACTCCAGGCATAAAAATGGCAAACTTCAAACAGTAAACAGTCATTAGAGATGCTAGACTTGATAAAATCAGGTCTCAGAATCAGGTTGGTATGCAAGGAGAGAAAGGTGGCTGTTGAGAAGTCTAGATTATATAGATTTATCAGTTTGAACTCATTTAGACTTTCTGAACATTGCAGGACTGCTAGATAAAAGCAAATGTCTTTTATTTGTCCTTACTTTTTACCTGAACTGATTCAATGAGCCAAAGAGATTTTGTAATTGATATGTGAGTCTTCTTTCATGTATTTCCACAAGGAATGTAAAATTATCTCCTAAATAAAAACATCCCCAAACATCCGTAGCTGTTGAGGTTTTTATTAAAAAAGTAAGAAACCTCAGCACTGTAGCACTTTTGTGCTTACAAGCTCCAAAGGAGTTTGTCTTTATACTGCCTTGTATGTTTTTCCATTTAAAATAAGTAAAAGAATTCCCATTTGTTTAATGAACATTACATTTGGCATTGCTCTGTATATGGTATGCTCCATTTGTTTGGGGATAAGTTAATGATAAAATGGAAATGCTATTCAAGAATGAAAGCAAATCTTTTACCATTCAGACTTTTAATATATGTGAAGTTAATGTTATTTTAAATATTCTTCTAAAATGTCATCTGTTTTCTATGAGATAAAAGAATATATTAAATTAGTTATTGTTTTGAGTGTTGGTAACTTTAAGGAAATGTAATTGCACAATAAAAATAACATCTCAAATAAAGGTTTCCTTAAATAGATTTAGAAATGAATATGTAGTGTAGTTTGAATAGGATAAATAGCAAATATGTTCAGTTAGATCCTATTATCATATATTTGTAGTTTAATAACATCGTAAGTATAGTCTCAAATTGCCATTAAATTGGAGTTGCATTCTATAAACACTGTACAGTCACAGAAAGTTTACAAATTTAAGTGTACGTCTCCAAAAGTAATTTGATACCAGAAATGTGGACTAAAAGAAGTGATAAAGATCATTTAAATTGAAAATATTATACTTAATTTGCCAGCAACTTTGGTGTAGTCAAGTGCAGGAATTAAAAAAAAAAAAACAGACTGAGACAGTTGGTGTACTGGGCCTAAAAGGGTTATTTCAAAAGCTTTTGCATAAATCTGACATAAAAATACATTGACGAGACCAGAGATACAGGATAGAGTAGTCAAGATAGTGATGGTGACGTTGGAAAAGAGTGCTGGCTGGCTCCATATAGAGAAGGATTGTACATAGGTATGAAGAGAAGTACATAGCTAGGTGTTCAGAATGAGAGGGGGATTATGAGAACCTCTGAGTTAACAGCCCTTGGTGACTATTCCAAGATATAAATATTTCTAGGCTTATTGGAAATTCCCTCCAACTGTTTTTATGCTAATGTTTTTATTTAAAATATGATGATTAAATTGAAAGTGGGAAAGCCTATTTAGAAATAGAGTAATTCTTTTTATCTGGCTTTATTTTGAATACGTAACCCAGAAAACATTCCCCCGATGTTGCATACAGTGAAATCTGTGCTAGTTCTTTACTGATCTCATCTGCTTAATGACTTAGTAAAAAGCTAGTGATTTCTGCTTCTGTCAAAGGTTGCAAGATAAAGTGTTTCCAGTGCCTGCTAATACCAGTGGAAATGCCCACCTCAGTAGGTTGCATCTGCCGTATCCTTTTATGTAATCAATCTCTAGAGAAAAGGGTGCGCACCCACATCTTTTTTTTAAAGCCAAAATGTTTTAAAAGCTTTTAATAATACCTGTTTCAGTATCTCTGTGTTGTTAAAATTTAGGTAAACACTTTAAAATCTACTTTCTTGATTCAAGATTCTTGTTACCATGATTTCAAATAGGCAAAAAGGAAAGATGTTAACAGCTGTGAAAATTTACAGCTATAAAATTATCTCAACTAGGTTTTAAGTTCATATTTCTCTGTTTGAAAAGAAGAAAAAGATGCTTCTGGTTTTCAAATTTCTGATGCTATGATCTACTGAGAAGAAAAACAAGATAGGTGTTACTGAAAATAGAAAGTCCTGCATTGATTTTAGCTATAAAGAGTAAGGCTGAAGTGTAAGTCATCTCTCAGAATAATCCTTATATTGAGCTATTTTTCCTAAGTCCCACTATTCCATCCTTCCTTATTGCACTTTCTTCTTTCACGTTATTTCCTTACTTCGTCGTTTCTTTCTTTCAAGTTGTTTGTTCCTTTGTTATACTACTCAGGACTGCATTTGTGGGACCATGCAATGCTTCTTCATAAAAAGGCTTTCCCTTTTTAGCCAGTATCCATCAGATATTTCAGTATAGCTTGTGGAATCACAAAAGCTAATTTGCACACATGCATTTCTCACAGGATGCTTTTACAGTCTACAGTCTTTACAGTAAGTAAATTTTCTGCCTCAAGGAGACACATTACTGGGAACTGTTGTCTTTGAGCATCTGTTATGCCTACAGTACACTAAGACAGAAAACACAGAATCCAGGTACTCTGGTTGAGTGTGTCTTAGGTCAGCTGCACTGATGGCAACTTCGTAATTTTGCTGATTTGCCAGCACTTGGACCCTAACATTTGTACTCATTTTCCTTGCCCACAAGTCCTTTCAGGTCCAACAGGTCACTTGGTAAGAAACTCAAGACTAATTTCTTGATTCCAAGGTGCCTCTTGAGACCCACAGAGCAGCTGTGCTCCAAATAGCCTTCAGGCCTTCACTTCTGCACCTCACCAAGCAGAAGTGAATCTGAAAGAAAAGCAAGATAAAATGGAAGGAGAGTGCTAAGGTACAAAGATCAGTGCCGTAGAGATGTCTTAAGCTTCTGCTGTGTTAGCACTGCCACTTTCTGTCCCTGCTGTTTTGCCTACAGCGTTACTACAAAGCCTTGTGTAAGTATCAATAGCTTTGTTTATCTTTTAAGCTGTTTTGCAGAGACTGTTCTTTAGAGACTTCTTCAGAGCCACAGTCCCATTGGAAAAGATATTTCATAGTCTTTTCCCAGTCCTGAAGACTGCATCCAGAGCTAGCCTGTGTAGGAGAGTGATATACCTCTCAGAAATTATGGCTGCTCAGTCATCTCTATTGATTCATCAGTGTGTTGAAGGGAGTCATATTCTAGCTAATATGTACGTATCATCAGGATTGTTCATTTCCATTTAAATGTGATATAAGATTACTGTACCAGGAATATGATGGCTATAATTATGCAACACCAAGGATTGTGGTAGAATGACCATGGCAAAAAAACATACTGTAGCTTTCACATATATTTCTTGGCATGTCCCTGAATGGATGTTAGATTGGAATCTTTAGTTCTGCTTAGGGAACCAAGTGTTTGTACTGGCCAGTAAGACAAGCTAAGAACATTTTAGACCTCTCACACAGCCATGGTCCCACAACTATACAGGAAGGACCAAAATGAACTTATAGGGGAACTCCCCTACAAGAAGTATTGTGTTTTTCACACTACAGCTTAGAAATTCCAAAAGTGCTTTAAGAAGATTCTTTTCTGAAGATGCTTAAAAAAAGATAGCTGTGTTCAGGATAAGAGGGAAAGTCCTCTCATCCATTAGTAGCTGTTTAAAAGATACCAAACAAGAGGATAGAAATAAATTATTATTTTTTCTCACTGGAGGGACTTTGGCAGTCTGGTCCTGGGTATGTGGTACAGTTTGTACTATCCAGCATATTTGATACCAGAAATGGAAGTGATAACATTTGCTTACAGTACTGAAATATTTGGGATAATAAAAATGAAAGCCAGGTGCAAGCCATGGCAGAAGACCATCATGGTACTGAGTGGTCTTCAGTAATGTATTGTTTTCCTTTCATTGCAAAAGGAGGTAGTAAACGGTAAGGGTACAGACAAGATAAGAATGTCAGTTTTAAATTACTTTCTGATGAGGAATATGTAAATAGACTAGAATGCTTCAGCCAAAACAAGAGTTTTCTAAAGAGGGAGGATGACAGAGGTAAATAAAATTGTTAGAGGCATGGCAGAAGTGAATGGGCTGCTGTTACTCACTGTCTTATAATAAAAGAGCTAGAGGACATTAAATAAAATTATCATTACCCCAGACCATGGGTTCAAATAGAGGCAGATTCTTGTAAGAAAAGTGGAATAAAGTGTATTAAACTCAAAGATACCACCTTGCTTGTGGAGATCCTGAAACTGCAAGTCCCTGAGAGCTGAGAGAGAATACCAGGGAAGTATTGCAATATGCTTGGCCTGTTCTTACGTTCTTTCCTCACCATTCACCACTTCCTCATGGTTTGACCTTGTCAGAGAAAGAATGATAGGGTAGGAAGGACTACTCTTAGTATGCCTGTTCTTATGGGTTACCGTACAATTTGGTGACATTGGCATTTTCCATTACAATTTTAATGTAGGCATCATAAAATGAATTTATGTATTTATCAAATAAGATTACATGAATATTTATTATTTGCTCTGTAAGGACAGTTGAGACCAATACATAATCTTAGTTAAACCACCCTAAGTAAACTTTGAATTACTAGCTTTTTGAAGTGGTAGTCTTTCATCACAGAATCTATTTAGAGCATAAAATATCTTTTGGTCTTAATTTTTTATGTTTTGTGTAAGATTCTGCTCAGACTAGTTCAGGTTATGATGGGTCTCTGTGAACAAGTGTAAGCAAAGTTTCCATCTTCATCACTGGCAAGGAATTAGCAAGTATCTTTTCTTTTTGTATTTTTATTAGATCAAAGCCAAATTAAGCATACCTTCTCAAAGAAGCAAACAGCAGAGATGAGCAAACAGCAGAGTAAAGTCAGGAGTTTTTTTGGTGAATGTCCTAGCAGAGTGGTTAAAGATGGGTATTTGAAATAGCATCAGAAAAAGTCAGACATGACCACCATTCCGTGTTTAATGAAAGATTAAAGGAAGGATTTTTTTAACATTTCTAAACACATTTTAAAAATTTTAAATAGCTTCTTTCTTTATAATCTTTTAAGTAACTTTTCTTTGTGCAAATTTCTTTTTAATTTTCTGTTGAATAGATATGAAGGCTTTTCAGACAGCTCTTTCCATAAAACTTTGGTCAGCTTTCAAGTAAGTGGTCAAGTACTGTCAGCATCAGAAAACTTTCAGTTCAGAAAAACTGTGCCAGCTTTCTCAAGATACATTCCGGTGCTTTGTATTTTCCATTCTCTGGAGGAGTTAATATTTATTTTGTTTGCTCAGATAGGAAGTAGGAATTTTTTGGTGGTTGACAGTAGCTAAAGATATTTGTTCTAAGACAATGGAATGGCTCCAGGATAGGCTGTTCACCAGTTTCTCTGGAGGAATTAAGGGAGGCATATTGCCAAACAGATTTATAATATGCTAAATGCTTTTGTAGATATACATGGCCTTGTCTTGGAGAGGAGTGTGGTGAAGCCCCAGCATGCCTGTCTTGTCTTCCCTCTGACCTTTGCTGTCAGACTGACCCTGCCTTAAGACGAGTGGAGCCAATTCATGAATTTATTTTTAAGAAAGTATTTGCGTTAGTGTTATCTTATGGTGTTCCAGTAAAATTGGTTTAAAACATTAAAGCCTTAAGCAGTGAAAGGGTTGTGGACAGCAGTGTATAACAAAACTCTGCAAAGTTTTGTTAAGTGATCTTTAGTATTAATATTTTTTTTACCAAAATATAGCAATCATGCAAGTCAAAAAATAAGCATCTAAAGAGAATTAGCAGTATGCCGGGTAGCATTCGTGCTAGAGACAAGTATCAGTATGAGATCCTTTTTAATGCTATTTTATACTTATTCAGTCATCTTGAGTTATTCTGTTAAGCCTCTCTATAAATATCAATAGTTTTTGTCTCTACATATTTTCTGTGGTAGCAGTCAAACAAATGGAGCCTGAAGAGATTAAGTAGTTAGGGAGGGGTTGCAGGGAAGAATGAAAGTATAGGAAGGTGATGCCGTTACAGCAATATAATACAAAAGGGTGAAGGCTCTTAGGATGATAATTTAGCAAGAGTTGCTGACAACTGAAATACAGTGTTTGATCAGCTGGGGAGATGACAAATATAAAGAAAACATAAACTCACAACATGATTTTTATAAATGTTCAGTGATGGAAAGTAGGAACATCAGAAGAGGGTGTTTATGATTAATGGAGTTCCAGACCACAATGAGTAAGAGATTTACTGAAGTGATAGCGGAAGAAAAATAGAAAATAGATTAAAAATTAATAATAAAATTCATAGAGAATATTCTGAATACTTTTTAAAAGTAATTTTTCATATAGAATATTGGTGCACATACCACAGAAATTTAAATACCAGGTTGCTGTTTGAGATTTCATGGTTTTCATTGTCTGCACTGTCATGAGGAGAGTAGTTGTCCACAGCTTAAATTCAGTTTTAAGATACAGTTTATCTACGTGCACATGTGAACATGATCACAAATCCCCATCTTAAAGGCAAATGTATGAAAATTACCGTAACTATAATATGTATGTAATCAATATACATGTAGAAAACTTCCCTTTAAAATTAAAGGAAGAAATTTTATGGTCTAGAATGTATGCAAACTGTGCATTTAAATCCATGACACAATCTCATGGAAAAAACATGCAGCTTTATTTCATGATATGTCATCAAGACTATACTGGTTGCAGTCAGAACAGGTATGATGAAGAGGATGGCAGTAAGAAGACAATGTTTCATTTTTTCACAGAGCTAGTTTGCACCCTAAAAAACAAGGACATGCATTTAAATTACTGTACATTATTATTTTTATTTCATCACACTTAATTGAATTTTGAAATAAAGTGGTTTTAAAGTAGGAGAGTAGGTTTTGCTATAAATCCTGATTCTTGATTATTTACTTCCAGGTAATTACACAGGCCAAGATAGAAAACCAGAGTTATTCTAGGGTTGCTTTAAATTTGTAAGAGAGACTGGGCACAGTAGTCATTATGTCTCATAAAACTGGTAAATAGATTTCATATTTAATACAATTTCAAAAATATTAGTTATGCAAAATACTCAATGTAAAATATGTATGCCTGCATTTAATGTGGCTTTATGGATTTTGTCATTAATTTTTAAGACTTTACCTTTTTTTTCTTTTCCAATAACCTGATTCTATGATAAGATATACTAGCTAGCTTTATGGTTTGTGTTTTAATCAGTAAAAGCTGAATTATTAGTCTATAAAATAGCAAGAGGTAACTACCTTCACACATTTTTATTTGGTTATTTTCTTCATATTCAGAAGGTCATTGTTAATTTATGGCAGAGGCACTATATTTATGTCTTAGAATTCAAACTAATAGTAGGAAAATGCAAAAAACCTTCAATTATAAATAATCCTGTAATTTTGATTGAATGAAATTTACAGTATTTCACAGAGGGGAAAAAACTTAAAATGAGAAGTTGCCTTCTTTCTGTCCTGAAGGCGTGAGAAGAGTTATTTGCAGTGATTAAAAAGAAATGATCCAAAGAAATGCTGAACTCAAGTACTGCTTTTATGTATTGATGTGTAGTATATAACCTTAAAGCCTGAGCTTATTTTGGTTACATATCTCTGTAGAAAAAGTCAGAGAATAGCTAAAAAAAAAATGAATAGATGATCATATTTATAATCTTGAAGACAATATAAAAAGTTAGAGCAGGAAGAAATAAATATTTGTAAGAACTTTTAACTTCTACAGGAAATTCTATAAAATATTTGAGGGGTTTTTTCCTTCTTTTAATTGCTGAGTGATTTCTTGTTCATTTGTGTATATTCTCTTCCCAGATCCATGTAGGATTTATGAAGTTTTAAAGAGTACAGATGATTCTTAGATATAAGTGCCAATAGTTCTGATTATACTAATCAGCAAGAAGCATTATTTGCCTGGTGGTTTATTCTGTAGGACTGCAGTTTTTATAAGCTTTTTGCTGCAACAGATGAAACATACATCAGTCAGTGGCATTACCACATTTTGAGATTTCTGCATAGTTTTGTCTGTAGCATGATGTTCTTTTTCTTAGGCCAAATATCTTAATGAAAGTCACAAAACAAAAAGGTAGTTGTAACAGTGTAGAACAGTCGTTCCCAACCACACTGCTTTATAAAAGGTCAAACCTTATGCAGTCAAACCTTGTGTCCCGTATAAAAGGCTGCAGGACATGGCTTTTTCAGATATTCACAGTCATCAGTCGATTATCTAGACCCTTTGCAGACAATGTTCTTTGACATCCTGAAAGGCAGTTACTGTGTATTCCCTGATAAATTGCTTGCATGCTGCTGATTTTTTCATGTACAGAAGAACTCTGTATCACATGCAGAGTGAGTTCAATAAATTTCATTATATGTATATGCAAATAACTGCTTACAAACAATTTACCTCTCTGAAACTGTCACAGATTTCAACATTTAAACCAAAAATCCTGCAACAGTTCTGTTGCTAGAAAGGTAGACATCATAGTGAATTTAAAAATTGTTTCAGATAAGGATTATGTCCAACTTAAGTAAATTTTACATCCAGGTTTTCTAAAGCCCAGCTGCTAGCAGTGAGTAGGACTTGGATTTTGAGATGAAAGAGCAATGAAGAGATGTTTAGGCCATCATGTAAGTTTAGTCACACAGAGGTATAAGGTGCTGGTAGCCAGTGAGAGCCCACAGGGGTGAAATCAGAAGGGCAAGAGCAGAGAAATAACTCAAAGAGCGCAGAGAGAAAGCGAGAGGAAGGTTTGGGAAGATGATTGGACTTTGCAGTGAGAAATGCCTTGAAAGGCGATGGTAGAAGTTTTAGCATTGGAAGGCTGGATGTTCTGGTGTGCATCCTGGGGCAAGAGGGGTTTGGAATTTGAGGGCTCTAGAAAAACATGAGATTTTGACTTCTGGGACAATAGGTGTGTGGAGCTGAAATATTTCAGGCAGGAGGGTAGAGATTAAAGTTTTTTATGCAGGAGGAGGAGAAAAGCTAAAACTCTGAATCTGACAAGGATAGTGATTGGGTTGGGGAAGCAACTGGATGCTTTGGGAACTTGAGTTTGATGCAGGGCTTGAGACTGAGTTAGAGCATGGGACATGAGATTGGGAGTTGATGGGACATGCTGACAGGCATTCACACAGGGTAGGTGCCATCCCACAATAAATGCCATCCTCTCATAAACCTTTCTAGCAATATATGTTTTTTTCTTTCTTGGAAATATGGTTCTCATAGCTCCTTTTAACCAGCAAATTTTCCAATTTAGCTATTTTATTAGCATAACCAGAATATGAATCTGCATGATGAGCGTACGGGAGAAGGCTGGTATTTATGCAAAAAGTTCAAGATGATACCTTGTTTGTGAAAGCAGTGTAAAAACACTGCTTCCTTGAAAAAAGTTTGGAATGCTGGGAAATTTTGGCCATTTCTCCATGCTGCCATCAGGTCTGCAGATGACAACAAATTGGAGGACCAGTTGGTAGACTACAGTAGGCTGCTATTCAGAGAGACCAAGACAGGCTGGAGAAATGGGCCAAAACAGTAAAGCATGTACTTCAGCAGATAAAGTCCCTTTCAGCAGGGCACATAAAAAGAAAACCAGACCAAGACAGAAGATGGAAAATATGATGTAAAAGAGCATCTAGCAAACTACATTGGGTTGTTGTTGGAATTCCACAGTAGCCTCTGTAGTTCAGAACATTCATATGTGATTTGGAAAAGTAATACATATAAAGCTAATAAAGTTTATTAATGATAATAAATTATTTGGTTAACTGATGATAGTAAATATGAACTTGACAGCTAATAGTTCTCTTGGTCATCAACCTCAAGGAGACAACAAAATGCATCTCATCAGGTTTGCAGAGGACAACAAATTGGAGGACAGGTTGACAGACTGAGCAGCAGGGCTGCCATTCAGAGAGAGCTAGATAGACTGGAGAAAAGTGCTGAATGGAACTTTGTGAAATTCAGCAAGGACGAATGCTAAGTCCTGCACTTGGGAAGGAAGAGTCCTGGACAGTGAGTCAAGTTGGACACTGACAGCCTGGGGAGCAGCTCTCTGGAAAGGACCTGGGCATCCTGATGGAGAGCAAGCTGCACATGAACTGGCAGTGTACCCTGGCAGCAAAGAAAGCCAACAGCATTATAGGCTTTATGAAGAGCAGCATGATGTATAAACAGCATTAGATGGAGGGAAGTTTTTATTCTGTGCTACTCAGCAGACTATACCTACCATACTGCAATTTTGCCTCCCTCAAACCCCAGTACATGAAAGATGACAGTAAATTGGAGCAAGTTTACCAGAGGGACATGAGGATGCCCAGGGATCTGGAGCATCTGACCTGTGAGGAGAAGCTGAGCAAACTGGGTAGGCTTTGGGGAGAATCACCAGGCAGCCTTACCATACCTATAAGAAGATCATCAAGAGGACAGATGAGCTGTTCACAGTGGTGCATGGCAGGAGGATGAGCGATAATGGATATAGGAGGTTGAGACTGCAAATATGAAAACCACTTTAATTGTGAGGACAGTCAGGTGGCGGAGCAGTTGCCCACAGAGGTTATGTAATCTCCATCATACATAATATTCACTATGATAAGCTGTACATCAGCTATTGCCACTTAAGAAAAGATTAAATGCATAGCTATAGTCAAAAGATAAGCAGGAATTATTAGGATCATAACAAAATGGAAAACATTATGTCATTGTCTAGATTTGTGGTGATCCCACATCTTAAATTCTGCATGTAATTTTAGATTACATCATCTCAAGGAAGGATAAAGCAGGGTGAAGCATAATGCAGAAAGAATGATCTGAAGTATGGAAGTTTTTCCATACTAAGGAAATTTACAGGTTTTTTTCTTTAGGAATGATTTTTGAGAAGACAGATACAAGAGGTCTGTAAAATTATGAGTGGCATCGAGATGTTTTAGGAAAGGTTGTTGCTGTCTCGCAGAGGCATTCTTGCATTAGCAATTATATCAGCCATAATAGATAGGGCAAAACAATTGGCACTGAGGACCAGATGTCTACATTTGCATTTTAGGGAACAGGGCAACTTCCAATCCCAGAGCTGAATGCCCATTAGCAGCTGAAGCTATTACTGGAACACATTAGAGCTCTTGGAGCTCATCTTTGGGTTTAGTTTCACCTGAAAGGAAATAAATTTATTTGCTCTAAGACTACTCCACCAAGGGATACAGAGTGCAGTAAATGGAGGCAATATGAGATCTGATTCAAAAGTATGCACAGACACTTGTAAGGAAAGAAAATCCTATCAATGCCATTTTAACACATTGTTCTAAGCAGCTTCCAAAGCACTGGGGTCCTCAGCTGCTGGTTGCTCCAAGGGCACATATGGGAAGTTGTCGGTCTGTACTTGCCTTTTTTCTTACAGTCTTTCAGTAGCTCTATTTATCTGTGGCAGCTCATAATCAGAAAGAAGAGACTGTGTCAAAATGACCTTGGTACTTCTGATTACCTAAGAACTCTTGTGCTTAGGTAATTTAATTTTACCTGAACACTTACAATGTAAATAGTTATTATAGCTTGTGTATTATTATTAATTTGGGCACATTTTTAGAGTAAAAGATTCCATCTCATATCTTACATTCTTTAGTCATAGCAAACATAGGTCAGTAAATTTGTACAATTGGGAGAATGTTTTAAATTATTTGTAGTCTTATTTTGGGTATTGCTAGTACCTCAACAAGAAGCTGCAAAAGCTCTGGCAGGGACACATCTAACAGGTGTACCTATTGATGCTCTGATGAAATCTTTTTTGATTTGCACACGTTGGTGGATATAAAAGTGTGACTTGCATTGCTTTTATTATCTAGTAACAGGTTTCCTCTAACAGTCTGCCAGACTCTGCTGGCACTATGCACGCATATTCGTGTTATTTGAGTGGAAGTCTTGTTCAGAGTATAACAACACAGGCATGAACAAAAAAGTGAAATATATGTTTTAACAAATATATGCCCATGTAGACATTATTTAGAGACTGTATTAATCAAATAAGATGATAGAGTTTATTTTTTAAAAAGGAGCATATACATTAGAAGTGATTTGAAGCTCTCTCAGCTCTGTTTCACAATTCAAACCCCTACTCCATGCTTCTGTAGATTTTTTGAGGAACTCAGTTTTTATCTGCAGATGGCTGGAATCAGATGTAGAAACACAGCTTAATTCCACTCTATCTGGAGATAATGTTTGTGCATGATCATGCAGGGTTTCTAAATCTGATCCTGGGTTTCAGTACTGTACACCCATTTCAGGATAAAGAAACAGTTCTCATTCTTTGTTAGCTTCCATTAAGTCCTAGAATTAATTTTACGTAATAGTTTTTCTGTTGACATTTTCAGCTGAAGCTTAATCAATTTACAGATGGTAAAAAAAGAGGCTATTTCAGCAATCGCATTGAAATCTGTTCCACACAACTGGTTGTCAACTTTCAGTAGCTTTACTCACACTCGGGGAAGCCACAGGGATTACACGTGGTTCATAATAAGCAGTTCCTGGTTGTATACATACCTTTAATACAGCACCAACAATTTTTCTGTGGCTTTCTATAGGAAGAGCAACTAGAGAATAGCCAGCTTCATATACTGAAACTGCTGTTCTTGAGTGTAGAATGATTACACTACAGAGTCTAATCCGTGATAAACTCAGTGCAGGTTTGCTTAAGATAAGTTGCACAGACATAGAAATCAAGGATAACATTTGTCCAAATCCTCTAGAAGACAAGGGCTACCAAGTCAAAACTACATGTTTGCATAATTCCCTGATTATCCCTGTTGATCCCAAAACAGCCTCTAGCATTTTGTGTTACATTATTTTAAGTGTGGAAATAAATAAACAGCAAGCACGGGTAGCAGTCTTGACTAAGACCTTCCAGAGAAGATAATGTACGCTAAAATTCATGTGTAAAAGGCAAAGTGATTGCTATAGCATTAGTGATAAAATCAAATGCCACTTGCAAATCAAATTTAAAAAGTAGAACATAACAACATAATTCTAGATTTCTATTTAACAGTAATGTTTTAAATGTGTTAGAGAAGAAATTAAGAAAAGTACAGGTTTGAAATTGTGCTAAATTTTCAAATGAGCATTTTTCAAGTGAATTACATCTGGCAGAAAGATATTTAAAGTAGACTAACATTTGTCAGAATTTTGTAACTGAATTATTTATGTTATTTTTCAGTAATCAAAGATACTGTTTTAAATTAACATAATTTTAAATTAAATTAATCTAAAGCATAACACAAAGACCAAGGAAGTCCATATCATACTTTAAACAGATCTTCAGCATCTTTAAGCAGAAATCTAGCTCCTGCACTTTCATAAAATATTGTGGTATTATAATCTAAATTTAAAAGTAATCCATGGAATTTAAAACTTTTTTTTTTCCCTAGAGTCAATATAGCATTATTTTTCTCTGGGGCAAATCTTAGCCTATTTGGAAACCATCATAAAACATCACTCTCTTTACTAGCATGACGATTTCATTTATAGTCTCCAAAATAAGGTAGATAATGTTAGAGAGATTCTGATGTATTCAGATCTAGAAACTTAGTATTAATTCAGAAAAAAAAATTACAAAAAACCAGTCAATATGCACCACTCAAAAGGGAAAAATACTGAAATACCAGCAAAGTTTTGTATTAGGACACTGTTTAAAAATTCATTTCTCAGTTATATTGAATAAAGTCTGAGAATGTTAAAATGAAAATTATTGGCATGTGAACACTAGTTATACACAATTATTTATATTAGTCAAAACCAGAAGACTGAGGAACTTCAAGGAAGCTTAATGAAGCTGGACTAGAAGGCAGTTCTTGGCATATGCCAGAACTGTGCTCCTATAGTACTTCTCTTACTACATAGAGAAGTTAGGGAAGGAATGAAGAGGAAGGACTTCTTGGCAGGACCCCATGCTCAGGTCATTCTTGGAGTCATAGGATTTTCACTGCCCCTTGAAAGGCTGTATTTGCATCTGTCTATATTTTTAAGGTATTAACAGCATACAAACAGTAATTTAAAAATTGAATTTTAATCTGGTATGTATGATATAGAGACGTAATATTAAAGCAAGCAGGATTTATTTAGAAGAGTGATTTGATAAAAGAATTCAAGTACTAGAAGTAGGAATTCAAATGTGTTTGCACTGTTGAATTTGTGTGTGTTTACACATAAGGATATGTCTTGATTACTGAAGAATTCAGATGAGTAGACTTAGGCAATCCAAGAGATGAATTATGGTATCTAGAGCCTTTCATTTCTAGATCACTGAATCAAATTCAGTGGAAGAAGGCACCTAAAGAGAGGTGTTCCTAGGTCTGGCTAACGTAAGCAGATAGCATTACTTTAGAGAGTGCCAAAAGCAAACAAAAGTATTGTTTTCCAAACATGGAAGACAGAGTTACTTTTTAAATCTTTCAAAATCAAGTCCACAGAGAGCTACTTGTCCAACAAAATGAGGAAGCTTGACAGTGAGGTGTGAAATTTCCTGCTTTATCCTGTAAATAACTGGGTGAAGGAGGGTTAACTATTTTTTTTTACTCAATCTGATTGCTTTTATAAAGACTTTTATCTCCTAGTCTGTTTTTCAGCAGGTTTTCAAAGACACTCAGATACTGTAACAAGGAGGCATTTCCCACATGCTGCTCACAGGATGGACTACATGGACTTTGAGGATGATAACCGTGGATGGCGGTTTGATATGGACATGGTGATAATCTACATTTATTCAGTCAACTGGGTAATAGGTTTTATTGTGTTCTGTTTTCTTTGTTACTTCTTTTTCCCTTTTTAGTGTGTAGTAATCACAGTTAAGGAAAACAGCAGTTGTGAACTACAGTAATGTGAATAGAAAAAAATTGAAGAAGGGAAAATGTCTGTTTGATATTGCATTTTTATGATTCAGAATTGTAATAGACCACATCAAGCGTGCTGTGAGGCTATTTGGTACTTCTGCTGTGTGTGAGAAAGTACTTTAGTTTGGTTCCAAGTCTAATGTGAAATCCAGATCATCCTTCATTCAGTGGGAATTTTGCCTTGATTTTGGTGGGAACAGGATTTACCCCTAATGTGTAAAATAATTACTCTGTAGAAATGTTGAATACCACTTGTTCTTAGGGGAGTTCTGTGTACTACAACAGAATATGATGCATAGAGTCATTTTGGCATTCGACCCTGTGTTGACACATTTTTCTCACTCATTGGTGCTTCAGTTCCTAATACACAAAAGCAATGAAGATGCTTCCCTTTTATAGTCAGTTCTTTTGGGAACAGGAGATTATAAGCACTGCAGTGCTGCACCATGCATTATATAGACATTCATCAGAGATATTTCAATGGTATAATCCAAATTGTGGGGATTTTTAATGACTGATAGACCTGTCAGCATTTTACTGTGGACATGTGCTGTACTCAGTGCCTGAAGTTTTGAGCCTATTTACCAAAAAGAGAAATGATACTGCACAGTGTGCTGACAGTTATTCTTTTCAGTAAATGGCAGTCAGAAGGAATCAACTAACAACCCCATGTTCTGTGCATTAAAGGGACCATTTTCTTGCAGATTCCCCGAGTAGCACTGTACCTTTTTTTAGCCATCCAGATGAGTGTGTTTGGATCCAGCAAGACAGCTAATGGAAGGCAAGCAGCAGGCCTGCTGGCTGTGACACTTTGAGACACTAACCCTAGTAAATACTGGAGGAAGAAGCATTCTCTGGTGTAAGAAATCAGTGTAATTATTAAATGGCTGTAGCAATTCAAGGATACTCTCAAGTGTGGACTCACCAGGACTATGTGTCTCCAGCGAGATCACATAAGAGGACGTAGTATTTATTTTCACCTTTCATGTAAAACAATTCTAAAGCATTTTATAGTTATTCTATATCTAGATTGCTGAGTTATACTACCAAACTGGAGCCAGTTCAGCAATCATTCCACTCGCTGCTTTACACAGTATTTTCAAATGAAAGTGAAAGAGCAACTATTAAGTTATAAAAAGAATATTTATAAAAAGGATATTAGAAACTATTGCAGGAATTGGTGCTGAGAATGGTACAAGTTAGTTCAGAGGCTTACTTATCAGGAAGGTACAAGGAAGTTTTAATTTCTAAGGGCATGACCCTGCAAAGTACACTATGGTTTCATCTAGAAAAGCATGTGAGTATATATGTATGCAGTCCCTCTGGTATCAGGATTTGTGTGGGAGACCTGTGGTTTTTCAGTAGGTGGTGTACTCCCCTGTTCTAGCAGAGAACAAGGAGAAATGTGTTGTGGAAGGTGCCATCTGCCAAATGTGATGGAATGGAGTGAATTCAGGGGTTTTATTAAGCATATGCTTATGCTTCTTCACTGGACCAGGGCCAGCATGATCAGTCTTTTATAGGCTATAAAGTGATCAGGACCAGAAACTTTCACTTAATCTGAAAAACAGCAGTAAATCAGCTACTAATATTTAGTTTTCTTACAGGCTGCCCAAAATAATCTCTTTGAGAATACATATGTAGCATTAAAAATCACGAGTTCACTGCAATGATTGGACTAAATAACATCTTTTTATATAATAAAGGAGATATAATAATATATCTCTCTCTTTTAAGGAGATATAATAATTAAAAATCACCATCATCACGTAGTCATAGTTATGGCAGAAACGCATTTTCTGTAATTACAGTATATCTAGTTACTTTGGCCCTACCTAAAAGTGGTTGGCTCTATTACTGGTGGCGTTAGGCATAATGTTTTAAAAGCTTTAAGGCTGTAGTAAAGCACTCAGTTGCTGCTCCTCTTTATATTGATACAAACAAGTCTTTTAAAAGCCAGGGTTTTTAGATGATAGGCTCATGTTTTGCTACTTGCAGATGTGTAGGTCTGCATGCTCAAATATTATCTGTAATTTTAAACATTTTTCTCATCTATGCCAGGGCTGGGATTCTAACTACATTTTTTGTTGTCTCTCAGATTTCACAAATTTACTGCTCGTATCTCAGCAAAGAAATGGACTGAATCACCTGTTATGCCAGAATTGCTTCTACCTTTTTATCTCAGAATATACTAAAATAAAAAGATGTCATGAAAAATTACTTTAACTTAGCTGACATAGTCTGAAATTCCAGTAATAATGTAATTTAAAATTATTTAACCACGAGATCTGATAAATATCCTTAAGTAAATATTCCAAAATATATTGAGACATAAGAAATATAATATAGGTACTAATTAATTATATAAGAAAGAGTTACTTACATCACTTTTAATAGCATGTTACCATTGTTTTATTCTGAAAAAGGCAACAAAGAAGAGTAAAAAATTCAATGTAATATTAGCCCCTTTTATGTATTTACAGCAAGAATTGATAACTGAGAGTGGCTACATTTTCCTGAATTTAGTAGGAGTAAGAATTTTGTATGGCATTTCTAACTGTGTAACTCTACCTTTCTTTGAGGACTAAACAATAAACTATTTCATGGGTTATACTGTTTTACTTTATATTGGTTGTTACTAATTCCAGGGCACAATTAGTTTTAAAAGATTACAAATGTAGATAATGAAGACTGTTGCAAGTCTGAGATACATCCTCCATAGGAAAACACCTAAAAGGCATAGAGTGGAGGTACCTTTTTTTGTCCTTTATTGCTTTTTTTGTGATACATACTTTTATAAAAATACAATAACAATTTGAAAGCTCAGATTTGTTTTTCCTTGAAGTCTGCCTGTAAAATGCTGTTGATATCTGTGGGAGCAAGAGCAGGTCCTTTGTAAGCAATTTGCTGGTTAAGTTGATCCTGCTCTACAAGCTTGTCCTTCTTATCTACAGTAGTATTAAAATATTTGCAATAAAATTTGAGTTGTTTGTAGTATTTTGCAGTCATTTAACTAGATTTTGCTGGGTGGAATTAAATTTTAATATTTTTTTCAATCAATGTCTTGTTTGTTATCCTGTCTATTCTGTTTCTGCTTGGGGTTCAGCTAGGGTTTGTTGAACTTTTTACTGCTGTGATTAACTCTTTTCATGCTAGCAGCCTTTTATTTGTTTCAGTACTTTTGCAGGGAACAGTCAGCTTTTGTCAGAAATCATCCTGGGGCAAAGTGTGGATCTTAAGACCTTCTGATAATGAAGAATACTCAGTGCTGGTGCTGTTAGTCCAGACTGATTAACTGTTGAAGGCAGCAGAAATCCAGGACAAGACAAAGTTTGGCTTTGACAGGCAAAGGGACTTTATGCACACTCAGGAGTGTATGAGTTTCTTGCCTAGCAGTCAGTATGGTTGTAGCTCTCCTACCTGCCAAAGGTTCAATCATCTTGCTTCCCTCACACAATTTTAAAAAAATTCCTAGTCAGTAGCTGCAGAGGGAGTAGCCTCTACGAAGCACAACGGATTCTTTCACAGCTGTGTACCTGACCACGGAAGCTGAGATCTAAGTTAAGCCTTTACCAGTATACTACATATACACCTGAAGTATTTACTTTATGTTAACAACAGCATTACCACAGCTGCTGATACTGAGATGGAAAAGGATGATGAAGAAGCAGAGTTTAGGTTTGTCACTTTTAGAAAAAAGTAGCGCTGATAACATGAACCTCTGGGAGGAAGAGTAGCTATTGTAGCTGTAATGTGTCAAGTAACTGCCTTGATGGTGTGTAGTGTTGCTTTTGTTTTCAGTATCTTTTGTCCTTGGCTATGTCCTGACCACTTGTCCTTTTGTCCTGACCACTTCATAACTGTGGGATGCATGTCCCCTCTGGGGAATTCCAGGTCTGTACAAGGGGAGTCGGAGGCAAGTGAAAAAAGTGAAGGTAGGACATCAAGAACATTCTGCTTATGTTCAGTCCCACACCCAAGCAGAGGCTGAGAGAAAGGAGGCGAGATATGCTGTGGATTGCTCTGGGCTGGATGTGGAGCAAGACAATAAGCTCAGCTTAGAGATACCCATTATTTAACAGAAAGTGCTGAGACAGTAATAGCAGACTGTGAGGTAGATTTAAAACTGACTGAACAGCCAAGCTCAGAGGGTTTTGATCAGTGGCAGAAAGTCTACCTGTAACTAGTGGTGTACCCCAGGGGTCAGAACTGGGTCCTATCCTGTTCATCATCTTCAGTAATGATCTGGATGATGAGGCAGAGCATACCCGCAGCAAGTTGCAGAGGATAAAACTGGGAGGAGTGGCTGATACGTCAGAGGGTTGTGCTGCCATCCAGTGGGACTGCAATAGGCTGGAGAGATGGAGTGAAAGGAGTGTCCTGCAGTTTAACAAGGAGAAGTGCAAAGTCTTGCGCTTGGGAGCAGCCCCATGTCCCAGTACATGCTGAGGGTCACCCATCTTTAAAGCAGCTCTGCAGAAAATCACCTAGGGGTCCTGGTGGACACCAAGCTGAATATGAGCCAGCAATACAACCTTTCATCAAGAAGGCTAATGGTATCCTGAGCTGCATTATGTGGAGTGTGGCCAGCAGGTAAAAGGAGCTGATCCTTCTTCTCTACTCAGCACTGGTGAGGTCAGACCTGGAGTGCTATGTCCCATTCTGGACTCTGCTATACAACATAGATGCAGAACTACTAAAGAGAGTCCAGCAAAGGGCCACTAAGATGATGAAGGGACTGGAGCATCTCTCATATGAGCAATTCTGTGGAGTCACCACACAAGACTTACCAAGTTGAGGACTAGAAAAAGTGGATCCTTCAATAATGGGCAAATAAACCAGAAGGTTCTGAGTAGAACATAATGGTTTCCCATAATAACATGAAGCAGTACAATGCTGGAAGAATTTGGCCCACATTTATGTCCATTTCTGTTCTTTTCTATACATATCTGTAGTTCTCTGTCTGGAACAATTAATTATATATAATATATATTTTTTATTATTTTTATTTTTTCTCTCACTGGCATCTTGAGTCAATATAACTGCTCTCTCTTTGGGTAGCAGTTCAAACTTTAAGGGGTTGTCATTCTTCCTACTTATTGAAATCTGTGGTTTTTTGCAGTTCTCTAATAGTGAAGTTCAGAGAAGTACCAGGGAAAGAATCACAAGAAATCTAGTTGTATTATTCCAGTGTGAGCCATTTTACTGTCAGAAACAGATACTCAGAATTTATTATTTATTTTTATTACTATTATTTAAATTTTAAAGTCTAAAGTCTGAATTTTTAACCGGTAAAGATTTGAATTCAAATTTCCAAAATGACCTCCCAATTCTGGGTGCCTCTGTTTGGCATTCCCAATAGGAGGCCTTCCTTCTAAAGGGACCTGATGCAGAACTGATCACTTTTTCTCCAAAGCGGGTTCTTTAGGATTTATTATGTTGGGAGCCAAAGCCTGATAAACCTTAAATTCACCTATTTATGATGGACTTTTCAGCAGCAATCCAGATCCCAACAGAATCAATGGAAGCCGTCATTGTAAAGATCTGATTTATCATATATATCTGCAACTGGATTTTTATCTTACAAACTGTTTCCATTTCTGTAAAAGATATTCAAATGGAATTTCTGAAATGAGTTTTCAGAATTTCTTGTGGCACAAACAAGTTCAAATTTTATATTACTTACGTTTGATTACCCTATGACTGAAAGTAAACTAAACCTCCAATGCCTTAGACATGTTTCTTTGTTGCTGTGATGTAATCCTGGAAAATACATACTGTCAAAATAAACTTAATGAAATAACTTAGTTAAAATAAGTTAACTGAAAAATAACAATAATCTATTTCATTTTCCATCAAATTTTTTATTCAGTTGAAATATTTCTACATTTCTGATAAGGCATTAAGATGTAAGCCTATTTGAAAGAATTTTCCAGTATTATGCTGTGAAAGTTTAACCAAAAAATATAATCTTTAATCTAGGACATTTTGGTTTTTGTTTGATTATATTTTTACAGAGTGATTTCTTATCTAAATAGAAAAAAGATATCCCTCAAAGAAGACTGAGGGTATGTGTAATTCCGTATAGTTATTTCACTAAAGTTATTTTATTACAGACAGATCCTACAGGATAAACTTCATCTCCAATACACACTGGAGAAAACGTGCGGAACAAGCTGAGAAGTTTGATCTGAGGACTGCTTCTGGGAAAGTCAGCAAATTGACCCTATAGAACAAAAAACTCGGGGCTCACTTCTCAGGGAAAGGCTCTCATCAGGACAGAGTTACGTAGGAAACCAAATGTCTTTTCTTGCCCTTTGAATGCTGTGCAGGGCACTCTCTTCGTATTTGGGTACACAATCTCCACTGGCACTTTAGGGTCAGCTTTTGTCCTCTAATGCAGAGATGTCCATCCCATGCAAGTCCCTGGGAGTTATCCAGGGCATATAGTGGCAGACATTTATTTGCCTTTTGTTCTTCATTAAAATATTACTGAATATTGCAAATTTTTCTTAAGGTCTTTTGCTTGACCTGTGACTGCTGAGCTCTACACAAAGGAGACCAGATGATGTGGTATTAGTTTTCATTGGGTTTTGCCCTTTGGGGCTGCTCTTCCGTTGCAATCAATTGATGTGCTGAGGCATGACATACCCCCCTGAAACTCTGAACTTATACCCAGGTAAGAATCTGTGACCTGATTTATTTTACAGCCTTTAATGAAGATTGTGGCAAACATAAACAGCAGGAAAATATATACCCTGCCAAAGAAGTGCACAAAACACTTTGTAGCACTAGATATAAACAAAACCCCAAGATCTTTTCAGAGTGACTTGTAGGTCCCTGTGTAGAAGTGCTCCATATAAATAAAGGATTCCAGGAGCCAGAGCATGATTGGTTCTTGCAGGAAACTGACCAAGAAGGTGTGAAGTAGCAGATAAGCAAAGGACAGCAAAGCAGCCCAATCCAGGCAGGGAGCTACTGGGTAGCAGTGGCAGGTACTGGATGCCTTTCATCCTAGCCTAGAAAAAGAAAGGTCAGTGTTAATGGCACAAAGCTATTTTCCTAGACTCACAGAATCACAGAATGGTTTGGGTTGGAAAGGACCCTTAAAGGTCGCCTATTCCAACCCCCCTGCAGTGAGCAGGGACATCTTCAACTTTATCAGGTTGCTCAGAGCCCCGTCCAACCTGATCTTGAATGTTTCGAGGGATGGGGCTTCTACAACCTCTCTGGGCAACCTGTTCCAGTGTCTTACCATCCTCATTGTAAAAAGTTTCTTTCTCTTATCTAGTCTGAATCTCCCCTCTTTTAGTTTAAAACCATGAGCCCTTGTCCTGTCACTGCAGATCCTACTAAAATGTTTGTCCCCGTCTTTTTTATAGGCCCCTTTAATTGTTGAAAGGTCGCAATAAGGTCTCCCCAGAGCCTTCTCCAGGCTGAACAACTCCAACTCTCTCAGCCTTTACTCATAGGGAAGGTGTTCCATCTCCTCTGATCTTTTTTTGTGGCCCTTTTTTACTGACCACTCCCTAGAAAACAGCTGACCATTACCTCAGCTTTGTTCAAGGTTGGTAGGAGATGAGAACAGGAACAGAAGAGTGGCTTATGAACTTATTTGCTCATCGTATCTGTGAAGATGAAAGCCCTTGAGGTCCTGGCTCAACCTGCCTGGACCTAGTTTCTAAGGGCTCTCAGAGGTACAAGGCCTTTACACATTAATCCTTGGGCAGGAATGCATGCTCCTTCATGCAAAAAAAATGTTACTACTGAAAAAAGCTCCACATGTGTGTTTGAAATTTCAAATATATCTATTAACACTTCCTTTAATATTGTAGCAGCAGTCAGTATCCTGTGTGCACTTAACCAAGTAGTTTTTGAATTTGAAAAATATTCTAGACCTCATTATGACAGCATATCCTAACGAAATACTCCTCTGGCACCCATCAGCAATGCTATCTTCCGTTAGCCACGTTTTTTCATGTCTGCTCTAATTTATAAAATTTGGAAAGATTCCTTCAGCTTCATGCCCTTGACATCTCATTACTAATTTGCAAGTGAAGTAAAACTGTTCACATGGTTTCTAGATCGATCTTATACAAGTGATACATATTGCTATGATACTGTATTAGTGATGGCTTATTTAAATTTGCAGTTTGGTTTTAGGATGAGAAAACTGCAGTAATTGTAGTCAGACTAGATACCATATCAACTTAATAACAATCTATTTCATTTTCCATCAAACATTTTCCATCAAACATTATTAACGTTCAGTTGAAATATTTCTACATTTCCGGTAAGGCATTAAAATGTAATCAGGCAATCACTCAAAATATGCTCAATGCTCCACATGTAATCTTTTATCCTCAACCAAGATGATGAAGCAGAAAAAGTAAATGCCACCAATAAAAAGATCATGGTAAGTCATTTTATATTGATACAAGCATTAAAAATTAATTATTTAAAATGCTTTTTACTGTGTCATAAAAAAAAAAGAATATTAAAATGCTAATCATTTCATGTACTCCACTGTTTCTGAGCTGGAGAATGAAATTTAGATTGAACAGAAGGGAAATCTCATGTAGTCTCACTGTATTACCTGTATAAAATAAAGGATGTTAAATATTGACATAAAAATCAAGATGAACAGCCTGTTTATTGAAAAGTGAAAAATAATACTTTAAAGAATCCTGTATAATCCAAATCTCCCTAAATCTCTAGTCTGAGGGTATTACCTCTTCATATAATTAGGTTGCTGCCAAATAAATATTGTTTAGACATACAATCAGTGTGAAAATAACTGAAATTCGCAAAAGCCTGTCCTTAATCCATGCAGATTATAAATCCTTGGGGAGGTACATGATTCCAAAATTCATTACCAGTTATAACAGCATCTGATGGTGCCTGAAAGACAACACGTTCCAATTAGAAACATATGAGGTAAGAGTGTGTTTGCCTTGCAGATGGCTCTAGCTAGCTAATGTATGCATTTCAGCTGTCAGAAGTTAAACTAGTTCTAAAATAATTTGAATTAGAGTTCAGGGGTGGAAGAGTATGCTAATTTTCTTTTATATTTTATCAAGGAGAGAATGTTTGCAAGAAGTTAATGTTACAGGCAATTTATAGCCCTGTCTGGTTCCATCTTAAAGAACTGGACCCCCCTTTCCATCTTTTTAAAGATTCGTGAATTAAATTAACATAGAAGTTAATAACTAGCTGTATTAGGTCACAGATTTTTCTAGTGCATGCAGTGCAATTTTACATGAACAGCAATTGCATGACCTGCAAAATTGTGTGATAGTTTTGTATTATACTCACCTAGGAGTTAAGGCTCCCAAACTCACTTTTATTTGTCATCTAGACTGTGACTTAAATTCTAAACTACAAAAAAATTACATAATGGCATTAAATTGCCAAGCTGTACTGGTATTTTTCTTTAATTTTGCTTAAGACAGGAGTATAGTATAATGATAACAATAGCATAAATTGAGATGCCTTTCTCTTTCCTTATCTATTATTCCTAAAGTGCCTTATTTTAAGAGTGCTTTACAGGTCAAATTCACATTATTTTTAATCTCTAAAACCGAGTTCTTCAGAACTTCCATTTTCCATGCAGAGTCTAGTAGCAAAAATGCTCAATGTGCAAAGCACTTAGAGCTTCTCAAGTGAAGGGCACTTTTACAAGCACAAGATTATATCTAAATGCAGGTATTACAAGTGCTAATCCAACACATTAACACATATTTTGGCAACATGAACTGAATTATCATTATTATAATAATTTAAGTCCAAGGACAGACAAATTATACATGCATGGCTTGTGCAGACACTAACTAAATTCTTTATTGACTAAAAAAAAAAGCTGGTTTAGCATGTTCTGCTTTACAGGAAGTTTAACATTAAAAGTTTTTCAGGATTTGTCTGTGACCCACAGACAGGAGATTTCTGAAAGATTCCTACTAGCTTCTACATACTGCTTAGCTAAGTACCCTTACCAGGAAACGGAGAAAATGTCTAAACCTTTAAATAGTGCAGAGAGCAAGTTGCTTCAGGCAAAAAAAAAAAAAAATAGATCACAATGTGATGTATTAAACATTTTTCTGGTTTTTTTACTCCCAAGAAAGATGAGTTTATTTCACGTCTAAGCTTTTTAATAAATACAAGTAAAGCAACCTAGTAATTATTGCACCAACCTAAGAGTCAAGAAACCTTTCCATTTTCAGCATCATCAGTGATCAGCAATGTGATCATAGCAGTCATACAACTTTTTTTTTACAAAAGGGTGCTCATAAAGACTGTTGGCCTGTCTCTTTGAAGAACACTATAAGCATAATTCAGCATTATATTAGGAAAACAGTGCAATTGTGATATGTGGTGAATAAAATAAATATTTTTAAATGTATTGAAATTACTTACTTTTTATAGATTAGTAATGGCTAGATTTCAAAAGCCGGGGTAACAAATTATTTCAAATGTAATGAGTGGCATTCTGTTTTTAAAAGCTCTTCAAATGCAACAATAGCTGTGGTTTATTTATGTTTCTTCCTGAAAGGTAATGCAGTGAGTCCAACTGCTGCACAGAAACCAAGTTACAATGCACTTGAAATCAAGGACTCAAAGGAGAAAATGTCAAGTCCTAGAAAAGACAGTCTTCCAAACAGGTAAGCATGAAGTCCTGATTCAGCAATGAAAGTTGTCCACCAGCCCCTTGTTTTTAACCTGCCATTATGGGCAAATCTATTCTCTCATTATTCCTTTTTCTGTACCGCTGCAACAGCCATGCTGCACCTTAAATTGCTGTGCTGTAGTCCCATTTTAGTGCAGGAATCCTCCAGTGAACTAGAGCCAGCATAGCGGGCTGTATGAAGTACTGCTTGGCATTAGGAAATCATACAGATGGCAGGGAGCACGGTCAGATGACAGTGCAAACTGCCCATGCACTGACAGAACAAGCTGTAGGTGACTGTTAAAAAAATGGAAATTGAGTGGCTGCAGGTCTCCAAATATTTGTCCTTTATTCCCAGGACGGAACTGTAACGCAAAATGAATTAGGCCTATAGTCTCCAAAGGTCCTGAACACCTAACTCCCATTAGGATAGCAGTAGCTGTTATATGTAATGATTCCTGTGCTTATCACTGATCATGGTAAACTTTTTCTACAGTGTAGTGTCCAGAGCATTTCCAGGAGATGGATTTGAACATATCCTAGAACCAAAACTAGCAGTCACTGATTATTTAGGCAGGTGAGGGAGCAGCACACTTTACTGTCAAGTGAAAGAAAGAGATTATATTATGGTTGGACTTAAATGATCTTAAAGGTCTTTTCCAACTTAAATGATTCTATGATTCTATCTGAATTCTATCTGAGGATACATTATTAAATGCAGAGGATGGAGTTTCTAAGTTCCTGTTTCACAGAAATTTAATCTTTAAGTTACATGCTTTAGTTGGGGAGAAGGGGAAGAGGCAAATGTTGGTCTTGGATATGCCCTTCACGTTTTAGGGGCTATTTCCCCCAGTCACCATATGACTATTGTGAATCCCATTCTCCTGCATCCAGTGTTCTCTCTTCTATATAGAGTGAATTCTAAGTCCTATTTTGAATTTCAGTTCCCTTGGTAAATGCCTAACTTGAAGATCTGAGTATATTGATACCTTGAGCCCATTCATGATCCTTCATGTATTCAGTTCCTAGAAAACAACTGTTGTTTGTACATCTGAAAATAAAACAAAACAAAACATTTCAATGTTCTACAAGCAGCAACAGCTTGATGAGACAACTTTCAGTACATTCTGTGAGGTCCTGTAAAAATGAGTTAAATGCAGCTAAAACCACTGTCTATTTAAAACCTCTAAATATGTAGTTATTTCAATTGTATATATGAATATGCTTACTAGGGTTTTTTTATGTGTTGCTATATATTGGGAGAAGGTATAATTATAGTATTAAGCATATTAAAATCACAGTATATCAAGCTAAATACCTGATTAAAACTCTGGAGATTCTTCTCTTCTAAATATAAGGAAAAATATTGGGGTGATGAATGGATTGAGAGCAGCCCTGCAGTGAAGGACTTTGGGGTACTGATGGACAAGAAGCTCAATGTGAGCCAGCAATGTGCGCTTGCAGCCCAGAAGGACAACCATATCCCGGGCTGCACCAAACAAAGCGTGGCCAGCAGGTCGAGGGAGGTGATCCTCCCTCTCTACTCTGCTCTGCTGAGACCCCACCCGGAGTACTGCCTCCAGCTCTGGAGTCTTCAGCACAAGAAGGACATGGACCTATTGGAGTGGATCCAGAGGAAAGCCACAGAAATTATCAGAGGGATGGAACACCTCTCCTGTGAGGACAGGCTCAGAGAGTTGTTGTTCAGCCTGGAGAAGAGAAGGCTCTGGGGAGACCTTGTGGCCTTTCAAAACTTAAATGGGGCTTATAAGAAAGATAGGGACAAACTTTTTAGCAGGGCCTGTAGCAATAGGACAATGGGTAATAGTTTTAAACTTAAATCATTATCACAAACTAAATGAGGGTAGATTCAGACTAGATATAAGGAAAAAATGTTTTGTGATGAGGGTGGTGAGAGACTGGAACAGGTTGCCCAGAGAGATGGTAAATGTCTCATCCCTGGAAGTGTTCAAGGCCAGGTTGGATGAGGCTTTGAGCAACCTGATCTAATGGAAGGTGTCCCTGTCCAAGGCAGGAGGGGTCAGAACTAGGTGATCTTTAAAGGTCCCTTCCAACCCAAACCATTCTGTGATTCTGTGATCTATTGGAATAAATGTTTTCTCTTTCTATGTTAATTTATACCAGTTGTATAAGTATCCTCCTGCAATCATTACTTAACTTATATAAGCATTATTATGATCATACTAGTTATTTTCATATTGGAAACCAACAGATTTTTCATTTATTTTTATATTGGTATATTTCTAATTTAAAATTATAAACAAATTTATACATACTACCACTTTCAAGTAGTGGACTTCAAAATGATTTGAAATTTTCCTCTATAATATTTCAGCAAGAATAGGAATACATGGTTTAATAAAGCCACTAGCAGAAGTTAATTACTAATCATCTGAACGTTTGTTTCTGAAGTTTTTTTAAAAAACAAGAAAAAACATTTTTCTTGTTCAATAATGGATTAATGCAAAAAATGTTCAGCATTTATTTCAAATAAAAGTTTATAACAGTGAAACTTTTCAACACTAATGGAAAGAAAAAGCAAAATAACACTTAACATAATTATGCTGAGTGTTCATTAAGAAATTGTTGTTTGACACTGCCAGTTTATATGAGATGCAATTTTTAGGTACTGTATTAGCCTTGATGCTGTTTTTCAGTCAGAGTTGAGTTGTTGCAGTCCTTGCTGAGAGCCATGGGGAACATGTGCACAACCTTCTCTCTTGCCATTCTGAGTTGTCATAAGTGTTCATTTTCTGGGAAATGTGACCTTCTATAGCAGGTTGTGTTGGGTTGGCCCTGGCTGGATGCCAGATGCCCACCAAAGCCCACTCTGTCACTCTCCCTCCTCAACTGGGCAGGTGGAGAAAATATAACGAAAGGCTCATGGGTGGAGATAAGGACAGAGAGAGATCACTCACCAGTTACTGGCACGGGCAAAACAGACTCCACTTGAGGGAAAAAAACAAATCTAATTTATTACCAATCAGACAAGAGGAAAATGAGAAATAAAATCAAATCTTAAAACATCTCCCCCAATCCTCCCTTCTTCCTGGGCTTAACTTCTCTCCCTATTTCCACCTCCTCCTCCTCGGTGGCACAGGGGGGCAGGGAATGGGGGTTGGGGTCAGTGCATCACATGTGGTTTCTGCTGCTCCCTCCTCCTCAGGGGGAGGACTCCTTCCCCCACACCAGCGTGGGGTCCCTCTCGTGGGAGACAGTCCTCCACAAACTTCTCCAACGTGAGTCCTTCCCATGACTGACAGCTCTTCACAAACTGATTTAGCGTGGGTCCATTCCATGGGGTGCAGTCCTTCAGGAACGGACTGCTCCAGCGCGGGTCCCCCACGGGGTCACAAGTCCTGCCAGCAAACCTGCTCCGGTGTGGGCTCCTCTCTTCATGGGGTCACAGGTCCTGACAGGATCCTGCTCCAGCACAGGCTTCCCACGGGGTCACAGACTCCTTCAGGCATCCACTGATGGTCCTCCACGGGCTACAGGTGGTCATCTGCTCCACCATGGACCTCCAGGGGCTGCAGGGGGACAGCCTGCCTCACCATGGTCTTCACCACAGGCTGCAGGGGAATCTCTGCTCCGGCACCTGGAGCACCTCCTCCTTCTCCACTGACCTGGGTGTGTGCAAGGGCTGTTTCTCTCACTTATTCTCACTTCCCTCTCTTGTGCAAAGCGTGCCGCTTTTTTTTCCTCTCTTCTCCTTTTCTTTTTTTTTTTTCTGAATTATGTTATCACAGAGGCGTCACTGATGGGCTCGGCCTTGGCCAGCGGCGGGTCCCTTCTTGTAGCCGGGCGCATTGGCTGTGTCGGACATGGGGGAAGCTTCTGGCAGCTTCTCTCACAGAAGCCAACCCTATGTCCTCCCCCATTACCAAAACCTTGCCACACAAACCCAATACACAGGTACAGAATTTACTGGGGTTTTTTAAACAGTGCTTTTCTTCAAAGGCTTGTGGCAAATTCAAAAAAAGTTATAATAAAGTAATGCGCATATAGGTATTATAAAAATAGGATAAAAATAATTGTATTAACTACTGATCATTTAAACAAATGTTAATCTGATTGTATGGTAGCTCTGGTATATTTAATAAGCACTTTAAACTCCAATTTTTTATTATAACCTAGAATTTTGATAAATAGTACAAAGTTCATGGATGACAAAAACCATGATTGTGGAATTACTGTTTGTTCAAGTTTTTGTAGTGTGAACTATTCATTACGAGATTACTTTCAATCTCATGCAGATGAGTTGAAGCTAAAAGTTAAGCTTCAACTTAGCTACTACCGCTTTTTGCTTTTTTTCTTACATGACAGTTACACATAGTGCTTTTTTAAGACTTTGGCCCTCAAATCCACAGCATGAAAGAAGATCTTAACAGTAGCCATACATCTTCTGTCTATTGCTTCACAAAGACCATGAACTCACCATGCAGAGAGGGCACTAGAGAGTGCACTTGGCACATACATGCCAAGTCTAACACATAGGGAGCACATGAGCATGTTGTGTCCAGGAACTTTGCAAAGATTAAAAACTCCCACTGATCCACAAACAGAACAGTACATATATTGTGCAAAATGAATATGAAGATCAATTATTCTAATAGAAAAAAAAAAAATCAGTGAGTTTGGATAGTAGGACAAAAAGAGGAGAGAAGGAGAATCATGACAAAGAATAATTTATTTTTAATTTTCTGTGTGAGGAAAAAGAGTTTAAATATGATGTGGTGATAAAGAGGGAGTCAGTATGGGATACAAAGAGGAAGAATAATGTGACTTGACCTGTATGCATGTATCAGGGAGCCCATTAGAGAGCCCCAGCCCACTGTTCTCATGAGCCATTTAAAATAATGTGGGGGCTGTTCTAGCTTTGCACAGGCTGTGAATAGAATTATTTCTTTCCCGCACCCAACATGCCTGCTGCAGCAGGATCAATAAGGAAAGGTAAGGAAGACATCAACGAGGCCACTTTTATTATCCATCAAAAGATGCTTATGCTAGGAGTAGGTCCTACAGAAAAAAGATTACATTTTTTACATTGGCTTTTCAAAGAGAGAAAAAAATGAGATTAAAGCAATTGACACAGCTGTTTGGAGATAAAGAGACATAGCCAGTGAACCTAAGGGAGGATAGTGAAAAAAAAGATTTAGAAGGAAAATGAGGAACTTCTGTTTCTCACTGAACTTTGAGACATCTACTTTCATCTGAAATTGGATCATCATTGCATTATCTCAAGCTCTCCACAGTGAAATGCTAATAGTGTTTCTAGGTTTTGTTCTGTGGCTTTGACCTGATTTCCTTCATACTTTCTCAAAACAAAACCGTCTACTCCCAACGGAATTTTTGAAAACTTTACAGACATGAGGTCATAAATTACTTTAGCAAAATTACAAATAGAAGGTTTTATCTAATGTGAATGCTTTGAGACAGACTTTTTTGTCCTGTTCAGCACCATTCATAGCAGCATGTGACCCTTTGTCTGGCTTATGTAATTTAGATCTGTGAAAATGGTTTCCACTATCTTCGCTTTTCACACCACTCTTAGGATCAAAAGTATGTATGTAAGAGATACTTATCCCATAATGTCAGGTAGACTTATTCTATTCCTATTCTGCAAGAGATTAAAACATGTTTAGTATCACAGCTACTGCTAAGTGATTTCTCTGTCAGTCAGTATTTAAAACCATACAGTTGATTTAAAAAACATGCACCTGTCTAGGAAGCAATAAATATTCTAAATAAGAGCCATCATTGCAAGTTCACAAAGTAAAGCATATGATACAAATAAAATACAGTATTATATTAATAGTCTTTTAGTTGTAGGATAAATTGAACAAGATGCAAGATAGCTAGTATTAGAATATGCCATAAGCTGTTAATTTAAGTGCGAAAATATAGATGATGAAGAATATTGGCTCACTTCTTGAGCATTTTATATGTCTTTAACTAAAGGAGGACTGCTTTCTGGACTATTAGAAGGATTTTACTCATTGTCTTTATATGCATATACGTAAATTCAATTTTTTAGCTTTTTCTTCTGCATTTCAAACATGTGACGGGGGCATAGTTTATTGCTGTGAAAATGAGAATATATTTCAGCCTCTAAGGTTCATGAATAGATGGCAAAAATCTCTTACAGATATGATCTTTAAGTTAGTATTGCAGTCATCTGAAGAATTCCTTATATCAGCATCCGTCCCCTCTCATAGTAAATACTGTTATGAAAGAAACAACTTTATTCAAGCAGCACTGAGAAGAACCTAAAAAATCTTTGAAGGGCCATATTCACGGCTGCAAAGAGTAAAATCTTAGGTGGGATTTTTCAGACCTACCCAGGTAATTCAGGATTTTAAATCCACATATCCCACTTTACCTCAGGTATATCAAATCTGAAAGAGGTCTTCCAATAACGATATGGTCTTAGCTGCCTTTAAAGCCTTCTTTTTGGTATTGAAGTTGTTACTTTTGTAACCATGGAAAACCCAGAACAACAAAACTGCCACTTGTGCCTGGAGGAGATTGAAGAGATACAATCTTCACTGTCTCCCGGCATTTACAGATGTTTATGAGATGTATATGTGACGGTAAGAAAGAAAAGGAGATACATGATGACAGTGCCAGGATGTATCACTAGACCTACAGATATTAATAATTTTGTCACAAACTCTTTGTGAGAGTAAAAAGGGGACTTTATCAGAAAGGCTTTTGTCCCTTGAAAGCCTTACATGCTATATCCAAAGCCTCTGTATGTTAAATCCCTACAAGGGGACTAAAATTTCAAACCAGGGTTTGACCTCCTTAAGAGCTTTTTCTACCTCCTCCATTTTCATGTCCCCTCAGAAACCCATCTCTACATGCCTGCAGGAGTGATCACCACAAAATGATCAACTGTGAATAATCTGTGAAGGAGCTTTTATCTGAGGAAGTATTACCATATTCATAAAGTAGCAGCTCTGTCAGCTTACAGGGTTGGGTACTTGGAAACTGTCAGAGATCTTTCCTGTCTTTTCTCAGCTGCAGGCTGGTAAAGTTCCCATAGACTGATGTCCTAATATTTTGTATTTTGTATTATATAGCTTCATTTGCATTATTCAAATTCCCACTAAACTGGATGATTAAAAAATGACCGTAAAAAACAAGTCTCAGAGAGAAATAAATTGCAACATTATCATGTATGACAGTTCTGTAAATGTGCACATTTAAATGCCTATTTCAAAATTATTTTGAATTGTAAGGTTGCAAAAGCATTAGTAAAAAACTATTCAATTTTTGGCTTAGTATGAATTTTTTATTCATTGGAAAAGTGAGTTGAAATTGCTTGGAACTACCTTCTTAAATAACTTCCAGATTGAGCATGTACATTTTGCATGCAAATAAGACTGAGAGATTGTGTCTACAAATAGCTATACTTAATCTGAATATGCAAAAATAGCATTTGCATGTGTGAACTTTACTAGAAGACGAGTAAGAGAGTTTGAAAAACAGGCTTGATATCTATGTTTTCTAATCTGCAGGATGGCAGGACTATTTATCAAACTAAAGACACATAGGAATATCCAGAAACGAACAAATTCTAAAACTGATGGAGGAAAAAAAGATAGAATAATCAAATTATAACCCAGTATACTCTCATAATTCAGCAATCAATCAGATTGTACTTGATGGAAATAAAGCTTCACAAGCATGAACAATAACAATAAAATATTACAACTTAACATTAGCAAAGTATTTCTTAATGGCAAGTTGGTAGACCTTGCTTTCCTTCAAGTACAGTCCTTGATTTTTTAGTGAATCTGCTACATTTTTGTGCCCTGGTTCTGTGTCTGGATGAAGTCCAAATTCTATTCCTGCTGCCTGAGGAAATCTGGGAGTTAAGAAGATAAATGCCAGATAGGAAAAAGGAATAAATCACTTTAATGAACCATTCAGAACAATGCAGTAAGAGGCAGACTCAGAGCAAAAAAGACATTACTCTTAAAATAACAAGATTAATAAGATCATATTTGCATCAAATGTGCTACAATTATAAGGTTATTTGAGGCAACAGCTGTTACTTTTCTTGCCAACACTCCAAAACTAATCATCTATGTTAAAACACTAACCAAATGAAAGGTCTCTTAAGTTTTTATCCCAGTTTTTATATTTACATAATATATTAATATTAGAAATGTTTCTTGAAGAGAAGTAATCATCATTCATTGTACAAGTATGACACAAGGTTTGTGACACCATTGTCAGCATTAAGTGAAACTATGTGAAACATTTTAATTGTCTAAGACAACTAGTATTTTCGTACACATATAGAACAGACTGGATGATCACTCTACAGACTTTCCATCAAGAGCTAGGTATGTATAAAACTCCTTTTAAAAAGCTTCCAGTAGTTGTCTGCCTGGAATTCCAACTACTAGCAGTGGATCTACCACAAGGAGGATAGCAAAAATAACATCCATAGTAAAATCCTCTGCTGGGTATACTCGGTTTAAACAAAGAGTATATACAAAATCTTAATAGAAAATAATGACATTTTCTGTAGGATTTTTCTTCCATAAATATTTGGCTAAACAGTACATTTTCTTTTTGAAAGATTTGAGATTAGCTGTGGTTTGAGGTTATGCTAAATAAGAACGTGTGTTAAAAAGTTGTTCAAGTTACAGTGATGTAGGAGTCGATAGTGCGAAGATGTATACACGTACTTACCTTAATGTGCAGTAAACAGTCTTAGAAAATTAATCAAACCTGTTGTTTTAATGACTTCTATAGTTAGAGGTGTGTTGTTTGTTTTTTTAAAATATTGTGTACATGGGTAGATGGAGAAGTCATAATCACTTCCATCATAAAACAATTATAAAGCCAACTTAAAACCAAAGCCATCTGAGCACTAGGTAAAATAATGATTTAAAAAACCCCAAGCAAACAAAAAAAAACAACCAAGGAAACAAAAAAAAAGCAGTATAAAGCCAGTAATTATTAGCTAGGAAGAACGGGAAAATGGACATAGCAACACCACCGAAACTGATTGAATATGAAAACTTGCAGAAGCTTTCATTTTTTAAATAGTTTGTTAGCATTTTGATTTAAAACATATTGGGCAAAAACAATTTCTCTACAGATTTAGTAAGATCAAGTTTTTATATGTGGGAAAAGTGTTCTCAGATTGCTTATTTGTTTGAGGAGTGGAAATAATTGCAAAAATATGTTGCTTTTAAGACTACAACCAGGATTTCACCCAAGCTATTTTGTCTCATTACAGTACTGCTGTACTTTCAGCATCACTCTTCACTCTTACATATTTGATCCACAAACACAATATGCTCAATTCATGCCTTGGATACCATGCACTTTAAAAGACAAAAAACCTAAAAAAACCACAGAGACAGAGAGTGTACAGAAAAGTAGATCTTTTAAGTAATGGGAATGACCAGTACAATCTAACCTGTATAACCAATTTTTAAATTATTTCTCATAAGACTGTGTTCATATGTGCACCAGTATGTAAGTTACTGTACTTCAATCATAACCTGAAGCAGTTAGCTTATGTGATTAGTTCACGCTAGTATGCTATTTTCAGTATGTGTATTGATATATGAAGCATTAAGGTTTATTTTTACCATTTTTTTCCTATTTTAAAGTTCCTAATTTCTTCAGAGGTTTCTTTTCCTCTACCTTTGAATGCTTTCTTTTGTGTTACAAATCCCTGACTTCTGGATTTGTTCTTACTCATATTTTGGAAGGTCTACTCCAAACTAAATAATTAAGACACATTTCCAAGGTTAAATATTAACATATTCAAAGCATTTTGTTACCAAAAACATTTAAATTATGACCTGAAGTAGCTACTGCTACATCAACGTAAGCACCTTCTAGTATTGCTTTGGCTATAGGATATCCTAGACTGTATTCTGCCTCCCCGACAGCATTTATACAAGCATCCAGTTCTGTATCAGCTGGACAAAAAACTACTTCTAAAAGATGCTGAATAATAAGATTCCCAATATACTTGTTTGCAACAAACATACCTTAATTCTAGAAATCTGTTTCAAAAACATGATTTGTTTTATAATTTTCAATAGAAAAACATGAAAAATGTGCATTATCCTTTCAGTCCCATAAATCTGAATAGACATTTTTGGCCTTAATACCAACACTTCTAAAGCCACCTAGCTTCCACTCTATGTCCATGCTTACAAGAATTTTAACAATACCAGCAAAGCTACAAAATATATCTCTGGAGTTTATCGAAGCAGGGGGAATTCCAGTCTCGCATTTCTTCTTACTATATCAGATATAAATGATTTGCAGATAATGACAGTGGACAGTAGAAGTGATCAAGACCGACTCTAAGATGATAAACCCAAGTCATTCCCGCAAGAGTCATAAATATGGTTCTATCCATCATTGTCCTTAGGGAGAAAGCTTGACTGGACTGCAAGAGATGACTCTGGAGCTGACTGAATTAGGGTAGTTTGTTCTCATGCAGGGAATCAGTTCTCAATTGCCAAGGATATCTGGGATTTTACTTGTGAGCTTTGAAAAGTCAAAATTACCCTTTCTTTGTTTCATGTTGCCTTTACGAAGGGGAAGGTAAAAGGATTCAAATTATTATACTAATATGAGACGATTGAGAAGAATTTAGCCAGAATTTAAGAATACATTATAACAACTGATCAGCATGTACATAAAATTAACAGGTTGTAGCTTGTTTCTTAAATCCATTCTTGGAACCATCATTACCCATGTGCATCAGCACCCATGTGCACCCTGAGCAATTTTCTATATTATTCTCCCAGTTAAATGTTCAAAACAAATTCACTGGTGGTCAAGAACAGAAACGTTTCTTCTGTTTAAAGACAGTTAAGATCAGAGATTGCAATCATCTTCACAATCAACCTAACTTTAACAGTCTCAAAGTTTTACTGTAATGTGTGCTAGTTCTTAGCAGCTCTTGTGAATATCAACAATCTAATTAAAATTGTCTTGTGATCTCTGGAGTCCCTTCAGGAGCAGAGAATATAGCAGATGCCATGCTACTACAGCATGGCAGAGACTGCTTTACAGGGATGCACCTGTGGCTGACTGTAAATGGTATCAGCGCTGCATATCAGAGAAAACAGCTTATTTAAATTTAATCTTTTGTCAGAAATATTTCATTCACAGTAGGAATACACTGTGCAATTCAACAGCAATAAGCACATAAGGGATTTAAGTATAAAGCTCTAGGGATTGGAGTGTTACAGTGGTGTTACTAATAAATATCAATAATGAAGGAAATGCTTATGGGTGGTGATCTTTCAATTCGAAAGTCCCAGCATCCATAATGTCATTGAATGCTGCATTCTTTCACTCTGCTATTGCTTCTAACTGTTGAATGAGTAGCTATGTGTAAGGGCAAATTAATTCATATTAATACATATATTGTTCATATAATTAATATGCCACATAATTAATATACTATTACCAACTAATTCTCTCAATAATTCAGGAAGTTACACACAGAAGAATGTCAAGGGTACAGTTTTTTACTATGAGCTTTCCTATATTCTGCAGATACAGTAATATTTTGGGATCAAACTGGATAAATGACAAGATTTCTAAATGCCATTTTCATAAGTGAGCTTGAAACTAAGTTTGATAAGGTGATGTCTTTTAATAGTAATCTACTCATGGAGCCACTAGAGTAACCTTGCACTAAAAATTAAACTAAAACAATTTAAAAAAAATAGGCCACATTCTTTACTGACGTCAGTCAAGTTGTATCAGGAAGAAACATGGATCTCATTTCAAGAAAGAAGGGCAAACTAATTCACAAATTCCTGTTAAAAATACATCTAAACTGTATTTATAAAAACAGGAACATCCGTGTCCACAATGTAAACACAATATAGTTAATTGCATCTAGAATAATACAGAATATAGGACACAGAGCACTTACAGCTTCCCATCCCCTAAATTCACACTCAGAAACAGAGTCAGGATGCAGCCATGGTAAAGCTCTACATCCAGGAATATGGAGATACTTCCTGGCCCAATATGATATATGGCCATTGAAAACAGATGTTTTTTAACAAATCTGAACTTAATTCTTATTAACTGTTTATTTTTTAAATAAATCATTAAGAAAATCACACCCACCTGAAGATTCTGAGTATACACACTGATCACTTTTTAAAAATGAATTCATTTTTATAAAATGAATCTTTTTTCTGGATTTCTCAGAATGTCAGTTCTTTAAAGATTATACTGAAAGAATGAACTAAAGTTTGGGGTTTTTTCTTAGAAATTTCTAAAATCAAACTTTTTCCATAATGCATGTTCCATTGTTCTTTTTTATTTAATAATCATTGTCATGGCCTACTACTATCAGGTCTATTCTGTGTATATGGAGAGGTTCCATTCGACTGGAGGGTGGAAAATGTGACACCCATGCACAAGAAGGGCCGGAGGGAGGACCCAGGGAACTACAGGCCTGTCAGTCTGACCTCAGTGCCAGGGAAGGTCATGGAGCAGATCATCCCGAGAGCCATCACACAGCACACACAGGCCAGCCAGGGGATCAGGCCCAGTCAACAGGGGTTTATGAAAGGCAGGTCCTACCTGACCAACCTGATCTTCTGTGACAAGGTTACCTGCTCAGTGGGTGAGGGAAAGGCTGTGGATGTGGGGTACCTGGACTTCAGTAAAGCCTTTGACACCGTTTCCCACAGCATCTGCTTGAGGAACTGGCTGCCAATGGCCTGGACAGGCACACGCTCTGCTGGGCTACAAACTGGCTGGAGGCCAGGCCCAAACAGTGATGGTAAATGGGGTTAAATCCAGCTGGAGGCCAGTCACAAGTGGTGTCCCCAGAGCTCAGTGTTGGGGCCAGTCCTGTTTAACATCTTGATCAGTGATCTGGACAAGGGGATTGAGTGCACCTTCAGCAAGTTTGCAGATGACACTAAGTTGGGTGGAAGTGTTGATCTGCTTGAGGGTTGGAAGGCTCTGCAGAGGGACCTGGACAGGTTGGATCAATGGGTGGCAACCAACTGTGTGAGGTTCAACAAGGCCAAGTGCTGGGTCCTGCACCTGGGTCACAACAACCCCACACAACACTACAGGCTTGGGGAGGAGTGGCTGGAGAGCTGCCTGGCAGAAAAGGACCTGGGGGTGTTTGTTGACAGCAGCTGAACATGAGCCAGCAGTGTGTCCAGGTGTCCAAAAAGGCCAACAGCATCCTGGCTTGTATCAGAAACAGCCTGGCCAGCAGGACCAGGGAAGTCATCTTTCCCCTGTACTCAGCATTGGTGAGGCTGCACCTTGAATGCTGTGTCCAGTTTTGGGCCCCTCACTACAAGAAGGACATTGAGGCACTGGAACGTGTCCAGAGAAGGGCAACGAAGCTGCTCAAGGGGCTGGAGAACAAGCCTGATGAGGAGCAACTGAGGGAACTGGGGTTGTTTAGAGAAGAGGAGGCTGAGGGGAAACCTTATCACTGCCTACAACTACCTGAAAGGAGGGTGTAGCAAGGCAAGTGTGTGTCTTTTCTCCCAGGTAACCAGTGACAGAACAAGAGGCAATGGCCTTAAGTTACACCAGAGGAGGTACAGATTGGATGTCAGGAAATGCTTCTTCACTGAAAGGGTTCTCAGGCACTGGAACAGGCTGCCTGGGGAGGTGGTTGAGTCACCATCCCTGGAGGTGTTTAAAAGACGGGTAAATGGGGTGCTCAGAGATGTGGTTTAGTAGTGGACAGGTGTGGTTGGACTTGATGATCTCAGAGGTGTTTTCCAACCAAATGATTCTATGATATTCTGTGCAAGTCTGAAACTTCATTTGTGTCATAAACTCTTATTGTGTAATAAGCTCTGCTCCTCCTGCTTTAAGTTTTGCAGCTATTTCATTAGCTGCTTTGACATAACCTGTATAGTTTACGTTAATTTATTTATAGTAGGAAGGTATCCAGCCTATTAACCCAATTTTTATACTTCTACATTTAACTAGGTTTTTTTGACTGTGCTGTGGCCTGACGGTTCCACAGGAAATCTGCCGTATAGATTGCAGAGGAAGCCTGGAAAACTGCATTTGTTGTACATATTCTCCCAGAATATCCAATGCCAAAATCAAATTCATGGTTTCCTAAACATAAGTTCAGAAAGTGATTTTTTTAAAGTTAATACAAATAACTGTAAATTTTAGCCAAGTGCCACTTTTATATATCACTTACTATGAGCTAGAGACTGAGGAAACAGGCACTTCACCTTGTCCTTAAAATAAACTCGATAGGGGGACTTAGTTCATCTATCCTTTATATCAAAAAAGCTGGATCAATTTAATTTATTTTTTGCAGCTGTTCTAGATACACACAATTGTAAAGGACACTTTTATGCATGTATTACTTTCAGTTCACAAGTTATCTAAGTTAAAACAATCATAAATCATCCTTATGGGAGCATTTTTTTAATGAAGGATAAAGAAAAAAAGGTTACATTTAATGCCTAGCCAGATAGTTGAGGTAAAAAAATATCTCTCAGCTTATACACTGTTTTCTGTATTGAACATGAAATAATATGAAGGAAAGAAAAAAAAAATCATTCTTATTAGCCTACAAAAAAAAAATAATACAACAGCAGGCATAAGAAATACTGGCCACAGTATTCTCAAATCAGTGCATGTTACAGAATCCTACACAAAGGCAGCATCAGATGGGCTTTTGGTTCAAATCTTGGACCTACTACTGGTATAGTCCCTGAAAACATCCCTCTTCCATTAATTATCCTAGAGGGTTCTGGATGCTAAGCTACTTCTGCAGCAGATTTAATTGCTAAGAGCAAAATGCTACGTATTTATTAAACTTGAAATACTAGCATGAGCAGAAGGGCTATTTAATATGAAAGAAGACTCTTAGTGTGTACACAGGCAGATTTTTATGTATAAAAACACTTATGGTACTTTTCTTTGAAAAATATTATCTTTTCATATTTCATGCTGTATATACATTCTTGTTTTGGAGTATATGTAAAACAAGAGCAGAAAACCAAATTTCATTATAAGAAATTGAATTTACTTCCTAAAAATTAAGTAGCCTCTGGGCTTTGCAAAAGGCTAACCAAAAATAGTAACAACTGAAAAAAGACTAGCTGACCTCATCCTTCAACCCAAATAAATCCATGGGTGAAAGGTCAGATATGTTTGGAAGCACAAAGCCAAGCAAACAAAGTCTATAAAGAAAAAGAATCATCTACTTGACATATTTTTACTTTCCCTTTTTGGTTCATCAGAAGCCTTGTGTTGGCTTAGCAACCGTCAAGGACCTTTGCCTTGCTTATATGGGTAGTTGCCAAACAAACTAGCTTGTGTTTCATAATTTCCTGGGTTACTGCACTGCTGTTTTCAGTAGCCAGTATTATTGTCTACTAATTCTCAAACTATTTGTCACAATCTTATTTAGGAGTCTGAGCACTTGCTGCCCACATCAAAAGCAAAATCTGTTTCAACTAAGAGTGAATTACTCTGTTTATTAAACAGTATTTCTTTAGAAAAGCACACTTTGTATGGTTTGCTTGTTAATTTTGAAGCAGATTGCAGGCCAAACCAAAGATCTTACACAGACTTAAATAGTCTCCTCTGAAGGAATGGTCCCATAGTTGCTACAAGTAGCACAGATTAGACAATGAGCTGTTCTCGTTTTTAAATAAATTACTATTGACTGGTGATTTCATATTATGGCCCATACTTTGGTATTAGATTTTCCTTTTATTTCAGCAATCTTAGATGCAAACTTTGACTCTTCCTTCACTCCTGAAGAGGATATTCCACTTGTAGAGAGTAGTTTTGGGGAAAAGCCTGCAAAAGTGCATGCCCTACACCCTCTGTATTCTATGAAGCTGGGCTCTGCAGAGCACAGACATACTATGGTACGCCAACAAGGTCTGAAAAAGCCACAAAGATGCTGTCACTATACAAATCGTGTGCTTGTCCTGCTGTGACAGGGCTGTGCCAAGGCTTGCAGAGCACTATTTCAGCCACTGGGTCAAAACCATGTGTTTTTACCCATCACAACAAGAATTTAGGCTATGTTGACAATGCAAAGACCATGTAGGCTATATTGAAGGTAAGAACAGGAGGTCCTGCCTGAGACAATTTATCATTAAAAAGCTACAGATGACCACCCACAAGTGGGAATAAACCAACCAACCACAATTATAATGAAATTCAACTTACCTTTGATTTATTTACTAAAGACTGCAAATGGACAGCATATTTGAAATATGAATCACATTTTCCTTTTTTTGCTGCACATAAAGCTGATGGATTTAAGCAGTGTCTACTAAAAATAATAAGAGGATTTAGAGAATCAAACATTTTCTGTTGCAAGTCTATGAGAAAAAAAACACAACAAAACCAACACCAAACAAACCAACCCAAGCCCACTTGAAAAACTCTTGTTACTGTTCATCCATACTTGTAGCTTCCTTTTCATTGCTGAATTAGTAAAGCTTTTGTTGGCATTTCCTCAAAATAACTGAAAATATTTACAAATTAAACTGATGAAAAATGTTTCCAACACTACATTATTTTTCAAATGTCAATAGTAGGTGCTCTTTGAATAGAAGGGGAGAGTAAAATAGAAAAAGGCTACAGGCAAAATGCAGACTTGCTCTTTTCCTGTGTCCCACTGACTTGTGTTTCCTGACCTTCACTCCTAAATAACTGCTCTCTTGCTGCTTTCCATTTCACTTTATTTCATTCATTCATAAGCATCCTGTGTTGCTATTCAGCTTTTTCCACCCTGCTTCTTCATGTTAGTGTATGTTTCTCCTTTTCTTGTCCTTTGTTTCTTCCCTACTTCTTCATTACCCTTATCTTGAAAAGCTGTAAAAATTTCTGCAATATTTAATAGCACTAATACTGCTGTCATTAAATCACTTCCCTAGTGCTCTACTGGGAAGAGCGTTCCCAGTAACTGAACGTTAAGAAATGTTGCTTCCAGCAGTACTGAATTTGAAAAAGTGGAAAAGATGCTGAAGCAGTGCAAACCCAGTGGAAGAAACTATCTGTTTCATGAATTGACAAATAAACGTCCGTAAAATGACACAACAGGTTTCATAAGACAGGGGAGAGTTGTGAAAGCAGTTTTTACCTCTTATAGGAATATATATAAGTTAATATTTCTTATGAAGCTGATATTATATTTTTGTAATTCCAAAAAGTCACAGAAGGAAAGAGTTGAAAAGGAACTTGAGGAGTCTATAATACAGTTTCCCTCCCAAGGGGTGATTAACAACATGTGCATAATTTCTGGCAGAAGATTGTCTATACTTTTCTTAAAAACCTTCAGTTAAAGTCTTGTGTGGAAAACTAATCCAGCCCTGTACGATCCTTAACATTAAAAAGAATTTCAATCTACCATTAATAGCCTTGATGAAATTTATTATATATTTATAAGATGCCAGAAAAAAAAAATTCCTTTCCCTATGCTGTAACAGTTTGTGTGCTTGAGAACTGCTGGGGTTTTTTTTCCCTCAGTCATCTACTTCCAGTACTTTCAGTCTTTACAGAGTTCATATTTTCTAGCCCACTTAATTTTTTTTCCCTCCCCCTTCTCTCCAAGTGGCCCATATCTTGCTTGAAGTGCAAGGCACCAGACTGGATAGGTCTTTACCAACTGTCAAAGCCAACACTGAGTAAATATTAAGTGGAATTACTATTTCATCCATCTTGCCAGCTGTAACGCTAATTCTACCTCCTGGTATGATACCGGATTTTCTTACTAATAGCTTCATCTTCACATCAACAAAAATGCCTAGATCCTGTTCTGCAAGGTTTTACCTACCCTGAACTTACATTTGTATGGTGGATAACTTCTACCAAAGTGCAGTATCTTACACATTCCTTTACATGATTTCACAACATTTTAAAAGATTGTATCTTCAATTTGTCAGGATCACGATGAATTTTCATCTGTCTAAGTTCCAGCAGCTATCTCTTTCACATTCACATCATCATATTGCCAATACTGTCATCTGAGGGGTATGGGAAACAAACACTGAACAGAGCTGGACTCTGCAGGCACCTGCTGAGCCCCATTCATTTTAATGCCAAGTTAAGAGTAACCCAGTGATTTTACCTGGAGCTCTTCAAATTATTTTGTCCTCTCTTAGCTTTGGTATTTGCCAGGGCGAAGAAGAAGAAACAGTATATAAGCAGAAAATAATCTACAGAATATATATATTTGTATATATATATATAGCATATATTCCCTAGGATTTCTCCAGTCCCCTGTGGTTACTTGTGGTGAACAAAGGCAAGATTAGTGATCTGGCCCTGTAAGTGCACCATGTAGTGTAATCTGTGTCTACATACATCATTTTTAAAGCTCATTTGTATAATAAATCTTCCTTTCTCCTCATGAGTTTTAGCCTAGGCAGGGTAAGTTTAGAATTTTGCTCATATTTGGAGATCTGACATGCTAACTTCAAAACTATAGTTATGCTTGTCATTTAGAACAGAACACAAAACTGTTCTTTGATCACATAGAAAAACCAGATGGAAATGTGGATAACAGAGATATGAGTGAGAAATTAAATGGGAAAAATAAGGACAAAATATAGAATAGAAGGATGAGACTAGAAGAACAAACAGAAGATGAAAACAGGCCAATTAAAAAAACCTCACAGCATAAACCGTGAAGAAATTAAATCAGAGAGACAATACGACAAAGTTAAAAAGCAAAAAGAAAAGGCAAGAACAAAAATGCAAATCCATGAAGGAACAATGAAATCAAGCACTTATTTCTTTGCCTCTATACAATAATGCAGTCCTATATTTTTAGGAGCGTAATCATACATTCTCAAATCTTCAGCTCTTTACTGGCAGCACAACCGCCTCATGCGGGATTTTAAGAACATATTTCAAGACAAGAATGTGCTATATCTTTCTGAATCTCTGCAGGTCCTCCCACATTCTGTGTCCTTTTCTCAGTCTAAGTAAGATTCATTAAAACTTAAGCTGATTTTCTTTTTTTACCTTTAAAATACATTGTCAGAAACATTGGTCTTGGTGAACGTCTCCCTAAACCCTCCCTCTTCAGAATTCAAGATTGCGTTTAATATTTTTTTTTACTCTTACAGAACCATTTATTTCACTACCATGCAAAACCCAAGTAAGAATTTCTAGAAAGGCTTCTTTCTGTCATCTGGAAAGCAGAAAGGAGGAGGAAGAATTAGAGGAGTTGAAAGCTGCCAATCGGAGCCTTCATCCTGATGTTTCTTAGGTGCCAAGCAGCGCAGCTGCCACCATAAGCAGAAGGCCACTTCTCTTATTTATGAATCTCCTTTGCTTCAATAACCAACCAACAATGTAAAACTGCAGGCCTACAGCAGCAAACCAGCCCAACCACAAAACTGGAAATCTTGGACAGTATCTTCTGAGAAGCCACCGTTTTACCATTCTAAAATATCAGGAGAAAAAAAAAAAAAATCCTTCATTTGCTTTCATATTGTATGGTCTTTTTTTTTTTGATGATTTTCATATTCTTAAATTCCCCATTTATTCCGTTCTAGTTTTCCTTAAAACTCTACCTCCTTTCAGTGAATGTCCTTGAAATAACCTCAAGCAGCATCACCATTATTAATCCTTTTCTAAATTTTTAAAAAGATAATGTAATATTTAATGGTCAGGAAAGCAAAAAAGGAAGGTCCTCATTACTGTCCTTGTATGCCCAGCCATATTCTTAGAATTGCACAATATTCATCAAGAACAATTACAGTTTTTGTTTGTTTTGTTTTGAGTTGAAAATTATACCCATGAAATTAAAAAAGCAAATGCTAATTTCATAGGTTGATGAGCTTGGGTAACTGATTAAGGACAAGTACAACAAAGGTACTTGGTATTATATTTTTCTCTTAAGAATGGATGGCTTGATTTCAATGCAGTTACTCAGAGTATTTAGGCTAAAAAGCTTGTAAGGCAGTCTAAGAGCTCAGGTTTCCCCACTGAAATCACCAGTCATTTCATTCAACTCATACTGCATTTTCATGTAAAAATGAACTGCACTTGTCATATACAAAAGTAGATTAAGTCATTGTTTGCAGTGTGGTGTAACAACACTGATATGGAAACCACATCATTTTCTGTGTGATTTAAGCTTTCCTTTAAAGAAAACATGAAAATGTGGTTATTAAAATAATCTTTCAAATGTGAAAATGTATTGAAGCTGCAGAGTAGCAGTTCAGATGATAGCTCGTAAGAGGATGTGATCTATTTCTGTTCATTTCCATAAAACATTAATTCCTAAGTGAAGTAATGATAATTTAAAAAATCAATGTTGTATCTCTTCCAACCATTTCACAGAAATGTGCAACTACAGAATAACTGAAATTGAAGTCAAAGTTTTCTTTGTAGGGCTAAAATATCTCTTTCAAACATGTAGCTAGTGAATAGTTATAGGGACCAGCAGAAGAGTGGAGATATAAATTTCCTCATAAGACTTGTGCTCTAGATCCTTCACCAGCTTCGCTTCCCTTCTTTGCACACAGTCCAGCAACTCAATGTCTTTCTTGGAGTGAGGGGCACACAGTGAACACAGTATTTGGGGTGCAGTCTCACAGGTGCCAAGTATCTGGTCACAGAAAGTTGGTCAGTCAGGACCCGCCTTTCATGAACCCATGCTGACTGGGCCTGATCCCCTGGTCATCCTGCACATGCCATGTGAGCACACTCAAGATGAACCACTCCATGACCTTCCTTGGTACCGAGGTCAGGCTGATATGCCTGTAGTTCTCTGGATCTTCCTCCAGCCCTTCGTGTAGATGAGCATCACATTGGCAAGCCTTCAGTCAACTGGGAGGTCCCTTGTTAGCCAGGACTGCTGATAAGTGATGGCGAGTGGCTTGGCAAGCTCCTCACCAGCTCCTGCAGTACTCTTGGATGAAACTCATCTGGCCCCATAGACTTGTGAGTGTCCAGGTTGTGTAGCAGGTCATTAACTGCTTCCTCCTGAATTATGAGGGGTTTATCCTGCTCTCTGTCCCTTCCTTCCAGCTCAGGAGGCTGAATACCCTGAGGATAACTGGTCTGACTATTAAAGACTGAGGCAAAGAAGGCATTAAGTATCTCAGCCTTTTGCTTGGTGGCATCTTTGGTGGCAATGTTCCCTCTCCTTCTGTGTCCCCCCCCCCCCCCCCACCAAATCAAATAAAGGATGGAGATTCTCCTTGGCTCTCTTTTTGCTAATGTATTTGTAAAAACACTTTTTGTTATCTCTTATGGCAGTGGCCAGATTGAGTTCTAGCTGGGCTTTTGCCTTTCTAATTTTCTCTCTGCATAACCTAACAAGATGCCTGTACTCTTCTTGACTTGCCCACCCCTTCTTTCAGAGATGGTAATCTCTCCTTTTTTCCCTGAGTTGCAGCCAAAGCTCCCTGTTCAGCCAGGCTGCTCTTTGCCACTGGCTTGTCTTACGGTACCTGGGGACAGCCTGCTCCTGCACCTTTAAGACTTCCTTCTTGAAGAATGTCCAGCCTTCCTGCATCCCTTTGCCCACCAGAGCTGTCTCCCAGGGGACTCTCTCAACCAGTGTCCTCAACAGGCCAAAGTTTGCCCTCCAGAAGTCCCTGGTAGTTGTTTGGTGACCACCCTCCTTACTTCACCAAGAACTGAGAACTCTGTCATTTCATGGTCGCTAAGCCCAAGTCAGCCCCCAACCACCACATCTCCCACCAGTCCTTCTCTGTTGGTAAACAGCAGGTCCAGCAGGGCAACTTTCCTAGTTGGTTCACTGACCAGTTGTGTCAGGAAGTTGTCTTCCACACACTCCAGGAACCTCCCAGACTGTTTCCTCTCTGCTGTGTTGTATTTCCAGCACGTGTCCGGTAAGTTGAAATCCCCCACAAGAAGGGCTGGCAATTGTGAGATTTCTGCCAGCCGCTTGTAGAATGCTTCATCTGCCTCTTCATTCTGGTTGGGTACTCTATAACAGGACATCTGCCTTGTTGGCCTTCCCCCTCATCCTTACCCATAAGCATTTGATCTTATAATCACAATTGTTGAGCTCTATACAACTGAAACACTTCCTAACATAGAGAGCCACCCCACCACCTCTCCTTCCTTGCCTATCCCTTCTGAAGAGCTTATAGCCACTCACTGCAGCACCCCAGTCATGAGAGTCATCCCACCATGTTCCTGTGACGGCAAATAAGTCATAACTATCCCGCTGCACAATGGCTTCCAGAGCCATCCATGTGGCCTACTATCAAGATTCCTCTTGTTGGTATAGTTTATGCTCTATTCCATTTCTGAGCACCTGAACCGTGTGACTAGGAGATAATAAGTGGCAAACCATTCCTCATGCTGACTAAAACAGAAATTTTGTGTAGGACTTATTATTTCTAATAACCACATGGGTATACAGAACAACCATGGACATGATAATGACTATGAATTTTGCCATCTATTCCACTTTTATAAAGCACGTGAGTTTTTAAAACATTCCTGAAGATGTAGTGGAGGGCCTCTGTATTGGTCCAGGCATTCTTTCTGTAGGAGTAAGGGGGATGAAGATTTTTTGGTTTGACTATTTATGTGTTATTCTCAGATTCTCAAAAGATTATATTTGGGTTTTTTTAATTAAGTATATGTTCCCTGAATACACAGAGGATTGCAATTTATATATTTAATATAAAAACACAAACCCTACACATTTCTCCTGTTCATCCACCAAGCAGTCTCCAAACTACTACATGCCAACCATTGCATTTTCTAAGTAGAAAAGCACTGATACATCAGCAGACATTAATTTCTTAAACATCCATTTGGCTAGAGCTGTATTCCCTCACTCTTCTGTCTTACAGCTCCTCACAAATCCATGTTGTTTTCTTCTCCATAGCTGTTCCTGTTCTACTTTTAATACTAGTAATGTTTTACTCTAAGAATTTAATCTTCACTATTCCATAAATTATGTATAGATTTATTATGTGTAAAAAAGACTTTCTTCTAATATTTTACTACCCAGTCATTTATGAAATTTGTCATGGGACTTGTTATCCATAAGGAATATAAATAACATAATAACTTTTAATTGTTAGTTCTTGTAAGTATTTTTAAATTACTTAGGGTTTTATGCTTTATGATGTTAAAGGTAATTTTTCTTGGCTTTTTTGCAGACATTTACAGGAAGATTTATCAGTGGTCTTTTTTAGCTTCCACTCATTGTGCGACTTTGTTTTTATGACAGATTTTCCATCATTAAAAAAATAGCATTAAGCCAAATTTATATTTATTTATTGCAATCTTTCTGTATTCTGTTAACTACACTACAGCTGAAGGCAAATTATTCCATTAATACTTTCATAATGAGAAACTGATATTAGCCTTGTTATTTTCAAAAATAATTCTTCATTTATGCAGTTTGAAGATTTGTTAATGCTAATGTTTATTTTTCTAAAGGTGTTTGGTTTTTTCTTGTAATAACAGAAGTGGTGATGGCATTAGCATTATTTTAGTAATGATACTATGTTTTTTAAAAAATTATACTGATAGAGGTGAAAGCAAAAAAATACCTGATTGTGTGGGCCGTTTTCTTAGATTTCATTGTCATTAAATCCTATCGTGTGTTGGGCAAATCTGGCTAAATTTGAAACAGTTAGTTGTCTAGCTACATGAGTACTCCCACAGGTATTTCTGTATAAATTCAGGTTGTAATTACATATGTAAATACATGTTGTAATGTAAATAGAGTAAGTGGGAACATATCCTGGATTATCTGATTTAGAATTTATTTCATTCTCTGATTTAAGGAATCAAATAATTCTTAAATCACAAAAACCTCACTGCAATAATCTCTAGCATCCTCAGGGGATGACTTAAGTGTCATGAACAGTCTTCTGCAACACTTACAGAGAAGGCCACTACAGCAGACTAGGCCATTTCGGCATTTTTGCTAGCTTAGGCAGGTTGTTTCATGCATTCATAACCAGATGCAACATGCCTATACTGGGCTGACAGCTACAGATGGACTCACTAATGACTGCATTTTTTACAAACTTCCAGTGACTCCAAGCAAAATAAGCCTCTCCCTTAGCATCTGCACTGCTAATACACTGCATGGATACTAGTTTCCTAAGTAAGCTTTTTGAAATTTTGGGAAGTGACACAACAAAACTTAGAAAAATGTTCCTATTTTCTTTACAATCTCATCTAATATATTGCTACTCTTTGTTGGACTGTGGCTAAAAATTTCACAGGACAAGGATGTCTTTGCTTGCTTTGTGGGGTGCCTATATAAATTATTTTTAGACATTTAAAAAAATACTCAGTTACTGTATTTGGGGTCAAAAATGCCCTACTGACTTCTAAAGAGACAAAGTAGAATATTTTTCTATATTTTTATATTGGACTAATAGACACTAGAAATATACCAAGATGCAATCTTTGCTAGTAAATGATTTGACTTGGCAAGCCCTGCACTGAGGATAGGCTGAGGAGAAGGTGTGTAGGAAGCTGCCACTACTGGAAGGATCTCTGAAGTCAGGAAGGCTAAAAGACTTATTTATGGAATCAGGCCAGAATAGTGCCTCCTGTGGCACTTCTTTCTCTAACTTCTCAGCCTGTAGGAAATGATTAATAAAAAAAGAAATGGCCATTGAAGCTGTGATTCCCAAATGCATTATTACATTGTTATTTATGAGGGTTAAACAATTCTATTCCACAGGAAGCCTGGTACAAAAACCGAGTACTTTACCTCCAGACACTGATCTCACCCTGCATTTCCAGGGAAGAAATTTGTCCTCTGATTAAAATGTACCATATTTACTTAGAAAGGCAGTCAGCGCACTTTCTTTAAAAAAAAAAAAAAAAGTGAAAAAGTCTGTTGTTATTTTTCAATTTTTATTTTCTAATAAGATCATGCAGCATTACTTTCCTTTGTCTTCTTCAGTACCTGTTTCTGTGCTTCCTCTTCTCTTTGTATCTCTTCCTACAAAAATATCCTTTTTTGCTTTCCCTATTACTTTGCCCTTTGCCTTCCCCTTCCCCTCCCCCTCACCCCCCACTCCCCGTCAAAGACATCTCCTCACATTTCTCAGCTAATCAGTGAGTGTCTCTTTCATAACTTACCTAGTCCATTACATTCTACTCACCCTTGGGAAATATTACCAGACATCAACGACTAGAAAAATAAGTGGATTAGACAAAGACTACAACAAAATGGAACAAGAAAGACTCTCAAGTAAAAAGTTCCATCTCAGTTCATTTTACAGGACAGACTAGATATAGCAAAGCCTATTTTTATTTAATTATGAGCTATGGAGTTGACAAAAAATTTGACCATGTAAGGGGCAAAGTATTCTTTGACCTTGTTTCAAAGGTCACTTCTCGAGAAGTTGCTGTGGGAGGGAGCAACAAGCCCCTGTTTGTTGCAGTCCATTAAATTTGAGGAGACAAAGCTAGAATAAGGCCATTTGTGAAAGGAATTCTAGTTAAGACAAGAGGAAATTTCGAATCATGTTTCTCTATTTTCAGGAAGGAATTGCAGCATATATACCTCAGGAGAGCATTTTGTTTCCTGGTGGTATATATTTTCAAACTGTGTCTTACTGCTCCTCTTGCCTACCTTGCAACAGCATTAGGCGGCTCGGTTTGGAGATCTTCTCCCCAGCTCAACAACTGGGATGCTTACAAAAATCATGGTTTCTTATGTATCCCTGACTGACTTGCTTCCCGTCACTCCTGCTTCTCCAACATAATCCTGGGGTGCCATCAAATTCATTATGCTCTATGATGATTTCAGAGGTCAGCTGGAAGAATTATGAAAACATGCAGTCTTATTAATTACAGAAAGAATCACCAGATCTACTTCCAAATGTGAACATACCAAAGATATAAACAATCAGGAGTGAACACACTGTAGATCACTGGGACTTCAAACCTATTCCAGATGTTGGCTGAAGGGCAAAACTCAGATGTGACTCAGCTTTATACAGGGCAGATACATAGCCAGAAACTAGATTCTGACCTTTTTTAAAAGCTAATGTGACTTATAGGTTGACTTCAAGGGATCAGAACTTCACCCAAGACAAGTAATGTAAAAGCAAACATGCTGCACTCTTTGGTTGCTTTATTGTAACTGTTGTTGGTTTTAGTATTATTTCATTACTGCCATTACTGTAGCTCTTAATAAGACCAGAACATAGGACTAAAATGATACATGAGAAACAATTAAAACACTAGCATTAATGAGTCACAGTACTATGTTTTAATTTCCCTTTACAAATATATAATTTTTGTTCTATATAAATGTGAGAAGATGTGTTCATTTTTATTTTTGTCAGTATTAAAATTTTCTTCTTGTCATTAAGTAATGGTTTCTCTGTATATGGAGCCAATATGATGTCCTGGCTCAAAGCTTGTGTTAATACAGCACCAAATCCAAGCATCTACTTCCTATGAGTAACAGAATCAAATTTACTACCAAAAAGAAAAACAAAACAAAGAAAAAAAAAATCCATCAAAACTAACACATATCTAGTAGTTTCCATTTCTGGGAAAATATCAGGAAATGTCTAAAAACAGTTTCAAGGTAGACTAATAGGCAATATCTAGATTCAGGTAGATACCAGGGTATTTGTGTTGCAGTAATGCTCAGCACAGCCTGAAAAGAGGCTCTCAACCCGCCTGAGTACCATTGCTAGCATATTCAAGCTCCTTGGCAAGACTGGTTTTCTGTGTGTGATGCCTTTGGTGTTCCTTTGGCATCAAGAACCCTACAGAAACAGAAAAAAACCCCACTTTTTATTTAATGTACTGAAGAAATAAGATTATACCAGAAGTGAGCTAAACACCCATAGCTACCTGTCTACAGGGTGGAGCAGGACCAGCCCTGGAGCTGAAGCTGGCCCAGGCAGAAGCTGACCCCACTCAGGGCCGTGCAGTTCCCAGGAGTCCTGGCGAAACTGGCTGCGGAGTGTGTGCCCAGCCCCGCAGCTGTGCCCCCCGGAGGGGCTGGTGCCCATGGCCAGGGGGTGCCCTGAGCATCAATCTGCAGAACTGCAACTGGGCTGTCGTGCTGGAGCACGGGGGAAACAATTTCTCCAATCGATTATTACTTAATCTCTTCTGCAATGAAGAAATATAATCCACAACGTAGTTGCATCACCTCTTCCACACATTCTTCTTAGACCCCCGAAACAAGCTGGGTTTTAGTGCAAGAAAACAAATTTGAGCAGTGAAGCAAGTCTTGGTTAAACAGAATACTATTTTCTAAGTAAGCTTCTGGAAGATTAGTAGCAACTTCGGGAGAAGCCGGACGGGCTATATGCTGACACCTGCGGAAGCACTGCCCCGGCTGCCCGGGGGCGGCTGCCGCTAGGGCTGCGGCCACCCGACGGGAAGGCAGGCTTCGCCGGGTCCCTCCCTGGGGTGAGCCCCGGGAGGGCACTGCGCCTCGGCGGTGCCCCGTGTCCCGCGGCGGGCGGGCGGGCGGGCGAGGCGCGGCCGCTGGCGAGCCCGCGGGGGGAGAGCCGCCGCTCGCGCTCCCGCCCTGTGGGGGCGGCGCGGTGTTGACGGCGTCAGCCCGCCGGGCCCTGGCCCTCCACCGGCCCCTCCGAGCGGCTCCCGGAGGGCGCCCCGGCGAGACGCGCGGCGGCGGGGCGGGGCGGCCTCCCCCCGCCGGGAGCATCGAGCAGGTTTCGGCGGCCGCTGGATGGGAGCCTTTCTCCGCCAGGCACGGCCGTGCTCGCCCCCCCACTCCCAGCCGGCTGCGGGAAGGCGGACGGCAGAGGATGCCACCGGCGGGGCGGTTCCGCAGGGCCTGACATGCTGCTGAAGGCGGGAAGGCGCCAGCCCCTCAGCCTCTCCCCGCGGTAGCGGAGGCGATGCTGCAGGGAGCTCCCCGGGCTCTCCCGCAGGCGCCGGGCCGTCATCCACAGCAGCCGCGCTCGCTGCCGTGAGCGGCGCAGCCGAGGCGACGAGCGGCGGGGACCCGCACCCCTTCTCGGGCGGCGGCGGGGAAAGCGCTGGCCGCGCCCGCGGGGCCCCCCGCGGCGGGCGGCTCCGCGCGGCGGATGCGCGTGCATGAGCTCAGCAGCGAGCGGGCGCAGGAAGCGCCCCCGCTCCGCCGCCTCCATCTTCCAGGGCAGCAAGTCCCCGCCGCGCGGCCGCGACAGCGAACGCCGGGGCAGCGGCTGCGAGGGCGCCTACCAGATCCAGCGAGCCCTGGATGACTGCAAGATGGTGGGTACCGCGGGCGGGCTGGCCTTAACTCTGACCTTTTCCGAGTGTGCTCGTCGCGGGCGGCCGTGCCGCGCCTCCCGCCGGCTTGCCCGTTCCCCTCACGTGCAGAGGCACCGTTTTTAAAACTGCGGTCCGCGTCGGGGCCGCTGCCCCGTAGCCCAGCTCGCTGCGGTTCGCGGGCGGGAGAGGGGAGGGAATGGGACACCCGCGGGGAGCCGGCTGGGTGCTGCGGGACAGGCGGGGCTGGGTCGGGACCCCGGTACCTGGTTCCGCAGGAGCCTTCGCCCCAGCAACAGCCGCCGTCGCGGCGCTGGCAAGCGGCTGGAGGAGCCTTTGCGAGATTCGGCCAAATCCGTCCCCGGATTTGCGGTCACTGTAGTTTAAATAGGTAAATAGTTGCCTCCGCAGCATCGCTGCACTCTCTGCTTGCTGTCTTGTGCAACGACCACACTCCCGCCCTGAAATCCTAAAACCAGTGTCACAGTTTGAGAAATTCTGCCTCTGAAATACATGGTACCCATTTACAGTCTCCCCAAAGCAGCTGGTTGCAATTGTAAAAACTCAGCTCAAGCACCTGCATTTCTGTCATTTTTGGACTGTCTTACTGTGATATGACATTTTTCTCAATTCCCGTTCAAAATGCTTGGACCCTGACACTTTCCTCCAAACCAGCACCATATACCCAGTATATCTCTCCTTGAGCTAGTCAGCTGGACACCGAGGCCCAAAATTTCCCCTCTAACCAGAGACAGAAATAGAAAAGAAATAAAGCTGCTGGTACTTTGCTTGAAAAACCTGTATCTTGCTAAAGCCCTGTGCAGTAGCACTGGAGATGCACCTGCTACTTCTGTTCTGCTGGCTGCAAATTACACTGGCAGATATCCTCTCCGATACTTCAAAATCGGGAGCAACTGCCAGTGCACTAAGGAACAAAAGCTGCCACAGTAGCTCTATAAATATACCCAACAAGTTGATCCTACTGGCTCCTGCCTTTTTTCTCATTCCTGACAGCATAGTGTGGTTAGTTAAACAGAAGTACTAGCTGTGTACAATTCACTGATCAGAAATAAAATACGATTTACGAATGGGTTATCAAGTTGCAGTAAGATTCAGGAGATAAAACCAATGGGTTTTTTTCTTGTGCTCTGTCTTGATGTTACAGCATGAGTGTGGTTTTGTTTTCTTTGGCAATGTCCTGGTGGCTGAAGGTGTCCCCTGTTTAGACAGAGGATGTTAGGTGAGAGCTGGCAAAATGTGGCTGGTGCAGTCAGTTAGCAGTTAAAGAATGAGACATTTTTCTCTGAATGCAAAGTAATTATGCTGTGACACGACATAGTACAATTTTTTTCTCTCCATTGCTTTCATGTGTTGTCTTAAGTTACAGAATGAAAGAGTTAAATCCAGGTTTAGGAAATACTGTGCCTGGGGCTTTGTTTGATGTGTGCTTTTGGTTTTGTGTTTGGGGGTGGGAGGGTGCAGATGGTACTGGAAGGCTTTGGGATTGTCTGCTTCAGAAGCAGAGAAACCTGTTTGCTACTCTTAGAAAGACATTTAAAAAGCATGGCCATGAAACAGGTCCTGATACCTGTTCTCAGTTATACAGAGTAATTACAGTGGGATGCATGAAGAGTCAGAGTGCAATACTGCAGGAGAAGCGACTCTTTTATTAGAGTCTATTATTTATTAGTTCTGAGAATTTGAGGTTTTGACTTTAAAATTTGGTAGAACTGATAGAATCCAGATTTTTAGCATGCTTCTATGTTGGGACACATTGAACCTCCTGGTGGTAATGATGGCTGCGGTTACTCTTGTCTGTTTTTCTGTAGTTTGGAAATTAAGGTCAAATTAACAAAACACAGATGAATAAATACTCTCTTCCGTTGCTCCCCGCCTTCCACCCCTGCCAGCATGTGCAGCAAATAGTCTGATGTGCTTGCTTTCAGAAGGCAGCAATGCCTTGTTTCCTTAAAATATAATCCCACATACATGATCACTGGAACTAAATGATAATGATCATTCCATCACTGTTAAAGTTACCCATTTATCCAATAGCATCCATGTGTATCTGCTGGATATTAGATTTCTGTAATGGTTGAAGTGCGTGTTTACTTCTTTGTCAATTTTTCCCCTACACACATTGGAAAAAGTGCTTTCTAGAATCCTAACTGGAAAGTGCCTACCTGGTACACCTCCTCAGCCAGTAACTTCAGATCAATTTTAAGTCTGAAATCTGGATTAGAGGCCATGACTACAAAATAAATTAGCAAAATCACCAGTGTAAAAGCGAATGCTACATGTCAGTCCCTAAATGTGCTGTTAATCAGGAAGCAGGAGGAGCAAAGGCAATAATTTTTGGAAATATTTTTGTCTTTTATGATAGCAAAAAATAACCTCATGCTACTAGTAAAACAGCTGGGTTTTTGTCTGCTTAATATTTAAGACTAATAACTCAAACACTTTCAGAGATTAAAAGCAGAAACACTGCTTTCCTGCAGATGGACACTTATAGCTCACAGAAAAGGCAGCTGTCATGGAGGCCCTAGTAATTTACTAAATCTTGGGCACTTGATCCTGTATGCCATGAAATTGGGAGCAGCAGGAGCAAGCCCTAGAATGAGCATGTTTTTTAAAAACTTGATTGTTGTTCTCGGTGTAGTTAAACATCTCATGTAAGTAAATCCTCTTTGTTTTTCAGCTTGTCCAGGAGTTCAATACCCAGGTGGCTCTATATCGGGAGCTGGTCATTTCCATTGGGGATGTCTCTGTCACCTGTCCTTCTCTGCATGCAGAAATGCACAAAACTCGAACCCGAGGATGTGAGATGGCCTATCAGGCTCATCAAAAACTAGCAGCAATTTCTGGGTAGGAGTCTACTTATGTTTAATTAAAGCTGTACTCATATGCACACCGTCGCTAAATACTACATTGTGGAAGCTTTCAGCAAAAGCATTAACTCATGTTTCTGTTTAGGCATAGAATTCTACAGAATGGTCATATGATATGAAATTTTGGGTGAAATCCTGGTCCCCTTACCAAGATGGTATCCTAATGATTTCACTGAATGCTTTTGTGTAAGCTGAACAGGATTTTACTCCGTATCACTAAACAACTTTAAAAGATCAAGGGAGAAGCCCTGTCTTTCAGGTGCAATAGCAATAGCTTTCTGCCCAGTCATTCACTGGGTATACCTAATTGAACAGTTAGAGACAACTAGCTCAACTAGAGGTTTAACAAAAGTAGATAAAAAATAATGAGATTAAAATTATGTAAGAGGAGGGGAATACAAATGCTATCATGAAAACTTTTTACATTCTACATGTTTTTAAATCCTTATTTGTATTGAAATGAGGATTGAAGCTTTACCAGCATATATTTTCATTCATTCTTTGATATTACATTATATCCATTCCTTTCCATGGAGACAGATTGTATCATCACATACTTGAGACTATGCCTTGGTACAAGATAAACTAGGATAGATATCTGTGTCTTACAAAATGGGAATTTATGCTGCTTACACAAAGTCTGATTAATTGTGGTTTCTTCGCAGTATGGTGACAGGGTCATTTGTATTAACACGTGTACCTCCCGGGTCATGTCTCTCTGACTACACTTTGTCAGAACTTTCTGTAGCTGCCCTATCCACCATAAACCATTGTGTACCTCTGGAAAAAAGCTTTATTTTTTTGCAGCTCTTCCTAATCCTCATTGAAGTTCTTTCATCACTTGAACATATATAAGAAATCTCTTATAGGCTTAGTATATAAGGAAAGGCCACACTAACAAACTAAACAGAAGAAAAAACTGGTTGTTCATTTTAGTAGAACTGTCAACATTTTCAGATGTGATTTTTTGCAAAGACTCTTAAGTTGATTTTGCAACCTCTGATTTGTTTCTCAAACAAAATACATGCTTTTAAGTTACTAAAGTCTGTGGTAATTTAAAACAAACAAACAAACAACCCAAAGATACAGTTTTTTTTAACCAGTGTACACTGCCTCAAGACGGTAGCACTGAAAATGTGGATGCAAACAGTAGTGAAATTTGTCCTGTGCACTTTCAGACTCAAAAGAGAGACTAGTAGCAGAACCGAAATAATACATCTGAATAGCAGAACCTAACTTGGATTTTTTTTCTCCATAAAGAATACCATTGATACGTGCTCCTTTAGAAGTATGAAGTTTTTTTAAGTAATCACTTCAAAGCCAGGAGTCTGTTGTGTACACAAAGATGTCCTGAAGGTTGTGCAGTTGCTGCGAGATTGACATTTAGCTAATCTAAAACTGTTTTAAATAACTGTGATAATGATGTGATATCTGTAACAACTGGTAGGTGTTAGAAACCCTCTGGAAATTACTTGTTTGGTTTGACAGACATTTTACAAGATGTAGTTGACATCCCCACCGTCCTACAGCTGAGGAAAGCCATATGAGCCAACTTAACTTGTTTGATGTATCTGTGAAGAAAGATGGGAGATGAAGGTGCAGCAAGGATTCAGTGTAGAAAAGAAATAGAAGGAGAGGCGTAATAAATAGTCTCAGAAGTTCAGTCTTTAATTCATAAGGAAGTGCAGTGTAGTGCATACGGCATAGGATCTGGAATGGGAAGCTAATTTGTTAGGAAGAAAAAATATCAGGAAGAAAAATACTTATGAACAGGAGTGTATTACATCATGGTCAGTACTAAATAGTCAGGAGGGTAGTGTATTGCTCAGAAACCACTGGAAGTCAGCAGGTGGGACAAAAGCTCATTTAGTTCACTGCTGTAGTTCAAAATGCACAGCACTGTACTTTGTGAACTTCTGCATAACACAACCAATTCCATCTTCCAAAGCTTGTGAAAGAAAGCCTGTTGTTTTCCCACCCAGAGATAATAACAGCAATTAGCTTATTATGTTACTAGATTATAAAATTTCATTACATATCAGCATTCTATTAGTTAAGATCATCAGCAATGTTCAGTTAGTCTCTTAAGTGACCTGATCTGTTGCAGGGCACTGTTGAGTTTCTTTGAAGTAGTCTAGGACAATATTAAATTCTTAAACACATTCCTGATCCAGGCAGTCAGAAGAGGCACCTATTTCCCTTCCTAACTTACCTGTTCTACAAGACTAGGGAAGGCAGCAAAGAGGCAAAGTGCTAAGACTTGGAAGGAAACAAACAGGAACAGATCCACTAGTGCTGAGAAAGGCAGCTCTGGTAGAAAGTTTGGGAATTGTGGGAAGGGAAAGATGCTGAGGTGGAGATAATGCATTAGGAACTAAACAGGATAGAAGTCATGGGGAGGAAAAAACTTTGATCATGGGCATATCAATTCTGGAATATTAGATGGACATCAGAGTAAGACAGTGGTGTAATATGAATAAGAAGAGAAGACTGCAGTTGTAGCTGTAGAATACACTGATATGCCATCAAAAGGAGATTCAGCTAGGGAAATGGAGGAAGTAAAAGCCACACTGAAATTTTAAAACCTGAGAGAAAGAAAAATGAAGAAGGTGATGACAAAGATAAGGAAGTAGGAAGGAAACAAAACCTTATGAAGTCTGCACTGGGTTAGACCATATCACCCCATCTAGCTCAAATCTGACAGCTGACAGTAGCAGAGATTTCATAAAAAGCATATAAAAACAAACTGTGCATATAAAAATGCTCTCCCTGAATAATTGCCACTACCCGGCAATTAGTACCTTAGGGGTTTCCTGAGCCAAAGGCTGCATCCAGAGTTTGTGTCTGACAAAATGAGTTCTCACAGAAGATTTCAGAATTTGTCTAAATATGAGGGTCTTTTACTCAGAAAATTCTGAGGATGAATAAAGACATATTTATTCTGTGGTATGTTTAAAAATGTTGCAAATCAATTTACAAAAAAAAAAAAAGCAGATGAAAGGAAACTTCAGATTTGATCTCCAACTTAACAGAGCTTCATAGCTCTTAGATCCTCTTCTTAACTTGCTCTCTTATGCATTTTTCTTGTAGAAATAGGTGAAATTTTATCAAAGAGCAGATGCATGCCTGAGTTTACCAACACTATAATGACTTTCAGGGAATAAAGTTTAAACTTAAAAATAATTTAAATTGAAATATCCCAGTTCTAGTTGATGATCTTTTAGGAATGTAAGTCAAAGTAAACTCTTTTTTCAGTGTTGGCTTTCTGAGGACTTCAGATCAATTCCTGCTCACTGCACTCATACTAGAAGTTCTTAGTGATTTTTACTGAACTGTCTTCTGAAGAAAGTGACTAAGGTTTGGGCCTTTCATTACATTTTCTGCTGTATTAATTTATCAGAAATTAAATATCTCAAATTAATTACATTTTGCACCCTTGCAGTATCAGATGTCATGGTCAAAACTTGAGAAAGTAAAGCAGCGAGAAAATGAGTCAGCATGATTTTTTTCCAAAAGAAAAGAAAGGAAAAATACTTGTAACAGTAGGAGGAGGGGGAAAAAAACATGCAAATCTCTGTTTTGGAATGGGTCTGCTTTATGAGATGATAAAGACTGGTGATATTTTAGAAGTCATCAAATAGAGAGCCAGCTTTTTAGTTGAAGTACTCTAAGACTCTCAGATGTAAACAGAAAGATAACTCAGAACTGTATTTTAAGATACAGGTCTGCACAACTGTGTACACACTTTTGTAAATGTCCCTTTCATATTCTCAAGCACTTGATACGCTTACATAATGCAAGTGCTTCTGTGTGTGCTTGGCACACTGAAACCAGAACTGGCAGTATCTCTGTGACAGACTGATATATATGTTGACAGTAGCTTTTTTTTGCACAAAATTAAACTGTGTGAGAAGCTCAGGGGTGCGTGGCAACGTACATCTGTGTGAGCATAGCTTTCAAAATGGTTGTCCTCTGTTGTTCAGACTGATGTTGCAAAGTCCTGAATCTAAGAAGGAAGAAACCCGTACACAAGTATAGGCTGGGAGCCAAACACCTGGAAAGCAGCTTTGTAGAAAAGGACCTGAGTGGTTCTGGTGAACCCCAAGTTGAACATGAGCCAACACTGTTCCCTTGTGGCAAAGAGGGCCAACAGCCTCCTATGCTACTTTAGAAAGTATTGCCAGCAGGTTGAGGGAGTTGATCCTTCCCTCCTACTCAGCACAGTTGAGGCCATATCTGGAGTACTCTGCCCAGTTCTGAGCTCCCCAGTGGAAAAGAAAAAGGGGCATACCAGGGTGGGTCCAGTCAATGTCCAGGAATATGATAAAGAACATGCAACATCTGGCATACAAGGAGAGGCTGACAGAACTAGGATTGTTTAGCTTGGAGAAAAGAAGGCTTGGAAGGGGATCTTGTCAATGTGTATAAAAATACCTAATGGGATAGTGTAAAGAAGACGCAGTTAGACTCTTCTCAGTGATGTCCAGTGATAGGACAGCAGGCACAAACTGAAATACAGAAAATCTAATTTAAACATTTTTAAAACTGCTTTTTTACTGCAAGGTTGGTAGAATATTGGATCAGGTGCCCTGAAAGGTTGTGGAGTCTCCATCCTTGGAGATACTCGGAACTTAATTGGATGTGGTCCTTAGTAACCTGCTATAGCTGACACTGCTGTGAGCAGGAGGGTTGGACTAGATTAGTTCTAGATACCCCTTCTGGCCTGTGACAGAAGTCACTGTAAATCTTCTCATTAGGAAAATTCCAAGATAAAGTTTCCTTACTTGACGTTGAGGTACATCTGTTACTTTTATAAAACAGTTGTTAATGTAGCTTCTGAGTTCAAGAAAAGCTAAGGAAGTAGATCTAAAAATCACATCCTGATTGTGTTCTCATCTTTATTGCAGTGCACAGAAGTGTTATCATAGTGTTGCTTTCAGGATGTGGTTTTAGGTAGTTTCTACTTTTATTTTTCTTTGCAATCTACAGCAGATTTCTGATGTTTTCAATAAGCAATAGAGAGTAATGTCTCAGACCTAATTAATATTAAGTCAGTTCCTAAGATTATGTTAGAACATTCTACTGACACCCAATTGTGGCCAAATTTTTAGGAAACTATCTGAATTTTCCCCAAATGATGACACTTCAAAACTATTGTTTGCTTTCTAAAGCATACAAGCAAACAAAAAAAGACTGCTCCAAAATATTTTACAAATTAAGAGAGGAGGAGACTTCAGGCTTATAACTTAATAAAAGGTGCGTTAAGACAGACATAACAGAAACCACTTCAGTTGTTTAACCTCAGATGTTAAACAAGGCGCTACTGGCAGGGGGTATAGCTGAGCAGAAACACAGCTGAGTAGCAACACTTAGCTCAACAGGGAAGAATTTTTGTAATCGTGGATCAAAACCAAGGTAATGTGAGCAGATAAAGCAACAAACTGGAGCTCTGCCCAAGCTGGATACCAGTCCAGCAGCACGTTTGGAGATCTCTGTCTTCCCTAGATGCCTTCAGTCACTGCCATTGTACTCCTCTAAGCATATGTGCCAGAGTTGGGGAGAGTAATAATGTTGATCTCTGGAGTTCTGAGTTACACACACTGCTCCTTTATCCTACCTCAGTTACTGTTACCATTGTTTCAACAGCCAGATGAAATTTAAGAATAAGGTTAAGTGCTTCACAGAGTTTGTACCTTGATAACCAGAATATGGCCTAATGAGAGTGTAATTAAATATTAAAAATAATGTGATGACATGTAAGAAAACAAAAAGAGCAGTCAATATTCACTGCAAGAATCAACACCATTATACTTTATAATACCAGTGGCATAATGTCCCCTGAATTCATGCAGGGGGTTTTTGACAAAATATTGCAAACATTTAAAACAGCAAGACCTTAAAAATCCTATTAAGTACAAAATGTTGAGATTCTCTGCTTCTGAAAACTGTTGGAAATATAAAACTTGCCATTTGCATTCACAGGCATATACTAAAATAATCTCAGTAAGTTGTTCCAATCTGGCAGGCCAGATCCCACAGTTCTTACAATCATTGAATAGTACCTTACTCAGCAAGTTGTCTTGGTGACTTATCTGAGATTGTCCAAAATGAGAAAAGTCAAAGTCAGGGAGATCTTCGTCTCCCTCCAAAGAAGAGCTTTCAGGATCTGAGTTCATTACAGAACATTTTTATCATGTAAACTCTCAACCTTTACATTCAGCTTCTCTAAACATTTACTGTAACTTTCTTAAATGCCTGTAATTTTGAGCGTGTCACATTCTAAGGGCAAATTCTGACTGTGTTTGTTCCACTTTGGATTATATTCTCTGCTTTGCCAGTCATGAAGTAACTCCAGACTTACTACTGTGTATCAGAGACTGCGCCTGTTCCAGTGACTCAGATACCATTTTTGACTAATAGGAGTTGGTCTTTGGGAATTAAGCTTAGATACAGGTATTTTGTGAGCACGCACTTTGTGGACAAACTAGTGCATGAGAGTGCAGTAAGTGTACCATAGCTTACTCCTTTCTCAAGAAGATAAGATGTAAATACGTTGTTCTTGCTAGATTCCACTGTAAAAAATTCTCTAATTTTATAATCTGTGTGCATCTAAAATGATGTAAAGGGACATTAAAATGCTAAGACCGTTTTCTGTGGAACTGAATTAATGGCTTCTTTTACTGAGAATAAAATCTGTTTACTCAATTTAAGTTGCAAGTTGAAAAAGAAATCATTTAAGTCAGATACTTCAAGTTCTATTAGGCAAATTCAGAAAGCAAATAAAAAAGGAGAAAACAAGGTTACTTACTAAAGCTAGAGTTCTTAAAATAGCTAACCTCTACAGACTCATTTTTTCTTTGTACCTTTGTGTTTGTAACTGTGCTCTGAAAAGCAGTTGGGACTTGAAGATAGAAGGTATTAATATCTCCCTTTATAGATCTGTCTTTTATAACTGGAGGCCACATTTAGTAAAGAGCAAACATCCTAAAATGGAATTTAGCATTTACTTCTCTTATGTCCAAAACAGCAATTCTGAAAAGCCTGAAGGTTCTACATCTGCAGTGACACAGGGTAACTTACTTTTGTCAAAGCAGAAGAGCTTAGCACCTTGCTTAAGGGTAAACCTAATCAGCAGGCAGAAGTGTGGCATTCTGTTTTGTCCAATCTTTGACGAGCTTAATCTTGTAGGTGCTGTCAGAGCATCCTCAGAGCCTAGCACCCACTGAGAATTTTGGGCTCCTCACAAAACACAGTGGGACCTGCCACTTTCTTGTAAACCAAAGCTGAAGGTGAGTCAACTTAACTTCTAGACCACTTGGACCTCCCAGAAAAAGGCCCTGACTACAGTCTGAGGGAAGTAGAAGCTAGAAGCAGGATGGACATCATCTTTGTTAGTCACTTATTTGCCCCTTTCTTCCATCTTACACTAAACTAGGATGTTCACAGCACCTCCCAGTGCAGCACTACCACTGCTGTGACACTCAAGGACTGCATGTGCTGGTTAAGCTATATGGGTAAGCCTTCCATTTATGTGAAGAGTCCTCTTAACAGATGAGAAGCTGTGTCCCAGTCCAGCAGCCAGGGAATCTGCTCCATGTTCAAGGATCACAAGTAGGCACCTGACAGGCATAGAGCAACATAGCTTTTTCTTTGTGACATGGCCTGCAACTGTGAGGTAACTGCAGGGAAGGTGGGGACTCATTGCCGACATCTGACCCAGTGGACAGAGTATTGTGCACAAGGGAGCAAAATGGTGTAGAGGTCTGCACAGTACTTGGGTTTCAGGCAGTGCCAGTGCAGGTGAACACTGGACTGTTAAGGAACTTCCTTGGTGGTAAGGAGAACTTATATTCTACTCCTTGCTTCCATGGCTTTTTCTGAGTTTTAAGCAGATAAAACAGATAAAGGGGAGCAGAGATTCAGAACTCGCATAAATGCTGAGTATTCTTCAGCATTCTGCATTTTCAGCCTGGTGAACTGTGAATTCATCTACACAGTACCTTGGTCTATAGTTGGAGCAAGCTGCAGATTTATGGTGGTTTGGCTTCCGTTTTGGCATGCCTTTTTCATTCAGCACTCCATTCTGGGTCCCAAATGCCACCCTCGAAGAGGATACCAAAAAGTAAGGTGTTGATGTATTTTGAGTCCTTCACTTGGATGCTCTTTGCTATTCATGAGCAGCATTCCACTATATACAGTTAGATTCCAGGGAGGTTGTTTCTCTAAATTTAACTCGAGAATAATGGAGTATGCCAGCCATAGGTAAGCCTATTTATCTGTAACAATGGTTGAAATAACTACTCTGGTTTTCACCTGCTTAGAGCTCTGCAAACCTTTTAAATCAGAAATTGAAGTGAAGGAAAAGACCATATGTAGCTGAAGAGGTTTAGGGACTGAATTACTTTGGCAGAGTTGCTTTAGAAGTGCTGCAGCATCAAAGCTGACCTTGCTCAGAAAATACAGTGTCTCTGCAATGTCATAGTTTAACCCTGGCTGGCAAATAAGCACCATACAGTGCTCGCTCGCTCGCTCCCCACAGTGGGACAGAGGAGAGAATCAGGAGGGTAAAAGTGAGAAAATTTGGTTGAGATAAAGACAGTTGAATAGGTTAAGCAAAAGCCATGCAAACAAACGAGAAATTCATTCACTACTTCCCACTGGCAGGCAGGTGTTCAGCCATCCCCAGGAAAGAGGGGCTCCATCATGCATAGCAGCTACTTGGGAAGACAAATGCCATCACTCTAACATCCTTCCCTTCCTCCTTCTTCCCTTAGGTTTATATGCTGAGCATGATGCTGTATGGCGTGGAGTATCTCTTTGGTCATTTGGGGTCACCTGTCCCAGCTGTGTCCCCTCCCAACTTCTTGTGCTCCCCCAGCCTCCTTGTTGGCAAGGCAGTACAAGAAGCTGAGAAGTTCTTGACTTGGTGTAAGCACTGCTCAGCAGTAACTAAAATTTCAGTGTGTTATCAACGTTCTTCTTATCCTAAATCCAAAACACAGTGTTATACCAGCTACGACAAATAAAATTAACTGTGACCCAGCTGAAATCAGGACATGAAAGCATTCTCTGACTTCATGCCCTTCTCTTGCCCCATTTTGTCCTTCCTGCTGTCACTGTTGGACATAAAAACCTTTTTAAGACTTCTTTTATAAAAGCAATTCTCTTGGGGAATAATCAGACAGAGAATCCAGCTGTTAGGTACATCCCTGGAAGCAGGAACTGTGGGAATATTGAAAAGCCTACAAAACTGAATTTTTGACTCTTTTTTGACAGTTGCTGTTAATTCTGCTTCACTGCAAATTTTCTCATACCCTCTTCTCCCTTTGTCCTGGTTTTTCCTAGGATAGGCTTAATTTTCTTCTTAGTAGCTAGGAAGCACTGTGTTTTGGTGTCAGTGAGGATTGTTATGAGAACAATGTCGATAACTGCAAGGACACCGTGTTTGGGCAGTTTCCATGAACAGAGGACTGGAAGGGAGGAGTGGAGAAGGAAACTGTAGTAGTTAGTAAAGCCCAGAACTGACAGTTGGATATGCCAGTAAGATATTCCAGATCATATTACGTTGTGTTTAGTGTATTAACGAGGGCTGACTGGAAAGAGGGGGATTCTGTCAGGAATTGCTCAGGCTCATTTTTTCTGGGATTGCGATTTCAGTTTCGGGGTTCCTTGTCGCTCCTCCAGGATCGTTATCAGCGGGTGGTAAGCAGTTGTACTGTGCATCACTCATATATATATAGCTGTTATCATCGTTATTATAATTACTAGAATTTTACTTTACTCTAATTATTAAATTGTCCTTATCTCAACCTGCAAGTCTCCTCACCTTTACCCCTCCAATTCTCTTCCTGATTCCCTGGGTGGGCGGGGGGAAGACGCTGCGAGTGGCTGTGTCTTGTTTGGCTGCCAGTTAAGTTAAACTTTCACACGCTTGTCATCCCTTTTCTTCAGTGTTTCTGTTTCTTGCCTTTTTTTCCTCGTAGCCCATCTCCAAGCAGTAATTAAATTAATATCAAATTTGCTGCTGCCATATTTGCTATTTGGAAACTCTTTAGGACAGAGACCTCAATGTACTTACAGCAAGCCTACTGGAATCCACTTACCTTTAGATCTGTGGCATTGCTGTAATGAATAATTGGCCTTTCAATACTTAAAGGGGGCCTATTAGAAGGATGGGGTGAAACTTTTTAGCAGAGCCTGTTGTGTTAGGACAAGGGGACATGTTTTTAAACTAAAAGAGGGTAGATTCAGACTAGATAGAAGAAGTTTTTTACAATGAGGGTGGTGAGACACTGGCACAGGTGGCCCAGAGAGCTGGTAGAAGCCCCATCCCAGGAAGTGTTCAAGGTCACGCTCCATGGGGCTCTGAGCAACCTGATCTAGTTGAAGATGTCCCTGCTCACTTCTGGGGGGTTGGACTAGATGACCTTTAAAGGCCCCATCCAACACAAACCATTCTATGATTCTGTGATTCTAAACATTAACAACAATAATGAATGTTTTGAATTTTTTTTTTATGTTTTGGGAAGTGTTTAAAATCTCTCATTCAAACTCTGACAGATGTTTTAGGTGAATCACTTATTAAATATGTGTACTAGTACACCTTACTATCTCTGAAATATACTGTGTATATTATTTAATGCTTTTATATCATATTTCAGTCTTTCAGTAGTTCTCAACATTCTGAAACATCTTTCTCTAATTAGAAAAAACAATTTTGATTCTTTGCCCCTCACTGAAATCAGCCAGTGCAGTTGCTGAGTGAATTGAACAGGACATGCAATAAAGTGCACATCCTTCTCACAGCCCCCTGTCCTGTTGTGGCCTTTTAATTAATAGACTTCCTGCAGAGTAATCTAAGAAAATACTTTGTATTTGTCATGAGCTTTGGTGCATGGAGATTTGCTCTAGTAACATGTTGAGTACCAAATGATAAAGGATAACTGCTTTCAAACAGCGTCATCAGTAACTTGCAAGATCAGTCTCCAACCAAGGGAGATCTCATATCTGTCAGGCTTACACAGAAAAAATTCCAGCTAAATCAGAATTATTTTTTATAATTGCTTTATAGTTCTGTTTGATAACAGTTAAATATTTGAAACCATTATCTGGGCATTAAGGTCTCATCTGAACAAAGCATTAAATTGAGCGTTCCTTAATCAGGAATCCTTCCAGTACTATCAATTAAGTTGTGCTTAAATTCATGTTTGAAAATTAAACATATAATTAATTGCTGGCGATTATTGAATACTATTTCCTCTTTGCTGGGTACATTTGCAGATCTGTGTTTAGATTTTCTATGTAAGTTTTAACTATAAGAGCAATAATACACCAGTTATTTGCATATGAACAATTATTCACTGTAGTTCTTCCTTTTCTCTCTTATGTTCCATTTTTTACCTTGCTATTCTTATCTTTCATATAAATACTTTCTGCATGAACATTTCCTGTCAGCACAGAAATTTGGTTTAAAAATTCAAATACTGTCATACTGTATTAAGGTATATGCTCAAACTTGTTGAAGAAACTGCGTTCCCATTGCAGAAGAAAACAAGCTTGCATTTATTGGGTGAGCAAAGAAAAGCTAACACTTTGTATCTCTGTTTGTCATGGCAAGACAGTTGCAAAGCAACTGTTGGTCAGCATGGCAAATGGTTAAGTGGCAAAATACTTGTGAGTGCCTCGTTTATACAGCAGCTTCCAATTATTCCCATAAGTTCTGGAGCTGTTATTGTGGTGAAGCAGAGCTACCCACCCATATGCATTTACATCCCCTTCTGAAAAACCCCAATGCCAGCAAACAGCAATCGATGCTTTGGGGACAGCATGACAACTGCGACCACAGCCTTGTACATTGGGTGAGCAATGTGATGCTGGGTGCTGAGGAAGCACTCCCTTCATGAAGGCTGAAGAACACCCGGGCCCCACAGTCATGGAGATTCCAAAGTCTGGTCATTTAATTTAGCTGCTACCCAAAGTAGTGTGTATACAGCCTTGCTATCCATTTTACATCATTCAAGACATGGACATTAGCAGTATGTGCCTGCAGCTGCTACTACAGGATACTGAATGCCCAAGGAAAATTTTGTGGAGGCATCCTTGCATCCGAAGCAGAAATAGGTGTTGCAAAGAGGAAAAAAAGTAACACCAGTTTACAAAGTCAAGTGGAGACTACAGCAGGATTCAAAAATCTGAAGTTAAAAAAAAAAAAAAAGGAAAATTCTTTATGCTAAAATACTGCTTCCTGAACACATTTTATCCACAGATGGTTTTAAAAATTTATTTCTCCATATATGAATTTAAACATTTCAGGAAGCAAATCTATTTCTTCTCTCTCTCTCTCTTTTTTGACACATTTGAGTTTTCTCCCAGTCTCTCAGCTGTGATTTTTAGCTTAACTACTCATACAGATTTGTTCTGTGAATTATGTGGTGGCACTGTGTGAGATACTTCTGCTGACACTATACTGCAGTTTCTTTTTCATTTAGAATACTTTTATGTGGAGATATTTGGATATTTGATTTGAAAAGATAAAAAAATACTCCAGGGAATATGAATGACCTGTTCAAACCATTCCTTAGAAGCACTTGATACATCCAGAATCCCAACTACTACCTTATTGTGAGCAAGCTAGTAATCGTCTGCTTGGTGAACTATTTTCTTTCCACCTTAGAACCGGAGCAGTCACTATTTGACTAAAAGAAAAAAAAAGGATTATGAGAATGTATGGATCTTTTCAGTTGTTAATTTGTTAATTGTTAATGCGATATAGCTCTTACCCAAATCCCAGTGAGGCTTACAGAACATTTTCTTGCTAGTTTCAATAGTCCTTAGACCAAAGTGCTTTGCTATTTTTAAGGAAATGGAAATACATTGTTCCTTACTGCTTCTGATTTTACCATCTCTTCATATATGCTCTGTTTTTCTCATTTTGAACTATGGAAAACCAGAAGTCTAAGCTACAAACAGATAACAGGTATCCAGATCACACAAGCACTTGATGGAATGCCCGTTGAAAAACTTTTTAAATTGAAATTTATATTCAAAGTAGGTACTAGGAACAGAAAAAAATGGAAAAAAGAAGCCACAAATCAAAGCACTCATCTAGTTTAGTGTTCTGTGGATGGTCAACAGCAGATGGCATCACTTGCCTGCAGCAGAGTTCCTTCTAAATCCTGTGTGTTAGTGGTTTGTTGTGACCTAGATCGTACAGCACCAAATACCTGAAGCATTTCATTCATTTTCAAGTCTTTATGGGAAGTCTGACCCTATTTCTCCACACAAATCAGAAAAAAATTCATAGATCATCCCACATGAGACACTTGTTTTGATAGTTTTCAGACATTCTCTTTCCAACTGTTAACTGAAGGAACTACACAGGAATGTAGGTATCAGTTCTTACCATTTAAATTTTTTGGACTTTTGAAAGATAGAGTTTATAAATCATTTATTAATGAGTAGTATGTGATTAAGGAATATTTTAAAGAGCTTAGAAGCTTAAATAAAGTCACAGGGGAAATCCATAGGCAGTATGATTCTGCAGTCAGGTTATAAAAGGCAATATGGAGGTATACAGGTCTTGAACCTGTTGACTGGTACAGACATGTCTGTGCCCTCACTACTCGTTTTTCAGAGAAATTCATTTGAGAACAAGTTGCAGATGGTGACAAGGCAGCATGCTGTATAGGAATTTCTTTGGAAAACTTAGAAGTTGTCGCATATACAACTAATCTAACTGCCTCCTTGGTTAACACAGATCTTGTCTGGAAGGTCCGTGTTGTGGTTTGGATTTATCTATTATTTACTAGTGTCTATCATAAAATTTGAGGCAGTAAGGCTGGGAGATTTTTGTCTAGTTGAAGCTAGGGCTAAGCAAGGCTGACTTGAGAGGTCACTCAGAGTTTTCTTTCACCTAACCTGACATCACCACTTCTCAACAGGGAGCATGATGTGCAGAGGGAAAGGCCTTGTTCAGCTCATCTTTGGCTAGTGCAGAGGTCTTATGGATTTCCCCAAATAAAGGCAGTGGACAGCCAGCTGAAGGAAAGAATAATGGAAAGGGAACTTATAGTTGGTTTCTGCAAAGATTTTGTGATCAAGCCTTTCATTTTTGTATTTAAAATCTTACAGTAAGTCAAAAACATAATTAAAGACACATGTGCAGTTTCACTTGGAATTCTGAGTGCTTAGAAGTATCCTGTCAGGATTTTAATCTCAGCTAGTTTGGTGGTTTAGCCTTGGCCAACAGCCAAGCTGCTACACAACTGCTTGCTCGCTCACTCCTCAGCAGGACATGGGGAGAAAACAAGAAGAACAGGAATGAGAAAGCTGAGGTCGGGGCGGATAAAGACAGAGATATTGCTTACCAACTGCTGTTGTGGGCAGAGCAGGCTTGACTTGGGGAAGATTAACCTAATTTATTTCAAATTCAAACATAAATAATTACTAATTTGGGTAATGGGATGCAGAAAGATAAACATTAAAATAACACCTTTTCTCCCCACTTCCCTATGTTCAACTTCCCTCTGGACACCTCTGCCTATCTCCTGAACAGTGCAGGAAGGACGGGGAATGGGGGTTACAGTCAGTCTGTAACAGTTCCGCTTCACCTCTCCTTTCTCCTCACACTTTTCCTCTGCTCCAGCGTGGGCTCCTCCACAGGCTGCAGACCCGTCAGGAAAACCTGTGCCAGTATAGGCTCTCCACAGGTGGCAGTTCCTTCAGGAGTATCCATCTGCTCCAGTGTGTTGTTCTCTGCAGGCTGCAGGGAATGTCTGGTCTGTCATGGAGAACCTCCTCCTTTCTATGACCTTGATGTTCCCTTTTTTATTTTTCACTCTTTTTGTTCACTCTTCCTCTCTTCCTGTGGCATTTTCTGCCCTTTACTAAAATAAGTTTTCAAAGAGGTGCCACATACGTGCCTGATGGGCTCAGGTGTGTCCTGCCATGGGTCCCCTGTGAAGCTGCAGGAACTGGCTAGAACTGGCTGTCTCCAGCACCGGGCAGCCCCTCACCACCTCCCACAGAAGGAGAAGGCACCCTCTAGCCCTTACCCCTACCAAAACCGTGGCACCTGCACCCAGTACACCTAGTCTTACCTCAAGTGGAGTGAGTTTGAATAACATTTCTTCCATTAGTGCTGTTTTACTCAAGTCCAAGAAGTTTTACCAAGTGATCATAATTGGTGTTGTCCTCTAGTGGAATAGTTTGGATAGTCCTCTTGTAATTTACTTCTTGCCCACTCAGCCAGTAAAATTAACTTCTGAGGGAACAAATCTAGAAAATTCTGTGATTCTGATAGTTTCAAAAAGTGTTTTCTGGCTAACACCTGCCAATACTGAATTTGCTGCTAAGTACATGAATAGCTCTTAAAAACATTGTGTGATACTTGTTCTCCTGATAACATAAAATCAGGGGTGTGGAAGAATCACAATGTTAATTAATTGGTAATTAATTAATGCATTTTAAAGCTAAGTTTACTGCATCTGTAGAAATTATCTCATATAGTGAGTTACCGAAAGAATTTTATAACTTTAACATTAAAAAAAAACCTGAAAGACTTCAGTAATATAAGTGATGCTTTTATTTTTTTCCTTTGGATATATTTTTGTAAGAGTAGAGCCTGCCAGAAAAAGGAAACAGCATGTTCAAAATGACTGTCATTTGCAGACCATACATGGCCCTTGGTTTATCAAATAACCTTTGTGGAAGTCAGTGAGATTTTCTTGAATGGATAAGAAAAGTATATTTCCTACTGTTGTAGTTGTAGCTAAATTGTTTTATCATGGAACTGTCTAAACTGCCATCACCTTGGGAGTTAGAAATGTCTCTATAGTATGAGTCACTGCACTGTGTTTTTGTTCTGCTTTTGTTATATACTCAGATTGACTCCATTAGCCTTATCAGAGTATTTGGAAATGTACACTGGTGGGACTAAACAAAATCTGATCACATGTCTTCTGTTATTGAGTGCAGTTGTAACTGCTTCAAAACAACAATGTGATTTAATAAAAACAACATTGTAGCCGTTTATGGGTCTACTAGAAAGGACTAGCCCTGTTTTTTCTCTGGCTGGACTGGGAAGTTGAGTGGCAGTTGTATCACTAGTATTACAGCACATTTGTAGAGAACAAAAAGTGAACACGTGATACTGAATCTGAGTGATACTGATACTTAAATGTTGTGTGAAGCACATACATTTTAAAAAAATTACACCAGCAGAAAGGAGGAGCTCAAATAAGAATGTTTCTCAAGATCTATTTAGAAGAAAATACTGTTGTTGGATGACTTTTCTACTTACATTCAAAATGAATCAGCAGGTTTTTTGTTACCTTTAAAGATGAATAGTTAAGTGTAAATGATGTGTTTAAGATAGAGAAGCAGAGACAGGTTTAGTAGGCTGTTACACCTGAGCCATGATCAGAGGGGCCTCTTGCCCTCAGTATCTAAGGGAATTAAGCTTAAATCCTCTGCAGTATTTGTCACATTTTTAATTCTAGCAGAAGAACCATAATGTCAGGTAGACTTTGTTTCCAGATCGTCTTTGTAGCTGCTGTGTATTTCTCAACTGCAGTGTCTCCGATACTAAATTAAAAGGCAATCTACAGGGTAATATTTGTGGGTAGTGATTTTCTTCAGCTTATCAAGACAATTTATGTTCCTTTTCATGGGAAGTACATATTTGGGACATAAGGCAGAATTTGATGAATTCATTTTCACTTCTGATTTGCCAAAGGTATATTTTCCTTTAGCTTTTGAAGACAAGCAGTCTTCATTATATGTCTAGATAGTTCTTTCAGCTCATAATATTTTAGATCTATTGAGACTGTTTATAAAATGTTATTTTTCCTTAGAGTTAAGCATAGAATTTGTCAAAACAATACTTTTACAAAAAGGTGTATCAAACCCTTCATGTAACTTAGCTACTCTTTTAACCAGAGATAATACAGCAGTATGTATTTTTAAATGTTGATAGTAAAAGAAATGCTGTTCTGCTGTAAATGTATGACTAAAATTTTAAAGTTAAATTCAGAATTAGGCCATAGTCTTTGTTCAGTTTTAGTAGTCTTAAGATTCACAAATTTCAATGGAACTATGAATGCTGGACATGAATGGGAATTCAGGAAAACCTGAAGGTGTTTTTCAGTTGTAACCAACATTTTGGCAGTACAATAAAATAATCTATCAACTATTTGGTAAAAATATCAAGATTTTCAATGGAATATTCACTCTTTACCTTTTCCTGATAAGTAGGGGCATTTTAATCGTGTTTAGTCTTGTATTTTAAAATTGTTATCCAAAGAGCTGCGTTTGTTCACCTTTCTTACATACACCAGATATTACATGGTTGGTATAAGAGCTCCCTCTATCGGCTTTGTTTTAAATATCGGTGTATGAAAATAGAGGAAAGTCTGTTCCACCTCTTGTCAGTGCTTCATGAATATATTCAGTTGAACAACATGCCTGATTTTTAAAAAGCAGGATTTTATGGAAAGAAAACCATTGATTTTACCAGTTGTTAAAGTATAAAAAGGTAATGTTATAGATTTAAGTTGTATTTACAAAAATTTACACTTTTAATAGCAGCCTGATAAACAGCATAATACAAAGGCATAAAGAAGCATTTCCTCTATTGTAACTACTTTTAATACATATAGGTCTCAGAGCTCTCAAACTGCAGAAGTATGGCTTACACAGTAGTATAAGTTTTCTATCAACTGAGTAGTATTCACATCTTTGAATAAGGACTTCTACCCTTTATGGCACCCTGGTGGTACAGAATTCATGTGACAACTACAGAAATTGCTATTAAGGGAGGGACAGGATACTTGAAACTATTTAATATACAGCTACCAGCATAATTTGGCAGAGCAAGAAAAAAGGAAAATCAAAGCCAAATGATCTGCCAGTTTTCCCTAGACATCAACCAGGGTTTCTAAGTCAAGTAAGTAATGCTACAGACCTCATGATGGGAAATGTTGGTGGTGGTGGTAATAAGCTAACCATCTGGCTTACTTCAATACAGTTTTTATTATTAAAAACAAAACAAAACAAAACAAAACTCTGTAGGAAGGAACCCATTCTCTTAATTCTATTTGAAAATCAAAGCCTACTGTTTTCTAGTGAAGATCAGGCAGGAGTGAAGCCTGACAGTTTTTAAGCAGTATGCCAGCTTTTGTGGATGTATAAACTTTTAACTTACGTGCAAAATATTTGCATAAGCACATGTACACCCGTCTTGCCATTTCCCCTTCTTCATGTATGGGAACATGTGTGTTTTGCCACTTAACTGGCAAGTCAAGAGGCTTTCTCAGATCAGTAGAATTCCATAAATTCAATCTTTAGTCCCTTCTTATGTGGGCCATTCATTGTGTTCATCTTGTGAAAGGCAGCAGTGCTCCACTGTCAGATGAAGTGTCTCCAAGAAGTCACAGCCTCTGTATCCAGATCCTGTTGAGGTTATCAGTACCTCTTTGTCTTACCTGAGTGGGTAGGGAGAAGCAAGAAAATTTCTGCTGCACAATGGATGTAGGAAACAAGCACAGTCCTGTTCACAGCCTTGTGGCAGCTGTACTCGGAATCCAGCAATGAGGAACTGGTCTTTGGCTCATGGGCAGATGCTGAGCGCTGTGCAAGCTCTCTTATGTACAGCTGCACATCAGCTACTAAACAGCTCTGTTCAGAATGAGATTGAGCACAGTAGTTTTATGACATTGTGTTATATGAGATTTCTCTTGAATAACTAAATGGTCTTTATAAAGAAATTAGCTGGACTAACTGAAACAGAGGTAGCTGACTTTAGAGGGTAATAATACAAGTTTGCATGAACTTTTTATTTGTAAATACGTATGAATTTGCTATATAGCTATTTAATAATAAACATACAATAATCAGCATTCTGAAAGTTATGTCTGTACTAGACCCCTGTTCAACATTCCTCATGGCATGACACTGAACATCTAGAAATAGAGAATTACTGAAAGAAGTTAAATTGGTCACACTTTAAAGGGAAATTTTAAGCCCACTACATAGAATGTACTTCAAGGATTATAAAAGGGATCATCATGTGCATTGTCATCAGAACATGTGGCTTTCAGAGGTGAAAAAAGCCACATGGTGGCCTATAGACATGCATAGGAGAAAATTGTTTGGTTCAAGCTAATGGAATTCTTGTGGTCATTATTGCAATTGAATACTAATTAAACAGTTTGGGACAATCAGTGAGGGTAGTGGCCTAGAAATAATTCTCATTGTATAAACTTTGGATAATTAAAAATATTTTTGTTGGATGTCACTGCTGTTAGTCTGGATTTGCAAATGAGAGGAGAATTTTGCCTTCGGTCCAATTACAGATGCTCCATATTCTTGAAAAAACAAGACTGAGTCAGAACATGCATGTATCGTAGATGTTTCTAGTTCTTATTCTCATGCTATTCGTAAATACAGTTTACAAGAAAAAAATATTAGATTTACAAAAGCAAAAAAATCAATTGAAATACCTTTTACTGTGCTTTCCAATTACTCTTCCAGCTCATTTGTGAATAGGAAGCCACTGACAAATTCAAATTGTTTTATGAGCCAATCATGTTGTACTTAACCACTGCTTTCTTAATCTGCACAATTAAAAAAATTGTCAGTAAGACCAAAAAGGTTTTAAAGAAATGTTTTCACCATTTTTACTTCTTAGAAATTAAATAGCTGTATGAGGAAAATACTGTTTTATTACACCTGTGTGCAAACTTTCAATCTTCTTGCCAGTGAGAGCTAGAAAGGGAGAAATACATTCAACACCATAAATAAAGTTCCTGTAGTGGCCATGGCTTCAAAATCTAAGGATTTCTAACAGCTGAAAAATTGTGGAGAAAAATAGGACAACTATAATCCAATTTTATCTAAATATGCTACCAGGAAATTATCTTCTCATTGTGTAAGTTTCCATACTCTTAGTGATAGACTTGTAGTTAAAGAATCCTACCTTTCAGAAGAGCTAGACAGAGTAGGCTTTACTTGCATAAGAGAGTGGAGTAGATTTGTATCTCCCTATCAGAAAGAGCTCTCATCACTGAGCAGGTAAAGGTCATTGTTACCATCTGTTACCAGCTTTGTTTTTTGCAGGTTCCACTTTGCACATGAACATTTATGGGGCAGTGCCCTGCAGGTGGAATAGGCAAATCAGTGACTCTTTTATCCATTACTAGTTGTGTAACTGTTCATCTTCAGGATAGAGGATACCCTGCTCAGAAAGAAAAGTTTAGGGATCTACGAAACTCATGCAGAAATTAAATGTGCTTGTGTGGGCGGCTCCAGGACTTAGTTATTCCCTGAAATAAGCAATAATTTTGCAGAGCTAAATTTTGGACCTGGGTGCTAAATATGGTGAGTAAATGGAATTCGACACTGCTAAATCTTTTTGTAATCCCTCTGTTGGTAAGGTTAGCTCAAAGGAAATTATTGTATATATGCTTATGAGGAAACAAGCTGCAACAGTAAGTCATGCGTGTGATGGGTAGGAAAAAAAAGCTGTATCTCCATCTACTGCAGTAATTGCGTGATGCCCAACTTGAGAATAGTTTTCAGTGCACATTTAAGAATATATGACACCAAGGGGTATAAAAAATCTCATCTATAAGCTAAAAGGTAGGACAAATCAGGATAGTAGAAGCCTCCAAGAGGCCATATATGGTCTATATATGTATCACATGGTTCTTAAATTTAGCTATCAGAGAAATAAAACCAGGTATGTAAGACCCAAAATTCAGAAAGTTAAAATAGTGTTCCAGAGGAAGAAAATGTGGTGTGCTGTACTTTTGCTGTATTTTGGCTAGTTGCTTGTTCATGGTGTACTTGGTTAGACAAATTCTGTCAGGTTACATTTACTCCTGAGAACGCCTCTTACATCAAACATCAGAATCCTATTCTGCTCTAAGACTCATCCAATTTTGTAGCAACTCTTTTAGAGAAAATTTTGAAATCATTAAGAGGAGTACATGCAAAATGAAGGACTAGATGCTGGTCTTGAAAATGCTGGTATGATTTAGAAATAATAGCCTGCTTCTGAAGAACGTTTCCTGATGTATACTGAAACAAATTCAGTTTATAGCTGGGCTATATGTGTTTTGTCTTCTTTGATTAATACCAATATGATTACATTAAAAACCCCTCTTGCCATCTGCCAATTTTAAAAGAAATGCTGTTTAAATCATGGTCATTGTTATGAAGAGAGAACAGTCCATTTCTAATCAACTAAATGATCACAGATCTAACAGCTGCAATTCATATAACAAATACGTTTTTAAAAAATGAAAGAGACAGCTAACACGACTGTGGAGAATGTTAAGATTTGACTCTTGTTAAACCATAGATACTATGGAATAATGCAAGATAAAAAATGCTAGATACTTGCTGCAAGGTAAGAAAGTGTAAAATATTGTAATATACAAAGTGGAACAACTAAGTGCCTGAGGAGTCTGCAATTAAGTACAGTTTTTAAAAAATAAAATTCAGTGTATCCCAAAATAATTTTGTCTGTGTGTTGTAATGTTCTGTGTCTTCTAAATGTGAATTTCAGCATTTCACAATTTGCTATACTACTCCTTATGGAGTCACTAAAAATAGTTCCTATCCTTTGAAAAGAATGTGAGATTTCAACACTGATCCATTTCTGGGAAATATGTGTTTCATGTGCAGTTAAGGGCTTGACTCTGAATGAACAAAAAAATTCTATCAAGTAGCTAATATTTCTGGAAAATTATTCAGGGTCTTAAGGCTATCAAATATTTTCTGAGTCTGAATCACTGAGAATAGGAAGAAATATTATAGTCATCTTCAGAGTACTGGGGATGAACGTTTTTTGTTCTGCCACTATAGCTTTATTCTATATTTATGATAGATGCAGGAAATACCATACCATGCATGGTATAATTTTTCAACAAACACAGACTTCATTTAAAAAGTAGAAAAGTAGATGTGGCTTAAGAGAAATGCACATATTATAGTCTAGTCAAAAGAAATAAAGTTCCTAGGATGGACAGGTTTATTTTCATGTGTATGGTATTGCTCCTGAAGTAACACAGACCACAGCAGTTGTAATTTGTGCTCCAGTCTTTTCCTGCCTTTCTGAGGAGGTCTGCTTTGTAATGGACTGGCAGGTGGGACCGATCTTTCCTTTGTCCCTTCTAAGTCCAGCATTATTTCTTTTCAGTCTTCAGTCTTTTCCAACTTTGTTTATTTTTTTCTTTTTTTTGTCTGCATTTTTTGCTTGTTTAAGCATTCATTCTTGATTGTGCAGCTTACTACTGTGATTCTTACCAGTTTTCATTAGCATGTATAAACACCAGTAGTTTTCCTTCACATGCTGTGGAAGCACTAAGGTTGCTCTTTACTTTTAGGAAGGTTCTTACCAATTCTGTTAAACCTTCATGATCCCATCTGGTTTCTTATGTCACTTGGAGGGACAGGAACAATTGAGAACCTTGGAAAACCACACAGTTTCTTCCTTATTGGAGGCACATTGTGGCAAGTCTTTCCATGAAATATTCCTTTGAGATTGCTTCTTTCTCCTTCCCACTGAGCCACATGCATAAAGACCTACCTTATACTCACCCTATTTTCTTACCGTAGGATATGAGTACATATATTCTTCCTTGTTGTCACTGAAATCATGCTTTCTAGGCAATGTGTGGTCTCCTTTGTTAGAAATAATGGTGAATCTCAAATACAAGAATTAACAGGTTTTAGTACACAGTATTCATTTGAACTGAACTTCAGTAAGATTGTATCAGCACAGACTGGTAGAATTTTCCCCAAAACAGAGTTTTTAAGCTTTGTTCATGACAAAAGAGCTGGATTTAACATTTTGACTGGACTCTGGATCTGGGTATAAATAATGACCTCTTACCTTAGGTCAGAAAGAACCTATTTAAACCTAATTTAAACAGTCATTATCTGGTGTAGGTCTCAAAGCCTTTGGCCTAGATTGATATTAAGAAATTATTTGACCATAGCAACCCAGTCTAGTGTTGCTGCAAATAATTTATCAGGTAAGTTGTTTTCATTCCCCTGAGGAAATTTACAAGTCCAATTTTATTTCATATACAGGAGGGTATTTGTAAGCATCAGTTTAACCACAGGAAATTCAATCACTGTGAATAATGCTAGCAATCTTTTTATTGTGAAAGCTTCATTTATATTATTCATAGTCTAGAAATCTGAAAGCATGCTGAATTTTTTTTTTCTTTTTCCAATTTCTTAGCTGTAGTATTCAGAAATGCCATTAGATTCAGATTATTTAGAAAAGCAGATTCCTCTAGTTGTTTTAAATTCCAGTTTTGGGGGTTATCTTACCATTTAACATCACTATGTAGCAAACTAATAGCAAGAATGTCTGAACTTGCAATGGCTGAAATCCTGACTCTTCAATCTTATCACTTACTGCACTATTGAAGGAGCATTGAAAACCTGATTCTCTGGTATGGCTGGGTAAATAACTTTGTTAGCATTCACAGAAACAGTTAAGTTTATTAAAAAGTATGTTTACACCCATACAGCATTCTCAGCCTACAAAAGTGAGATTTAATGTCTGATTTTACAGCCAGGCATGAGAATTCATTCCTGGATCTGGGTAAATTATTTTCATGTCATAAGCAATTAATTTGAGATGTAGGATTACTCTTTATTACTTTTTTGGTTGCTTTCAAGATTGTTATTACTTTTCTGAAAAAATTCTTGAACATCCTGTTCTCTTCACAGTGCAGTATCACATGACTATTAATTTAAACACAGGGAAAAAATAAATTAATGCAGAAAATATAGAACCAGAAGACTACAACTGACTTGTTTCTGATGAGATTGCCTTCAAAGTAGGTTGATTATACCTGATCCAGGATTTGTAATGTGAACAGTGACTGTGAAAGTGTCCCTGCAATCTCCTGCATCTGTGCCAGAAACAAGGGTAACTGAAACTGGATGGCAAAAGAACCCTTCAGTCTACCAGAAAATAATTATCCGCAGCTTTTAAACAGGAGAAGAGATCTCAGTCACTTCCTTACTCCTTTTCCAAAGATATACAGAAAATAAAATAAGGACATGCAGTGCTACCAGGACAACCCATGTTTAGCTGTTTTAAACCCAGAGCTTTGTAGACCGAAAGAATTGTTTGTAAATACAGTTTGGTGTAAACACCAAACACGTTTTTATCATACACGTATAGCTTAAGAGTTTATGAAGCAGATTATGATGTGGTTGTTTTCAGCAGTAGGGAAGTGGATTTTATGACCCTTCATCCTTCCAGTCCCATTCCTAACTAAAATTTTTCTTTTTTACAGCCCAGAAGATGGTGAAATTCATCCTGAAATCTGTAGACTATACATCCAGTTGCAGTGTTGCTTAGAAATGTACACAACAGAAATGCTTAAGTCCATATGTCTGCTAGGATCACTGCAGTTTCATCGGAAAGGTATTGAATTGCACAAATATACAGATGCTGATTTAAAAAAAAAACAACAGTTTTTTGGGGCATGCGTGGGTATTCATGAAAAACAAAGCACCAAACTGTAAAGTGAACTATACCACTGAAGCTTTTCAGCTACTGATAAAAAGCTGTATTTCTATTTCGTTATCATCATTTACGGAAGTGTGTCATACCAGGCATGTATCACTAATGTCCTTCTAGTTCAGAAGTCTTCTTAGGAGTAGATCAAAAGTTCTAGCTGTCATTACTCAGATCAGTGAGCGAACTATCATAGTCATTTTGTTAGAGATAGTTGTTGGGTGTGATACTTGAAGGCAAGTGTTTAGTGGAGAAACATGGCATGATTTTAGTACTAAACTGATCCCTTACTATCCCTGTTGCTACTTATCCAGCAATGCCATCTTAGAGCAAAAGAGAGATAAATATGGTTAAACAGCTGTCCACCTTTGTAAAACTAGATGCTATATTCAGAACCAAAATCTACCTCATAGAGTATTTTTACACATAAAGGAGATGTCTTTGCTTCAGTGAAAATGCACCTCTCTAATGATTTCATATTTGATTAGCTGCCTACCAAAAGGAAGATGTAGAAATGCAGGTAATTCACTGAATAGGTTACTTAGTAACCTCATTGCTCAGTGATGGCATGCACTGATTGGGATCGTATCTGTGCTAATTGTAACTACTCTTTCCCCAGATAATATCTCAGTAGCATATACTAGGTAAAGACAAGACAAAGTTCTGCAGTGTACTGTAATGAACCTTATATATTTCCTGTCATGCTGAAAGATGCTATAATGTATTTTTCACATCTAGCTCTAGGATACAGCTAAAGCCAGTGATATTTTTATTAAAATAAGAATTAGAGTTTTATAACTGCTCAGTTGAGCTTCTCAGTGATTTTTTTTCAAGTCAAAAAGAAATCTATAAAATAGGAAGAGACAGAATGAACAGAGCCGTCGTGTAACAGGATTCCAGTAGCTGCTAAAATGAATCTTTTTTTTTTTTTTTTTTTAAGAGGGATTGTTTTACATTTCCTAGCATTGGCTACCGTTGTCAAACTGTAACTGCAGAGAGTAGCTTGAGGTAACCTGAATGTCTTGTTTCTTCCTTTTTCCTCTGGATGGAATCTACGTTAATGACTTAAACTAAACATCAAGCTATTAGATGTCTAAAGTTGAATAAGATGGCTTACAGCATTATAGTGTGTGCCAGCTTAGCTCCTGTCTGGCAGTGCTTTTGATATACCTTGATTCCTCATCTCACCATAGAGGAAGTCATGGTAGCTGTTCTGCCATTGCTAAATAGAGTAATTTTTGTCCTGTATCCATATAGAGATAACCACAGTAAGTTGGCTCCAAGTTTCTGTGACATTCTTTGAGGAAAATTCACAATAGGCAAAATTTATATAATCACAGGGGTTCAAATAATTTGAATTTTGGAACTTAGCCAATAGAACTTTGCTCTTGTATATTAAATACTTGGTATTTACAAAACCTAGAAGTATTGTAAAGCCATCAGAAACAAGGGAAATTCCAGTTATGTGTTGAGTATTTTCCACAATAAAGGTAGTCTTGTACTAGAACAGGCACCCAAAGAGGTCGTGAAATCTCCATCCATGAAGATACTGATAACTCAAGTAGCCCTGAGCAATCTGATTCAAGTTGGCCCTGATTTCAGTAGGGTGTTAGACTAGATGACCTTGCAACCTATTTATTCTATGTTCTGCCAAAACATATTATTTTCCAAGGAGTAGAATGAACCCTTCTTTAATTTCTTTTCTTATGGAGAAGGGTACTGCAGTGTAGGCAAAATGCATAAATTTGTCTCTAGGAATGAAAGAGACAGGAATTTCAGCATTATAAAATATATTGTACTGTTGCTAGTATGCAGGTTTTTTTACTTTTTCACCTGTTTAGTTTTTCACCGAGTGACCATATTAAAAAAAAAAAAGTTTTCATTGTGTATGGAGAGTACTACCCTTAGAAATGTTGCTTAATTCATAAATGTGCATGTCTGATGTTCTTGCTGTGTCTTGATTCTCATTTTTTAACATAATATTTTTTGTTTGGATGTAATATTTTTCGCTTTATAGTCCTCTTACGTGCTGGGTAAGTGTCTTGTTAGATTTTTATATCTCACATGAGATTTCACCATGTTCTTATTGGGAGCCAGCAGACATTTGAGTAGAATGACATGCAGGCAGTTCTCAGCAACCTGCAGCTAATAATAATTGTGTGGGTACTGGTATCTTCACCAGACATTATCAAACAAACTACAGAACTAATAAAGTGGAGGCAGTGCTGATGCTCTTTTCCCAAGAGAAACTCAGCCAATGCTCCCTGCAGGGAAACAGATGCTCTTTAATGAAACACCGCACTACAATTTGAAGGGCTGAGCTCTGGGTATTTTCACTGTCGTTCACAGCACTGATTTTCTATCTCTCCTTATCTTTCTGTTCTACTAAACAAACATTTCTATATATACTGTATATATATCAAGCTTCCTGTACAGAAATTTCTTGCTTACTTACAGTGCTTTAGATTAACTTACTACTGTCATACAACCTCTGCTAGAAAAGGCAGATCATCTGTTTTTTTCTTTGAAATGTAACAGTCATAGTGGGGCCAAAAGCCATAAATGTTTACAGCTCTGTTATGCAGTAAGTAAACTGAGGTAAGTGCTCTCTAATAATTTTTTTTTCCTAAAATAGGTACACCACAGAAGTGTTGAAACTACATTATGATTGCAAAGTTCAGCATTCACAAAGTTTCCAAAGGAAACAATGAAACATGCACATATAGCCTCAATTCAAGCTTTGTGTAGTTACTGAGACTTTGATTACCTGATCATATATTTTATTAGTCCTCCTTTCCACAATGCCAAGAGTCCTGGTTAACTACTATACATGTAAATATTTACTTGGGCATATATCTGTCTTTTATCCTAATTGTTCAGTGTCCTACATTGTGCTCATTGTTCACAATTACATTCTAAAGGCAGAATCCTGTTTCTCACACCTTTCGCAGTAACTCATCCACTGATGGAAGTGTCTTCAGACTGCCTTGAGTAGTGAGGTAGTAGCAATTTTTCCCATTATAAAGAAAGAACAAAGAGACATTAAGCTAAAGGTTACTAATCTGAGATTGCAGCATACTTTATGCAGTGCTATATGTGTTTATACAGTAATACTTTAGTAGCTTCATTTGCAGCTGAGTGCAAAGAGTCTCTGAGTTGAGCAACCAGACAATTAGAAATACTTTGTCAATAACTATTTTGAGGAGCTGGGTTTAAGCAACTGGAATAGGATCACATTAAATCTTTGGGTAGATATAGTGTCCAGTTGTCCAGGCACTACTGTGAGAAACTCACCTGTGTCTTCCTGCAGTCCCTAGCACCATGGCTTAAGGATCTTGCTGTCAGTTTTGTCATAGCAAATATCTATTGGGGGTGACTAGAGCAAATACCTGTTAGGGCAGGTACAGCAGATGGCAGCTCATGTTCCAGCTCTTCCAGGAAATCTTCTGAAACTCCTCATTGCATTTGTTCACCTAGTTTTCTTCTGCATCGTTATCACACTCTGGCAGAACTTCTGGATAGAATCATCTTTCTCAGACTTGGTCAAGCAACAGATGAGTTCACTTACCTAGGACCTGCAGCTTCTCTCCTCATTTTGGTTTTATTTTATTTGTTCTCCTCCATCATTTGAATTATATAACTTTGTGCCTTAGAGAGCAGTGTCAAACACAGTTAATTTGAATTAGCGTTTCATGGAAAGTAAGATATTCTGAAGGCGTTTATGTACCTCTCTGAAGTATTTACAAAATTCAGCTCTAATTCCTTTAAATGTAGTTTGTCTACTTTATTGCATGTTCCCAACAATTACTATCCTTTTGATTAAATAAACAAATCCTGGCTTAGCTAGCAAGGTCTTGGAAGAAATAGTTGACATAATTTCTGTCCGTGGAAGCTCCTGGATGTGATTACCCTTTTTCCAGATTAATACTGAGGTTCTCAAGGTCCCACTGAGAAAACACAGAACTACCCCAGAGTTCTTAAGTATACTTCAACATCCATTGCTGTATTGAGACACAAAAGTTTAAGGGTTAAAGGTTTTCAGTGATACCTTATAAGGATCTTAATTGAATTTTTGTTATGTAAACATAACAAATAAAAGAGCTTTTCTGATTCATAAATCCACAATAGTGATATATTCCCTTCATTGTAAGGAACTGTAAAATATTGTTATTATCACAGGATTATTATAGTATGTCACTGTGGAAGTGTGCATTGCCAAACTTAGTGTCTATATATGTTTACATAGAAACCATTAATTTCTTCGGATCATCTACAAATGTAATTGAATTTTTTGGTTCTACAGTTAAATATATTAGAAAATATTTTTTAAAATCCTAAATTGTAAATTGTGATTATTCCATTAGCTAGCAATGCAGCATTTGAGCAAGGCACTCATTTGAATAATTAGCAGAGTAAGACCATGTAGCAAATCAAAGGCAAGAGGGGACAATTAAAATGAACTGGAGGTGTTTTCCAGAGCTCAAAACATGCTGTAAAAATAGTTAAAGCTACTTTGTCAAAGAAGTACAAAGTTTGAAACTGATAGCCATTTTTGCTGAATTTGAAGAAAATAAGTCACTGCTCATGTATAATAAAAAGATCTTATTATTCTTACTGTCCAGATTCAGTACAACCTGCTATATTGTTTCCAAATTAATGAAGAAGTGTACGCATATGGAGAGGTAATTCCTGCTGTCAGCTATTTATGTAAAGCTCTAGTTATTTTAGTAGAATTTGAATATCTGTGGGGAAAAAAATGAGTCTTGGATACATTAGATTCCCAGAGTCTTTCTTGTATGAAATGGTCTCAAAGTCTTATTTTTTCCTGTGTCTTTTTTTCTAAATGATGTGTGCATACATGAATAACTTCTCAGAATAAGATGAAAAATACTTTAATGCTTTTAACCTACATTCTGCTTATTCTTAACACAAGCCTATTTGGAAGCCCTGAAGAAGACAATTCAGTCACTGTAATTGAGATATTTGGGCCCCTTCTGACTTGTGTAAACATAGCTGAGGGCAGAAGGATACTAGCACTAACCAGAGTGGTAGGTACCTGTATTTTTACCGCTAGGTTAAAAAAGGGAAGAATTGAGTCCTATGGGAAAATCACATGTGCATACTATAGACAAAAAAAATTAGGCATTTGTGACGTAAATTCAGACTGAACTCATTCCTGCGTTGTTGGTACGTGAGAATGACAGCAAATCACAAATGGTTATGTGTCATGTACCATACAAGAAGTTCATAGCATAATTGTTGTTTTTTCCAATATGTGTTTTGTGAGACCAATATATATTTCCTTAGAATAGTACTTAAAATCCTTTGAATAGCTTGTATTACAGTTTACAAAAATAAACCCTCAATTCAGTGAAGGGATTTTTGTTTTATTTGGCTTTGTTTAAATTACATGCTATGTAGAGTTTTGAAGGAGAAAGGAAGGATAGTTTAATGGATGTGCTACAGTCTCAGCATTCTATTTAAAGACTGGCAGATTTGTGTAATTACTTAGACATATTACTTACACACAAGAGGAATAAGATGTGAGAGAGAAGGGAAGCACACAGGTGTGGTGAAACAATCACTTAAAAATCAAGAGGATGACCTATTCTCATGTGGACACTCTGAAGAGGCCAAAATGAATAGAACAGAAACAACCATGGAAGGAGGAAGACACAACTTCTACCACAGACTTGTTGTTTCTGTTGCATTTTCTTTATTAATAATATTTCCAGTGAGACACTGTTACGAGTTCTACAGGTCCCAAGTGTAAGTCAGGAATTAATTTCATCAGGCTGTTAGCCATATTTGCCACACTTTTTTTAAATTGCTACACAGATCTTGTCTATTCCCCTTTTTATGTTCTCCTTTTAATTTACTTTTGTTGTGACCTGTATCTTGTGCATTTATCCTTAATCGCCAGGTTAGAAACCAGATGCAAATGCTGCCTTATTTTTGAGAGAATGGTTCTCTCAGCTTTGTTAAATTCTGTTGTTCCCCTCAAAGATCTTTCCAATTCATCTGCAGTGAAATCTAACTAGCTCTGAGGGACCTATAATAGATTTTTTTTTCATTATGTAAGTTTCTCTGGGAAGTAGGTGATGACCAAGAGTAGGTGATGACCAAGCGTAGGTGCATAGAGTAGCATGGCAGAAGAAAATACAGAGGTCACCACAGAAGCAGTAAGGAGTACAACAGGTGAGACACATAAAGCACAGTGATCACAGATGTTGTATGAAGCCTTACTGAACTAATCATTTTCTACCCTCTTACTTATCCTCACTCAAGTTTGATCTTCAGCATTATTTAATTAAATTAATTTAATTTCATACCAAAGGCATATTCTGCTTCTTAAAGTAAAAAAAAAAAAAAAAGAAAATATACTGCATTAGAGGCTAGAATACAGAGAATACTTCTCATGCTTTATATTAGAATTTCACAGTAAAAAGTGCCTCTGTCTAATCAACTGGCAAGAACAGCAAGGGTGTGAACACCTCTGAAAACAATGTGTACATGATCAAACTCCAATTGAAATAAATGGAAGTCTTTCCACTGACTAAATTGAAATAAAAATTTAGGGTTCATATTCCTATTTTACGCACGTGTAATAAAAATTATATTCTTGCCACCGGTAGAAAGCTTAAAGATCTTTTGTTTCTCTACAAGCTGTGCCATGTAGTAGAAGTATTAAGCCTGAGTCATATACAATATTCAAGCAGAGCTTTTATTATTAGCCGGCTCTTTAACCGTTTTCAAGTGATTCAGCAGATGCTTTGAAATTCAAGAATAGCTTCATGGATTGTTCACAATACAACAGAACCACTGGTAAAGAGCTTTTTTCAGTTGAAAAGAAATCTGTGCTGTTCATTCTGCTAAATCTGCAAGAGCTTGCTTTTGTGCTAACAAAAAGAACATGACAATCTCAGTGCTTCTGTTCTCAAGTTGTGAGAAAGAACCTTCTCTGTTATTTCACCTAGTATTGTTATTGTTTCCATTGAAACACTTTTGACATCCCCAAAGGATGCATCTCTAGACAGAGTTGTTCTTGAGAGCATGTCACCAAAGGTCAAGTCAGAATTCCAACATAACACTTCAAATTAATGGGAAAATGTACTAATAACCAGTTCCAGCAGCAGCACCTTGTGATATCACCAGTAAATTAGATGGTTTCCCTGGCGCAACTTACAAAGGAGTGGTAAGTGAGATATTGGTAACAGTATGTTGAGTTAAGGACTTGCTGAATTGGGAAAAATAATGAATTATGAAGCTCACACAAAGGAACAATTAAAATTGTACAATATTAACTACCTTAAAATAACAGCATAAGCTGCAGTTAAGAACTAGAAAAATTTTACAGTTTTACTACAGGGTGATACAGTGTAAAAGATATGATCTGGGAAGTAGGCTTAGCCTGCTGTTCCACAAGCAGTTGAGTCAGTGCAATAGCTTGTTACCACCAGAAAAAATTCAGTCCTTTCCTGTCTATCTCCCTTCCCTTATCATGCCTTCACTTCTTCCTCCCTTCCACTGCTTCTGGCCATATGATCATCCTCCTTCTCTGGCACTTGCTCTGGAACATGTAGAGTTTACTGACCTGACATAAATCACTGCAACATCAGAATACAACACATTTTATTTTTCCTTTTATTGGGGTAATCTACCACTTGACAGTTTAAAGTGGCTCACAGAGGGATCTGGAAACGCACAAGTTAGCAGTGGATGCCAAAGTAGGCAGCAGAGAATAGACACAGGACATCATTCTTTTAAACTTGTAATGTTGGGTCATGCAATCTCTTGGAATCATAGTTAGGCAATTTAGTTGGGAGGAAGCAGGGAAAAATCAGAGAGTAATTAAAACACTAAGCAAGTATCTTCTGTATTATAAGGAATGTCTAGTTTGGCATTCAGACAAGTAGCTAAATTTTTTTTTTTTTTTTTTCACCAAAGGAATAGTTTACCAGAATACACCAGTTTAGAGAACCTGTCCAAACAGAGCTTCTTAAGATCCAGGAATTTCTAGTAAGAGTGGAAACTGAGAATATGGTGCATATTGTGCTGTGAATCCTGGCAGCTTTGTGTTGCTTTGAAAATCACGAAGTACGAAACTGCACATTTTTGTCTTTTGTTTTCCCTTAGTATTGCTGTAATACTAGGAGACATGGGTTGCAATGTTCTTTAGTGCCGAAGTTTTTGAGGCTGCTTTCAGAATCTATGTTGTCGTTTCCTTAGTTATTTTGTTCTGTTTTATCCTCTGGATCTGACTTTTTGTTACTCGTGAGCCATATAGCAGGACTCTGATTAGTAGATTGGTGTGGTCTGCTCTGTTTCTGAACAGTTCTTGCTCAGATTTTGCATTCACTGCTCTCTCTCTCCTAATTTATACTGTGCAAGATCAAGGTCAAAACATCAGTGGTATAATCTGAGTATGCATTTTAATTAATAAATAATGGAGATATATATTTTGTTTAAATATTTTAAAGGAAAAGAACCTTGTGCCCCACCCAAGATCCTAGATACTAAAGTGGAGGAGGGTTCCGAAGTACCTATTTTAGAAGACACGTCATCATCACCAACAGATATTCAACAGCATTTATGGCAAGTTTCCACAGATATTGAAAACACTGAACGGTATGTGTGGCACTTCATTCCTAAATAAAAAAAAAATTCTGTCTAAGGTTTATTTAGCTTTTTCCAATTCAGCAGCCAGTGTTGCTCCTACTGGAGGTGTTAGTACATTAAATAACCTGTGAGCATTTCTATTACATTTGACATAATTGAGAGCAACTCTGAGAGCAAGAGAAGGGCAGAGAGAAGTAATATCCTTGATTAGGCTACTTACCAGAGGATAATTGTCAAAAACAAAGGATGTGAAATGATGTTGCAGTGGGCCACGTTCTCTAAAAGAGGCAGCTTTTGTCTCATTGTGAGTGGTCTCTGATTTTATACCTGAGATGTGCTGGCCTGTGGTTCTGCCCTGTGGTTCTGCATTCATAAATCAAAAGCAAAGGATCTAGTTCATGTCAATTGATTCTGGGCATAGTTATGAATGTGGAAGCCTTAGGAGGGGAGGGGAATGTCATCCACAGGTTTGTCAAAGTGGACTTCTCTTACGGTCTAACTATGCAGTTGAAAGATAAAAATGAGACCCTTTAGTAGGGAGTAATCCTTATGGCCAACATTTCTTTGCAAAAAATGCCTATTTTGATGGCTTTGTGAATTAAGCTGCAGCTGAGATTTTAATGATTACCATGTTTATTTATATAAAATGAAGTTCTATTCTACTGAGAGAGCACCTTGGAGAATAAAACTGAGCAATTTCTTATTAGTCATGTAGCTTCATTTCTCAGAACTATTTTATATGCAAATGAATGAGGCAAGATCACATTGTTTTTCAGTCCTGACAGTCTTAAAACATTACAAGCCTGCACACAAAACTGCTGGTCTGCCATCTATCTGTAAAACAGGAACCTTTTTGCAACTTCTGGCCTTTCTCAAACCATAGCCAATGGTAACTTGCTTTGTGAGATGACACTCTGTTATCATATTTTCTATCTTTTGCCTCTTAGAAAATTTCATGCCAAAGTCCTCACAAGAGGGGTAAGAGTGACAGCACTGTTTCTAAAATTTTCATTTATCGTGCAGGGAGCTCCAGTGTCATGGATGAGCTTCATGTTTTATCATTTCCTTCTGAATAATGAAACACATTAACGGCACAAGCTACAAAATGCTGATAAGAGGTGTTAAGTTGCCATTAGTACTAGCTTTCACTAATTTTAGGGCATATTGTGTATTTTGCTACCAGGATCACATTACGCTCACCAACTCCTTTAATATGGAATAATCGGGTAACAGAATATATCATAAATTTGGACCAGATGTGACTACTTAATATCAGACTGGCTTAAAAGTGCTCCCTTATTAAATCTGCTGCCCTTTATTTTGGTATGCATCTTCTGATACATGTATGTGAGCCAAATGCTTGCCCAATAGATTTTTGCGTTTATTGCTGCATTACTTCAGTATATACAGCTGTATGGTGAGCCATTCCCCATTCAGTCTTCAAGTAGTGTTCTGTTGTATCTCTTTCAACCTTTGTTTCCACAGAGACATGAGAGAAATGAAAAACCTTTTAAGTAAACTCAGGGAAACTATGCCTTTACCACTGAAAAATCAAGGTAGGTGTTATATTTTCTTGATGTAAGGAAAACTAAGATAATTGAAGTCTTTGCCTTCCATTACACGTGAAAAATCTAAGGTCTTTTAATGGAAGTTACAAAAAGAAAAATCTAGATGAAGTCTCTTCCCTACTGATTCAGAATTTAGTATGTGAACTTTGGCCTCTCAAGTTTCACATGAAGTATTCTGGAATTTTATAGATATGGTATCTAAAGATAAAAATAATAGATTTTTTTCTGGTGACATGAAGGCAGCAAGACAACTAATTCCAGTGTCAGGTGGCTTTCTTTCTCACAGGCAATGAAAGTGTAAATTGCACAGACTATGATAGGGATCCTGCTGAGTGATGGGGTTTGCTTTACTTCTTCAGAGCTTATAGCTTCTGTGACATGACACTGAGCCTATGGAGAAAAAGATCCTTGTCTTGCATCTGCTAACAGCCTGCTTTTCCCAGTAGGCAGCTATAGGGCACCCTGTACAAATTCACGGGGGGGACACGATCTCCATTCTGTGCATGCATATTTTGCTTTTTGATTTCTCTTGATAAAGTGTATTTCTTAAATGTGGTGTAGTCTTTGCACAGTGGCAGCTGGTGAAGTGTGCCTAATGTGTCCTAGATCTTGTCCCAAGTAACTAAGCAGTCTAGCATTCGTCATAATATGTTAAGAGATGAATACAGAATGGATAAATTCATTATAAAAGTAAGGGTTTATGGCAGAATAACTTGATGAACTATGTGAAAGGAGAAAGGGAATCGCTTATAATACTTGATATAATGTGCTGTTGTAGAGACATGCCATAAAGTCTATGCCTAGCCTAGAAGAAAGGAGCATGGTGGAAATAAGGAAGAAAAATACTAATTTAGGGGATGTAAAGCATGTAGAAACTTGAATTTAGAACAGAGATAAAGGCATACAGAATTTTCTTCTGTCTGATGTCTACATTGCCCTTGTATTGGGTTTGCGTGGCAAGGTTTTGGTAGCGGGGAAGGCATCGGGTGGCTTCTCTGAGAAGCTGCCAGAAGCTTCCCCCATGTCCGACACAGCCAATGCCCCCAGCTCCGAGACGGACCCGCCGCTGGCCAAGGCCGAGCCCATCAGTAACGCCTCTGTGATAACATAATTCAGAAAAAAAAAGGGAAGAGAGGAAAAAAAAAGCAGCACACTTTGCAGCTGGAGAGAGGAGTGAGAAGATGTGAGAGAAACAACTCTGCAGACACCAAGGACAGTGAAAAAGGAGGGGGAGGAGGTGGTCCAGGCGCCGGAGCAGAGATTCCCCTGCAGCCTGTGGTGAAGACCAGGGTGAGACAGGCTGTCCCCCTGCAGTCCCTGGAGGGCCATGGTGGAGCAGATGACCACCTGTAGCCCGTGGAGGACCCCACGCCGGAGCAGGTGGATGCCCAGAGGAGGCTGTGACCCCGCGGGAAGCCCACGCTGGAGCAGGTTCCTGTCAGGACCTGTAGCCCGTGGAGAGAGGAGCCCACGCTGGAGCAAGTTTGCTGGAAGGACTTGTGACCCCGTGGGGGACCCAGGCTGGAGCAGTCCCTTCCTGAAGGACTGCACCCCATGGAAAGGACCCATGCTAAAGCAATTTGTGAAGAACTGCAGCCCATGGGAAGGACTCACGTTGGAGAAGTTGGTGGAGGACTGTCTCCCGTGAGAGGGACCCCACGCTGGTGTGGGGGAAGGAGTCCTCCCCCTGAGGAGGAAGAAGCAGCAGAAACAATGTGTGAGGAACTGATCCCAACCCCATTCCCTGTCCCCCTGTGCTGCTGGGGGGAGGAGGTAGAAACCAGGAGAGAGTTAAGCTCAGGAAGCAGGGAGGGGTGGGGGAAGGTGTTTTAAGATTTGGTTTTACTTCTCATCCTCTTGTCTGATTGGTGATAAATTAAATTTGGGGTTTTCCCCCAAGTCGAGTCTGTTTTGCCCGTGCCAGTAATTGGTGAGTGATCTCTCTCCGTCCTTATCTCCACCCATGAGCCTTTCGTTATATTTTCTCCCCCTGCCCAGTTGAGGAGGGGGAGTGATAGAGAGGGCTTTGGTGGGCATCTGGCATCCAGCCAGGGCCAACCCACCACAGCTCTTCACCACTGTCCAGAAAATCACTGATCACCTGTGCAGCAGAAGAGGGATCATGTTTAAAAGCTGAGACATGCCCCAGGAGCAGGTAATCATAAATGGTGTTTTTGCAGCTCCCACAGACTCCAACTGTGATCGTAGTTTACAGATGACCTCTGAGAATGGATGCCTCAGGAGTGGACAAAGTCATTATTCATACAGCCCTTAAAGTTTTTTAAGTATTCCAAGATCTTTAATTAATTAAAGCTAGATAACAGTATAAGTAAATAGAACAAACAAACAACATTATAGGTAATTAATATTGTCCGGACTTTAATTTTGGAATATATATTAATTACAAGCAGTTTAAGAGAATGATTATGAGATTAATGAATGTCACTGAATGAGCTGATCTTACAAGACCTGATCCTGCTTTCAGTAAATGAGTGAATGTTTCCCTGTTGATCTCAGTGACAGCCAGAACAGAGTTAAGGTTGCAAGCTCACAAAAGCTTAACATAATCTTATTGACTGCTCACAGATCTGTTTATTTGGATGGAATTCTCTTAAGTGACAGCAGGAAAGTTACTGTGCTAAGAAATTTAGTTGATGTGTTTCTGTGGTGGTTTGACCCACAGTAGGACCATGCAGTCCTGCACTCACCCCTCCCCCCAACCTGGTGAAATGGGATGGGAGACACAACAAAAGGGGCACAGGGTTAGGAATGAAGGACAGGGAGGGCTCACTCACCAGTTATGGTCACAGGCAGAACAGACCCAACTTGGGGAAGAAAAATCAGTTTAGTTTGTTGCCATTCATCTGAGTAGATAAAACAACCACATCTTACAACACCTTCCCCTGACTCCTCCCTTCTTCCTGGGCTCAAATCACTTTGCTCCCAGTTTCTCTACCTTCCCCCCCAGCAGCACAGGAGACAGGGAATGGCGATTCAGTCAGTTACCATTGCTGCTCTTCCTGGCATGGAAGTCCAGGAACAAGATGTTCTAACACGAGCTTCCCATGGAGTCAAGACCTCTTTGGACTCAGCTCGCGGCTCCGGCATGGGGACATCCACGGGCTGCAGAGAGGCCTCTGGTCCAGCGCACCTCCTCACCCCGACTCTGACATCGAGCGACTCTCGGGGTCTCAATTCCGTCACACTTGACCTCAGGCCGAGCTTTTCTGCTCTAGCGTGGAGTCCTCCATGCTCTACACATGGGTATCTGCTATGCTATTGAAACTCCATGGGCAGCAGGGACCTCATTTACCTTCTCCTACTTCATGCAGTTGAACTCGGTGTCTGAGGTCCTCTGTCCTCTTCTTCTCCTCCTTCCTCCTGGCAAGGAAGCTCTCTCTTTGTCTTGGCCAATGGACGTCTTTTGTTCAGGTCAAATGCCTCTCTTCCAGGTTCACCCCACCTTCTTCTTTTCAGAACAGTCCTTCCCCTCAAATACAGATTCACAGAGGCGTTTCTCTAGTGCTCAACGGCCCAGCCTGGGCTGGGGGGGGCGGGGTCTCCGCCTTGGAGCCAGGGGAGCTGTCGCTCTCACAAGGTGGCCCTTCCCCCACTACTAAAAAACGGCCCTCACCCCACACACAAACCCAACACAGGTTCGTAAGCTTGAGTCACAATATTAAATGATCTCTTACCTATGTTCTTATAGTTAAGTATTTGTATTACAGTACTGTCTAGACCCTACAATCAAAACTAGGTCGCTGTTGTAAACAGAATAGGAAGATAATGAGGCATAGCTCTTAGCCTGAAACCATGCCTGAAGCTGGCTCAAATTCAATGTGAATTTTAAAGATTTTGTAAGATAGCTCACTGACAGTGCATGAGTTAAAATAAGTATAGGCACTAATACATACATTTTGTATTAACTTAAAAGAAGTTAATATAAAAGGTAGAAAGGTAACCAGAAACAGATTGAGGTTGAGATATTGTGCTAACTTTCCTAGGCTTTTTCTCATGATGTGCCAAGACGATCCAGTGTGGCAGTTTCAAATGGAAATTCTCACTTATGTTCACGAACAACCACCCAATAAAGGGTTTTTTTATGTTTAAATTAAGCCAAAAATTTATCTTTGGGATTGACATTTCCAAACTTGCATGTCTGCAAGGTCTCAAGCTACTTATCTTTAGGTTTTATTTGGGACCCTAACTTTATTCATCCATATAAGAATATTGTGGCTTAGGTCCCCCAGTACTGGAGGTGTAATTTCCTTTTAAGTTTCTTCATTGAACTGATATTCTTCTTGCCAAAATATCTATTGCATTGTCATGGAGATATTGTAAGACTCTTATATACAAAATTCAGGTTATTTGCCTCATGCCTAGAAGAAATGTATCTATTACTTGATCATGTTGGTGCTGTTAGGATACATAAATTATATAAACTCTTTTGTTGTGTTTATGCATGTGCACATGCTTTTATTAAAAAGTGGGTTTTTTTCATCACAGATGATAGCAGCCTCCTACACTTGACTCCTTATCCATTGATAAGAAGACGGAAGCGAAGATTCTTTGGACTGTGTTGTCTTGTCTCAAGTTAGAAGATTAAGTACAGAAGCATCAAGAAAATGATCTTTGATTAAACCACTATTATTTGACCACTCAAAAGATGAACATTGCTACTTTTGATTATAAAGTACATTTTCTACGTGAGCCTGTTCCTTTTTCTCTTCTGCTCCATTCCCCTTTTCAGAATAAGGGTTTTAATAGTTTAAAATTATGTTGGTCAAAAAACAGCCATGGAATACATCTAGCATAACTAAGAATGTTTTTAAAACTTTTTAAAGTATGTTTTGCATGCTTACTTTCAGCCACTCAGAGAAAAGACACATGAATTATAGTTAATAGATAATTTAAAAGTTTTTTTTATCGTTTGAACTGCAGCTAAAAGTTTGTGTATAGTACAGTACTCTTCATATTAAAATACTTGGTCATATTCTAAGAGTCTTTAAGCATAGAAAACTATTTAAAAGAAAAAGTATTAAAGTTCTAAACCATTTAAACGATATTGTAACAGAATTTGCACAAAATCTCCAGTTGCTCTTTGTGCTCTCATTCATATTTAGTCTTCCACTATATCTCAATTTAAAAGCTTCATAGAAAAAGATCTTAATTTATGATACACAAACCATATATGAAAATACTTAGAACTTGTAAATACAGAGAAATCGTAATATCTACATTCTATACAATGCATAGAAGCAACAGATTTCCTTTTAAACCTATAGTATCTCTACAAGCTTTTGGAAAAAAATAGATCATTTATTAAAAGAAGGTGTATTATAATAAACAATGTAAAACACAACACTAATCAATTTTGTTTCCGATAGAATTCAAAGCATGGTGTCTGCATATCACTAAATATTAACTCTTATAGGGCATGCCAGAATTATCTCAGACTGTAAGATAGTAAACGTTTTACATTGTTAATAAAATTTTTTATTTAAATTAAATGTTGTAGTGTTTCTAGTTGTATTGCCAGAATATGTCTTTTTTTTCTAATTTTATCAGAGTACTGCACAAAGTTTTGATAATTTTTCTGTTTAAGGAAGTATGCTTACAAAGAGAAAAAGTTATGATGGATATATAAATGCTAAAATGACAGCTAGAAGCAGCAATAGATATGAATAGGTCAGACTCTGTTTCAGGATGATAGGTAAGACACCAGAATTAAACTTGTGCTAGACTGCAATGCTATGAAACCAGTAACAATCTGTAACTACTGTATAGAACAGGTCACCATACCCTCGTAGTCAGTAATACATGAGCAAGGTGACTATGAGCCCTTCTGCCATTCCACCATGACCTGCCATGTCAACAGGAAACAAAATCCCTCTTACTGTGTCAGCGTCTAGTGGTGGGTGAGGAAGTAGTGTTTCTTTGTCACAGGAAACACCCACGCAGTTAGATTCTCCATGGTTTTCTGGTAGGATATTCATACACTGCCCAAAGCAGTTTCTTAGGCATAGCTATTCACTGAACTATGTCTGGCACCTACAAAGGTTGAGCTGACTGTTTTTTCTACCAAATTTTTCTGCTGGAATGCTGTTTCCTGAAGGAGGAAGGAAACACCCACAGTCAGACAGTACAAGGGTCTATAGTGAGGACCAAAAATTCAGATCTAATTCCCGAGAAGGGAAGGCAGGAATTTTTTTTGAAGAGCCATGCCACTTCCATTTTAGGCATTCATGTAACTGGGCTTCCAGCTCTTCTCTGGAAAGATTTTTTTCTTTTCACTCAGATAAAACAGTGTTTTGGTTTTTTTCCAGGTTGGACTGATCTGCTCATTTTTCAACAGTCAGAAAATTTATTTTTTAATAATCAGGCCCTCAAATAAATACTTTAAGTGCAATGAGAACAAATAAATCTAAAATGCCCTCATGGAAATTGTGTGTTTCTGTAAGCAAAATTAATTCCATCTGAGGAATGCATAACTAAATTCCTTACATAACACAGGAAAAAGGTTACTGCAATATGTTTTAAGATTTCAGGTCAAACTACTCTTCAGCATACACGGCATTTAATACAGAGAGATCCCTACACACTCACAAAGCTGTGTGCTTGTGAGCACAAATGTATTTTTAAGAAAAAGGGAATCGAAGTCCAGAGCAGGATGTTTTTTAAAGCTAATTCTTTGACATTTTCCCCACATACTTCATGAACAGTGTCCTCGTTAATCAGATCCTAGTTTTCTGGTTTAAGCAGTTAAAAAATGTCCAAAAGATGGCAACACTGACATTTCATTAAAAGTCTACAAACCAATAGACTTCCTCTGTTATTCCCCCCGCAGAGGTACAACAGGTTTTGCAACTGTTAAAAATTTGGAATGGCTATTAAAAAATATTGTCTGGGGAGAAGATCTGTAATTACAATTAACCAAATAATTTTGGTTCAGCATAAGTTAAAAAGACAGACTGATACTATTTTATTAGTCCCGCAGGTATTAATGCCAAAAGGCAGTGTATGAACACAAGACTGAGTAGGCAGCGATGCTAAAAGAGAGAAAGGGAGAAACAAAGTTTCACATAAGCAAACTTAATTCTTTTAAAGTCTTGTTATATTAGTACACACACAGAAATTGCTGTATCAGGTCAGTGTGATGTCCTTTTTTAATTAATTTCAAAAGAAGATTAAGCAGTAAGCGTGTCTAGTGCGGTACTTGCCCACATATCTTCACACATAATTTACAATGCCAAGTTACATGACACTTCGTATCTCTATTTATCGCACCTAGTGCAATGGAATATTAGTGGGAGAAATGGATACATGTTAATTAACTATGCAAAGCTCTTGACATGAGTCATACCTCTTCACTGCTGCACCACTCCGGCACATTCTGTGACAGAAACAGATTTACGTGTGTTGTCTTTAAAGTTGTTTTAAAGTGTACAGTAATATGTACATCCTTGTACCTTTTGTTATTCTGGAAATTTAATTATGTCTCGTCTTCCTGAACTAAAGACTTCTAAAATTTCAGTCTTTCTTTGCTCATTTTGAAACCTTTCCATACTTCTAACCAATTTTGCAGCTCCTCTCAAACCTCTTCTATTTATTATGCCTTTTACATTAGCCATTAGTTAATGGCCAAGCTTTATGGACACTTAACAAATATTGGTGACCAAGGGAAAATGGAATGTACCCCAGTTACCTTTTAATAGGTAGTGGCCACAAACCAATGCCTGGTAAGTATCTGAATTGAAAGGTGTTAAGGGATAAATTGACATAGTTAGGAATGCAGATGACTATCTTTCACAACAATTCAAAAGGGAAACAAAGAAGCTGTCACAAGAATGTCATGTAGGTCCAAGAAGGATAAATGTTAATGCTATTACTACATTTTAGTTTAATAGAATGGGGCAATGTGGGATCAAAGTTTAGAAGTTCCCACAACAAAATGATACAGTAATCACTTAGAGATTATTTAGAACTATAGAATCTCAGAATGGTTTGGTTTGGAAGGGACCTTTAAGACCATCTAGTTCCAACCCCCCTGCCATCAGCAGGGACATCTTCCACTAGATCGGGTTGCCCAAGGCCTCATCCAGCCTGGCCTTGAACACTTTCAGGGAGGGGGCAGCCACAACTTCCTTGGGCAACCTGTTCCAGTGTCTCACCACCCTCTCAGGAAAGAATTTCTTCCTAGTATCCAGTCTAAACCTCCCCTCTTTCAGCTTAGAGCCATTTCCCCTTGCTCTGTCGTTTACTTCCATTATAAAAAGTTCCTCCCCAGCTTCCTTGCAGGCCCCTTCAGGTACTGGAAGGCCGCTGTAAGATCTCCTTGGAGCCTTCTCTTCTCCAGGCTGAACAGCGCCAACTCTCTCAGCCTGTCCTCATAGGAGAGGTGCTCCAGCCCTTGGATCACCCTCGTGGCCTCTTCTGGACTTGTTCTAACTGGTCCATGTCTCTCTTGTGTTGGGGGCTCCAGAACTGGACACAGCACTCCAGGTGGGGCCTTACGAGAGCGGAGTAGAGGGGGAGAATCCCCTCCCTCGACCTGCTGGCCACGCTTCTCTTGATGCAGCCCAGGACACGGTTATTGGCCTTCTGGGCTGCAAGTGCACATTGCTGGCTCATGTTGAGCTTCTCGTCCACCACCACCCCCAAGTCCTTCTCTTTGGAGCTGGCCTCAAGCCACTCATCACCCAGCCTGTATTTGTACTTGGGATTGCCCTGACCCAGATGTAGGACCTTGCATTTGGCCTTGTTGAACTTCTTGAGGTTAGCACAGGCCCACCTCTCGAGCCTGTCAAGGTCCCTCTGGATGGCGTCCTGTCCCTCCAACATGTCAACCACAATACTCAGCTTGGTGTCATTGGCAAACTTGCTGAGGGTGCACTCAATCCCCCTGTCCATGTCTCCGACAAAGATGTTGAAAAGAGCACCAGCTCCAGTACCAACCCCTGAGGGGTCACTGGTTTCCACTCACACACTGAGCTGTTGACCACAACTGTTTGAGTGCGACCATCCAGCCAGTTCCTTATCCACAGAGGATCAAACCCACGTTTCCAATTTGGAGACAAGCATGTCGTACGGGACGGTGTCAAACGTCTTGCACAACTCCAGGTAGGTGACATCAGTTGCTTTAGCTTTGTCCATCAATGTAACCCCGTCATAAAAGGCCACCAGATTGGTCAGGCACAATTTGCCCTTGGTGAAGCCATGCTGGTTGTCACCAATCACCTTCTCATTCTCCATGTGCCTTAGCACAGCTTCTAGGAGTATCTGCTCCGTGATCTTGCCAGGCACTGAGGTGAGACTGACCGGCCTGTAGTTCCCCTGAACTTCCTTGTTTCCCTTTTTAAAAATGGGGGTTATGTTCCCCTTTTTCCAGCCTGCAGGAACTTCACCAGACTGCCAAATAAAAACTATGTTTTTATTTGTTTATTTTCCAAGTATTACCAAAAAAAAGAGAAATTTACATTGATAAATACCTGAATGCATAGAAACAAGCAATTTAGGGAAACTACTGAGGAAAACAGCATTGCTTTCTAAATCCTTAGTGAGGTTTGAACATTTTAGTTGAAAACACTATAGGACAAAGGCACCACAACTCTTGCAGGATAAGAAACAAGAAGCACAATTTCTGTACCCACCAAATATGTCAAGTACCACCAACTCTTTTTTACTAAAATTTTGTGCAACTCCATCCAAATTCTTTAAAACCACCATTCACTTGTAGTACCTTTCTTCTTTTCACAGATACTTCATGTCATAAAAAATACCTGTCTAAAATGTCAGTTACTGATGTACAGTGTGAAGTGTAAAGTTTTCAGAGCAGAAGCAAAATACAGGCACATAGAAGTAGATGGTAAATACATATTGCAGGTTGCATGTTAATAATATGTAAAAGTTAGAATGCAAAATCTGCTTATTAACTTATACAGTATGTAAAAGGTTGTCGCTATGACCTATCAACTATTCATCCCATAGCACATTGACTTAGGATGAGATACAAGATAAAGACATTAATTTTTCAGTATAAGAGAAATATTTGACTATAAATTAAAGGACTTTCAAGAGTTTGAACAGCTATCTAGACTATGGTAATGCTAGGACTACTATAAGAGATGTTTATTACATAGCCCACAATTCATTTTCTTTGAAGCAGATACAGAGACTCCACAGATGTGAAGACGGGAAATCAGTGGGAATACAGTAAACTAAATGAAAATTAAAATATGAGAAAAATATTAGAGAAGGTAACAACAAGCTTAACGGGATGTTTTTGTTGAGCACTGTGGTGGCTTGATCTTGGCTGGATGCCAGGTGTCCACTGAGTCACTATATCACTCTCCCTTCTCAATTGGATAAGGGGAGAAAATATGACAAAAGGCTCCTGGGTTGAGATACGGACAGGGAGATTGCTGAACAATTCCATTATCTTCATGGGCAAAACAGACTTGACTCAAGAAAATTAATTTAATTTATTGCTAATTAACAACAGACTAGGATAATAAGAACAACTTCTCCTCACCCCTCCCTTTTTCCCAGGCTCAACTTCACACCTGATTTCTCTACTTTCTTGCACCACAAATAAGCATCATGAACAAAACAGGGTCAAGGCTTTGAATTTAGTGGGAAGAGAGTAGAAAAGTGGGTAATTCAAGGGGAAAAAAAAGAGAGAGAAAAAGCTGTGATGCTTTGATGAGATCCACATAATTTTAATCATACTTTAAAGAAATAGTGCTTCTATTTTCCCACTGTGCCAGAAACAAGCAGTAGTCAGCAGGAGATAAATACTTCAACGATTTAGAAGCGTGTAGTGATGATCTGCAAATATTGACAAGGAAATTCTAAATAAAACTTATTTTTCTTGCAACCTGTCCGGTCTCTCTATGACTAGAACTATAGTACCATTTATTTCGGTATTGTATAAATACAGGTACAGTTGAGTCTAAATTTATTTACATGTCATTTATGAGAGGTACATATACTCCAGAAACCCTTCACAATTATTCAAGATTGCAAGCATAAAATGTGTAGATGCTTTTGAAACAGTACACTAAGTCTGTGTCAAAAGTGTATTGGCTTAATAAAGCCCTAAATAAATTTTAAAGTATTGATGTCTTTTACATTATAACTACACTCACAATCAGCTAAATGTCCCAGCATTTATTGGTATTAGTAATTCACTGAAAACATTGTGCGAATACAGAGGTGCCTATACATGGGTTCTTGGAATATGATTGTGGTGGTTTGACCCAGTGTAGGACCATGTGGTCCTGCACTCACCCCTCCCCCCAACCCGGTGAGATGGGATGGGAGACACGGGGTTAGGAATGAAGGACAGGGACAGCTCGGTCACCAGTTATGGTCACAGGCAGAACAGACTCAAGCTTGGGGAAGAAAAATCAATTTAATTTGTTGCCATTTCATCTAAGTAATGCAATGAGACATAACAACCACGTTTTACAACAATGCCTTCCCCCACCCTTCCCTTCTTCCTGAGCTCAAATCACTTTGCTCCTGATTTCTCTACCTTCCCCCCCCAGCACAGGGGACAGGGAATGAGGTTTCAGTCAGTTCACCTCTGCCGCTCTTCCCAGCATGGAAGTCCAGGAACAAGATGTTCCAGAGCAAGCTTTCCATGGAGTCACAGAACTCTTTGGGCTCAGCTCCTGACTCCAGCACGGGGACATCCACAGGCTGCAGACTCACCCCCCACTCTGGGGGTTCCACCCCCACTCTGGCAGCGAGTGACTCTCGGGGTCCCAATTCCAGTCACACTTGCCCTCAGGCTCAACTTCTCTGCTCCAGCGTGGAGTCCTCCATGGCCTACACGTGGGTCTCTGCTCTGATGTTGAATCTCCATGGGCCTCAGGGGACTTTGTCTTCTCCTACTCCATCAGGTGAACTGGATGTGGGTCTCTGTCTTTCCCTCTGGTAACAAAGCTCTCTCTGTCTGTCTGTCCTTTGTTCAGGCCTTTTGTTCACGTCAACGGCCTCTCCTCCAGCTACCACACCTTCTTTTCAGACCAGTCCTTCCCCTCACAAATATGGATTCTCAGAGACGTTTCTCTGGTGCTCATTGGCCCAGCCTGGGCCGGGGGTCTCCCCCTTGGAGCCAGGGGAGCTTTTCACTCTCAAAAGGTGGCCCTTCCCCCACTACTCTTAAAGGAATTTAACTCAATCAGTGGGTAACTCTTAGGTTTGTGTTATTGACAATTCAGAGTTGAGCCATCATCTCAGTGAGTGGCAAAGGCATTGCAAAAATCAAGCTCTGTATCTGCTAAATTTAACATTATACAATAGAAATTCTTTTCAGAGTTCTTGGTGTTTTGCCACAAACCCTCAGTTCCACATTTCTCATTAATCTAAAATTCTGTAAAAGTCCACAGTGATCTTCAAACGCAGCTGATTCTTCTCGTCTCGTCTCAGTGCCTCCTCAGAAGTTGCAGCCCGCTGGCCCCATTCGGGTCACTGTATTCACTTATCTTCTCGAATAATCTTTCTGTCTGCTCACCTTTGCACTTCTAAGAAAAACATAATCACATTTAACTTACATCTATTTTGAAATACATAATCTTTCACAATTCGCTTACTCCAGGTTTATCACTTATCCTCTGTTTTGCTCTGTCTCTGAATTCTGTTATTCTTGTGGACTCAGCTGCATTGGGTTTAAACCAGCCATAGACAAAGGACAAAGTGAGAAGCAACATGGATGCATGGTTTATAAAAATTATTATAATTCTATTATTTCATAGCACCTGTTTCTAATTTTTCATCTTAACCACAATACTTCTATTAATCAATATCATTTCACCTATAAGCATTTTTTTAGAGAGTCCTTACCTTTTATAACTACCAAAAAAACCCCTGCATCCCCCCGACACAAACCAAACACAATCATGAGTGGTAGAATCCCAGCTACAGACTGGGGAATGGCAAAGAGAAGAGGCAGCTGGGGAATATTGGCCAGAGGCTTCTGTTAACAGCCTTGGATTACTCACTCAGATGGCTGAGAGAACAGTAGCATTCTTAAATTCTTAATGATAAAACAATTTTATCACCAAACAGATTTCAACTCATTTACTATTGTTAATAAAGCAAAAGCAGCTGACAGGGAACCACTGACAATTCTGTGTGTGCCTACTGGAATTCTAATTGCAGTAAATGAAAGAAATCATTGACTTCAAGGGAAGGTGAGTTGGGGCCTTTAAGAAAGCTAAGAAGTGTCAGTATTTTCAAAAGGAGTCAATGAAACCTTAATATAATGTATTATCTTTGATATCTGGGATTAGATCTTCTTTTGCATAGAACAGAAACAATTCAGGTGTGATATTCTTTTTTTATCCAGCCCAGATCAAGTCACCATTCCACCATGTTTACATTTTCCTTGGATCACAGCAGGAATGAGAACAGACATGACTAAACAACCTCAATGCCACTGTTACATGTCCTTTTAGACTGATATGGAATGTTATTTTGTGGGAGTTTGAAAAAGCTTCAAAATAAAAACTGTTATGGATGCATTTTTGAGAAGAAAATATAGCTAAATAATATGGAAAGTAGTGCACATTATGAGGAAGAGTGAGTAGCAAAAATAATTTGTGAAATACTTTGTTTCCACAATCACTTTGCAGGAGTCTGAGTAACTCAAGAGTCCTATAAAACAAGCCACTGGGCAAAATTTTATATATTGTCAGTATTTGAACCTGTCTTTGGATACCTGAAGGACTTTCATTGCACTGAGGATCACCACAGTGCTCAGAAACAGCTGAGAGAAGGTTTAGTAGCAGAACAGCAACCAGCTACTCCACTAGCTTGCTTTATAAAGAGGGACAGCATCCCCTAATCAACTATGACAGCAATATAAGTAACTTAAAATGACATGCTGTGACACAGGGGGATCCTAAAGCAAGCAAGCAAAATGCTCAGAGGCCCAATACAAAACAAGCTTTCCCCCAGTGACAGCTTCCTCCTAAACAAACCCCCTCAGGACTGACAGTAAGAGAAGAGATGCCGCTCTTTCAGCAGGAAACACACTGAGATTGCCTCAATACCACTGCCTGCACCGCCCCGTTCATGGAGGGTGGGAAGGGGCAAACGGCAGCAGAAAGGGCAGGGTGGTGGCCGCACACCCGGCTCCCTCTGTGGGGCCTCCCCTCCCTCTCGGTGCCCTCCACATTTGGTGTGTGTAGCCTTGACAGCAGGGAAGAGGCTGTAACAAACGGAAAGTGACGAGGGAAGTGCAACAGGAATAGTCCCTGGTGATTCAATTTAGGGGCCTCGGTAGCCTTGCGTGTTGCGAGGGACACAGAAAAGCTGAAGGCAGCACGTGTGCTGGCGGGCTTGACGCAGGCTGGAGAAGGTGTGGCACTGGAAACTTTAGGATTCATTGTGTAGGTCATACCATCCTTTGTTTCAGTTTTGTCTGCCAGTCTGCAGCGTTAGGTCTCGCAGCAGCTGCCTGTGTGCAGGCATCACTTCCATAACTTACCTCAGTGCGTCTCCGTAGGGAGAATCACCGCGCCGTCTTTGGCCCAGCTGGGAACAGGCCTCTTGGCTGAAGTGCTTCACATAAGGCTGTTCAGGACTCCAGTTGCTCGAGATTTCTATGTTAAGATTTAAAAACATGGGTGTCGTTCACCCACAACTACGTGTGATATTTGTTGTATATCCAGTCACATCTGTCGTTATGCCAAACTTGTCAAGCCCCACATTGAGTGCCAAAAAACCTGCTGTGGTCACAAATCTAAAACACGGCACCACATGAGCGGCTGTGAAATCTATCCTAGCCCAAACCAGTACATTGTAAGGAAAGTTTAAAATCATTTTAAATTATACTTTTATCTTGATTTGATGTTCAGCTTAGAAAATCCGTGTCAGAAATTGGGAAAAATACAATAACTAACTTTTATCCCATTTCAGGAATAAATGCACAGTGATGCACTGGTGTTTCTTTCTAAAATGCCTACTGGCCTTATGCCAGTGTAAAGGTGAGATTCTTATTGTCTCTGTAAGAGGTATCTTACCTATTGTCCAGCTCCATGGACAAGAGCCAAAAGAAGCTAAGGAGACATCTATTTCTGCTCCTGCTCAAGTCCTGAGTTGCTTCAGTGTCACAAATTTCTTGCTCTTCTGGGACTGCGGTTCTTTGACATATAGAAAATTTCTGCCAATTTCCAGCCTAAACATACACTTGGACAACTAATACCAATTTGTTTGCATGCTTATATTATTTTTAAGTGCTTTCTTTGCTGTTATTATCCCCTAATATTTAGAGAGGACTATACCCTTATCAGTTTGCATTTTGCTAATTGAAAAGTCAAGTTTTTCTGGTTTCCTGTAAACATTCCTACAACAGAACCTTTAGAGTGAAATGCCTTCCTCCTCAAAGACTGAGTAAATACAAATTTTCTTCTGGTTTAGAGTTCCTTCAGTGACAGTTTACTGAACCAAAACTTAATACAATGCACTTATCAAATTTAAGACAGAAAAACGTAGTAAATGAAGGCTTTGTTCAAGAATACAAAAGGTATGTTTAAAGCATCCAGAAAAGAGCAAAAACATCCTTTAATTTAATAATATGAAGTGTGTGATTTTTTTTTTTAAACTCATATTAGGAATAGCTTATTCATTTTTTTGCCATCAAATGAAAAGTAATTTACATATATACTAATTTCAAAATGGAAGATAAAAAATTATTCCTTTGCTTTTTCTTCCTTTAATTTACTTAGCTCTTGCATTCTCTGTTTTAACTTGGAAGATTATTTTTTTGACATCTGGGAAAATTTAAATAAATAATTTGTACTGTCAGCATCGAAAAGGCACTTTTAAATCTTTTTTCTGCTGCAACTTAGAAGAAAAGTAATAAAACTTCTGAAGCTGGGTCAGGGGGAGGGGAGAGAAAGTTGCTGATCCTAAGAGCGACACTCTTTTGGTTGCCTTTTTCCAGACTTAAATCATTAATCTCTTTCAGTCAGGAGAAGGTGCAGTCATAACAGAAACAGCAATTGCACATGGAACAGATCTGGCAGATGTTCTAGGAGAGCACTATTTAAGATTCAGAACACTTCAGAGATTTGGAAGGGTTTGCAAAGCAAATTTGTAGAATTTAAATGTAACAGAAGAGATTTCCTTAAGAAGTCAAGGTTATATATATAAAAAATAGATATATATTTCAGAGGATGAAGAGTCTGCTTTTTCTCCTTTGAAAGAAATACTCAAATTCTCATTGGTACCAATCCACAAAAAGACTTTTTTTATTGGATTCCAATCTTTCATCTTTCTTCCAGTACCTTGCATTCCTAGTCCCTGGCACAAGCAACCTAATCTCTTAGATAGAAAACTCCATCCTCCTCACCTTCCCTACTTGTTTTATTCTAAAGTTGGGCTTAATACCACAGGAACTTCTTTAACTTTAATACCTCACTAAAAAGCTGATCTGGATTGAGGAAGAACCACAAAGGGAAACTTAATTATCCTCCAGTAATTGTTTGGCAAGTTAGTCTTCCTATAGCAAACCATCATGTACTGGTTATCTAAATATTTTAGATGTACTTTCTTTATCTAAATAAAGAAATAAAATACTTCATATTAAGAAAGTTTCCAAGATAAATGACCAGATACTTCTGAGGTCTGTGAAACACCTACCAGCATCTGAGTTTCTTAAATTCTGTTTTAAAAGGTTTCTGTTACATATTATCTGAAGCCTATTTGAGACAGCTTATTATTAGTGTTCCATACTGGAGGCTTCCTGTTGCCTTCAAAAATAGATTATTTTCCCTGTAATGGTTACCTCATTTATTTCTTGAACGTTTCTAAAAACCAGGTGTTTACAAGAATAAATATCCCCAGGCTCCTTGCATAAGCCCAAGTCAAAAGATATTAACCCATTCCTTTCTAAATATAATGCGGAAAACTGGAGCCTGTGCAGTGAATATCATGTACCATAGTGTCCCATATACCCATATTTCTTACATGTATGGAAAAGGAAAACCTTGCTTTCCTGCACTAGTTTTGACAAGTTTAGGGCATTTGTTGTTGCACTGCTGAGTCTCTTTTTTTTGGTAATATTGCAGAATTAAATTAATGTTTGTTAATATAAAATAAAAAAAATAATTTATTCATATCCAATAATTAATTTTGAACCAAATCTTTTTCTTAACAAGTAGAATTAACCCCCAAATCAGAGAAAACTCATACTTTCAGACTATTCTGTTTCAGAATAGATGCTTACCCTGTAAATGGAAGGAAAGAAAGATAAGACTGAAAAGACTGATAGAGAGACAAACAGGAAGGATGTAACAGCTGTAAAGAATTCCTTGGTGTTGTCCTTTGCATACAGTCTTCACATATAGTCCAGGATTAGTTAAGACATAATTGCCTCTTTGTGAACTGACTCTAAAGTTTCCTGAAAACTAGAGCACTAAAATTTTGTTCATTTAAAACATTAGTTGTTTCTACCACCAAAATAATTTCCATTAGGTTCACAAGACTGAAAAGTTGTTCACACTTGGTTTGGCTGAAGAAACAGCTGGTTTTTATGGACTTTTATGAACTTCCTGTGGGAGGACAAATGACTTAAAAGCGAGAAAAATGAGTAATCAGTGGGAATTAAAAAAAAACACTACAAGCATGAACAGTAGCTTAAACTAGTATTTCTGTGATATTTAAAGCAGTCTTGAAATTTTCTTCTCCCAAGATCTGGGCTGGATACTACATCTATGATCAAATATTTTGAAATATATGCACATATAAAAACTGGTTGCTGAAGCTGATCAGCTGCTCTTGTTTGCATTGTCTTAGGATCATCTGTCTTCACTTTTAAATTACTGTAGTGGCATTACCCCCAAAATAAGCTATAGTTCTGGCTTTTTGAAGTAAGTCTTAGGAGTTCTATAGAGATAAACATTGTAACTTGGGAACTATATCTTCAGAATATCACTGCATACTATTGTTGTGGCAGTTTGGACTAGAGAATCTATAAAGGAGGCTTATAACCACTAAGCTTTCAGGTGCACTGGGACGAAAGGATGCTAAAGCAATATTCATATACTGTTATTACAAAGCATGTTTCTTACAGCTCCATTTAATTCTTTGTTGAAATTCTCTGATAGTCAAAATCCTGCCAGGATATTTATAAACTATTACACTAAGATAAAGCCTCAGGAATATTTACGTATGATACAGATAAATAAGTATGAATCATTCTTCTTCGCTGGTACATTTTCTCAGTGGGACAAATATTTAGCTTATGCAGAAAAGTGTAAACAATAGTTAGTCACATTTTTAATACTATGCTATAGTTTAAATAACTCTAATAAATAGCCTGTTTCTATTACAGATTTTTATCCTTTATTGCTGTTTACTCCAACATTTTAGGAGAATATTTGCATTTCTAGATAAACATTTCCCTCTGATTTTCTTTCTCAAATAATTTATCTTTTTTTAACAGAAAAATATATCATACTCTTGACAGGAAACTATTTTCCTCTACTGGAGAATCAGTTTTAAACTGCTTACATCTTTTCCATCCTTGTACTTACATTTCTCTAATCCCTTTGGTTTCCTCATTCTTACATCTCTTCTGCAACAGCTTATTTTCTGCTACCACCACCTCATCTCGTATTCTTCTTTATCCCCTAAGTTTGTCTTCGTGATTGTTATACTGGAATTCCTTTGGAACAGTTTCTATGTTTGACATTTTTATTATAAAAGCATTTTTTGGCACATTTTTCTGTCCACCCTTGTTCTTATTTATTGTGATTTGCAGCTTAGAATTCCCATTCATGCCCTTCTTCGATACTACTGCCTTTAGGCAGACAAATTGTGGTAAGCAGCACCAAGTGTGTGCTTTGCCAAAAAGAGCCTCTGAGATACAGTATTTTTGAGAAGACAGATGAGTTGCCAAGACATGGTAATGTCAGAACTACTTTCTAAGAGCTTCACTGCTGGCTCTGGTGTGGAGACTTCAGGGTACTACTGAATAAACAATTGAGTTAAAAGGTTTGTGATAATTGACATTCTATTCTGCATACACACAGACCATGCCCTTTATTGGCTGGGGAGAGAAGATGTGAAGAACTGTAAAGGATGAACTGCTGAAAACGCAGCTCAGAAGTTCCTGAAACTGATTATTATACGAAACAGACAAGCACCATGTCATATTCATTATTCAAAATACTTCTGAGAATGACCTTCAGCTAAGACATGCTTTGTTGTTGTCAACTGAAAAAGCACTGAGTAAAGAGAGGGTTCAATATGCATTGATTATCTCAGTAGCTTTGATCTCCTTAAAAGATCAAACCCGCAAGGTTACTCAGTCTTTTCCAAGTCAGACACTGCCATTTTTTCTAGCTCTAATTGCCTTGGTGCAATTCTTAGCTATATTATGTTTCTTCACCATGATTTACTGCTGAAAGAAAAAAGAAGACAAAACCCTTCAGTTGCAGAGCTGTGTATTAATATTGTATCACTCAATTTATTTTTCTTTTAGTTTTAGTTCCACTTCTGGGTACCTAAGGCTAACACTTTCGTTTGTCCCTCATTTATGCTCCCTCGCAGAATGTGCAAGAACCAATGTAGACCATTGAAGAGAGCTCAGAATACAACAAAATAAGTACCTAACTAACCTGCAGAAAATACTCTGCAAAAACTCCTGGAAACAACACAAGCTGACACTACCAAATGCCATAATCTAAAAAATATAAACCTAATGAGTGGTAGTGTAATATTCACACAAATTTTGATGGAAAAGGAGCATTTAATGGTAAAACAGAAAACTAAATTGTTAAACAATCAGTGATGTACACATCACTCTTCTCACCCTGCAAACTAAATACTTCAGGAGTTTAAGAGATCGTGAATGTAGCGAGTATGCTCATACTGTCCTGGTTTTTGCTAGGATAAGGTTAATTTTCTTCTTAGTAGCTAGAAAGCGCTGTGTTTTGGTGTCAGTGAGGATTGTTACCAGAACAATGTCTATAACCACAAGGACACCGTGCTTGGGCAGTTTCCATGAACAGAGGACTGGAAGTGAGGGTGGAGAAGAAAAGTGTAGTAGTTAGTAAAGCCCAGAACTGACAGTTGGATATGCCAGTAAGATATTCCAGGTCATATTACGTTGTATTTAGTGTATTAACTGGGGCTGACTGGAAACGGGGGGGGATTCTCTCGGGAATCGCACAGGCTCCTCTGGAATTGTTACCAGAGAGTGATGAGCAATTGTACTCTGTATCACTCATATATATATATATGGTTGTTATCATTATTACTCTTATAATTTTATTTTTACTCTATTAAATTGTTCTTATCTCAACCTGCAAGTCTCCTCACCTTTACCCCTCCAATTCTCTCCCTGATTCCCTGGGTGGGGGGGGGAAGAGAGCGGGTGTGGCAGGAGGCTGTGAGTGGCTGTGTCTTGTTTGGCTGCCAGCTAAGTTAAACTATCACATATTGATAAAATGCCTCTAAAGATCATGAAAAGTACTAAGCATGGAAGTGTAACTTTAGCAAAGTCTAAAGAGAAAAAGATTATTGAACTACTGTTCAACCTCCCTGCCAATCTGCTAATTAAGTTGAAAATTATTTTTAAAAAATTGTTACTATTTTAAAAAATTAATTTAAAACATGCTATACAAACTTAACTTGATTGTGCTGAAAATAACTTTCCATTACTCTAGGTACATAAAGTACATACACTTTGTCACAAAAGAGACAAAAGGGTTTTCCACGCTGCAGAGAATGGTGAATCTGTAAGTTTGGTGCTATGAATGTGTTATTTCCTCTAGCGATTTGTAAAACAGTATCTTAATTCAGCTTTGATTCTGTGATTTCAGCCTTTGCTGCATTTTATAGCACAGTCTGTTCCCCAGCTAGTAGGTGGATTGCAGATACACACATTTTTCTTCCCCTATCTGGGAAAGAAGACTGAAGGGGACACTAGGTATTTACTTTGTTTCCTGGTGTCTATTGATAAGAAGTTGATTTCCATTTCAGAGCTTACTGTAAGGCATATGGAGGTTGTTGACTCTTCATTATTCTGTCCATTTGGTATGCCCTTGCCTTAATTTCTTTTCTTCACTCCACCCCATATACTACGCACATGCATTATTTTTTGCTTTCTTTCTGAAAATAGTAATTTCATTCTGTAACTGAGATAAACTGACGCAGAATGACAGTCCTTGTTTGTACTGGCATCACCTTCATACTGTAAGATCTTTGGTGCTTGTTGAGTAGCAGGCACACAGTCAGTATCTTGGGCCTGTACAACAGCAGTAGTTACATCAGGCATTGCTCTTGAAAAGTGTGATTCATGAAAACTGAAGCTAAAAGGAACTGACAGGAGAAGCAATAGTTAAGTTTTAGTATCAGAAGTCTTGTTTTGATATTTAAACCTGATGAATGCGACTTCTTTTTCTGGAACCAGAGTAGGCATTTTGGTTCCAAGCTGAAACTCAAGTGAAACAATAACATTTGTTACAACACACTAGACTCACTAAGATTATGGCTAAACCAAAAATAAAACAAAAAAAATTTTATTTTTATATAACTTTTAAATATTAGCAAATATTAACTTGGCAGAGAACTGTTCACTGCAGCACCTACCTGATATATTAGTTAATAGACCTGAAATTTCAAGCACTTCTGTGGCAAAATCTATTGACTTTAATGAACATCGCTATAAATAAAATGGAAATATGGACTGAAAAATAAGCTGACACATTACATTCTCTGTGTTACAAAAATGCATGAATTGGAAGAATAGTGATATTTAAATTGTTCAAATTAGAAAAGCCTTTTTACACTATGAAATTCTACGTACGCTAGTAGTAAGTGGCAAAACATTTAAATTCATGCCTTACAGTCTTGTACAAAATACCATTGTAACTACCATAGAAAGCTGCTGTAATGATACATGGAAGATAATTGCACTATCATTTAGATAGGTAATCTTTTCAACAATTAAAACTAGAATCTAAAATGGTTGTTTGAAAGTACACAAAAGTATACGGAACACTACTAAAATATATACCAGTTGCTTTTCTGAATCTTAAGCCTCTATCCATTCTCCAGTTTGTCATTAAACATAGTTTGATGGATAAATTATACTTATGCATAGAGCTATACTAACTCTAATAAAGGTTGATTATTAAACTCTTCAGATATTCTGGTATAGAAAGCTCAGTAAAATTTCCCGTCAGGTCCTTGTCTTCAGATGAAGTTTTCAAAAATCCAGAAACAAAGAAGGTAGCAAAGTCCCATTCCCCAGAGCTGGCATCATGGGATCACTGGGCAACCATGGGAGAATTACAAGTGAGTTCTGAGTTCCCCTAACTCCGATAATGCTTCTAGTCTCATTAGAGGTAAAAAAACCCAAAAAAACCCCCAAAACAAACCAAAAACCAATGTGTTGTTTTAAGCTGTAGCGTGATTAAATATTTCCTCTGGCAACAGTACTGGCTTAAGTAGCCCACAACTCCCCTATTGCTCTGTACAGAATGGCTGGCTTAGAGAACTAACCCAGTCAAAAATAAGCTCTTCCAGCCACAGCAACAATAAGAAAACTAGAGTGAACAGTTTAACAGAATCTGTTAAATTAGTACTCATGAAAGAAATGTTCTTTATACTATGCACAGGTATCAGCTAATTAAGAAGTCCAGTCTCTCTTCAGTTATATTATCCAAGTCCATCCCAGAAATCATGATATATCAACACAAAAAATTAGATTGGACCAAAGCCAGTAAGAAAAATGAAGATGCAAGGACTCTTGCCATCCTCTACTGAGAGACCTACATAGAAGGTTGCAGATTATTTCTCTTTGCTCTGTGGCTTGATCTTTAATATTCCCTAGCACAGCACCTACAGCACGAGTTGCCCAGCAACAGGGGTACTAGTCTGAGATGTAAAAGTTTGAAAAACTAGAGTTAGAGTTAGGTATCACACTTTCAGGCCAAATGCAGTAACTCTTAAAATACTAAAAAACATTTGGTACTGATTCAATGCTCTAACCCACTACAGAAAACACAGGCAATGGATATTATTGTTAAGAAATTATAGTTGTTGCTCTTCCCCATATTTTCACTCCTATGAGACTTAAACTTCAGTTGTATGCCAAGCTGCTCAGGTGGAAGCAGTTCTGTGTCTAAGCAAAAAAACCAGACCAAAACAAAAAAGAAACCACAGCATTTTCAAAAAGCTGTAAATGTAGGCATTTTGAGATTTAGACATTTCTGAGGTAGGATTATACACTTAAAATCTGCTCAGCTCAGAAGTATCAGTCTATCTTGAACCCATACCCTAGCACAGTACAAGATATGAACTGGATATGCCAGAACTGTCATAAAATTTCGACATGCTTAACATTGCCCCCAGCAGCAAATAATAAATTTTGCTACCAGCTTCAACATGACAGATTACTTAAATTCCACAAAAGGTTTGTTTGGTTGTTTTTTTGTTGGTGGTTTTTTTCAACATTCCAATGGGAGTTTTATTAGAATTCTTGTCAATTGTCAGTCTTTTCATTTTCTGTTTCAGTTCACGCAGGCATTAAGCACCACATACTGTATTAACAGGGTTCTTAGAACTTCGGAAACAATCTTGCTAAACAGTCATCTAGTGTTAGGAAATGGCACTTCATGTCAAAGATGAAATGGCCATAATAGTAAAAGAACAAAACCTACACAGAAAGACTTGGAAAAATTAATATCTTTTGTTTGGTTTTTGTTTGTTTTCAGATTCCTCTCAGTGTTCCTGCCAAAAGAATATGTAATTGTGTTTCACAGTCTACAACTAGATCAATTTTAGAAGGTAATTTTGAAGGAGCAATCTCTTCTAGCTTCTTATTGCCCATTCTTTCTCTTTTCTGGACACAAACACTATTTCATATTTGCACTTACTGATTAATATATGTAAGTAAAAAAGGTTATGCAAAACATACATTTATTTAAATGGTAACATAACAGAAAATCTCACTTGAATTTCCAAATTTCATTTAACCATTCTGACATCAAGCGCACCGAAGTCCAAATCTTTATACACAAAGACTTCCAAACTGAAGTTTACCATACCCCAGAATAAAGGACTCCAAACACAACTAATCAGAACTGAACTAAGAATAAGGGTGAAGAATGAGCTAAACTTGCATGGTTTAGTACTAATAAACTTGAAATAGAAGAGCAGATTTTTTCCCAAATGGTCCATTTAATAATTTGAAGCATTGATATTTGCAAATAGATTTCTTAAAAATATATATATATATCATTTTAAAACAACAGCATTGCAAAGCATAAATTTGATTTGAAAGGAAAAAAAATCACATTTTCTGCAGAAGTGAATGTAAAAATAGGTCAGCACCTCAGTCACTACTAGAGCTGTCTGAACTATCAGAAGATGAACTTTTTTCCTTTCGTCTCTTCTTTTTCTCCTTTTTATGATGTTTTCCTTTCTTAGATTTATTCTTTTTTTCCTTTTCCCTTTCTTTTTTGTGTGATTTTTGTTTCTTTGACTTTGGCTCATCCTCTTCAGCTGCACTTGATGAGGAAGATCTAGGAAAAAATATATAGATACACAAATTGATATGTAATTAAAGAAGGAAAACGACACAGGAATATCGTAAATTTTTAAAAAATTTCAATATTTCTATAATGTCACGAATCTAATTTGGTGTAGAATTCATACAGTAGCATCCACTGGAAAGCTTATGATATCTCAATTTACAGTGTCTGACCAATGACTTTCCTAATTAGACTAGTGTACCAGGAAAGCAGTATGTTTATAATACAGATTAATTAACAATGGAATAGGCAAGTTATATGTTTTTCAGCCTTCAGTAAGAAAAAGACTAAGAGTACAGACTGACAGAAAACTGAAAGTCTGACAGTAAGATAGACCTTCCAGCTTTTAAAGTATCATATGATCATTAACAATGCCTTCAGACAAATCTTAATGTATTTCTCTCATACCAAAATGTAAGAGAAACGGTTATGACAAATTTGGATGCTACAGCTGGTAATACTGGTCTCTAACCAGAATTGCTGAGTGATTACATACACACAGGAATTCAGGTGACAATAAAAGTCATAATCATTATACTCAAGAGAGTGGTTTTGTGCTATTGTTTACATGATTAACTACTAATTACTTGCATGTAAAGACTACAGCCAGCAGACTGACTCTTTTCTACTGTCTTAATAAGTGCAAATTAGGGCTACACTGTGTAAATAAGGAGGGGAAAAATGCCAATACAAAAAGTGTTAAATCCTCTTTCTTTATTTCTGAAAAGTATCTTATCGTGGCCTCTAAATACATTGTAAGTTTGCTAGCTCCCAGAGCAGTTCCTGGGACATAGTCTCATCAACAGTCCCAATGACAAATCACAGAATCACAGAATCACAGAATATTAGGGATTGGAAGGGACCTCGAAAGATCATCTAGTCCAATCCCCCTGCTGGAGCAGGAACACCTAGATGAGTTCGCACAGGAAGGCGTCCAGGCGGGTCTTGAATGTCTCCAGAGAAGGAGACTCCACAACCTCCCTGGGCAGCCTGTTCCAGTGCTCTGTCACCCTTACTGTAAAGAAGTTCTTCCTCAAATTTAAGCGGAACCTCCTGTGTTCCAGCTTACACCCATTACCCCTTGTCCTATCATTGGTCATCACTGCAAAGAGCCTGGCCCGATCCTCCTGACACTCACCATTCAAATATTTATAAACATTAATCAGGTCCCCCCTCAGCCTCCTCTTCTCCAAGCTAAAGAGCCCCAGCTCCCTCAGCCTTTCCTCATAAGGGAGATGTTCCACTCCCTTAATCATTTTGGTGGCTCTTCGCTGGACTCTCTCAAGCAGCTCCCTGTCCTTCTTGAACTGTGGGGCCCAGAACTGGACACAATATTCCAGATGTGGCCTCACCAGGGCAGAGTAAAGGGGAAGAAGAACCTCTCTTGACCTACTGACTACACCCCTTCTAATGCACCCCAGGATGCCATTGGCCTTCCTGGCCACAAGGGCACAGTGCTGGCTCATGGTCATCCTGCTGTCCACCAGGACTCCCAGATCCCTTTCCCCTTCACTGCTCTCTAGGAGATCATTTCCTAACCTATACTGGAACCTGGGGTTGTTCCTGCCCAGGTGCAACACCCTACACTTGCCCTTATTATATTTCATCAAGTTTTTCCCTGCCCAGCTCTCCAGCCTGTCCAGGTCTCTCTGGATGGCAGCACAGCCTTCTGGAGTGTCAGCCACTCCTCCCAGCTTGGTATCATCAGCAAACTTGCTGACAGTGCACTCAATTCCCTCATCCAGGTCATTTATGAATATATTGAATAATACTGGTCCTAGTACTGACCCCTGAGGGACTCCACTAGACACAGGTCTCCAACTAGACTCCGCCCCATTGACCACTACTCTCTGGCTTCTTCCCACCAGCCAGTTAATAATCCATCTCACTACCTGCTCATCTAATCCACACTTCCTCAATTTATCAGCGAGGATGCTGTGGGAGACCGTGTCAAATGCTTTGCTGAAATCAAGATAGACCACATCCACTGCTCTACCATCATCCAGCCACCTGGTCGTGTTTTCATAAAAGTCTAGAAGGTTGGTCAAGCACGACTTCCCCTTGGTGAAGCCGTGCTGACTGCCCCTAATGACCCTCTTATCCTTGATATGCCTAGAGATGGCACCTAGGATGAGTCGTTCCATCACCTTTCCAGGGATGGAGGTGAGGCTGACCGGTCTGTAGTTACCCGGGTCCTCCTTCTTGCCCTTTTTGAAGATTGGAGTGACATTTGCCTTCCTCCAGTCCTCAGGCTCCTCTCCCGTTCCCCACGACTTAGCAAAGATGATGGAGAGCGGTCTAGCAATGACCTCAGCCAGCTCCCTCAACACTCGTGGATGCATCCCATCTGGACCCATGGATTTATGGATGTCCAGGTTGCTTAATTGGTCCCTGACCCAATCCTCATCAACTGAGGCAATCTCCTCCATTGTCCTGTCTCCATCTGGGGTCTCCAGGGTACAGAGCTCCTCAAGACAACTTCCGTCAGAGTAGACAGAGGCAAAGAAGGCATTCAATAGCTCTGCCTTCTCTGTATCCTCTGTCACCAGGGTACCCCCCTCATTTATCAGTGGGCCTACATTGCCTCTGACGTTGGCTTTATCTGCCATGTATTTGAAGAAGCTCTTCCTGTTGTCCTTGACCCCTAATGACAAACTAGTCCACAGTTTCATCCTAAAAAAAAAAAAAAAAAAAGCAGGCCAAAACTCTGACTCAACATAAACTTGAAACTGGAGTAACATTTTTTTAGGCTTCCAAAATAACAGGAACATTAAAACTCAACACATGCTAAGCAAAACTACAGAAGTTTTCCTTTTGTTATGTGTTACTCAGAGAACGTGTGTGGGTCTACAGATGCACATGTGCACACAGGAAATCTTAGGGTTTCTGAGCTGCAGGGAGGCTTCTCCATGCAAGATAAGCTGGGGACCAACCCCAACATCCTCCTGGCTCTTTGTTCTTGTACCACCACATCTTGCCTAGTGTTGGATAGTCAGAGAGAGCACTGCTTTCTCTGACCTGCAGCTTCCTAGAGCTTTTTAGGCTTCTAATTCCATAGCAGGAAGCCTGTGGCTTTACCATTACTCAAAGGACAAGTTCTTCCTGGAAAACAAACAGCTTTTCCAACCAAAGATGTACTTGCAACTGAAGCTGCATCAAAAGAAGCAACGTTTTCTGAGAAACAACCTAAACATCAGGAATATTTCTAGAATTCTGTTTTGAAATTAAAATAGGTATGTGATAGTTACCTTTTCCTTGGTCTCTTTAATTTTGTTTTTTCTTTGCTTTTTCTTTTTTGTTTCTTTTTTTCTTCCTCCTCATTTAAATCTGTGGATAAAAAGTTACAGCTTACAAAATGCTTGTTTGAATTAAGATGAGCATTAAAAGAGTGACTTCAATAACAATGTAAAGTCACTACAAAATTCTTGTTGAAAGTTTTTCTTTTCCTTCCTCCAAATTCTGGTCTAGTATACTAATTCCAGAAATATTTTCCAGAGTAGCAGAATTTTTTATACAACTTACATTCTAATGACTAAGCACTAAGAATGAAGGAAGGCCCATAAAATGTAGCAAGAAGTTGTGACTTTTCCTGTAAGTTTACATCAGCTTTGGGTTTTCATATCTGTTCTGTATTTTAAAATAAAGCCTGAAAACAGGTCATTTAACTAGAACATACAAAAAAATAATATTCCCGTAGGCTCACCTGAATTTCACACATCCCCATTTCACATGTCACAAATAGCTATGCCGTGACTAAAATAAATTAGAGTTAACTGTCGATATACTGTCTACAAAAATTGTCTTCGGAAGAGTCACCCCTCATCTGGTCACGTTTGTTTCCTGCACTAACATTGTACAGTATTTTCACATTTCACCTACAAGCAATATTTTTATCACATTAGATGAAATTTCTGACCTTAGACTTAGATATTACAAGGTCAAGTAAACAGCTGTTTTTCCTGCAGATATCCATCTTCCATCTGTTTATGGTCAAAAAGGCCCCTTACTTTCAAAAGTACATAGTAAGTGGGAACAAGTGTTTTCAAAGAGATTTGTTCAAAGAAAGGACTGTTGCAGTACCAATTCAGCACTCCTGACAAGCAGACTATCCATTTCTTTTGAAGTGTTCCAGCAAATTACAGGGTTCTGTCTGTCCCTTCTCCTTCCTAAATAACATCTTTAGTAGGAACTGAATGTCGAGTCTGGAATGTGAGAGCAACAGAACAAAACATGATGTTTCAAGGGGCAGGGAGGAAGAACATTCACTCATTTAAAACAGGCTATGGTGGAACAGCCTCCCTTTCTTACTTTAGGGAACAGCCTCTTTGGAGTCCAATTCAAGTATCTGCTAAGTAACGCTTCTGTCCTCTCTCTTACAAACAGATGCTCAGACCATCCAAAGAGAGAACAGTACTTCTCCAAATATGAATGTTTAAATTCAATTCACTAGCTGTTTCAGTCAAAACTCTACTTAGAAACCAGACAGAAATTCAGCTATAATTTCTCAGTAGTTTTAAGAGTTACTATCAACTTTAAGATGTTTAAACCATATGCCATAATCAAAAGATTAACCTAGAACATCCATGTTATTTTCTCCTAAGCAGTTTCTTAGTGACAGTCTTACAATATTTTTTTTTTAGAAGCCCTTTTTGAGATGTTCCACATTGGTACATTATGCATTTCCTATGACAGGAATTAATAATAAGAAAAGATGTGGGTATATCAAATCATATGAAGCAGAAGACCTACTTTTAAAGCACAGGCTAAAAGACAGTAGTTATCAAAAGGGATATTTCTAGTACTTCAGAAGACCATTATTCAATTTACTCTTTAAGGGAAAAAAAAGCAACACCTTACTCTTTTTTTCACGCATGGCTTGCAATCTCTGTAGTTCTTCTTCCTCACTGTCTTCACTGCTAGTGCTGCTAACATCTAAAACAATATCTCTTTGAGGATCTACTCGGAGGAAGTTTCGACATTCAAATGTCAGATGACCAGCTGAACAAAACAGATATTCAGAAAAAATTACAATTTACAAAAAAATGTCAGGAACTAAAGGACATCCATTTTAGTATTCTTAAGTTTTGAGAAGTGAAAAGAGGCTAGGCTGCAATGTATGAACAAGGAGGGAGAAGTCCTGCTTTGAAAAAGCCTCAAAGAATTTTGATAGGTTGTACAGTGTTATTCCATTTAATAGTGCTTTACGACAACTCTCTTATTTCTGTTAATCTAAAGATTTTGTCCAACCTTTACTTTCTATTTTTTTAGTGATCTCAGATGTTTCCTGAAGAAATGACCTAAGAGCATGAAGCAAGATATTTAAGAAACTACAGCAAGCATGTAATACTGTTCTTTTCGTCTCTCTAGTGAAACAGAAGAATCCCATTCGCTTCTGAGACATTATGTTTAGCAACCAGTACATGATACTGACTAAGGCAGTACCTGACTACTATTTTTAGTTTTCTAAGTTACATCTCAATAATCATGAACAGAGTTAAAACCCGGTGCTGAATACACCCATTGGAATAATAAAGAGAAGCTAAAGATATGGTTTGTGAGAAACGATAAACTAAAGACACAGGAATGCAAGTAGCAATTGCAATAAACTCATCTCCTTCATGTCAAAATACCTGCATCTTGAAGACAGAGCTTTCAGGAACATAAATACAGATTATGTGATTCGACTACAAGTTTTCTTCTCTTCCAGAGAGCTTTTGATACTTACTGCCTGTAGAAATGAAGCACTAAATCTATACTGATATTCATGTTCCTTTGGAAGAACAGATACACAAAACAACTCATTGATAAAATTTGTTGCAGACAAAGCCTACAGTGAAAGAATGAAGCAAGATTTTTCCCCTTCAGCCCACATAACACTTAAAAAAATAGATATCACTGTTAGAAGTTCAACACAATTCACTGCAAAACAGTGTTGATGCCTCCATTGTTCTAAACATAAGAGTTAGCAATTAACTAAAATCTTCACTAAGACCTGTCTCCAGTCACCATGAGAGTAGCCATAGACATATGATCAGAGCATAATGCAAAGCACAGGCTAAATGCTAACTACAGAACTTGTAAGTAACAGAACTAACTGTTTATTGAAATCTAGAGTGCAAAGAAGTGCATTTTCTTAGCACAGAAGATCATAAAGATTTTAAATTATTTCTTCTGCCTGCCTAAATTTGCAGTGGGACTCAGAAGAAGCAAATGCTAATCTCAGTAGGTATCAAAGACCACGCTTTCAATTCAAAATTTCTCAAGTAATTGCACTGCAAATGTAGCATAAACGAATACAAGAGCATACTTTTTTTTTTCCTGAGAAACTCAAGGGTTTTCAAAAGCAGCAATAGGTGTGAGGAGCCAGAGAATTAACAGGAAATAAATAAGTTTTTGAAATTATGGCAATTTAAACTGACAAAAGTCTGAGCAACAACTGAGAAGACCTCTTTTTTATTTTTGCTCCCCTCCTCAAAAGGCAGTTCCAACATCAGAAGTTGAGAAAAACACCATCACTTCATATTGCTTACTATGGACTTACGGTAGCCGCACTTCTTGCATCCTGCTCTGATGTTATCCTTATTTCCACCTGAGAAAGAAAATTTCATCAATTAAGTGCTGCTAAACAGAACTATCAAGTTTGTTTTAAACCTGACCTGATAATGTCAATACACAGACAGGAGTGATCACTCCTCAGAGTATTAAGTGCACCAAGATCTCTTAAATAACAAAGTGAAACACTGGATTTCTAAGGTCACTTTCCTGTGCAGTACTCTAATAGAACAAAATTGGCTAGTATGAACTGCTATAAACATTTAGTTTCACATAACTTGTTGACAGATCCTAATTTTATTATTACCTTTTCATTATCATTTTAATAACTATTCCACTTCTCTGAAAGCTTATGCATTTGTTTAGTCACAGTATGAACACAGTAATAGCTATCTGACATTCCAGTGATCCATAACTGCACACTGTAAGTGTACTTATAATTTCTAGCAGTGCTCGGATGTTGACAGACTTTCACTGGAAACTCTGAAGTAATTTATATTTTAATTACAAGAACTGCCTTAAAAAGGCAATTAAAAAAAAAGAGATAAATCACGCCTGAAAAGTGACAAAGGACAGATAGAAGAAAGTTAAGCGAGTTGTTAAATGATTCTAAATCCAGACAACACACCAAACACAAGGAATTAATAGATGCAAGAAAGCAAATGTAGAATAAAGTGAACAGAGTAACAGAAAAGTCCATAGACGCTATGTAGGAAGGAGGCCCAGAATAGTGCAAATTTGAGGTATAGCAAGTGTGTGATTTTCCCACCTGAGCCCACAGTTCACTTATATAGATATGGTAGGACATGACTCAGGAGAAATCCCAGAGATCCATTTCCCAAAAATAGATCAGTTTTATATTTAACCATCTGAGCCTAATCATAATGAAAGTCAAAAATGAATTTCAAAATCGAAGGGTGCCCCTCTATCTTCCAGTCAAATAGAGTACGAAAAAAATAGCGACTTAAACAGTTCTATACAGCTTTCTGAATAACTAGGTCATTTATTTAAATAAATAATTAAGCAAATTAACAAGAAATACATGACAGGAATTAAAGAACCAGAAAGTGGGTACGTAAGCGCCATGAATTTAAATTTGTATTTACTGAGACAAGCACTGGCTTTAGAAAATTCTACTCAAACTAACTGAGAAACCTGTTCCAAACCCCAGGTTGAAAAACTAACTTGGAAAGTATTCCATTATGACACATGGTTTTCTGTAGATCCCAAAACCTTAATGTTACATATCCCCTTTGAGGTCTAATAACTCAGCAGTGTTGAGATGCCTGTTTCGTGACTAACTTTTGAGGGAAAGCCACAAGAGGTAAGGAGATAGAGAACATGGAAGAAAGTGTCAAGAGGCAAGGAACAAAAGTATAGCTCTATCTTACAATCTCATGTCAAATAAATATTCAAAACAGCATCTGCTTGTTTGCTACACCTTGGGACTAGAAAGCAAGATCACCTTACCTACCTACTGTGTCACAGCTTTTTGAAATATTCAGTATACTAACTTCAGACCTACTCTGTAACTGACCTGTAGGTAAAGAAATATTTGGTATTCCATTCAAGGGAGGTCAGTACAAAATCTCCTGTAATATGTGCAGGTGCTATTTATCAGGATTTCAAATAGAAACACCCAGCAGATGGCAACAACATTGTCACTAAATACTCCCACCAAATTCCTGAAACTGAAATTTTATTACTATTTTTGGCTTTAAGTAACAACATTAGAAGCAGGGTTTTAGGCTAGACAAAGCTTTAAAAGATGAAAAGCAAACAAATTACTAGAAGCTTCCTTTTCTCACTCCCTTCTTCTCAGGTGTCAACCCCCCAGAAAATTAACAACAAACACAGCAGCAACCATTACCAAGGACCTGATTCATTCAGCGGCGTATAAGATTGCAAAGAAAGCTTTTGAAACTTTTGAACACAAAGAGGAGATGCCTTCCTCAAGAACACCTTCTAGAATGGGCACAAGCTTATTGTGGTCTTCTCTTTCTTAAGAGAAGCAGCTTAGCAGAGGTCAAGCTTGTTCAGCTGTTCTCCAGTCAAACTCTCCTCTGTCTCAGGAAGCTGGGGCAACATGTCCAGCTACCATCGATCTAAATACCCTGCAAACAGCATTTCTGCACATCCTCTCGCACCATCATTCTCAATGGGTCTACTTGAACAATAACCCAGCAGGACACGAACGCTGATCCAGCACAGAAGACGAGGAGGAAAACCAAGTCTGACAACAGCCGTTCTTCGGATCTAACTTTAAAGGAGGTGGCTTACACCAAACGGACCACAGGAGCGTAGCACCTGGTCATCGCTCATCCAAAACACTGGGGAGAGGCCCCGCCGGCCTAGAAGGAAGCGACCGCATGGCCGCGCTCATCAGCGGCTGGCCTCACCCTTACCCTGACCCTGACCCTCTCCCTCCCTCGCCCGCCCCCTCCCTCTCTCCCTCCCTCCCGCTTCCCCAGCACCATCAGCCGGTTTAGAGAACCGGCCGTGCCGGCCACAGCGGCGTTTCTCCACCAGCAGCCCCTGCGGCTTCAGGGAGAAGCGACACCCCGCCGCCCTCCGCGCCTCACGCTTCCCACTGCCGCGCGCGTTTGCGCGCCCTCCCCGCGTAACTTTCAGTCAACCCGCCGCTTGTTTTCCCCTCCCAGCACGCCGGCCCCGGGGCCAGCCGGCTACCGTCCCTTCTCTCCCCGGCTGGGAGCCCCTTACCCGGCAGAGCCATGACTCCGCCCGCCCCTGTCCTCGCCGGCCCGAGCCCGCCGCGGTGCCTCTCCCCGCCGGAAGGCTTTGCCCGGTGCACTCTCGGACCGTACCACTCACAAGGGAGGGCGGGGGACCTCAGTACCGGGTGGGAGCCACAGGGAGGGACTGCGGGTGTCTAGACAAGTCTCCAGGTCTTTCCGAAAGGAATCTCTTTCTCGGCGACTCCTGTACAGACTCTGACAGGGGCTCATACTCTCGCCCTTCCTCCTGACTTGGGCAACGTCCTCTCCACCTCGCTGCATGGAGGCGCCCAAGATGGCGGGAGGTCGGGGTGGTGAGAAGCGTTAGAGGCGAAGCGAAGGGAACGTCGGGCCCGGCCTGTCGCTCACCTGCGCGGACGCTCCTTTCCCGACCATGAGCAACATCTACATCCAGGAGCCCCCCACCAACGGCAAGGTGAGGGTCGCTGGCGGCTGGGGCGGCGGTGAGCAGGGCCAGGCCAGGCCGTGGGGTGAAGGGGAGCGGTACTGCAGCGTGGGTGAGGGGGCTGCGCCTGGGGCAAGGGCGGCGAGTGCTGCCGCTGCTGCTGCGGGCTGAGGAAGCTCTGGGCTCCGTCGGGGCTTTGCAGGCGAGGGGGGTGCGCGGCTGAGGAGGCTGCGCTACCTGCGTGCGGGGGTATTCGGGTGAGGGGGTGTGCCCTCTGTGTGTGTGTGGGGGGGTGCACTGCGGGTGCTTTTGAATAGGGGCGTGTGAAGCCGTTGCAGGGAGTGGGGAGGATACCGGGGGGTCCCCTGTTATGTTGGTTTGATTCAGGTTAGTTTGAGGTGATAGAGCCCTTAAAGACGTTATCTGAGTCAAGGCACGACGTGTGCTGTGTGGGTACATAACACAGAGCAGTACTTCAAGTTTTTCATTTCATTTCCTGTATTCTTGACTATATCATATGTTCTTAATTTTATTATGATCTCTAGCTGAATGCAATGGTATTACTGACAAGAAAGGTATATGCTTTTGGTGATTTATGGCATAATTATATTTTTTTCCATGTTGTTTCATTATGGAAGTGATACAGAGTATCTTAAATTTCTGTCATATGTTAAGTACCAGATCATCAGTCTTGAAATCTTATTATACATACTGATTCAGAACTGTATCTTGAGTTCTGGCAATACTGTCTAGAACTTACAGTAACTAACTGGCACATATGAATGTCTACTACTGTTATTAATGTAATGAATTCAGAAGTATTTTTTAACCCAGAAACTGTATTTTTTGATCAGTGACTTAAGTTACAGTAAAACTAATTGTGTGTTTATCTGTATAGGTTTTGCTGAGAACAACAGCAGGAGATATAGATATAGAATTATGGTCAAAAGAAGCACCAAAAGCATGTCGAAATTTCATCCAGCTTTGTATGGAAGGTAATGACTGACTGAGATAGGAGTTGTTGACATTATTTCACATGTAATCTTTGTGCCTTTTTTTGTCAAACAGAGGTCATAACTATGTTTTACCTTGAATATGTTAATAAATTTATTTGTATTTAGAAAATATTAACTAACACTCAGATGATATTTTTCAAGGTTATTTAGGAACCCAGTGGGGAAAAAAAAAAATCTAGATGTTTTTCTCAAGTCTAGCAGATGATATAGTATTACTGAAAAGTTGGTGGTGGCTTGGGAAGGCTTATTTTCAGCAAGTCTCTGTGAAGTACAACTACTTCTTTAATGTATGTATGAAATAGCAATGATGCAATATTGGACGTTTTCCAAAATTCTAATTTCTGTATCACCATCTTTACTACCTTTTCATTTTTTTCATGAGTGCTTCTGGTGTTTCATTTGCTATAGTTTTTGATTGATAGAAGCTCTATAACACTCTTCACTGAAGTAGTGGGTACCAGAATGAGAACTTCCCTGCTGGGGAAACTGTAACAAGAATTTGTAAAGGATCTAGTGCTGTTATGTGCTTTCTAGCTGCTGCTATTATCTCATTCATGCATTTATGGAGTGGTTAAGAGTTCTTTTAGCCCTCCTCTGTTAAGGAAAAATAGCAGTCTAGGATTTGTGCCTCCAACACGGATCCAGCCTTTTCCATGGTCTTGTACCTAAAGTGAGGATATGGAGATTTTTTTGCAATGGTAAATCAATTTCTAAGCCCTTGGTAAGTCCTAAGAATTCTGTTATCCTCAGTGTTAAAGAATTGGAGTTTATTTCCTTTCTGAATTTTTCTGGCTGCTGTGTAGGATCTTGTGCTTTGTGTAATAAATTTGAGTATTTCTCTTTTGAGTATCCAAGCATATAACTATCTGTGACTATATCTGGCTGTGCTGCAACATTTGCAGATCCTGCTTTGTCCTGCAGCATGCTGCAGATTTATTTTTATTTCTTTAAAAAAAAAATCTACTGGAAATATATGTCAAGTAAAGTTTCTTATGATCACATAACCCTTATCTGATAGATAGATAAAGAAGATAAATTAGGTAGCAAAATGTTCTATGAAAATGATCAGTTTGGGTACAGTGTGGTGAAAGAGGTGACACCTGTGCTCTGTGCTGGTGAATGAAAATGCTAACCATTTGGTGTATGGATATGGCTAATGATATATGTGAGATGTTGGCTGGGACAGAGCAGAGTGGTTTTAGCTTTCCTTTTAAATTGATGTACGTTGGTAATATCATTCCAGTGATAAAACTTAAAAGCTGAGAAGAAAATAATTCATCAATATAATCTTGGTGATGTGCAGGGTCTTTGCACCATACGACACCATGGGTTTTTTTCATAAATGTCATGAGCAGTGCTGTGTAGCTGAGATACAGTCACACTGAGGAAGACAGTGGACGAGGAGGGAACCTAGTGAAAGTAGCAGATTTCTGTTACAGTATTTGCTTTCTGGAACTTCAGTTCTCTGGACATCTCTGCATAATCATATGAAAGTTTGATATTTTGCAACTTTTGAGACTACTTACATGTGTGTATATATGCATATATATATTTTTTTTTTTTTAGAGTACTACAATAACACAATATTTCACAGAGTAGTGCCTGGTTTTATAGTGCAGGGAGGTGATCCCACTGGTACTGGATCAGGTGGAGATTCAATCTATGGAGCTCCCTTCAAGGTATGTACCTGTATATCTTATGCATTAATTTTTGGTTATTCTCTATCAGTTGTTCTTGCTACCATATTAGGTTATGAGAAAACAAACATTATATTAGAAATGCAGCATTGTGCACATACAGTAATTGCTTTCACATGATGCTTCAGTATTTTTGAATGAGCCTTTTTGAATTGAGGGTTCTTGAATCTATCTGTTCTGATACTTTGATAAATGTATAACCTTACTAGCATGAACTTCACAAGGAAAAATAGGGAGTGGGAAAAGTGCAGAGGAGGTGTTGATATGTGGCAAACTCAGATGCAGAAATGTACATTTTTTACACAGGTTGTATCTCATTTAGCAAATGAAATGCTAAATGGTCTTTGAATGTTGTATATGTGTTCATTGGTATTATTGGTACCAGCTCATCTCTTAAGCTGGAAACTCAGGTCCTGAGTGAAGCTACAGAAGCACAGCAGCTGTGTTCTGTTCTGCCTGATTGTTTTATTTCAGATGGGGCAGGCACCTTTAACTCATGACTGAAGCTGCATAGCCTGTCTCTAGGCCTTCCATCTGCTAGCGCAGACTCATACATATAACACAAATGTGAAGTTTGTGGAGGGGGTTGGTACCTGAACAGAGATCAAACCAAATATTACCAGTGTTGTAGTTACATTGCTGCTTAAAATTACTGATATCTCAATAGTGCAGAGTTAAGAATTGTGACATTACCATGGTATTAATATATTACTCATCATTTTCATCTTGCTTTAAAGCAGTTCTATTCTGTCTTCTTATGGTCCAGAAAATTTTCTTCGTATGGATTTTTGCAGTACTGTACTAGTACAACCTGTTATTTAGCTTCCAGTTATTTTACATGAATTAGGATTTCCCCCTAACCAGAATAATAGTTTTAAAAGAAATACTAGTAGTTACATACTTAAATAGTGTTCTTTTCTCTTCTTGCTTTACCAGGATGAGTTTCACTCACGATTGCGATTTAATCGCAGAGGACTTGTTGCTATGGCAAATGCTGGGCCTCATGATAACGGGAGTCAATTTTTCTTTACACTGGGTCGTGCAGATGAACTTAATAACAAGCACACAATCTTTGGAAAGGTCTGCTATGTGAACTGGAGCCCTAGTTTGAGTTTTACAGTAGCTGCTATAAGTTTTTCTGTATTTTAGTGGTGTTTGCTGCTACATACATTTGAAACTTATTTACTGCTTTCTAAGCTGTCTCTGTTTCCTTTGTTTCCCAGGCCTGGTAGGCACGTTTCTATGAGCTGTTCCTGTAGATATCTACTTTGCCGTTCTTATTCTTCGAAATTCTATTTTCCTATTGCGCTTTCTTTGAATAATCTTACTAATATTATTATGGCTCTGTCTTATTAATCAATTAATCTAATTCTAGTGACATTTTAGAAAATTCTGTTTGTAAACTCAAATTACCCAGGAAGAATCAGAAAAATGAAAAACATAAGATTAATTTATCCCTATCATTTTTTACTTAAAAGAAAAGAAACCAACTTTTTTTTTTATTTCATGGTGTCTGTGTTTTGCAGCTCACAGTAAGAACTTGAAATCTTTGCCTGCATGTGCTCTAAAAAATGCAGGTTTAGCTACCTGTATTCCTTCAACTTTTGCTGTTAAAAAAAAAAAAAAATCGTTCGTACATTGTGCTTGCTGTCTTTTAGAATTCCTACATGTTTACAGGATTTTCAAAGTTCTTTATGTAATAATTGCCTTACATTTTGCAGAATGATTAAAAATTATAAGCGAGGATTTTCCAACCTTTTTTATGAATTTGACAGGTTACAGGGGATACAATATATAACATGTTGCGCCTGGCTGAGGTAGAAGTTGACAAGGAAGAAAGACCTCTCAGTCCACACAAAATAAGAAGTAGTGAGGTGAGTATGCTCTGGTTTGAAATTTGAAATTTTAAAATTATTTTGTTCGTAGTGCTCAGGAAACTGCATTCTTATATTAAAACTTGGCATGTCTATTTATATATTGTTTTAAAATATTGAATCATTTAATTACCAAAATACTTATTAAAGATGTGTCTAAAGTAGTATTTTTTTATCAGGTTTTGTTTAATCCTTTTGATGACATTGTTCCAAGACCGAATAGAAAGCTGAAGAAGGACAAACCAGAAGAAGAAACTAAAAAGTCCAAAGTAAAAGGCACAAAGTAAATATCTGCAACATAAGTCGTGGTTAATTTTCTTTCACCTTTAACTTGCATCTTGGTAATTTTCCATTTCTGCTTTGAAACACAAGGCTTTACCAAAATGCAGAGGAATGTTCTCTAATTTTAGAAAAACCTACTTGCCTGTTTCTGGAGAGATCATACAAATCTAGTTGCTCTGACTGAAGTGGTTACTGTTGGTGGCTGAGCTATAACTGTTTAATGCACATTGATAGCTTGTTGCAAAAGATTGGTAAAAGGTGGTTTTAGCTTTTCCCTTGGGCAAGAATGTGCAGTCATTCTTCTGTGGCCCAGATGACAGCATGGTTGATACGTACTAGTAACTAGGTTATAGCTCAGTTATCTGAGGTTTTTGAACTTATTTTATCAGCTACCGCTTCTCTCCCACAAAAATACATAGCAAAAGGCAGGCATTTTGGCAAGGGAGATTTCAGTTTCTGTGAATTAAATTTGGTAGTCATGCAGTAAAAAGTGTGGAAAAAGTGCAGGAAATCTAAAGTGTGTGTATGCTGTCAGTTCTGTTGAACAGAAAATCATTATTTCTTTTAATTACATCGTGTGAATCAGTGTGGATTTTATGCCTTTCTGAGCCGCCATATCTTGAAAATTTTGTGTTTGATACTTGAATGTTGCTCTGTTGGAAAAAAAAAAGAAAAAAAGAAAAAATGCAACTGCTCTGTTTTCAGAGCTGACAGCATTTAAGGGTCTGTGAAAGTTAGTCAAGACAGAATTTCTTAAATTCTTTCTTACCATTTTCTAAGTGATACTTAACTGTCCTGATTGTTTTTCTTCAGGAGTAGAACCGAACATGCTTCTCCAAATATTCATTGTTTATTGCAAAGCAACATGTAGTTGTTTGAAATTGGTACTTTTATCAGGAGAAAAGGGTTTTTTTTAAATTGCGTACAATATGAAAATAATGTTTAAAGTTTATGGAATGTTAATAAAACAGTATTTAAAGTTTAACCAGAAAATGTGTTTCTCTCTCAAAGAAATTTTAGCCTGCTTTCATTTGGGGAAGAAGCTGAAGAAGAAGAGGAGGAAGTCAATAGAGTTAGTCAGGTAGTGTATCAAATCATCCCCATTTTCTTTTAAACGGAATATGACTTTTTTACCTGGTTGTGAAAGGATTTGAAGTTCTTAATCTTGTTCTTATGTTTGAGTTCTGAACAATAATACTACAAATTACTTCAATTTTTATGATTTTACTGTTTTAACGTGGAAAAATCAGAAATTTTAAACTTTTCTAACTTTGAGGGTGCCTTCAGTTACTGTGTGATATTTATTTAATAAAATAATTATAAGAACTAATATTAATACTAATGCTAATAGAAAATACATAAAGTTGCACTCAGCCGATGAAAGCACAATGATCACACCAAGCGGGAGAGTAGGCCTCAGGAGCAGAAAGACAGGTGAGACTCTCCAAGGATGACAGCCATTGAAGAAGAGGGCTGTCCCCAGCAAGCCTCCCAATTTACAGTGAGCGTGATGTTCATGGTATGGAACACTTCTGTGGGCCAGCTTGGGTCAGCTGCCCTGGCTTTCGCTCCTCCTAGCCTTGGCACCTGGATAACTCTAAACTGGTAAAGACCTTGATCGCTCTGTAAACCCACAAACTAAAACAGTCTTATCAACTTTTTTCTCACCACGTTGGGTGCTGCAGTCTTCTTAAAATGCAGCTTTTCTGACAGAGAACTAATTCTGTGATTCTATCCCAGCAAAACCAGGACAACTTTGAAAAAGTGATTAAACAAGGGATTGGGGTGATTGGTGTCTTTTAAATGTTATAGATCTAATTGTGTCTTCTGTATCAGGAGAGTCTCAAAATGGTTATATTATAGAGTATGAATGTTAGAAAGAAAATTTCTGTACCTCAGAATGTTACAGAAGGCAGAGATCACAGGATTAAGGAAGTTTGTATCAAGAAGTGGCAAGAGCAGAATGGCTGCATGAGGGAGGGCAAGCGAGGAGGCAAGAGTGTTCCACTCACGCAGTGTACTCACTAACAGGGACGTAATCCCGCAGGGAGTTGATACAGCAGGCAGAGTTGGTTGCTGGTAACAGGATCCATCAGCAGTTGTGGACATGGCAAACATTAACCAAGACCAAAGTCCTGATCCAGAGGATCCAGTCAGGAGCAGAAGGAAATGGGACAGGAATTAGGGCTGGAGATAGCTCTAGAATGTGTGTGCAACAGGCCCATCCAGGGGACAGGGTTAGGTGCAGGTACACCTCTGACATAGCTCAGTCAGCGGGTGGATTCTCAGACCTGAGCTGAAATGATGCTCATGGGTGGAGGAGCTCCAAGTAAAACTCCTCAAGGCCAGTAAGGGTATTAGTGCAGTCAGGGACCTGACAATGAGGCTGTCACTGGTTGTTCATTAGTGTTAAAACTGAAACCATCAGTGTTGAAACTGCTCATTTAGTTGTCTGTACTTGTTTGGAGCAGTTACAAAGCTGGCAAGCACTTGTCTTATGTTTCGTCTAGCTCTTCAACTTACTTGTTGAAGGAAGTAATTGTTCACATTGCTGAATGTGTTAGTATCTTTTTCTACATAATAAAGAATTGAATGAGTAAGGTTGCATTACCCCCACAACCACTGTCTTTCTGAAAGGATTAAAAAATATGGCTGAAATGAAGGCACTCAGGTCACAATACAGACTGTTTCTGTAACAGAAAGTTTCACTGATTTCAATCTGAAATTTAAGTGTACTTTTTGGATTAGCATGGGGAAGCTTTCTTACTGCAGTCTTTCTGCCTGAGTATCTTATGTGTTGTTAGATTTATTTGTCGGCTTGCTTCAATAGATGATTCCTGCATAATGTATTGCAGGTTGTTAATTTATCTTTCTTTTCCTAGGTGTCTAGTTAGTGTTCTGCTGATTGATAGGTACTGCTTCATTCATGGTAGTTCTTTGAATTGTCATATACTGTATTGGAAATTCAAGTTTTTACATCTTCATTCACTCATATGTGCTAGACCTTGTATCTTTATGATGTGGAATGATTGTGATGATTAAACAACCTCTTCCCACCGCCCCCCCCCCCCCCCCCCCCCCCCCCCCCCGTAAAATGACTGCATTGCTGTTGCAAAAAATACTTTTTAAATCCATGGAGTCAGTTTGATGCTCATCTTTTTGGAACGCCTTCTCTGTTCTTTTGATATAAAAAGGGTTTCTGCTTACTGGTTAGCCTAAGTCTAGCAAGAAACAAGTTATCTTTTTCTTACCATTATCCTTTTTCACCATCTAGTCTCTCAAACACTGAAATTTATAATAGCTTTTTTCTTTTTCTTTTTTTTTTTTTAACAGAGCATGAAGGGAAAAAGTAAAAGTAGTCATGATCTACTGAAGGATGATCCACATCTAAGCTCAGTTCCTGCTGTCAAAAGGTTAATATATGATTTCCAATTTCCAGAACAGATTTATTTTCAGGATGATAGACCTGTTTAGCATCATGTATACTCTTTGTTTGTCTGTTACTCTGAGAAATTAAGAATGGCAGTGCTGGATCAGACCAAATGATCTTCTAACCCACTGTGCTGTCACCAACATTGGCCATCAGTGGATGCCCAACAAAGAATAAAAGTAGGACAAGCATAATGTTTACCTGAGTAGTCTCTCAGCCTCCATCTGCTTCCAGCTCAGAGGACTGTCAGAGTTTGATGTGGTTCATCTATTTAGTAACCCTTAATAGATCTCTTGTCAAAGTACTTATTCAGTCTCTTGTAATATTGTTTGCATTCACACCTTCCTCTCAGCTGCAGGAAGAACTACCTCCCCTTTTTGTTCTGAACCTGACGGCTACTGGCATCATTTCATAAATCTAACTCTTATGCTGTAGAGTGTGAGACAGTGAACTGTCAATCCCTTTATACCTCCCTTTACCACCACTCTTCTTAGGCCATCTTTTTTCTAGCCTAAACTTTTAAAGTCTATGCAACTTTTCTTCACGTGGAAGTTGTTCTGTAACTGGTTGTTCTTGTTCTTTCCAACCCTTGTTCTGTTCTAAAATGTCTTCTTTTTTTTTTTTTTTCCAAATCTAAATAACATATTAAGAATGAGGTGACTTACAAATCTGTATGCTTGCATAAAGATGGTTTCTGTTTTCTTCTCAGTTTCTTTTTAATACTTTTTAATTTCTGATTTGCTTTTTTAAGTTGAGTATTGACCTGAGACAATTCCATGGTAATATATCAGCTCCAAGAATTTCCTTATCATAGAATAGTTTGAGTTGGAAGGGACATTTAAAGGTCACCTCTTCCAGCCCCCCTACAATGAACAGGGACATCTTCAACTAGGTCAGGTTGCTCAGAGCACTATCCGATGTGATGGGGCATCTACCACCTCTCCAGGCAACGTCTTCCAGTGTCTCACCACTCGCACTGTAAAACATTTCTTCCTTATATCTAGTTTAAATCTACCCTTTTTTAGTTTTAAACCATTATCCCTTGTCCTATCACTACAGGCTCTACTAAAAAGTTTGTCCCCATCTTTCTTGTAAGCCCCCTTCAAGTATTGAAAGGCCGCAGTAACAGAGCCTTCTCTTCTCCAGGCTGAACAACCCCAACTCCCTCAGCCTGTCCTCACAGGAGAGGTGTTCCATCCCTCTGATCATTTTTGTGGCCCTCCTATGGACCTGCTCCAACAGGTCCTTGTCTTTCTTCTACTGAAGACCCCCGAGCTGGATGCAGTACTCCAGGTGGGGTCTCAGCAGAGCAGAATAGAGGGGCAGAATCACCTCCCTTGACCTGCTGGCCATGCTTCTTTTGATGCAGCCCAGGATATGGTTGGTTTTTAGGCTGTGAGTGCACATTGCCAGCTCACGTCCAGCTTTTCATCCACCAGTACCCTCAAGTCCTTTTTGGCAGGTCTGCTCTTATTCCCTTCATCCCCCAGGCTGTATTTATACTGCAGGTTGCCCCAAATCAGGTGCAGGACCTTGTGCTTGGCCTTTTTGAACCTCCTGAGGTTCACGTGGGTCCACTTCTTGAGCTTGTCCAGGTCCCTCTGGATGGCATCCAGTCCCTCAGATGTGTCCACTACCCTGCTCAGCTTGGTGTCATCTGCAACTTTTCTGAGGGTGAACTCAATTCCACATCAACTATAGCATTGATGGAGATATTCAACAGTACTGGTCTAAGTAGAAACCCCTAAGGGACACCTCATGGTGAATGATGGTCAACTGAGAGCAACTTGTTCCGAATGTGGAACTCCTTTTCCTCATGTGCATAGCTTTACTTTTATCTACTTCAGATTTCATCTGTCATTTTATTGTCTCATCATTCAGGTCCTTCTGTAATTCTTCAATCTCTTCTTGGCTTTACTATCCTGAGTAACTTAGTGTTATCAGAAAACTCAGTGACTGGCTATTTGCCTGCTTTGTTACTGAGCTCACTGAGCAGCTCAAGCCTGAACACAGATTACTGTGGATATACATTAGTGATCTTCCTCCATTGCAAGAAGTGATTGTTTGCTTCAAGCTTTTGTTTCCTGTCTTTTAACTATCTATTTATTCATGCATGGACTTTCTCATCACCCCAGGACTGCTTAGTTTCCTTAAAAACCTTTGAATAGAGATTCTATGTGAGTACAAATGTATTGGAGAGATAATCCACAACCATGTGTAGCCCCTTCAAAACACTCCCAGAGGTTGGTAAGGCACTTCTTTTATAGCCATGTCACAAATACCAAGTAGGTAATAGACTTGGATGCATTCTAAATCTTATAAATGTGTCCTTTTTTTTTTTTTTTGTTATAATCTTCTATTAAGAGATACTTTCACAGGGAATTTTCTGGATTAATTTTTTAAATGAAATTAATGTCATTGATTCCAACAAATTAATGTTTTGGTTTTTTTTTTACTTGATTATTTATTGATGGCTTAGAGCCCACCTCAAAGCCTTGGCTTTGGGGACTCTAACATTATTTGCTTTTTAAAATTGTGGGATGGAAAAATCTTCAATGATCTTTATTATTAGTTTGTGACAATTAGCAGTGGATATGTTAGCCTTAGTATATTCAAGTAGATTATTTTTTTAATACCCTAAACTGTAGCTGCATAACAAATGAAGATTTTGGAATTAAGCTTAATTATCAGTAGTGTGCATGTCGAACATGTCATATGAAGAAGGCTTTCCAAAATATAGACTATTTGCAATGAAATGCTGGAAATTGTTTGATATACGAGATCAAAAACATCCCTCCTAAGTGGGTTTTGTTTGTTTTGGTTTTTCATGGGGTTGTTTTGTTTTGTTTATAACTTTATATGGTAGTGTTTTGTCTAAATAGTTCAATATATGGTTAGAATTTGTCCATTGTATGAAAGTCTGTGGTTTTATTGTTTTTAAATATTTCTTATTAGAAAAGAATATGACATTTAAATGACAGAAAATACTATTAATTGATTCTTTTAAGATGAATGTATGAGAGTATGATATAAATTACTATATTGACTAAAATTTCAAGTAGCCAACCAAAATTGTTTATTTTAGAGTTGTTTTTTTAAAAAAAATAATATTTTAAATATACTCTGGTGCTTCAAACTAATTGCAATTATTTTTCTTCTTTTAGTGAAGCGGCAAATGAAGAAAGGGACATGAGTGAGGTAGGTAACTTTTTTTAACAAAGAAGTCTTTGGTTTTTACTGTGTGTGAATTGTATTTTCTTAGGGGAGTAAATGCTACTTTAGAGGTTATTGAAAACTAGCTGAAGTCAGATTTCCAGCAAAAGGCTCAAGGCCCTTTCAGAGCTCTTAAGGCTTTGCCTTTGAGCATTCACAGCAGGGCGGAGTTACTACTACATCCTACCTACTGCATCTTGTAAAAACTGCTTACCAGGTAATTTGGTCAGTAGCGTAGGTACATGGGTAGTTGTTTATCGCAGACTGACAAACCATTAATAAAAGCCCTGAAATTGCTTCTAAAATAAAAGTTAAAATTAAGTTAGTCATTAATAATAATATAACTCCAATGTCTGAGGGCAAATCTGTATATGAGTGAGAGTCCTGTTGGAAAAATTTCTTCAAGGAAACAAAATTTCAGTGAATATTTATCACTAAAATTGTATTGATGAAGACTGTCACTTCTGAAAGACAGGAAATCTGAATAACCAAGCAGTAACATTCAACCAAACATGGAGGCTGTTTCAGTTACAAGGACATTGTCATACATGGTGCAGAGCAAGGTTGCTAGCTGAAGTACGTCTTTGCCTCCAGTCATAGGTCATGAAGGTACCCCTTTGATTTGCTGTTGAGACAAGGATGTCATATTTGAATGTAATCTCCCATTCCCCAGACTGAATCCTGAAAAGTATAGTTTTCCTTATCTGTCCACCATGCCCAGGTACTGCACTGTGGAAGTGAATGAAAGACACAATCTATCCCATTCTTGTGCCTAAAAAAAAAGGAAGAAAAAAAAAAGGTCTGCTTCCACCCTGTTTCCTGTTGTTTTTTTCCACAAAGCATAGTATGAATTCAGCTTCTTGAACTCTTCACCCCTATAATTCCTGCTGTGCAGGAGCATTTAAGTGTTAGAAGGATTCTGAGATGGTATTTAATTAATAATTCTTCACGTGTTCAGATAGGCCTTTGTTAAGTGAATGGGATTTGAGGATTATTGAACAGGGACATAGTAGGTACATTTATTTAAGTTTTTATTTTTCAGCTTGATTAATCAGAATGCTGTTATAATAATGTTATGAAGTAGGAAATAGGAAGGCTTTTTTTTTTCCTTTAGGTGCTGTCCTTAAATTTAATTACACTGTGAGATCTTAGTTAGAATCCAGCATTTCAGGCGGTTACCTTAACCTTGTAAAGTGGTACTAGTATTTTATCAACTCTCTGGAATTTATTTCAGTTAACACATCACAGGGTCACTTTCTCATTTACACGGCTTCAACGCGTTGGTAGTTTTATAGCCATCTTATGAACATATAGTTCTTCTACATCTCCCTACCTCCCTCAAATAACATGTCCCTAGCATGTAAGAGAAACTTTTTTATTAGTCCCTAAGCGCTTAACCTTGCTGTTTATGCTACTATATATCATCCTGTTTCTCTTACTGCAGTCCTTCAAGGTTACTCATTTCATGCTTTGAGAATCAGATCCTTTGTATTAAAAGTATCTCATCGCTGTTTGTTAAACCTCTTTTTGTGCCTAATGAAAACTTTATATGAAAAGTGTTCACAAGACTGAATTTTTTTTTTCTTTCCCCACCAGTGACATTCTTCTGTTTCCCCTTTCTACACAACTTGTTTTCCTCTCCCTATTTGTTGGCTAGTTACTGAACAGTAAGTTTTGTGCAGTACTATGGATAGATAAAGCTTGATGTCCTCTCCCCTCTCAATAATCTTCTCAAATGGCTAAATCTTATTACATACAGTACCCATTAGTCATTCTGACACAAAATCTCTCATTACATTTTTATTTTCAGAGCAAAGAGAAGAATAGGCCACTCAGCTAACAACAGCAACAAAACCTGGTACAGCTTCCGTGCAGGCAGTTTTGCATTTCTGTGTAACGAGGGGAACACCATCACCAAACTGAACAACTATTTCCCTCCTGAGTTGTCATAGCCCACTCTGGGTGGAAATGTGGCAAATCTATTAGTCAGTAACGAGGCTTCAGAAAAATGAGAGTCTAAAAGATACAAGATCAGATTGAGTTAATGAGGCAGAAAAGAGATGGAAGGATAAGACTGGACAGGAGAAAAGAGTAGAGTTGCAGGAGGGAGGAGGTTGTGGAGGAGGGTTATATCCTACTTGGTCAATGTTTTTGTAGAAGAAAACTTGTGAAAGCCTGTGCAGAGTGAAGGAAATGGGAGGTTCAGGAAGTAGGGAATTTATCTGAGTTGGACAGGTTGAACCATTTTGTCTCTCCCATTTTGAAATACCATCCATGGAACCCCCCTCTTGTTACTCATATTTCTGCAGTTTTTTATTAGCTTACCACTTAGCAGTTGCAATTTGTCTAGAGTTGTAAATTTTTATTCTAGGAAATCTCCCATGCAACTCTTTGTGTTTCAGTGAAATGCTCTTACCTAAGCCCTAACCAAATCTCCACCTGGAGTCTGTCTTTATCCTTGACCGTTAAACACCTTGAACACAGTCTAGTCACATTACGCTTCTGGTTGCTGTCCCCTGACATTGAGGTCTGTTGTTATCCCATCTCCCTGATAATTTATCAAGGAAACAAATCTTTTCAGGAACTTTCATTATCTACTCTGTCAGGGAATAACTTTCTGGGAAATAAAGTGAAATGCTGATCCTATTCCACTTTTCTGCTTCCCTTATTTAAAAAGAACAGACAAAACTCCCCTCAACAACCTTTCAGTTATTTCATTGTAAAAATATTCAGCTATTTTACTGTGCTGAATATCCACAGGTTTTGATTTTTTATTCCTGACTGGTCTTCTCTTGTCTAAATCTAAAATCTAAGCATGATAGTCTGAAGATTGCTAAACAGTGAGTCAGATATGACATCCGAAATCCAGATCTTGATTTTTCTCTTCTATTCCCAAGAGTGTGCCTCGTGCTGCTTTTATTTTTCTCCCCTCTCCCCCTGCATCTTTATGGACGTGGTATTCATGCTGCTTTTCCTCCTACCTGTCAATCACAGCCAGGGCATGTAAATTGTTTTTAGAGTGTTTCTCTCTGAGCACTAACATCCTAGCAGGCCCCTGGATACAGTACAGTCCTCTGGAATACCATTTCTAAATCTGTCCTTTATCTCTGTGTGGTTAAAATTACAATAATGTAGATTACAATCCTATGCTTTTTCGTTAACTAATTAGCATCACTCCAAAATAAATATGAAAATATGTGCGTCTAGTCTTTGAGCAGGCATCCTTCCATTAAGGTTCATGCAGGCTTCTTTCAAGGAAGGAAATAGTCAAACTTAAATCCCTTGATCTAGTCAGGCTTCTTCATTACTGAGACATATTTCTCCTTCTAAATGTCTTTGAACCGAGATGGTTTATCTCCTTTTGCCTTCCTTTGCTAGGTCTGGAATTACAGTACCTCTGTAGCAAGTTGGGATGATTGATTCCTCAGGTTTTCACAGCTTGTTCTGATCAACATGGTATTTGTAAATTCCCTCATGGAGACTGATGGGCAAACCTCTTCCATCCCATCATAACTATAGTATAGCTCTGTGGCAGGAAATTCTTAGTAAGTTTTGTTTTTCTTTCAGTGGAAAATGAAGGAAATTGTTAATGTATTGCCTTGACCAAATTTTAGATTCATGAACAATGACTGGACTAGTACTACATTGCTACGAGGTCTTCTGCAGACCTGTAAGAGATTACAGTCCAAAATAAACAGGTTTAGTTTTTTGAGCCATATGAAAAAGTTATGATTTGCATTTGAAAACAAGTTTAATTATAATATTTCTAATTTTTTGTTCCCTCTGAAGCAAATGAGGGGATATATATTTTAAAAGTTTGCTTTGAAATGAAGTGTGGTTTTGTTTTGGTTTTTTTTGTAAGGGATTCTCTTGGTAAGAAAAACTTTACATATTCAACATTCTGTAGTAAAAAAAACAGCTGAAGGATAAGTTTTGTCATTTAAAATTAATAAAGGAAGAAGAAGAACATGATGAAGATACTGATAGTGTAGAAGGTGAAGCTGCTAGCAATGAGAGATTTCAAATAAAAGAGCGCATCGCCAAGAAGTTGAAAATAGATACAAGTGAAAATGCTAAACAGCAACTTCTAGAGGAAGAAACTAAGACAGAAAGAAAAACAACTAGTCGCAGGTAAGTATTGTGACTTTTTTTTCCCCCTTCAGCTTGTTTGCAGTTAGTTTTTCTGCTTAATTCCAGTTTTGCAGTTACTCCGTTAATAGGTTAGTATTACATTAAAATTATTCCTCCTCCTGCCCACCTTCAGTTGTGGAAGATGAAATTGCCTATTGCTTTCTCATTTCTTAACTTCTTTTGTCAGTTTGAGCCAAACAGTTAAGGTGCATTTTGTTATACTTAACTCTTACTGATACCTTGTATGGGAGTTTTATTTTTCCCTGTGAGTTATAAATGAAGAGTATTTATGTGTGTGCATCATGCTTTACTTTGTATTTCTACACAGCTTTAAGACTGGGTTTTGTAGCTTTTTTTATCTATGTTAACACATGGTGGTCATCCACCACTGAGCCTTGCAGAAAGTCGTACGTTAAACTTTGGTTTAACACAGTAGTCATTCTTATTGTGTACCAGTTTTTCAACACTGCAATTGATACATCAATTTTTAAATACCATTTAGGGCTGTTCTTAGAGGGCAGTAATATTTTTGTGTTTAGTAGTATAAGACTGTATTCAAATTATTAAACTAGCTCTAGACAAATTATTATGTTTCTATAGCAGTATTCAGCTCTTTACAGACATAAAAGTGTGGGTTCCAATCATGTAATATGTGCCAGTCTTCCTGAACCTCTATACTGATTACCACTCAATTTTCAGTGAGTGAATTTGTTTTCTTAGAACCTTGTGTCTTGGCAGTCTTTCTTTCAGAGCTGGTTTTGGAATTTCTGCCTAATATTTATATTGCATAAAAGTATTTGTCATGTATGCAGTTGATGTATAGTGGACCTGATGGCAAACATACTAGGAATTATTATTCATTATTTCAATACACATGGCTTCCAGAAGTTACTAAACAATTAAGTCTTTGCAGTTATAAGGTTCAGTGCATAAACTTAGTGAAACTTACTGGGGGTCAGGAAGCGTCAGAAAGGTAATTTAGATTTTATACTCTAGCTTTGCACAGTTGTCATAAATAACTGCTTGATGAAATTATTCAGGGTTTGCCTATACTAAGCTATGCTTATGTAGTGTCTGCCCTGGATTCTTTCCCACAACAGTTTCCTCTGAACAGAAGAGTACCTGGTAATCAATATAAACGCTTCACAAGTTCCATAGCAATTACCATCCTGATTAGTAACTGGGAAGTAAAGGCGTTGGGTCAAGACACATGAAGATAAATTTGTTCTAATAATAATAATACACTTCGAGATAAAATACATATCGAAACTTTGGTTGGAAGACAAAAAGATTAACTGAAACAAAATCAATTATTGTTTTACAGTCATCAGATATCTGATTTGCATGCCTTGCAGGTTATTGTGTTTTTATATGACTATGTATACCTGCTAAAAATGAAAACAACTATATCTTATTGAAGAAGGGGTTGTTGTCAGCTATGGTGAACATTCAGTCATTATCTTAATTGTAAAATAAAACTGATTAATAAGAGAAAAGAGAAACCACACCTTGACATTTGCAACTTGGCAGATATTGAGCTAATTATTTTTTCTGGTAGAATTTGTTATGATTTTTAAAAGCATTAGTAAGTTTTAAGCATTCCATGTGAGACAGTATTTTTAACTTGGGATATTCTATATGTTTAGAAGCAGGCCAGACTTTTGGAGTGGTAGGAACACTTTGTGGATAGTCTTTTAATATTGGTATGTTAAAATATATCAACTGTAAGTGTTGATGTCTGTCTGCCTTTTTTGGAGCAGTGAAAAGCCCAGTGAGAACACTGCCAAAAAAAAAAAATTGTTACCCATGTTGGTAAGTTTGAATAGCTTCAGAAAATAAAATATTCATTGAATTTAATCAGGAAATTCAGTATCCTTTTCTACATCTTCTCCAGTATTGATCTGATTCTGAAAAGCACACCAGCTACAGTACAGAAGCCTTTGTAATTTGAAGAAATCTGAGCAGGTTCCAGTTCGTTCTTTTCCAGGCTTAGATGATCTTACTTCCAAAGTTCCTCATAACTTTGTGTTTGAAGAGAAGACCCAAGATACTTAATAGCTGGAGATAAATTAGCAAGAGCATTTGACATAATAAAAAATCCAGCACAGTGACATAAAAGGATATAGTAAACAAGATCTGTAATCTAAATGGGCATTAGTTTTACCTGTCATATGATTTTACTTTTACTTAGAGGCAAGGCAGCTAACTTTCATGCTTTGGTAAACTTTATGTAGTCAACAAGGTTTTTGTGGTCAGATCTGTAAACTGTTGTTAATCCATTTCTTTTGGAATCGTATATAAATCTGATCTCTTTGCAGAACCATGCAATGCTGTGTATACCCTCATTAAACACTTATTTCTTGAGCAATAGCTTTCTATTTTTCATTGGTTTTTTCCTCTGTATAAGAGCACCTAAAGCACCATACATGAAATTTAGTGCCATGTTTTCGTGGCTACCCTACAGATAACTAGGTATTGTTTTACAGGACATATACAAGACATTTTCTAAAAACCTATCCCCTGTATTTTCATTCTGCCACCTTCTCAGTGCTGTGTGGCTGCTTTGGAAATTGGTGGCTGTACTAAGTGTGCTGTAGACAGCTGGTCCATAGGGAGTATACTGAGATCAAGGAAGATGGTGGATGACTTGGACCTCAAAATCTGGTTACTAGTCCTGTGATTGAGATCAATGCATAATCTCAGTGGTAAATTAGGTGAACATCTATCTTGTGTCAGTAATATGTCAGGATGTGGGACGAGAGTACATGAGGTAGTTTCTGTCTCAGATCTTGCAGAAACATTGTGCTGAAGCAGTTTCCTGACTACAGAAAGAAGTAATTCCTGGTATTCAGTACTCAGCTTTCAGTGATCGATTAATCCTGCACCCTAATAATGTTTGTGATAGTACCCATAATATCCCCAATACCAAATAAGCATAAGTTACTTGGGGTCCAAGAACCATTCTTGATCATTGAGATTGGACAACACAGATTAGTGTAATATGAAATATGGTTAGTCAGCCATATCAGAGAGTGGAGGTGAGAAATTTAAAAGTTCTCAAATAAATGTTTTTTCTGAAAAAGTACCTTCAAGTACATGGCAGCCAAATAACAGCTTTAGAATAACAAAAGACACTGGGCTCTGTACGTACTTACTATCCACCCATCTGTCCAACAACCTGTCCACCAATCCGTTACCTGTCTGTTGAGTTTTAAAGGGATGGCTGCTAGAAACAAACTTGCTTAAGGTGTAATAGCAAGTTAGTAGCATGAAAGGAACACAAAGCTGGAGCATACCCTTAGGAATGAGATTTTCTATGCCCAAGCTTGCATGGTGCAGTGAGATATTTGTGTAGGCATTCCATAAGCTGCTGGCTCTGCAAGTGGATGGTCAGTGTGTTTGTGGTTATTTTGCTCTTTCAGGGCAGTAGCAGCGGTGTTAATAGTCTAATGGATTTCTTAACCCAGAAGAGGGTTTTATTGGATGTGTTTTCAGCAGTTGGGAGCCGTAGCCTTGGGGGACGCAAGTAGCATCGATTTCTGGACTTACTGTTTTCTAAAGAATTGTCTGGCATCCTCTGGCATGAAAATCAAAGGCATGGTATTGTTTGTTATTAAAAAAATGTTATTAACTTTGAGGTCTGGTAAGATAGGTTAAGATAAACTTTATCAAGTTTCATTGTCTGAAATAGTCACTTTTTTATAAGTGTACTGGTGATGGTTGATAACATTCTCATGGAACTTCACTACCTACTGTAGACCAAACAAGTGTTGATCAGAGCAGACAAAGGTGTGGAAGGTGCAGATATGAAACAAAAAGTTGGGTCCACCATATATAAGCTTGAAGGGTAAGGTCTCCTAACGTATCAGAGGGCCAAGAAACATCTGATATCTTATCAGAATTGTTCATCTCATCAGACATTTCAATGTGCTAATAGAATAATTGAACTTCTAAAAATATTTTTCCAGAGTACTGTCTTTTAACATGCATTATTTTTTCTGCAAATCTGGGTTCCTTTGTATCAGTACTCTTTCTTTTAATATACATTCATTTGTGAAGTCAGAAGTTTGCAGGTCTGCTTCAGAGAAACAATATGGAAGCAATAGACACCTTCTCAAATTCATGATACTGACATCCAATACCACTTCTAAATGCAAGCATACTTGCTGTGCTCAAACAGTGAAGTTAATTTTGGTTATTTCAGTATTTCCTTTTCATTCATTTGAACCTATGTTTTAAAAAATCATTTGAGACACTTGTCAATTCTGTTTTAGATAGGAAACCTTGGGAAAAAGAAATTCCCACTGATTCTGGCAAGTTATTGGAGAAATTCCACAGGTCTTTTGTTTTTTCTTAGAAAGCTTAAACCTGAACTTCAAAGCAGATGTTTACATGAAAGAATATATGCATATAGAAGAAGGGCTTGCTGTCATTTCCATAGTAGTCAAATTTATCAGCATTACATCGAATTCGTAAAATGGCAGTGGCTTGAAATGATAATCTGAAGGCTTCAGAGTAAACAGCCCTCTTCTAGTTTGGCAATTAAAAGTACTGTCTTTACATTTTTTCGTCCTGTAGGTGGAGCTGGAGTACTACACGTTTCAGGTTACCAGCTTTTAAAAATTGTCACTGCTTCTTGTTTGCAAGACGTGCAGTGTGCGAGTAGAATACGGTTGACTGCACAGTTTTTCACTGTACAGCCAACAGTTTCAGGTGCGCCTTTTTAGTGGATGTGCTATTACATAGTAATATGAAATAAGTATCTAGAATAGCTAAACTACTCAGGAAGATAAGGTGTCTTTTCTTTTTTAGTAGTTAGCATCACTTGAACTTAACTCTGTGTTTGTATTTCCCATTCTATATTTTTCTCCTAATAATTCTGTGAATTGCAATTGAACTAAGTAATCACATTTCTTTTGGTTTATAAGCCATCACTGACTACCATAAGGAGATGAATAGTAATAGTTAATAGTAACTACTGTTGTAATTAATAGTAGCTATATTGCCACTCCTTTTTCTTTCATAGTTTTTCTTACATGTGTATTGCTTGTCATGGGTAAAATAAATAAATCAATTGATGAAGCTTTAGACATATGCTGTGTGTATATATAAGGAATTACTTGCTTCATCCTCAAAGCAGAAGTCTATAACAATTTTAAGGTAATTTTTCTGACTTCTTTTTCTCCGTTTGTTAAAAGACAAGATTAAATGACTAGTTCACTTAGAGATGTCTGCAATTGGTCAAATTACTTGCATCCCCACTGTCATTTTGTCATCTAGACACAATACTAATAAAAATAGTTAATCATGCAAGGCAGACGTTCTCACGTTTTTGATAGAGGCCATTTCAGACCATGCAGTAACGATTGCATACAGTTAATACATCACAATATTTTCTCAGCATCTGAATAAACGTTGGCTTACTGAGCATGCAAAATTGCTTTCTTAAAGTGCTGTAATGTAGAACAGCCAAAGGTAATTTTATGTATAATCTCATGGAAGTCTTTTAAAAGACTTTTAAATAAACCCTTTTTTTTTTCTTTGCAAATATCCAGGTGTTATAAATGAAGAACTTGATATTTTTTGTTTGTAAATCAATAATATATGGTAGAATATTTTGTTCTAAATGCATTTACTGTGCACTTGTTACCTTGTGCTTATAATGCAAGCATTGTAATGAGAAGAAATAAAATAATTTTGTAAACTCACATAATTCTACAATGGAAGAATTCTTATAATTCTTTTAATTGTTAAAAAACCTGTAACTTCTTCGTTATTTATAAAAGTTATATTTCTGTGCATCTGTGGAATGCGTTCAAGGGGGCTGAGACTGTGGTAGAAGCCTGCTGTCTATATCTATAATCTTCATTGCAAGGTGACTGATGTCATTGCAAGGCTCCTACATCATTTTTTGTTTGACTTCATTGTGCTCTGTGTAGCCTGTATTTCAAATAGACTGGTAACTAGAGATGTGTAATTTTTCTTGAGGTAGGAGAAGAAAGCATTTTATGAAAAAAAAAACCAACTTCCTTCTGGATACTTTTAATTTGTTCATCAATGCTTCCTTTTATTAAGATGTTCTGTGCTGTTCTTCGCAAAATTACGTTTGACATAAAACTTCCACTGAGTAGGCTGTAGCATTCCTCACCCTGAGTTCTGATTTTCAGGTATAGTGTAATCAGCATAACTTTTCACAAATTTTGCTGGAGTTTACCATCAGCATCCCCAGAGCTCCGTCTGTTAGACTACTTTGTGTTGTATATTAAAGTGTGGTCTAATATATAAAATATTTTAATATATAATGTTAGAATGGAAGTTAGGTATGGAGAGGCCACGTATGCATTCTTGACCTCATAATTCTTGTGGCTTGCAAGAGGCTGACAAGTATTATGGGAGCATCCTATATACTGAAATTTTTGCAATTAGAGGTCAAAGAAGTTATTTGTTATTTTCTGTAGTATCACCTTCTTTAATGCAGTTTTGTCCTATAATATGCTGACAGAAAGGTCTGAAATTATTTAATTTTCTTGGAACTTTTGATTTCTTACATATTTGTAAGTGTTAAGAGAAATGCTTGTGTTTCATCTGACAGTGAAAGCTTAATTGTAAGTATTTGTATTTTATTCAAAATAATTCATTCTGTGATTCAAAAAAGACATACTTACTGCGGGATTTGTCATTATGCCCCATTTCTATGGGTATTCTTTTAAAACTAGGAACCATCAATAGTTACAAACCAACAAACCAGTTTGGAAAACAGAGCCTATAAAATTCCCAAGGAATAATTTCTGTATTATGCAGATATTACCTACCTAAATATTTTCAGTATACATGAGGACAGTGTTCTTTCACTAGAGTAGCACTTTGCGGGAATCTGGACAAGACTCAACCTGAATATAGAGGTAAAGAGTTTGGAATATTAGCTGTCAGGAAAGGATTAAGTTATTCCATTAATTATAAATTTACTTTAAAGCATAACAATACAGAAAGCTACTGCCACGTGTCGGAGTCAACATATTTTCCTGGTTTTACTCTGTAAATGTAGGTGCTTCTGCATACAGTCCTTGCCATACATAGGCCAAACTCAGCTCAAACTCGGAGTTGTGACATGCTTTAAGTGGGGCAATGCCTTTGAAGAATTCAGAGTTTCTGTCAGAAATTAAGTAGATAAAATAATGCTCTATGAAATATTGTCATACAGCATAATACCTAGTTGACACTGAAAGTGCACTATACTGGTTCTGATTTATGCATGCCTCCTGTGCTTTGCAGGTGGAACTTTTCTGAATCCTAAATACTTCTAAGTCTGTGTTACCTGAGAGAGCATGTCTGTTGTGCTTTGCTGCCACAGCTGTGATAAGCAGAGATGTGTGAGCTGGAGCTACCTGATAGAAAGGGGATTTTTTTTTTTTTTTTCAGCCTATGATGTTGAGAAAAAGCACAGACACAAATTGGTGGGAATTCCTTGTCTAGGTATCAAAAAACAGTGGCAATGGTTTTGGTGTAGGCTAAGTTGATGTGACTTTCAAGAAGAAATCTGCAATAGGAACTTTGATGTAGTCTTTTAAATTAGTGCTTAAAACGATTGATTCATTTAAATTACAGTTTGTGTGTCTGATTAATGTAATAGCTGTGCTAAGCTTCTGCCTTTTGAAGATTATGAAGTATACACTTATAAACTTCCACATCTTTTCATTTATAAACCAAACTTTTTTTTTTTTTTCTCCTTTGTCTGTTTGAGAAGGTGTCTTTATAAATCAGATCCCCAGAAAAAAAGAATTTTAGATATTTTTGTGGTGCCTTGCTCGGTATTGACTATGGCTAATGTTAAACTGGAAAATCACACACACAAAAATTCACTTTAAATATAAAAGGAAAAATAAAGTGATTTAGTCCTATATATTTCAAGAGTGTCTGAAAGAAGGGAAGTAGTTTCTGAATCTTTTGTTTTGGTATTGATATCCTGACTTTGTAATTATACCTTACACAGACTCACCCACAGACCATATAATATCTTACAGTCATACCTACCTACATGTCAGATGTTTGTTTTGATAGGCTTCCAGATTAATTTCTGTGTTTTGTGTGCTTTGAGTCATATCACAGCATATAAATTCAATATGGATTTGAAACCAAAGTGCTAATTTATAAATTGCCATTTATCCACAGTCATATGGAAATTGCTCACTTCTGCCAATGTTTACGTGACTCAGAGATTCCATTGAAACTATTAGTGTAAGTAAAAGTTCATAGAAATAAGCCTGAGAACCACCGAAAACTCCTTTGGACTGGAATTTGACAATCATTGCATGGCATGAAGGATAAAGGAGAGGGAAGAATATTTTGGTTAAAATAACAGAAAAAGTCCTTACCCTTGGGATGAGTAAATTTTTTTTTTTTTTCCATAAGGCTTTCTCAAGAGGTTACTGCCTTCCTTTCCCGTACCCTTGGCCACTTTTTCCTGCCATTTTTTCCTCATTTAGACTGTTACAGTTGCTTATGGAGTTCCTTGTAGAATAGTTCTCTTATACAATACCAGTAAATCAAATTTTTTAAAAAAGTCAGCTACAGAGCCAAGGTCAAGATGCAAAACACAAGAGACTTTTATGCAAATTTCGGTGCTATAGAAAGTGTGCGTGACTTGCCCACAGCACAGTGCATAAAAGATACAGATATCAATCTTAGTGAGGAATGGAGATGGCATCTTGCTGGGACTAGAACCTTAAATGATACTCACTTTTGTTTTAAACCTTACATGTTTTATCAAGTAATTTAGTTATTAGGATTTTTCTCATATTCTCAAGAAATATCATAGTACTAATGGTTTTAAAGTACACGGGTTTTTTGGGTTTTTTTTTTGCTTTACATACTTTTCTTCAATGCATGAGGGATATTTCACTTCAGTCTGACTAATTTTCTTTAAGGGAAGCATTAATTGATTTAGTGAAGTGTAATGTTTTAACTTTTATCCATCCAAAGTTACTTTTTGACAGATGAGATTCTTTTTTTAATTATCTCAGAAAATGAAAATAATTGCCTTATGTGCCTTTGGTAAAAATGAATCCTTAAGTTATCTGTAAGTTTAAGAAGGTAATGTGTTCCTTTTTATTTGCATTTTTATATTCTGTTCAAGGAATTCAATATTTTAGATATGTGTAACTGACATACAGGAAAGAAAGATTACTTTAGAATTGGTTTTAGAAATATTTTTCTGAATAAGACCATTTACTTAGTGCTAAGGATTGCATGACTCATTTATTCTTTTCAAAATAATGTTGATTTTTATGTATTCTTTACCCTAATAACATTCATTGTAAAGAAAAAATAATCCCAGACATACCCTTTGTAGAGTTAATGATTGGCAGTAACTTAAAAGCAGTCTGTACTATATTAAACACAAACCCAGATTGTTTGGGCACAAAACCAGAATCCCAGCACTGAGATTTTTCTTGGCTAATCATCAAAGTGTGTTAATAGGTATAGTGTTAGCCTGGGACAAAGACAGGATTGTTACTGTGGTATATTTCATCCTGCTGCTACTTGGCAAGGGTCAGTTTATTTTTAGGTGAAGTTTGTGTGTGCACTTGCCTAGTCACCTGGAAAAAAGGATGCATAGATGACCCGTGAAAATGCAGTATAGCAAGATGGAAGGTGAGAATGTGTAATCCTTATTATACAGTGAATTGTTAGCACTATATTATGGGTAAGATATCATTTCCAGGGGCTGGAGTGTTCTCAGTTGTTTAGCTGCACATGTGATTTTTTTTTTTTTTTTTTCTTGGTAACATAACAAGATGGATTTAACAGTGGTATAGCAATGTACTTTTTAATTGCTAAATGTTCATGCTTCATTTCCTTTCTTTGTTTCAACAGAGTCACGTAGCATGGGAAAAGATGTTTTGAGGTTTTTGTTTCTATTATAGAATATATTTCTGTAAATATGAGCAGTACATCTTAAAGTGGTACTGCAGTGAAGGTTGACTACGGTATGTTCTAATATTTTCTTTATTCATCACATCTGCTGTTTGTCTCTAGACAGTCAATTTGTGGTGTAACTCAATATTTTTATAATTTTACATACCTTACTACAAAGCCAAATAGGTAATAGGTATTTTTAATATAGTGTAGAACAACTCCTGTTGGCTTTGAGATTCTGGTTGTGAAATCTGTCTAATTAGTAATGTTTTGTGAGTAAAAAGAAGTTAAATTAAATTCTTGCCTAAAAAAGTTGTGTTAAATTTTTGATAGTTTGTAGTTAATAGTAGTAGTTGGTTGGTTGTTAATAACAAAACAAATGACAAACTTTGAGCAGATTTTATTTGGAAATCTTACAGATGGTGTAGATAACTGCTACTAAATTGATTACGCTTTTTTTTTTTTTTTTCACCTCTAAGACTGTAGCTGCTACACTGTGGTCGATAAAAAGCCGTATTTTGTAGTATTCTCCATCCTGTTTTATAACATTTAACAGGCTGGTATTTTTTTGAGTACAGATCTTCACTGAGTTGTCTGCAAGTCCACATATCATCTTTGCTATCAAATGGGACAACGCATTTTCTGTCATCTTCCCATTTTTCATGAGAGAATCTTAAATTGTTGCCTTTTTAAGCACTTTCTGTCTTGGCCTGAAATATTAAATTTCTAATTAAAGCATCAACAGCATTACAGTGTTACGTTAGTGATGAACTTGATGTAAATTTCTATATAAATCAACAGTGGTATTGAAGTTTTCTTTCTTCTTCTGCTTTGGTCAACAGAGGAGCTCAGCTCTCGTTCTCCAAGAACTTTGTGGTGCGGAGTAATAAACTTTCTCTTTTGCATCTTTTATCTTTGTTCTTTTGGGATTTTTTCACTTTTCCTCTTTCCTGTATTCTTCTTCCACAGGTATGTAAGCAACCTGTCCAAAGCAAAGACACTGTACAGGACCTTTTCTAGGAGGATGTTTCCTTTACTGCTGTATATACAAGGCAGTATAATTTTCTGATTCTCTTCCACTACCTGAATTTTAATCAACCAAATTTTTAGTCCTTTCCCTACTGTTATTAGGCTTCTACTCTGTTGTTGTTCCACTGTAACTTTGCTTGAACAGTTGGGCCTATTGCAGATCACTTACATGGCCATTTCCTGGGTAAATTTTTCATTTTCAGTTTTCTTTGCTAGCTATTCCTCACAGCAGTTTACATTATTTAGAGGTGGGCAGTTGCTGCTGCAGGCTGTTATTAAATTAGAGTTGAATTCCACTGCTGAATATATACTCTGATTAAAAGATTTTTACATAGTAAAATGATGTTACTTCATTTCTAATACATCAACTTAAAATCACTTTGAAATTCTTAAGTTAATTAGTGTCTATCCTTAAGTACAATAACAATTTGATTTTGTGTTTTAAAATATGTTTAATTTTTGTGAATATGTTTGCATCTAAATATTGTACCTTCTTAGTTTTATATTCTTCTTATACTTCTGAATGTGGGCATAGAATATCTGAAGAAATTTTGAAGAATTTTTTCACCAGTATGTTATGTTTAAATCTATTTTCTTTGAGAATGGTAAAAGAAATAGTTTGAGAGAAACTTCAATCTCTAATGATGGTGGTTGCATTTTGTATGCTTCTTATTTTATGGCTGTTTTTGAGGCTTTTCACAAATATATTTATCTCTCATAAAGAAATTCAAGTTACTCAGTTTAGTTTTGTTTGGGATTTTTTTTGCATTGGGTTTTTTTGTAAACGGTCAGTGTCCTTTCCCTACTGTTATTAGCCATCTACATGGAGTTTATGGTCATAGAGACAACAAAAATTATTAGCTTCTTTTAAAAACACGCCTATATTGTACTGAGAGGCAGCCTTACTGGCAGTGTTGATAGGATAGTAAGTGTGGCTAATATTTTGCTATAGACTTGGAAAGTGATATTTTTCAATTTATGGATTACATGCTCATAAAGACACTTCAGTGCTCTACGTGCTTGTGAGTGTAATATATATTCATCGTAGGTATTTATACAAAATATTTTAATAATAAAGCATCAGCAGTTTTAAGATTTGTGTGTATGTGTGAATGTATCTTTGCTGCTACATATTAGTATGGAATTTCAAATTTGTTTTCTTTTCCTCTCCATTTTCTTTCTGTGAGATTACTTGCTGGAAATGAGTAGTAAGTTGGGCATAATTTCTTGCAGCTCAAACTTTTGTTTCTTTAAGTATACAAGAGTTTATTTGAGAGCGAGTGAGTAAAACATGGCACTTGCAGTAAATGGTTAGAGGATCTAGCTTCTAAGTGCCATGATTTCTGTAATTAATAATCTTGCTAGTTCACTGAGTCTGAATTCAGTAAAACTGACTAAACATGGTAATAAGTATTACAATAAATTTTAGGAATTATGTTTTGTGAAATGAACTTTTGAGGTTCATTGCTGGGCAGACTTTTTTTTGGTCTAGAGTCAAGAATATGTAGAGGCTGAAATACTCCCTTTTTGATCAGAATCCTTTGCACATAATTAAAGCAAAGCTATGTAAATAAAATTAATTGGTTTGGGGAAAAAAACACTGTGTTGTTTTATTCAGGAACTGTAACTTTAATGCATTTCAGTGCATGTGTTCCATAAAAAGTATATACAAACTTATTTTTGTTTCTTATGATCACTTGACTTTAAAGTAAGCTTAAGCATGGAGAACATAGTAGATTTTCCTAATAATTATACACATTAAAAACTATTTTAGATTTTTATCAGAAATTTATTTTATGAAAATTATCACAAGCTTTTGTATTGATTATTTCTGCAAAAAGATCTAAGATATATTAATCAAGATTATGAATAGAATTTGTGTCAGCAGGAATAAAGAAAGCCCAACTTGAGTCCTTATAAGGGTATATCTGCTTCTAATGAGAAGAAGTTGTTTATCTAATGAAAATGGAAAACATCCAAAAAAGCCTAGACTTAAAGAGGATAATGCAGAAAAGACTGCTGTGATCATTTAATCTAGTGTTTTACCCGGCAGAGCACACAAGACTCTTAAATCCTTTTATCTCAGTCTTATGTTTTGGTGGAAAAAGTCCCATTTTATTGTAGGGGTTTATACTGAAAGATACCCCAATAAAATTTCATTTGGTAAGAGCCTTTGTTGTTAAATAAATAAAAATGCTGCTTTTTGGTCTGCCTTTTGGCTCATCTTAGGACCATTAGACCCTTTTTCACTACTCTGCTTGCCTTCTGTTAGCACAATCATCTTCATTTGCAAATTGTGACCAGATCACCCTTGAATTTTGTTTGATAAATTAAGTAGATTGTGCATTAACCTTCCTTTTGTGGCATTTTACTGTTTCCCTGGTCTTTCTTGTGTGTAAACTTGATGAGAAATTATGCTGTTTCCTTCCTTCACACAAGGTAGTTTAACAGTCCTTTGTGTCCACATGTAGTAGAGGTAAAGTAATTTTTTCATGGTTCTAAGTTAATGATTCTGCTATTTTTGCTCAAGAAAAGTTTATCAACGTCAAGCTTATAATTATCTAAGTTGTATTTTATTTTTATAAATAGTGATCTAACATGGTTTCCCCTTCTTCTTTCTCCCCATAATCCTCTAGAATTTCCTTCCTGTTTTATTCACAACCAGTGTTCCCCATGGCTCAGAAATCTCTTTAAGCATCTTTTAAAAAAACATCTGGATGCAAATTGTATGGCCCTCTTGCTTCTTTTGTACTGCTTAATTTTTAGTAGCTATTCTTTCTATTTTGGGGTAACTAAGAAGACATAAAAATACATCTTCATATCTCACTTTTTCAGAGAACAGGAAAACTTACTGTATCTTATATATATATATAGCCAGTCCTTTTCCATTTATTAGGTTTTAATCCCTAACTTAAAACAAAAAATTCAGGAATGTACGTGGTTTTGGTTGTTTTTTGTTGTTTTTTTTTTTTAAATAAGTGCTCAAAGATGCATGTCTGTGTAACTTTAGCTGTGTTTGTTGTCATAAATAAATGGACAATGGTTATATAATAATCAATTTTGCATTTTACCTTGTCAAAATCTAAGAAAAAAAAAATCCTGTTTGGTACCATTTTATATGGAGCCATTTGGCAGCAAATTACAAATAACCAGGTTCATCCTTTTCTCTGTCCAGCTATTTGTTTTTTGTATTTTCCTGGAGCTTGAATACAAAATTAAAGATATTGGTAAAATCAGAGTATGAAGGCCAAATATCGTATATTTAGGGCATCTTTTTATATAAAGTTGTTATTAGATAGTAATGTTTCTTTTGTATTCTAGTATGTTAAAAGTTGAAAATAGACCTTCCTGTGAATGAACACCTGACAGAAAACTGATTTGGTGGATTCATGTAGTTTCTTCTTGTTTTAGTGGAGAATACCGTAATGAAATGGTGTTTGTTCCAAGCTACATTTACTAATAGCTGAACCAGGTACTGCCATCTTCTATAGCAGATGGCATTTTGTGGAGACTGTCTTTATTACCAAGAAGATGTTGGAGGTCTAGACTAATGTTACAGGCGGTTTGTTGGGTCTGGGGGAGGACGATGTTTTTTGTAGTGAAGGAAGGGGCTACAGTGATGGCCCCTGTGAGAAGCTTCACAAGGCTCCCATGTCTCCAAGGTGGACCCCCCTCCAGCCCAGGCTGAGCCAGTTAGTGATAGGGAAACACCTCCTCAAATCCATATTTATGAGGGGAAGAACCAGTTTGGCAAGGAAGGAGAGACCATTTTTTTGAACAAAAAGAGCATTGTTGACATGAGGAAGGAGGGAAGGGTGGGCAGGAAGGTGTTTTAAGATGTGGTTGTTACGTATCACTATCGTACTCTGACTGATTGGTAATGAATTAAATTGATTTTTTCTTCCCCAAGTCGAATATGGTTTGCCCATAACCGTAGTAGGTAAATGAGCCGTCCCTGTCCTCATTTCAACCCACAAGCCCTTTGTTGTGTTTCTCTCCCCATCTCACCACATGGCAGGGAGTGACTGAAGTTCAGCATGGTCTTAGCTGTGACTGAAACTACTGCAGATGGCTATTCATTCAGCTTATTACTCTCAGGGATCTAGTTTATTAGAGCATCTCACATGGGGGGAAAAACTCTGGTAAAGAAGAGAGTATTATTAATTGCAGTGGGAACAGCGGTACAAAATACTTAATTTCAGAACCTGTGAGTTTTCATTTGTGTCTTACCATTAGCTTCTTTCCTGATAGTATGTTTTCTAGTTCTCTTGGGTCCCAAAACTTGGAGAATTAGTGGCATTGCCCCTTCCCTTTCCAGGAAACTAAGGGAGTTGCTTTGAGGCACCAGAGAGGTAGGGGTTCATAAAAGTGGGCAAAAGAGATTAATGCTGCCATGCTGCATTATTCTTATCTGCCCATTTCTAGCTAAGGGATATTATAAAAGAAAGAAGTGTTGCTGAAAGAGTAGATGAGAAGGCAGTGTGAGTTTTAGTGGATTTTGTGCAGTGCTACAGAAGTGTGGCTTAATTGTCTGCAAAGAGAACTGAGTTTTAAAAGTTGTATAAACTATGTTACTGCAATGTGGAATCAAAGTTAGTAAGTCCTTCCCAGCCTATCAAGTGACATGTGGAGACAGCATATCTATTCTTGCACATGTTCTCAGAACAGTGGAGTTGACCATTTTGGACCATATGGTGGTATGGAGGGTATGTTTCTTCAACATCTAGGTTGCGCCCAACCCAACTTCTAGAAAATTACTGGATTTTTTACCAGGGGAAGTAGTGATAGACAATGGTTATAAACTGGGCGAGGGCAGATTTAGATTTGGTATTAGGAAGAAATTCTTTCCTGTGAGGTTGGTGAGATACTGGCCCAGGTTGCCCAGAGAAGCTGTGGGTGCCCCCTCCCTGGAAGTATTCTAGGCCAGGTTGGATGAGGCTTTGAGCAACCTGATCTAGTGCGGTGTGTCCCTGCTGATGGCAGTGGAATTGGAACTGGATGATCTTTAAGGTCCCTTCAAACCCAAACCATTCTGATTCTATGATTTCTGCATAGTGCTCATAACCCCGTAGAATGTGGAGGCTTTATTGGAACATGCTGAGCCAGAGTGGGATTTATGTATTTAACTAGGACGAAAAACACAAACAAACAAAACCTGTGAGAAGCCCTTCCAGAATACTAGGGAATGTAATACCAAGGTATGCAAGTGTCTTCTTGTCAGCCATCCTTGTTCCAGTGTATCTAGTGCTGAGTTAGGCTGGTAGATAATATTGGGCCTTACTTGATAACCATGAAGTTAGCTATCTTTGCACCAAGTTTGCGTGCTTGGAACACAAGGGAGGGATGACAGACCTGGCCTGGGGCAGAACCAGTTTTTAGAGCTTGTATGTGGTTCGTGTCTCAGTAAAGCAATCTTTGCCCTTTTTGGACTTCCTGTGTCTCTGAAGATGTCTGTTATAGGTGAGTCCTGTAGTCTTCACGCATCTGTGTCTGGCTAGATGGTTTTTGATCTGCTGCTGGATTCATATGGTTCTTCAAGTCAGCAGTGGCTTATGCTGGATTGGACTATACGTCATGCTGTGCTTCCAGCTCACTCAGGTATTGCACATCTGTACGGTCTTCTGTTGCATCTGTGTGATAGGTAGGTGTCGATTTTATGACATGTCTCTTCCTAAGCCTGGACACAAACAGTACCTGCAGCTTGCTGCTACTGTGGCTCTGAGGGAGATCTCAAACCACCATCTATCCCTCTTCACTGAACTGATTATACCACTCTGTGTTATGAGTGAGTTGTTCCAAGTTGTCATCCGTTGACTGCTATGAGGTTTTATTATTATAAATAGTTTATGAAACTAGTTTTATAGAAGTTTTTTTAGTATATTAAATTAGATGTGTGATGACAATGTATTTGTAGCCTACAAGTAACCCGAAGAGTTGTTCATGGTCCAGAGAATCTGATAACTGCTACCTAGGCATTTTATATGGCACTACTCTTTTTTGTGAAAAATAATAGATAAATAAAGTAAGTATCAATCTCAAATAAGTTACAGTTTAATATATACTCGTCCATTAAAAAGACATAAGGCAAAGGTTAAAACATGAAATAGTAATGATCTGGACAGGCCAGTTTGATAGTGGAATATGTCCTGAGGTAAGCAGACCTTTGATGCTTTCCTACACGTTCTGCTGCAAATTGTACAGAAAAGACAAACCCAGGAAAATTTTAATCACTGTAGATTATGTGGTAACTAACATTAGGAAAGGACTGTTCATAGGATTACAGATTGATTTAGTTTTGAAGTATTTCTAAAAATTGTTTGGACCATCATGAGGAGCTAAAGTTGATAAATTTTGATATCACTATATTCCAGATTGTGATATCAAAATATTTTGTTCATATTCAGTTGTTTGGCTATATTGCAACTATTTGCTTTCTTGTATTCTTTTTTTATATTTATACTGACATGCAGTTCTTATCACCCTTTTCATTTGTTCTCATTTTGACTCATTGTGTACTTGAAAATTTGTGATCCTCTCAGTAAAAAGGTTTAATGCACATTGTTTGACACCTTCCCAAGTTGGAGAACAGCAAAGCATACCATAGTCACAGTTGAATAATTTCACAGCAAAATCATTTTTTAATTAGAAGTATATCAGCAGCACAGGGCTTTTGAAGTTCTTAAGTTTGGCTGATAAGCAGCCATACTGAGCTCACTGATGGAAAAGCATCATTGACTGACAAGCCCTCATGCTTATAACTGGAAGTCACAGTTATGTCATTGCTTGGTTAATTGGCTGCACCTGTCACTTGTTAACAGCTCTAATCCCGTAGTCTCTGAACCACATGTTGAAAGGTCATTAGGAGCAAGAAAGAGCCTACTGCACTGGGAAACATTGTTAGGTGTAATCTTAGGCAACCTGTTGTGCTTGTTAAATTCAAATTGTCCCTTTTCAGCTCATGGCACTTGAAAGTAAAGTGTGTCGTTCTTGTCCTTCAAGACAATGCATAATTACTTAAAACCACAATTTTTTTACAGAATGTATTAATTTGTCACTTTGTGTTTTGCAGTTAAAAATTCTTTACAACTTTTGTTTTCCTTGAAGTTGGAATGTAATTAAAAATAATGATATAAAATTTGTATGTAGCCAGGGAAAATACATCTAGATATCTGTGTATACACACACATGCGCATGTGTATTTGTTAGTATTTAGATGTCCCTTCCATGTCATAGAGTGTGAATCCTCAGCTGTCTCAGGTGCTTGTCACTGTGCTGCCTTTTATCACAGAATCCTATTTGGGGGACTGAATTTTCAGTATAGTTATTGCATATAAGTAATTATGTTGGTGATTCCTGCTATTTATTTTTTAATGTCTGTTTTTAATAAATATCTTTTAATAGTTTGTGTATTGGTATTGGAATTGCTGGCATTGGTACCAGGGTTTGCCCAGACCCAGGTGCAGGACTTTGCATGTGGCCTTGTTGGACCTCCTCGGGTTCATATGGGCCCACTTCTGGAGCTTGTCCAGGTCCCTCTGGATGGTATCCTGTCCCTCAGGCATGTGAGCCACGCCACTGAGCTAGGTGTCATCAGCAAACCTGCTGAGAGGGTGCACTTGATCCCTCTGTCTATTTCATTGATGAAAATATTCAACAGTACTGGTCCCAATACGGACCCCTGAGGGACACCTCATCACAGACCTCTGAGAGTTGGACATTGAGCTGTTAACCACTACTCTTTGGATGTGACCATCCAACCAATTCCTTATCCACCAAAAAATCCACCCATTAAATCCATACCTCTCCAATTTAGAGAGAAAGATGTTGTGGAGGACTGTGTTTAAGGCCTTACAGAAGTCCTGATGGATGACATCAGTAGCTCTTCCTTTGTCCATGGATGTAGTCACTCATCATAGAAGGCCACTAGGTTGGTCAGGCAGGACTCGGCCTTGGTGAAGCCACGCTGGCTGTCTCAAATCACCTCCCTGTTCTCCACGTGCCTTAGCATGGCTTCGAGGAGGATCTGTTCCATGATCTTCCAGCACAGAGGAGAGGCTGACAGGTTCCTAAGTTCCCAGGGTTCTCCTTTCTACCCTTTTTAAATAATGGGTGCAATATTTCCCTTTTTCCAGTCACTGGAGACTTTACCTGACAGCCATGACTTTGCAAAACTCATGGAGAGTGGCTTGGCAACTACATCAGCCAATTCCCTCAGCACTCTGGGATGCACATCATCAGATCCCATAGTTCTTACGTATGTTCAAGTTCCTCAGGTGGTCATGAACCTGATCTTCTCTTACAGTGAGAGGGACTTTGCTCCCCCGGTCCCTTTCACATCAAGAAGTGTGGAAAGAGAGGTTGCCAGAGAAGGCTGAGGCAGAGAGAGTTGTTGAGTACCTCTGCCTTTTCCCTGTCTGCTGTTACCAGTTTGCCAGTCATGTTCACCACCGGGGATATGCCGCCTTTGACCTTCCTTTTCTGGCTGACGTACCTGTAGAAGCACTTGCTATTCTGTGTGTCCCTTGCCTAGTTCAGCTCCAGCTGCGCCTTGGCCTTCCTGACCCCCTCACTACACAACTGGGCAGTGTCCCTATACTCTTCCCAGGATGCCTGTCCCTGCTTCCACTGCCTGTGTGTTTCTTTATGCTCTTTAGTTTTGCCAGCAGGTCTTCACTCATCCATGCCGGTCTCTTGCCTTTCTTGCCTGATTTCTTTCATCTGTGGACCAAGAGCTCTTAAAGCTCCATGGAAAATGTTCTTAAAGTTCTACCAGCTCTGTTCTGCTGCCTTGTCCCTGAGGGTAGTTCACCAGGGGATTCTACTGACTAACTCTTTGAAGAGCTGGAATTTTGCTTTCCTTAAATTCAGGATCCCGATTTTACTCTTTGCATGACCCATATCCCTCAGGGCTGTGAACTCTGGCAGTGCATGATCACTGCAGCCCAAGCTGGCCCCAGTCTTGATGTTGCTGATTAGCTCACTTGTGATCTTCTCTGGACACTGGACCATCAGGTCCAGTGTCACATCCCCTCTGGCAGGGCTCCCTGTCACCTGGCTAAAGAAGTTATCCTCCATGCACTCCAGGAGTCTCCTGGATTGCTGATAGCATAATAGTGTTATATAGATTAATAGTTGTGGGATGTTATGTCTAGCTCACTCCAGACAGTAGTCTGAAAACTCCTGTTTAGATTTTCATTCCCTCTTTTCTTCTGTTTTTTAATAGCTTCAGATGTTATGATTGAAAATTCACAGAAATTTTCGATACTACAGTATATAAAACACTGAAAACACTTGTACTTTGATATAGATAGCCTAAAGTATATCATTATTACTATATTTAAGTAATGTATTTAAGTTGAATCAGAGTGGTCTTCAAATATTATGCTTTAGCCACCTCCCTTAAAAATTTAATACAGTGCTATTAGGCCACTGATTAAAGAGTCCTGTGGGGATGAACAGGTGAATCTGTAATTTATTTTCAGAGGATAGGACTTGTTTTGTCATTTCTATAGACCTTTGACAGAATCTGAAATTTTTCCTTAAGCTTTTTGGTAGGAATTTAATGTGTTGTGAAACTTTTTGGAGCAAGATTAGCTGCTACATTCTATCACTGTAAATAATATTAAAACTATAGTCAGATCAACCAAAATAGTCCCCGTTTTCCTTTAATGTATGTAGATGGTCCAAATGAAGAAGCTTTCAGAAGTAAAAATGCCACCTCACTGTGAAGTTGAAATTATTTCATCTTCCCAGAAAACAGGCAAGGAAGGTAGGTGGGAATGACAAGGGATGAGGGATGTCGATAGAAATAGGCATGGAAGGTAGGAGTCAAAAGAATATGTCAGACAAAACCAGGAAGACTGAAGACATGAAGAGAACCTGAGGACCACGTAAGCAAGGAATACATGAGAAAGGCAGGATTAGCCTGTGGCGGGTAGGGGTTTGTGAGGGAATGAGAAAGGAAATTTGATTGACTGTCAGGATAGAGTGAGAATGGATAGATAATGGAGAATCTGAATGAAGGCAGGATGAGTTCATTCTCATTCTTTTTCACATGCGCAGTTCTGAGGTGAGTGTCATGACCACATGTAACACAGGAATCGTGTCTCTTCAGAGAAGGGTATAAGTTGGTAAGAGTTTTCATGATGGAATTAACATTTGAATATTAATTGTGAGATCATAACATCTAATATGTAAGTAGTTGGTTGTGTATGGAATGGAGAATATTTCTGAGTGCATGTACGTTATATACTATCCTAATAGCAGTGTTTTAAATGTATTATTTCTGAAAAAAAATGGCAAGAAATAGCAGTAACTTTATATACAGCATGTCATTTTTACAGAAATGGGATTATGGTAATATCTTTAAAAAGTATATGTGTACTGGAGTTCACTGTATATGGAATATATGATAGTGAATCTACAATTTATTACTGCTTTTGTTGTGGTAGAAGATAAGGTCCATGCTGATTTTTATGGATATATTTGCCCTCTTTAAGATCACATTCTCAAACATTTAAGTTGTATGGCTGTTTCAGGGAGTAGAACACAAAATGGAAAAAAAAAAATGCTTTTATTGGGAATTGAGGCCTCCAGTTGCATAATCACCTCCAGGAAAAGAGGATAGAATTAGTATGTTCTCCTTACTCTGAACTGCAATTATTTTAAAATTTATTTTATTTTGATTTTATTTTTAATGGATGTTATCTGTGAAACACTCAAATTGACGTTATTCAAGATTTATTTAGGGTATTAATTACAATTTACTTTGCAGTATTCTGATTATTTATTTTATAATGAAGGTGTGATCCAGGTTTCAGATTGTTTCATAGATGCTTTATGTACTAATTTTTTTTGTTACAATTCAACACTGAGCAATTCACTGTTCATTTGCAGTAGCCTGAGACCAATTTTTACTATACTGTTTAAGTATGTTCAGGTTGCTAGTTGTTTTGATTACAAGAGATGGTATCTGAAACCAGCCGTTTTGTTAAATTGCCCAAAGAAAAACCTATTGTAAGATTTAAACAAATAAATCACTTCAGCCCTGTAAAATGCAAATTTGTGTATCGGGTTTATAATATATTTGAAGTTAATGTTTCATCAATAAAGTATGTTTTTCTTGCTTTCAAAAGTAACTGCTTAAATGAAAAATAAATCTTTGGCTACTTCGAATAGCTATATTTTTTATGTCATGACCTCTCTTGTATTTCATGCTGAGGATATCTTTATGATAAATATTTTTAATGGAAAATGTCATTTAATTAAATGTGGCAATAATCTTCATATACTATAAAAGTATAGAAATTGAAGTAAAAGAAAATTATTATTTTTTCAAATCCAGTCCATGATCCAGTGAAAACAATCTTTTTAACAGAAGCTGTTGGGTTTTTTAATACTACCCCTTCCCAGAAAAAAGAGTTGTAGTTGGTAGAATCTTATCAGGATTTTAAAGCAACACTGTGACACATCTTATACCCTTCTTGTTTAACTGAATTAAAACCTTTTTGAAAAAACTTATGGCTACCAAGGAATCAATATTTACTCAACTTTAAGTATGTCTCAAAATCCAACAATACTTTTAAAGGATTATTATTGCCATTAAGACTGTTACAATTTTATTTTTGTTTGACAATTCTTCAACAAAGACAATCAAAATATGATCGTCCTTAATTGGAGATGATTTTTAGTCACATAATATATGACCAAGTTAGTTTTATGGGTTGTCCCTCAAATCCAGTCCATAATTAGTATGAATAGGAGTTTCTCCTGTGAAATTTCCAGTGGCCAGAGAAAAGAGGAGCTGTTACTGACTGTTGCATAAATAGCTTGACTTGTTCAAACCCATACAAAATAGTTCTGATTTTGCATCTGCAGTCTGTCCATTAAAGATAAATTAATATAAAGTTATAGCAAAGCTTTAGAGTTGTACTTGTAGCTATTTTCTGATGGGAAGTTTAAAGGATTAAGCAGCTCTTTTCATAGCCATGTAATCAATATGGCTGTAGAATATTGGTGGGGGAAAAATGCATTCATGGGTGTCTGTGTTTTCATTCAAGCACTTCCTCCACAAATTCACTGCCCAGTAACCTTTAGGCTCACTGTGTTGTTTTTTTCATTGACTGCTGAAATGGTAGTTGCAGCCTGTTGGCAGAAAAGGGTGGTTTTGAATGGTGACTATTGTTCTGTTAAGGTTAGAACCCTCTGGCTAGAGGATCAACAAAAAGGCCTGCTAAGATAAAGTGACAATATTGTCTCCTGTTCATGGGAATAACTTGCTGATAAACTATGACAGTACAAAAATCCCTAAGGGATGAGGGTGGAAAAGCTATATTAAACCACATGTATTCCTCCGCAGAATTCTTATTTAAAAGCTAATTCATCCATTAGTACCTATTAGGAAGTATGAATTCTAAGTGCATCTTGCACAATAAACCTTCCTTACTGGTACCATTACGGTTTATATAAATTTTTTATGAAACAATTACAAATCATGAGATTCTATTTCTATCTCTGTGCTTTTGTGTTATTTTTTTGATGCCAGTATGTTTAAGACATCATATAATCCTTACAGAGCAAGGAATTATGTGATGTTTATTAAATTAGTATATTTCCAGTACTCTTACTCTAACTTGTCTGCCAAAAGGCTAAATAATAAGTATGTCCAAATCTTTGAGTAATTCTTACATTCAGGCTAACTGTAGATAAGTGTTGGTGCCATTATTGTTTCATCAGGCTCTGCTAGAATACTCCAAAATACACTCAGATTTCTTTAAATACATTTATAATAAGTATTATTTGTGATTAATATAGCATTATAAAAATGCATGCTCCTAAATACCTCCATAATTAAAATGTGCTGTGGTTCTTGAAACATTTTAGTACGTACTAAAGATTGGAATTCTCGAAGACTGATTTTTCATCCTTACAGTAATGTGTGCTTCTAAAAATTTTATAGCAAATGTTGAAACTGTTAATTTACAATCCTAGAATCATTTAGTTTGGGAAAGACCTTTAAGATAATCAAGTCCAACCATAACCTAACACTGCGGAGTCTACTACTAAACCATGTCCCTATGTGCAACATATGCACATCTTGTCCATAAATACCATGATGCAACCAGCATGAGGTAACAATCCAAACTCTTTAAGAACTAAGATTTTAATGTAACTCTTAAAGTTGTATTTCTAGGATTCATATATATTTGGAGAAGAAAATATGGTAAATATCCTTTTATTTTCCTTTTTTTTTCTGATTTGAGTGACATTTCGTATATAAAATCATCACATTGTGATTATTGTTCATTCATTTCTGTCATCATAAACTTTTACATGTGTAGTGTACTGAAACTGGTGAAGTACAGATGTTCCCTTTGTGTTTGGATAGGTTTTTCAAGAGTGAAACTGTTGTCCCATGGAATGAATAAGAGAATCTCTTACATTTTCAGTTCCTACTGTGATTGTACAGTCACTTTCATAGTTCTCATGTATTTGGTTACATTTGTGTAACTCCGTCAATTTTTGTAGGCTTTCTCTTACTTTGAAATCCAGATAATGCATATTATGATCTAAATAAGTGGAGTGAAAATGACCTTTTTGGAGTACTTGGAGGTGAATGTATTTTGGAGATTCCATTGTTGCAAATACGCTGGGTTCCTCAATAATTTACAGTCTTACTAGAATCTCAGAATTCAGTCTTAAAGTGTGAGGGTTGCATATCTTTATTATATTAAATACTAAAAATTGTTCAGACTTCAGACCTGAAGGTTCAAGTCATTCTTAAGTCACAGAATTACAGAATGGTAGGGGTTGGAAGTGACCTCTGGAGACCATCTAGTCCAAGCCCCCTACCAAAGCAGGTTCACCCAGAACAGGTTCCACAGGACTGCATCCAGGCAGGTTTTGAACATCTCCAGAGAAGGAGACTCCACAGCCTCTCTGGGCAGCCTGTCCCAGTACTCTGGCACCCTCACAGTAAATAAGTGTTTCCTTATGTTCAAGTGGAATCTCCTGTGTTCCAGCTTTTGCCCATTGCCTCTTGTCGTATCACTGGCCACCACTGAAAGGAGTCTGGTCCCATCCTCTTTGACACCTGCCCTTTAGATATTTATAAACAGTAATAAGGTCCCCTCTTGGTCATCTCTAGGCTCAGCAGACCCAATTGTCTCAGTCTTTCCTCATAAGAAAGATGCTCCAGCCCCTTAATCATCTTTATAGCCCTCTGCTGGACTCTCTCCAGAAGTTCCCTGTCTCTCGTGGGCTGGGGAGCCCAGAATTGGACACAATACTCCAGATCTAGCCTCACCAGGGCACAGTAGAAGGGGAGGAGAACCTCCCTCGACTGCTGTTAACACTCTTCTTAATGTACTCCAGGATACCTTTGGCCTTCTTGGGTTGGCTCATGGTCAACTGGTCATCCACCAGTACTCCCAGGTCCTTCTCTGCAGGGCTGCTTTCCATCAGGTCAGCCCCCAACCTATATTGGTGCCTGGGGTTATTCCTCCCCAGGTGCAGGACCCTACACTTGCCTTTATTGAATTTCATCAGGTTCCTCTCTGCCCAACTCTCCAGCCTGTCCAGATCTCACTGAATGGCTGCACGGCCTTCCAGTGTGTCAGCCATTACGTCTTCTGCTCGAGGGTCTGGATAAATAAATACACTGGTGAGTGTAAAACAGAGTACAAATATAAACGGATCTGTAATTCCTGTGTGGTTACTCTTGCTCTAGTAAAACTATTTTTGATGGCATAAGTTCCTTAAAACTTATTTGAGGCTTGCTATGACAAAACTTTTTTTATTTTCCAAAAAATGGGGAATATAGGAATATATTGTTGTAATAGGAGTCATCAGTTGTAGACTAAGCCCCTGTTCTGCATATAATCTTTTCATTCCCTTTTTGAAGCTATACAGAAAGAAGCTCTAATACAGTTCCTTTGACTTCTAAGACTAATCTGAATATAGTACTGAGTAAAATATTTACTGCTATTCTCTCTTTTATTTGACCAAAATTGCATCACCCATTCTTTCTTTGCCCAAAGAGTGCAAGAGATCTGTTCCATGGCCCAAAACTGAACACAGTACTTAAGATGCAGCCTCACCTGTGCCGAGTACAGGGGGATGATCACTTCCCTACTCCTGCTGGCCACGCTGTTTCTGATACAGGCCAGAATGCTCCTACCCTTCATGGCCATCTGGACACACAGCTGGCTCATATTCAGCTGGCTGCAGACCAACACCCTCAGGTCCTTTTCAGCTCTCCAGCCACCTTCTTCAAGCCTGTAGTATTGCATGGGCTTGTTGTGACTCAGGTGCACAACCAGACACTCAGCCTTGTTGAATCTCATACAGCTGGCCTCTGCCCACTGATCCAGCCTGTCCAGATCCCTCTGTAAAGCCCTTCTACCCTCAACAAGATCAACATTCCTGCCTAACTTGGTGTCATCTGCAAACTTACTGAGGGTGCACTCAGTCCACTGGTGAAGGGCTTAGAGCACAAGTCTTATGAGGAGCAGCTTAGGAAACTGGGATTGTTTAGCCTGGAGAAAAGGAGGCTAAGGGGAGACCTTATAGCCCTCTACAAATGTGTAGGTTCTTGCATTGCCACAGGACGAGACTTAGGAGTTGTGAAAACCTTTGCTTAGCAGCTCAGATTCTTTGTATGAAGCATCCTCTGCAAGGGCAGGATCAATCATCATAGGCTCAGCGATACATACTGTCCGCACCAATCAAAACTTTTGCTCTACACAGATTCCATTCTCCTCTAGGAGAAAAGATCTGATGTTATACTGTGGGATCTTTAATTGGTGATTCTGATACTAGACAAAAGATTTTGTGCTATCATTTTCGAGCCCTTTTCTCCCTTTTGTATGTATGCTCCCTTGCTCTTTGTTTTCATGCATAATTTCAGTCGTGGTTATATTAGTTTACTGTTTAGAGCCTTGTAGTTGCCAAAGAAAGAAAAAACTCGTGTTCAAAATGGGTACTTAAATGGGGTTATGAAGGAGTGTTGTTCGAAGTATGTGTTAAGGAGCTCTCAATAGAAGTAATCATTTTAGCTTCTGGGGTTCAAATTTCACAGTATAACAATGTATTTCATATCTAAGGTCTGTTCCTACAGTCTGTCCTATTTCTTCTCATAAATCAGCCAGGAAATACATTTAATGCCAACATTGGTATAAAGAGTAAAAAATTTTTATTCTTGCATTCTTAGGGATCTAAAATTAAAAGAAATAGGTTTTCCATTAACATGAGAGGTCATTGATATTTATTGAATACATGCAATTAAGTGGACTTCCCAATAGCATAAATTCATTATATTAAGTATTAATCATACATATTTCTTATCACTGAGTCTTGTGGTTGTATACTAAAGGGAATGTTCCCTCAGTGTAGGTACACGGAAGCGGAACAGATAACAAATCTGTCAAATGCCATAAACTAGCTTACTGATGATGAGTATTTAAAGAATGACCTAAAAACCTGAACAATAGAGGGGTGACCATATCACTTAGTTAAAAAGAAAATTTATTTGGCAATTCCAAATAATAATAAGCAACAGTGAGGAGCATAGCCTGAAGCAGAACAACACATTTCTTCCTACTGTTTTCTTGAGAACTTGATGAATTCAACATGCTGAATTCAAGTACATTATCAGATGCTTTCTGTCTCTCAAACGTGTTTTCTAGGACTTATGTGATGTTGTTTCTGCTCACTTTGTTGGGTTCAGGTTGACTCAAAATGAATTGAAGAGGAAATATTTTGGAGCTCATTTCCCTCTCTCCCTGAAAGTTTTTGAACAGAAAGCTGGACAAGCTACTGGTTACTTTAAATTTATGTCTTCTTTTCTATGACATACCTACTGTGGTAGCAATCTGCCACTGCGAGATCTTACTATCCAGTTTTTCATATCTGCATAGTTAATTTCTCTCCCACAGTTTGTTGGGTTTTTTATTTCTCGAAAAATATGCAAAAACAGATTTCATGTGCAGTGCTCTTTTCAAATGCTTATAACTAATAAAACAGGAAAAAAATTAAATAAAGCAAAATGAACCATATTATGCCCTCCCCACAGAAAAGTCTTGGGTTCCATAAATTTTTTGCCAGCCCATCAATAGACTGCGTTGTTGTCATGACTGTCGTAAGAGTTATGGATTTCATGATTGTAATGTTTTTTAAAAAAAATAATGTGACTTTTGACATTGTGGTTTTTTGTATGTGTGTGAGAGTATGTGATGGTAAACAGTTTGAACCATTTTCAGTGAGAGCTTTCAAAGCTGCCAAGTTAAGCTTTGAGCTCCATGGGAAGCAAGTGGAGAACAGGAGCTCAGCAGCAGTTCTGCAGTGACACACAGGATTAAGCATGTGAACTCTCAGAGAGAACTTCTGATTCTTCCAGAGGTAGTTATGCTTCCACTTCCTCAGGAGGGTGGGGTTTTTTTATAGTTACTTAGAAAGGTCAATAACTGTATAACAGTTCCTGTTTGAAATCACACTGTGGTTCTCTGAGCAAACTCTACTCTGATTTTTGAGGGGTTTTTTTGCCTTTTTTGGTGGAGTAGACTACATTAACTTCTTGGTATAAGAAACCATGGCTTATTGTACTTTGCACTGCATTTCTATAACTTTTTACTTCAACTCGTGCTCTTAGCTTTTAAAAAATATCTAAGAAAGAGCTTTTACGTATTGTTGTTGATTATAAACAATTGAATCAATTTCAATAAATATTTTCTGTTTTATTTTGAAAATATCATAAATTAAAATAGCAAAAACACTCAGTTTGTGGGTTTTGTGGTTCCTGAATTTGGCTGAGACTAAGGTTTGCAAATAACTTTAGGGACATAAATTAAAACTCTGTTGGTTTAAATAATGGTTTAGAAATTTAATCTGTTTTTACCTTAAATGCCTCTGTCTTTCCACTTGTCTGTATGCATGTGCCAGTGCTTCATAATTTGATACCTCACAGATATTTGGATGACAGATTGGCTTTCAAAAGCACACAAAAATAATATGCAACTAAACTTTATATTACAGATTGGTCTTGAAGAGAGACATTTACTTTCATGTATGAAATGCTCATGTTAAACACCATTTGCTCTTGATAACCTGTGGCACTTTGTAATCTGTCTCAAATGGTCTATCTCTATGATTAAAAGAAATGCAAAACCAGTTATTCTTAATTAGGAAGTATTTTAACCCATGCATGCTTTCTCTAAATTAAGGGGTCTATTTTGGTTTTTTGTATGTTTGTCTAAGTAAACTGAGTTTTGCAACTGTGTTGCATAGCACAGTACAGGCACCTTCGGCCAGGCAAGCTTCTACTTGATTAATAGACATATTATCATTGAGGCATCATGTCCGTTCAGAGAAGACCATAGTTTTCAAAGTCTGATTTTGGAAGTCCATCTTTTTCTGTTCAGTGTATTAAATTCTTGGATTTTTTTCCATTTTTCTGTCAGTACAGCATATATAGATAACATGTGGGACTACATTGTGTTAGTGTCAGAAAAATGTGGGCTCTTCAGATACTAGGGACTTGTTATAAAGGGACATGAATTAATATTTTTTGTTCTTAGTTTTTAAAGACCAGAAAGCATTACTAGATTATGCTTTCATACCACTCATTCACTTTCACAGTTACCCAATACTGAAACTGATTATTTCATGTTGTAGTCATTAAGATAGGGAAAGATATATCACCGGTATTCAAATGCATGGAATACTAGAGAAAGGATTAAGATTTGCCCATATTAGCAGGCAGTCTGTAGCAAGAAGGTAAAAAGGCAAAACTCCCTGTCAACTCAACCTGTGAAGAAGGTCTCTTTTGATAACCAGTTAGACCTTCTGAGTCTTTATCTCAAGATTTTACAGGGATTTTTTTTTTAATTTTAAAAAACTACTTGAGAGTGATGTAGCCTCTCTGATACTTTATCCCCATTCTTTTTCAATCACTGATTCTATAAAGGAAAGAAAAGAAATCCCAACAAATTGTATAAAAAATGGGATAAAAATCTTTCTTTTCCTTGTTTATGTAGTATCATTTATGATTATCATTACTCTCTTAATTCAGAATTGCTGATGTCGTGACTGTGTTAGAGGAACTGCAAACCTTATGCTTTTCACCGTAGGCTGTCAATTATGTGCTGCAGGGTTGGTTGTTTGTTAATGAGTAATAAAAATAGATCAGAGGCAAATGTTACATTCTTAAGATAACAAAGTTTATGCTTATTCTTTGTCGTGTGGGAAGTCATTTTAATAAATGTATGCTTACTGCCAGGAAGTTCATGGGTAAACAAAGGCCTATTTTAATCTGCTTGCAGAAGAGCATTTAGGAATCTAGGAAGAGAGCTATAAAAAACACCTCCGAGGGCACTCAGAACAGGCCCCTGCTCTTGCTGGTACCACATTGTACAACCCCTTTCATGGATTTATCAAGATTTTTATTTTTTTTAAGAAAGAATGTCCTGTTTTTTTAGGTAGGTACTACCATGTACATATATTTTCACTGTTGTATTTGGGTATTTTTCTTTTTGTCATGTCAGAGTTTTACCTGGACATGGTTTTCTCAAAAAATGTTGGACTACCTCAGAACCTAGTTACTTACATATAATCAGGCTTTTTCAGATTTTTTCATCAAGAAGCATGACAGCTGGCTATATTCCTTGTCCCTAATGTGCTTACAAAGCTGTCTTTTATTCTGCTGCTTCTCTCTTCACTTTCTTTACTATACATGCTTTTCTAAATACATCCTTTACTACCATGCTGCCTAAAAAGTCTACGATTTTCTTCAGAATATCAGAAAAAATAGACTAGAGTTTTATATAATCCTTGTCATTATATCCTTCATTTATATGACTGAACTAGACTAGAGATATGATTATAAGAACAAAAAGAAGAAAAATCAAAGCAGACAAATTTTCTTCTTAATTTGCTGCCTACATGTTGGAGATTATCTTCATTTTTTTGTTTTTCAAGTACAGTGACTTTTTTTTTCATAAAGTCCAGCAGTCCTCTTTGACTCAGTTTATGATTAGACATAGGAATATTTCTGTCATCAAATGCATCAGACTTGTGCAGAAGAGGAAAGAAGGAGTTTTATCTGTTTATTAAAAAGATCATATCTGTCTTTTAAAAAGTCTATCATGCATTCATAAAATGTGTAGGTCAGGAGTGGGTTCTAACCATTCAGTTTAGGGAAATGAAATTTACTTGCAGTCATCATTATCAAGCCAAATATTTTTCAGTTATCCTTCATAGATCACACAGAGCCTGGAAGAGACTGGAAAGAGAGTATTTCCTTGTTGGTCTGAATGATTCTGGCATTAACTCAAGCAGCCAGGGGGTTTATTAAATTTGCCCAAATACTTGAGCTCAGATATTCTAAAGCAACTTTGGAAAGTACAGCAAATCCAGAGGATTTTCACCATATTTTCTTTCCAGTTCTTTGTAGGTAACTGTCCAAAATTACGATGTAAAGAGTAGACCATGCTGTCTCCAAGTATAAGTGAGTAAATGATGCCTGATTCTGTTACCTTCAAACTGATGATTGTTCAAAGAGAATAGTATGTGATGGAGACTTTGGTCAGAAATCTGATTTACACATTTCATTTTTATACAAAGGTCTATATTCTGGTCTGTGAATTTAAGTTAACTTTGAGCACTATAGATTTTTGAATGCTTGACAAGGAAATATGTTTATTTTGGTGAAGAATGTGGAAACATCTAAAACTTTACTTTTTCCCATCGTGTAAACTAGAACTAGAAAAAAGTAGCATGGATTTTTTGAGCTATTAGATCATCTAGTCTGACCTTCTGTATACCATGGTTTGTTCTACTTACCTTTACTGTAGGCCCACTAATCAGTCTTTTTTTGAAGGCAGAATGTGTGTTCAGTTGCAGAATATTTTGGAGAAGTGGCTATCTTGATGCAAAGACAAGAAAACATGGAGAATCTGCTACTGCTTTTGGTAGTTTCTTCTGGTGATTAGGTATGCCTCCTGTGAAACGTTTGTGCCCAATTCGGTACCAGCAAATATGTTTTCTTGCTTTTTTCTGCTAAGATTGAGTCCTTCTCGGTTCTCAGTATTATTTCTTCTCATTTAATTTGTAGACTTGTATTGTTTATCTTCTCTTTTTTTTTTTTCTTGGAAAGATATAATAGGCAGTGTTGCACTCTTTGTACATGGTATTTTCTCCAGTAGCTGAGCAGCTTTTTGTCTCACTTCTGTGCTACTTGTGAAATGGCCACTCTTATTTTCTCTTTTACTTTGGTTTGTAATCAGTGATGTCTAAACAGTCGCTCACAATTCAGTAACCGACTCAACTTCATCTCTCACAGTGAAGTCCAAAATACTTACTTTGTGTTGGATGCAATATCAGTGGTGTTAAAAGATCATATGATACTTCTTAAACTTTGCTTGCATTAGAACTCTCAATACAATTTCTTTTTTTTCTAATTATCATCTTATTAACAGATAATTTGAAAGTAATGCACTTTTTTGTTTTGGTTTTTGATTGGGTTTTGGGTTTGTTTTGTAGACAACATCTGTAAATATTCTTTTTTCAGCATGTTCATTTTTTATTAGCTATCAAACTGGCCTGCAGGACTTGAAGATTTCTTCAGCTCCAGAATTATTTTTAACTAGTTTCACCTTCCCAACCTTCTTTTGCTCTGCACTATTTTTCTTGACTAGAATTCTGGTTGCTAATTTCTACCCAGAGTTTTCAACACTCCAACCGTGTGTATTGACACAGTAGGTTTCAGTAATGTCAATTATATCAGTCAGCCAATTATACCAATTAGTTTCATCTAAGTACTTGTAATGTGGGATCATTCCTTCTAGAAATAACAGCATTATAGTAAATTAATGTAATCTAAAGGCAGAAGGGATATATTAGGTTATCTAGTCTGTCACCTCATCAGTGGGATGAAGTTGAGAGTAATAGTACTTCCATTGCTTCTCTGAATTACTCCACAGGCAACTATGTTTTCTGGCAGCAAAATTCCTTTCTTTTTTGTGTTACTTAGGTACCAGCAGTTGTCTCGGTCAAGCAGAACTCCTTCAGCAGTATGGTTGTTATTTTTGTGTCCTATTCTTCTAGATTGCTCTGCCCAGTATGTACAATATGTAATCATAGTCCTGGAGAGGAAGAAGAGGGTCACATACCTATCAGAAATTAAAAAGTTGGGGTTTTAATGTGGTGCATGGGGTTTTTTTGTTTGGTTAGTTGGGTTTTTTTGGTTTATTTTTTTTAATGCCTATATGTCTGTGGATAAAAGTTGTTTTGTATACCCATCTTGATAATATTTTACCCTCTCCCTTTTCTCTGCAGTCAAATCATAATTTATTCATTTAGTTATTGATCCAGATTGGTTTTATGTATTAAAAATACCTAAACAATTATCATTTTTATTGTTAAAAATTATTATGGATTAATCATGAATGGTTCAGTGCAAATCCTTGGCTTCTTGTTATGAGAAGGTACATAGTTGGTCATTACCTGTTTTTCTCTGGTGCTAGACATGAAGTTTGCTTAAAGTTGGCAGTTTCTCTGCATGGTTTATCACCATAGCTTATACCCTGGCAGCAGGTAAAATGTGCAACAGTACAGCTGTAGTAATCTGAGTTCTAAAAATGAGAAGGTTCACAAAATTGTTTTAAATATTCAGTGAGTTTACATGGAAGTAGATGATGACTCTATTTGATTTTTTTAAAATTTTATTTTAACAGTTGTTTCTCTGTGTAGTGCATGTAGTTTGCCTTTTGGTGGAGACCTAGAATACTCTGCAAACATTTTGCTGGAAGCTGCTGACTCATTTAATTCAAGAGGCTAGGCTCTGGGTTATGGGCTAAGAGGAGAGACTTGTTAAGGCTGTGAAACAGGAGACAGACAAAACAGTGTCCAAGTCTTAGAACTTCTTACGAAATACATAAACATGTAGCACAGAAGGGAGGTGGGAGAAGGAGTTTGGAGGTATCTCAAGGAAATGAAGTTATAGGGAAAGGATGCATTTTAATGAAAACTCACTATGTGCACTGGAAATGTCTTTTATACGCCCCCCAAGCAGATGAAAAGGTGCTTTTTTCTTTTCATAAATTGAGACCAAAACATAACATCACAACTCCACTGGAGACTCCTGTGGGACAGGTGTGGTCAGAAAAAGACTGCTGACACTGTCTGAAGGGAGGGAGTCTGAGTGAGCAATGCTTTGAGACTGTTGACATTCACAGTTCTGTAACAAGTTTTTGCACATTTTTCTAGATAATTTTTTATAAAGCTTGCTTAAACAGTGTACTTTTTTTTCCCTTTTTAATTTTAAAAAAGAAAGAAAAAATAGATTTCTAGGTTTGCTTTTTTAGATTATTGACTTGAAGTTCTTTGTATATAATCCTTGCCTATCTATATTGAAAGATAGCATGAAAGAATATGTGATACTGAATTAATCTAAGACTGGTGTGAAAAAGAACGTGGACGACCCAGAAGTTACCAATTACAAGTAGTTTGATCATTAAGAGAGGCAAAGGCACATTTACTCTTACGACCAAGAAAGTAAGCTTTCAGAATTGCAAGTGGGTTGAGCACAGGGAGGTGAGGTCTCTAATGTAATAGTGTTTTACATTTATTATTTTGTATAGGTTAACTATTTTTAAAAAATTAGCATAAATATTTAACATACAAAGGATAAGCTACTTTTATATCAAATACAAGGACAAGCATGTCCTCAATATGAAGGGTCATAAAGTACTTGGTTTAAGTTTAGTTGACTAAATTGCAATGTTCTCATAAGCCTATTGTTATAGGAAAAAAAGCTCCACACAAAATATACAGAGGTACAAATACAAAAACCTTTTTTGTCATTAGATCAAACTATTCCAACTGTACAAGATTATTCTTTTCTATGGAAGAACAAAAGAATTGTCAAATAGTACATTAAAATATCACCGAGATCAGCCTTTAATTTATCCTTCTTATCCTTCTTCTTAAGAAAAATGGTAACTGTCAGGAAATTCTGTATTTTTGAGTATAGAGCAGGGGATAGACATACCTTTTTGACAGAGTTCTTTTCTTCTGATTTTTCTTTCCAGGTATTTAAAAATTGTATTGATTCATATACAAAGCAGGTAAAAATACAAAAGAAACCAAACATCCTGGAAAACCTGCTACCCTAAGAACAAAACTTAAGTAGTTGCATTGAGAAGATCATTCCTATAAACCCCAATTAGCTGACACAGAACATGGAATTTTATTTGCATGTCAAAATGCTTTTAAGTTATGTCATTTTTTCTCAGGCCATAAAATCACATTGTTCAGTTCTAAATGATTTAACATCCCTAGCCCATTCATTCACTGTTAAAAATGCCAGAGCAGCACAAATTTCTGTTCAGTGTGATACTTCTGAGTTTGAGAGTTGATTTTTTTAAATTATTATTTTTAATTTTTTTTTTTTTTTGAGTGGGAATGAAAATAATCACCTTTACATCCAGCTGATGACTCTTCCTTTGATCCCAGCACTTCACATACTACTAATCTGTACAGTAATGATGCAGCTTCACAGCTAACAACTAATAACTTTTTATATGTCTCCAATGTATCTTTTGGGGACTTCAAATTATAGTGAACCATGAATAGCAGATGTTTTGTTGTTTCTATACTTTAAGATGTTAAATACGTAATAGCAGTTTAAGTCAGTTTAAGTTTTGGTGGCTGAGTTCGGGAACAGAGAAGACACCAAGCAGTAATAATTGACTGCAAGTGGTATCATGGATTGTGAATGATTCATGAACAAATAAGTAATACCTGTAATAATACCACTACCAAATGTAAAAAAAACCCACCGAAAATAAAACCCACACAAAAAAAACCCTGAAACATGAGTCAAAGTGCATGTGTACCAGTATTCTCAAAATATTTTAGGGAATCTGTTCTCTAAATCTAGATGCATACTTAGAACTCAGACTATTCAGTTAGAAAGTACTGTTTAATGAATTATTACCTTTTCTCCTTTATTTCCCTCTACCCATCACTTAATACGTAAACTTTTGTAAGTGTTAAGTATATATGAGAGAGCATCTCCTCTTGTTCTGCTTACTAGCTTGTCTGAGTGGATGTCAAGCTGTTAACCAACCATGCTTGCAACTGATAGTTTTGCAAACAAAATGATTACTGAATTTCTCAACATAGCAAAGTGTATCTCCACCCGTAATTCTCTGAGGGGCTCAGAAAAATATTCTGAAGGAAATCAGTAAGCATTTTAAGGTTAAAGGGAGTGAGTGTATCTTTAGCAAGGGTTCTGCAATTGTGTGCGATCTCCACCCTTATTGCACTTGGAGGATATTTCCCCTGCTCCAGATCTCGTCAGTGTCATAGATCTGGTCAGATCAGGGTGTATACAGCAGAACAGGAGGGAATATCTAAAGAAAGAGTACTTCAGTTTTGGTTTGGCCGGGGTTTAGGCAAAGCAGGATGTATATGGGTTGGATAGATGGGTGAATAGATACAGCTCACCAAGGCTGTAGAAAGAGTCAGAAGGTAGGGAGGGAGGCGAAACATAAGAATCATAGAATAGAATCATAGAATCGTTTGGCTGGAAAAGACACCTACCTCCCTACACCCTCCTTTCAGGTAGTTGTAGACAGCAATTAGGTCTCCCCTCAGCCTTCTCTTCTCTAGACTACACAACCCCAGTTCCCTCAGCTGCTCCTCATAAGACTTGTTCTCCAGCCCCTTCACCCGTTCTGTTGCCCTTCTCTGGACACGCTTCAGCACCTCAATGTCCTTCTTGTAGTGAGGGGCCCAAAACTGGACACAGCATTCAAGGTGCAGCCTCACCAATGCTGAGTACAGGGGAAGGATGACTTCCCTGGTCCTGCTGGCCATACTGTTTTTGATACAAGCCAGGATGCTGTTGGCCATTTTGGCCACCTGAGCACACTGCTGGGTCATGTTCAGTCAGCTGTCAACAAACACCCCCAGGTCCTTTTCTGCCAGGCAGCTTTCCAGCCACTCCTCCCCAAGCCTGTAGCGTTGCATGGGCTTGTTGTGACCCAGGTGTAGGACCCAGCACTTGGCCTTGTGGAACCTCACACAGTTGGTTGCTGCCCACTGATCCAACCTGTCCAGGTCCCTCTGCAGAGCCTTCCTACCCTCAAGCAGATCAACACTTCCACCCAACTTAGTGTCATCTGCAAACTTGCTGAGGGTGCACTCAATCCCCTTGTCCAGATCACTGATCAAGATGTTAAACAGGACTGGCCCCAACACTGAGCCCTGGGGACACCACTTGTGACTGGCCTCCAGCTGGATTTAACCCCATTTACCACCACTCTTTGGGCCTGGCCTCCAGCCAGTTTGTAGCCCAGCAGAGCGTGTGCCTGTCCAGGCCATTGGCAGCCAGTTCCTCAAGCAGATGCTGTGGGAAACGGTGTCGAAGGCTTTACTGAAGTCCAGGTACCCCACATCCACAGCCTTTCCCTCATCCACTGAGCAGGTAGCCTTGTCACAGAAGGAGATCAGGTTGGTCAGGTAGGACCTGCCTTTCGTAAACCCCTGTTGACTGGGCCTGATCCCCTGGCTGGCCTGTGTGAGCTGTGTGATGGCTCTCAGGATGATCTGCTCCATGACCTTCCCTGGCACTGAGGTCAAATTGACAGGCCTGTAGTTCCCTGGGTCCTCCCTCCAGCCCTTCTTGTGCATGGGTGTCACATTTGCCACCCTCCAGCCAAGTGGAACCTCCCCAGTCAGCCAGGACTGCTGGTAGATGGTGGAAAGGGGTTTGGCAAGTGCCTCCGCCAGCTCCCTCAATATCCTCGCATGGACCCCATCCGGCCCCATAGACTTGTGGATGGATGTCTGTCTGGCTGAGCAGGTCTCTAACCGTTACCTCCTGGATCATGGGAGCTTTGTTCTGCTCTTTGTCCCTGTCTTCTGGCTCAGGGGGCTGGGTACCTGGAGAACAGCTGACTTTACTATTAGAGACTGAGACAAAGAAGGCATTAAGTACCTCAGCCTTGTCCTCATCCCTTGTCGCTATTGTTCCCCCTACATCCAGTAAAGGATGGAGATTCTCCTTGGCTTTCCTTTTGTTGTTAATATATTTACAGAAATATTTTTTGTTATCTTTCATAGGGTTGGTGAATTTGAGTTCTAGTTGGGCTTCAGCCCTTCTGATTTTCTCTCTGTATGACCTCACTTTGTCCCTGTAGTCCTCCTGAGATACCTGCTTCTTCTTCCAAAGCTCATAGACTTTCTTCTTCTTTCTGAGATCCACCAAAAGCTCTCTGCTCATCCAGGGCGGTTTTCTTCCCCGCCAGCTCATTTTTCGGCCCATGGGGATGGCCTGCTCTTGCACATTCAGGATTTCTTCTTGAAAGAAGTATCCTTCTTGAAGAGTGTCTGGTGTTCTTGGGCTCCTTTGCCCTTTAGAACTGCCTCCCAGGAGACTTTATCGACCAGCCTTCTAAACAGTCCAAAGTCTGCCCTCTGAAAGTCCAAGGTGACAGTTTTGCTGAACCCCCTCCTTGCTTCTCCAAGAATCAAGAATTCTATCATTCGTGATCGCTGGGTCCCGGGCATCCTCCAGCCATCACATCCCTCACCAGTCCTTCTCTGTTCGCAAGCTACAGGTCAGGCAGGGTGCCTTCCCTAGTTGGTTCACTCATGAGCTGTGTCAGACACACACACTCCAAGGACCTCCTAGACTGTTTCCTCTTTGCTGTATTATACTTCCAGAATTGAGATTGTACATATGATAGCATTTCAGTTTTAAACCAATAATCAGCGTTTACAGGTTTTGCTATTTGATTACTGGTTGTGATTGCATACCAAAATTACTATGGCTGAAACGCGTTTCTTGCGGTTCAAGAGCTCAAGAGGCCCTGGGTACTGCAACTTAAGACATTCTATATGTCTTTACTGCTCTGTAAAATGTGGTGCCTTCATTCTTAAAAAAAATCAGTATAATAAGTGGCTATGCAGGTTGCTATGCAGGTTTTTTCAAAATTACTTTTTTTTCCCCTCAACTAGAATAATTTTATAGGACTCCCAAAACTGTTACTTGCCCACATAAACCAGTTTGGTTTGCACTGGCATTCAATGCAGGATTGCCAGTTATCCCAGAAGTAGTTTCATGCAGACTAACACCATCAGCTGCATTCAGTTAATGTTCCAACATAAAGATTTGTTAAGTATGAGCTTGACACTGCACTGAATTAGGTCCCTGTAGTATTCTTAGTTTTGTGATGCCTATTTGAACTACAGAGATTTTTTCCATTTACACAGTCAACTCTGTAGAAATAAGTCTTTCTATTTGTATTCATAGATGAAGGCATTTGGCAATTAAATGCTGGAGAGGAAGAAAAAGTTACTTTTTATATGAGTATATTTGCAGATGAAAATTTGGTGGTAAATCAGGCTTATTTTTAACAATAAAACTGTAAATTGCTATTTTTTATTGCCACTGGATGGTGTTGCCCATTTGGAAGATGATTTTTAAAATAATGTTTAAATATTTCTGCTGATCTTCAAGTGCTCAGCAAAGTTCCTTTTTTTTTTTTAAGTAATTTATTCTCTATTACTTTTTTTAGTCTTGAGGATTATTAACAGTGAGGATACTGATGCCACCATAAGTAACTAGATTTCATCGGCACAGAAAGGATACAGTCTTCGCTAGTGTACTTCCAAGCTATGGGCAAACAGAAAAGTGAAGATTAGGGGGTATAGGTACAACATAAGAATACTGAGCACCAAATCATAAGATTGTCTTTAGAAAGTAATGCCATTTTTCTCTTTTTGTTTACTCTTTTGGTAAGTGGGAGTGGAGAAAGACAGTGGGAAAGCGTAAAAAGGGCAGAAGATGACTGTAGACTGACATCTGTTTTCCCGTGGTATCAGTCAGGGGTTTGTGGATATTTTGGCAGGGGATGAGAAACACAGGAGGCTTTTGAGGAAGAAGTGTTAGTCTTTTGTCTGGATTTTGTCACGGAATTTCAACCCAGATGAAAGAGACATTTAAAAAGAAAGCAAAATATTATTTAGGGGAGGAGCTGACAAGTATTTATGTACAGAACTAGATGCAGCTATTAAGAGAACTGTGAGAAAGGAGTTAACTGTGTCATTTTACACCATAGTAGATACATGAAAGGCAGTTGCCTGAAGTCTTTTTACTTGTCTGTAGTAAACCCAAATTTTCATATTCCTGGTGCTCATAAGGTCTAATTGGAGTCAAAGCACAGGAGTTATGTAGGATTGATCTCCTGTTGTGCAAATGTAATCCCCAGTGAACATTTGCTGTTGCCATATTCAATTGGTGAGTACTGAAAAGTTGCTAGGACAGCATTTTGAGCTAGTAGTTTGTATTACCTATACCCAAGGCAGTGTCTTTATGTTTCTGTAATATCAGTTAGCACGTCCTTGGGAAGAAAACCGGTAAGAAGTGACATTATTTTCTCATTTTGTACATTTTCCTTTTCAGGCAAAGGGAGACAAAAATTTAATCATGACTGAGTGTAAACTTCATTTTGCAATTATTATACTTCTCTCAAATCTAGTATGATTTTTCTGTAAACCTGTGTAACTTGAAGGCATCAGTCCTCTCCAAAAGCAGTGAATTCCATTACTTCAAAAATAAAATTGTAATCCATTTTCTTTTTTAAGGTGGCATCTCTGAAACTTAGATTTTCTATTTCTGCCACAGATTATAGACAGTGAGCATGAAGATGGCACCTTATCATATACTGTCAGAGGTGTGAGATGCAGTTAATACTTATGCTTCTTTCCAAATGCATTCATTTGCTAGTTTGTTTGTTTTTTTGGTGGATCTGATACTTTATTTTAGTGGGATTTATGACATCTGTTCCTCGTTTAGCCCTTGCTGCCTTCCTTTGCTTGCGAGAGAAGCTTGCCACCTACATTTTTAAGGCATTGTTATCTTTTAGTATCAAATTCTTATCTAGAAAATGCTGAATGTGATAAACTGCAGGACAATGCAGAAGTAGACAGAAGACTGCTTCTTTTTCCAATTTTATACTTTGTAAAATGTAGGTAAGAAATTATATTTAAATATCCCTCTGTAAAGTATTTATTGTTTTGCCTTAGCTTCTTAAACAGTTTTACTGCTTTCTCCAGAATGTTAGAGAAAATACTGTCATTTGTCATAAGGTTCTGATATATCTGCTTGGTCTCAGGGGTGGGTAGAAAGGGCAGATGTGGAGCCCAGCAACCCGGCAAGAGAAGGACATGGCTGTACTTCAGTAGGACTCACTACTGATCCCTCTGTTTTCACTCTTCATGTACCTTAAACTAGTTGTGGAAAAAAATGTTTCTAATGAATTAATGCTTCTTTTTAAACCTTTAAAATAGTTTTAATAAAGGCATGGATAAAAATATAAGTAATACGGCTCTTCAGTATCCATATATCAATCATAAATGTTAAAAGAATGCAATCTCTTTTTTTCATGTATTTTATACCACAACAAAAATTATGCAATAATTTGGAAATTTAAGATTGCACCATTCTTTGTAATAAGAGCTTAATCTTCTTGTGAGAAAGATAAGGCAAATATACAAAAGACAATATTTGGCAATAGTTTGCATAAGGGTGAATTGTTAAAAGGAAAATAGAGATAGTAGAACTATCTGAAAAGAAAAATAACTGATAGAAAGGAAGAAAAACCGTTGTAAGAGTAACTGCTGGAAGACTAATGAGCCACAAGGCAAAACTGGTGTCAAACACATTAAAGCTTGACTTTGAATAACCAAGTAAGTATCAGGCACTTTTGTACCTAAAGTAAATGCTAGAACTAGATTGACTCAATATTTTCTTCATGGTTTTTTATGCTCTTAAATTTTTATGTCAGAAATGGTCTGGTTGATGTTTTTCGTATCTAGTAACACAGTGAGACAGAAGACCTGGGCAGATTTTTGCCGTTGCACTGATACAGAAGTCAGGCTGTTAAAGACAAGACAATCAGTGTTACTCTTGTGAGGAAAACAGGATAGTTCTTTTTCTGCAGTGGAGCTACACAAAGCTGATGTTAATTTACCTACAGCCAGCCTAGTGCAGGGTTAATTATCAGGAAAAAATACATTTTTGAGGACATGAAGTCTGCAGAATAACTTGTGAATAAACTTTAAAAACAAACAAAAAACCACACAAACCCCTCCCCCCAAAAAAACAAAAACAAAAACAAAACCAACCCAAGAGCAGGTGGAGACAACCTACATAAAAGATGGATTTATGCAGCTGGGAGATATAAACATGTCAGCACAGCAGCTTCCATGTAAGTCAGCAGTTCAATTTTTATTTATTTTCTGTATACACTTCTTAAACAGAGTGCACTTTGAAAGTGCTCTGAACATGCAAGTAATAGTTCCATGTTTTTATGGTTTTGGGAATACTTTGATCATATTATGCATACCAAAATTCAATAAACTATTGTTTTTTAAGGGCTTGTATTGTACACAGTTTAAGAAAAATACTTGACAGGTTTTAACTTGGAGATTTCCTATTAGAGCTTTCTAGTATAGTAATTGCTGTACTGTATCACTTGAAAACAGTATTGTCTGTTATGCAAATCCCTTGTTTAGCAAGATTCTAAAGTACAGAAATTCTTTGGAAAGTAATGAGCTACAAGACAGTTTCTCTGTGTGTTGCTTGCTTTGTTATTAGATTTTGTTTAACAGAGTTTGGTTTTATGAATTGTGAAATTTCTTACAGTATAAATGTCAGTAATATAAATCATTATTTATCTTTCTTTTCTATGTTTTGTTCTTGTAAGGCTTATTTTAAACAAAATGTGCCATGGTTCATGACTGTCTGGTCATTTCTGAGAACAGATATGCAAGTGAGATCATTCTTTTATACAGGGCACTTAAAAAAATATGTGTAATATTTTACTGGTGAAACAATTATAGGCCTGTAGTCTGTTTATTAGCACATTACTTCAGAATACCATGAACATTCTTTTCCTCACCTAAATTATATAAAAAAGGAACACCAGCCTTGTGGTGGTAGTCAGAATTTTAAGGATGACAGTATAAATAGTAAAATCATTAAGGAGTATGTTTTGGAAGGCATTTATATAAAGTATTAATCAGCTACTCACAGAGTACTAGACTTACAAATATATAATACCGTTTTTGCTACTTGTTTCATCTTCCAATGGCCATAACCACCCAAAATTGTAGATCATGAAACTTCTCTTTTTATTCACTAGAAATATTAATTGCTTTATTACCTCATGAAAACAGCTGTCTAGCTTTTACTTTATAAAGTCCATTATTTTTTTTTCTTCTTTGAAAAGTACAGTACCTACTAAGGGATAAGGAACCTCAAAAGGAGCCAGTTATCCATTTTAATTTTTTAATGCATTTTGAGTACTAATTTGTCTAAAAATCTGTTTGGAAGGTACCTGTGCATCTTTTTGTATCTCTTGGATTCCATTCAGTTTAGAAATACAATTGAATATAGTCTTAACCAAGCACATTCTGTATGGCTTGGCTTACCAAAAATGCTAAGAATTTAATTGATATGGTGCAACTTCAAGATTAATTAGCTCAAGTAGGTGTATTTGACATTTAAATTTAATTTTAAGCTAATATGCTTTATTTTGTATTTGTGATTGCCTGAGTGTGTATACAGGTATAACTGGTCAGTGGATCACTTCTAAATCTTTGGTATATACTCATGTCTGAGGGTATCATATAACATGTTACTTACGGGAATTTTAAAAGGACAAGAAGAGAAAAGATTCAGGATACTGAAAAGAAGGGGGAATCAGAATATTTGAACTGGGTATCAGAAATGTTTTCCCAATTATGAAACATAAGGAAATAATTATTTCAGGTATTTAGACTAAGAGTACCAAAAAGTGGTGTGTGTCTTGTAGCAATGAGGAGGCAGATAAACTGAGTAACCTAGTAGGTATTTTGCATTTTCTTCCTTCAGTTTTAAAAATCGTTTGCTACAAAACTATCCCTTTTTAGCTGTTCCAAAAATCAGTTTAGAACTTGTCATATCATTCTTCACAATGCAATTTCAGCTGGGACTGTTATGACCAGAATATTAATTCCACAGATTTTTTTTTAGGGGAACTGTGAATACAGCCACAATGCTGGCTTTAGTTAGTTTTGTTTGCATTGTCCGTGGGTTTCATATTACTACTTAGTTCTTCCCGTTGACTATCTGTACTTCTAACTATTTTTCCCAGACATTTTTTCTTACACTTTTCAAGGCAAAGTTCATTTCTGCCCATATTTTAATTTGTGTAAGTCTGTTAGTGTATTTCTGATTTCTTACTGGATATCACAATTATTTAGTGTCTGCAGATTTTATTAATGTGGTGTTACTGTCTGATTCAATTTAGCCAAGTCAGTTAACCCATCTCTAATAGCTAGTGAAAAAGCACAGACTGGTGAGCAATAGTAACAAATTCAAAATGCGGATTATCACTGAAGGGAAGATTTGTGGTACTAAAAGCATGGCAGAGTGTGTAAAAACCAAAAGAGCAAAATCAAATATTTCTGAAGTAATCTGGCCACATGGAACAAGCTTATTTCATGTGTTGCATCATTATAAATCCAGCTCAGTCATAATGTGAAATGAAACACTTTTTACATTAATAGTATTAAGTCTGAACATAAATGTAGTTCATTTTGTGGAAGAGCAATGCATCTGTATTAGCAGACACACAACGATTTTAACAAAAAAAATTCTGCTAGCAGATGGTGTCCAACAAAGACCACTATTGTTTCAATGTGAGATGCTTCAAATGTTCTGGGCATTTAGCCCAGACAGAGACGTTTTTTCTATAGTATGTGACCAGGCAATAACAAAAAGAATGAAAATAGAGGTGTCAGTCCATATAAAAATATTTTTATAACTTAATGTATATAACAAGTCAGTGGCAATTATTAAACCAAGTTAAATTAACAAAACTGATAAGATCATTCTTTTTGCATTTTCATGTCTCTCCAAACACTTATTTGGCATTCTACCTTCTAGGAAAAATGAGTTTGGAAAGTTAAGCTACCTGCTGGTACTGTTTAAATGCCCACAGATAACATAACTCAAGCTGCCTGGTGCCTGAAAGTGAGTGTTAGGGCAATCAACAGGAACAATAAAATCTGTTCAAACTGAAAATCCACAAATCCCAAGGATTTGGAGCCTCCCTATGGATTTTCCACAAATTTTGCTGTTTTCAGCAGAATCTAAGCTTTTACTTTAAAGGTAAACTGCAAAGCTGAAAAGAAAATTGAGTTAATAAAATATGTGCTGAATCCCCTACTCTCCTTTTGCAGCCTCCTGACTGGGGCTGACTGCCACATATGTTTTAAATTTTTCTTTAAAAAAAAAAAAAAGTCAACAACAAACTCCCCCTTTGAATATCATCTAATACGTGTTAACTTAAAGAATAAACTTACATTCTTCTCATTAGTCCATTAACTCTGAAGTGTTTCTTGAAGAAAATAAATTCATGGATTTAAGTCAAATGACTGCCATCCCTCAACTTAGTCTTACCCACTTTCTTTGTTTGCATTTAACTCTAGAATGTGAACTCTTGAGCATACAGCTGTATCCTTCCATTTGTATCTGACATCTTTTTTTAAGAATGAGATTAAGTGTTTTCAAGAAAATGCAAGTATATTACAGATAGTAAGTACATTTAGACATTTACTGTTTCAGACACTGGAAGAAGTTGCCCAGAGAAGCTGTGGATGCCCCTTCCCTGGAAGTGTTCAAGGCCAGGCTGGATGGGGCTTTGAGCAACCTGGTCTAGTGGGGTGTGTCCCTGCTCATGGCAGGGGCGTTGGACTAGATGACGTTTCATGTCCCTTCCAACCCAAACCATTCCATGATTCTGTGGTTCTATGATTACAGATAGGAAGAACATTTAGGGTGCAATTTTGGTACAGGTAGCTTGAAAGAGGAGTGACTACTGATTTTAGCTTCAAATATCAAAGTATTTTTAGTTTTAAAAAGTAAAAATCAGATGAACTCTCACAACTGTCATGAGAATTTGATTTGTGGTAATTTAAGAGCCATGAGAGAATTTCGTATAAAACATTTCAACTGGCATTCCTGATTTGATAATCTTTAGTGGTAATTATTAGTAGTTCAGTGAAAACAGGAATAAGATTTTAGTGACTAATCAACAAATGAGAACCAGATCCAAAAATGCTGAGAGTGATAAAAGAGAAATAACTAATACTCCTGTTAGTAACTATGATTTTTTAGGAAAAAAACCCTAAATTACTCTACATGTATTATTTTTTAGATTATTATGCATGCACTTTATGAGAGAAAGGAGAAATCCTATTAAAAAATGCTTTCTTTTTTTTTTTTCTTTTTTTCTTTTTTTTTTCCCCAACTATAAAGCAGAAGTTGTGTTGTATGGGACCCGTTCTCAGTATTCCATTGAGCTTTGTTATTCTAGCAGTGAATAACAAGTGCAATGTAAAAACTAAAACAGAAGCTGCACCCTACTAAAAAAGAGTCTTGGCAATTTTTTTTTATTTTATATTGTTCCATATAGACTACTTCTTGCTATGATCTCTTTATCTTTTTCTTTATAGTATTCTTCTTCATTGATCTTGGTTGGCAATAAATGTTCTCTGCCAGTAATTTTAGTAAGAAAATTAAAAAGGAAATGGCATCCTTTGATTTCTAAGTACAGATATTGTTATTTCAACTGTCTGACTTTTTAAGCACTAAATTTTATTGGTTTACTGGTAGACTTTAATATTTTTAGCTGATTAAATAAATGTAAATTTGAAGCAGCATAGAGATAACGTATAGTTTCATGCTGAGAGTTTTTTTGACAAATGGACTCCTATCAACTCAGAGAATTTCTCACAAAACAACCCTTAACATGATGTATTCAATTAAAAACACTGTTAGAATAATTGTCTGTGATGCCACGTGCCTGTTCTAGAGTAGGGATGCACTAGTCCAGTTACTAGCATCTTGTTTCTTAAGCCAAATGAGTAGTGTTTTCAAAATATAGAAGTATTTCATTAGTGTTACAGCTGAACTTCTTTTCTTGTCTGTTTGATGGAATTTGTCTGTACTAAGAAAAATTTATGTTACTTTATAGAGTGTAAAACATGTTATAATGTTGATAGTGTATGGGCAGTATTATGTAGGATATTAATAGTATATGAAGTAGTATTTTATTTAAGCAATAGTAAAGCAGTTGCATTATTCAGATTTTTTCAATCAAGTACTATATTTACACATAATTAAAATATTACTTTACTTACATAATAAAATGTTTGACAAGTAAGTGCCCTCTACAGCGCTGATTAAATTTAATGTCAGTTGTGGCATTGTTACAAGAACTGTTCTTCTCATACCAAATGTAAAAGTATTAGCTATGTCAGCTTAAATATAGAATTTAGGCAACTGTTTTATAATAAATTAGATGAGGAAAGACAAAAATTTAATTGACTGAAACCTAAAAAGATGAAAATTGCAGGATACGTGTTGAATGAAGCAGTTGTACATTGGATAAAATAAATGTTAACTTGCACCTGTCTTAGAAGTGCTCAGACATAAGCTTAGCTTTACTTACATGTTTACAGGTAATTGTTTGGAATTGCTTCAGCCTCAACATTTTAAGTCAATGTAATACAAGATTAATAGCCTAGCCAAATTTTTTTCAGCATTTTACTTGATTTTGAGATACAGGTAAAATAAATTAAACTGTACTTTGAATAGCACGATGGAATTATTTACATGTAAAGCAAAGTACAAAAGTGCAGGATTGGAGACTGTTTATCAGAAATAATTAACTTGATTAATAGCCAATCTTTTTTCTCTGTGTTATAGCTCCTAAAATAAAAAATAATGTTGAGCATCATAAAATAATTTGGATAAAAATAATATTCATTATTAGTCAATTACCTTCTTTGCTTTGTAAATCAGAGTAAGTGTTTTCAGTTACATCTGGGGGTGAGATGATAGTCTGAAGTGGACTTCTGTTACATCATATGATTCCAGTCCAGTAAGAGACGTACTGCAAAAATAAAACATCTTTGCTATTTGATTTGAATTTTTGAGACTTGCTAAAATGCTTTTTATTCAGTCTAAAGAGGTCTCAAAATTTTTCTGGGTCATATACAGTCCATGCTTAATTGAGGTACAGACATGAGATAACAATGTAAGAGGAGCCTTTCTTTCTTCACATGAGAAGGGAATGAGTAAAGGTAAGAGATTAGAGATGGAGCTACTTCATAAGAGTGTCAAATCTGTCTGGCGTAAGGAGCTGTTCAGGTAATTTATTCTGCTTTAAAATACCCTAGAGCTCAGATTGTGTTTCTGTAACTGAGTGAATGGACCTTACTTTTTGTTCTTCACAGACTTCACAGATTTTAATATTTGCTATATGAACTATCACTTTACTTTGCTAAATTCTTTTCTAGTAGTCTTACTGTGAAGCTAATATGTTGGTGATTTTTGTGACTAACTTTATGCTTTAAATAAAAAATCAGATGCACAGAATATACTAGGCACACTGAAATATGTGCTTGATCACATTGTGGGCAGCTGGAGGAGTTCTGATTGTGCATATATCAGTGTAATTAATTCTATAGTCTTCAGTCATTTGCTGGATAACTCTACATCAGCTGTGTCTTAACAGTCATGTGTTAACTGTTCAATATGGAAGAAGTTCAGACAAGTCCTAAATACTGAGTCAGGCTTTGATTATATTTTAAAATCCATCTAATGGGTATTAAACTTCTTCCTTATTTAACTATTCATGCATTACATAAAAATGAAAAAACTTTTTTTTTCTGTTTTACCTTTGCATATCTCACTGTTACTGCTTTTAAGTTATATCAAGCTTTTCCAGTTACCTAAAAAAGAGGATGGCTTTCTTATACATGTGAAAAAGCTTACTTTCCCTCCATTCAAAAATAAAAAATGACAGATAGCTTTCTCTGAGGAGTATTTTTACATAAGAGATATTTCATCCAAAAATCAAGCAAAAAAACAAATATATTATGCACCTTTACACATGGACCTCTCCAGTATGGAAAATATCACTCCACGCTTATGTGCTCCTAAGTCAAAGTAATAAATGTCAGTTTTTAGAAGTCATAATTGATTTAAGAATAAACTATGGTGGATTAGATCAAAGATCCATTTAGCCAAATATCCTGTCTGACAGTGGCCAGAAGCAGGGTAGTTCTAAGATTTTTCCTGTTTCCAACAGTCTCAAGTTTAAGGCTTATTTAGTGAGAAAGTTAATTTGGCTTGTTGTGTTTAATGTTCTTCAGTGTATTTTTCTTCTGTGAGTAGGTCTAGCTCCTTTGAACATGTTCGTGCTTTTGGTCTGTATGATGTCTTGTGGCCATACATTCCTCAGTTTAATTGTAAGCAGTCAGGACAATACTTCCTTTTGTTTATTTTAAATCTACTGTCTTGCAGTTTCATTTTATACCTGCAAGTCCTTGTCATATGAAAATCAGTGAACAACGCCTGTAGCTTACATTCTGCTGAAGACATTTCTGTCCTGTATTTGTTTGGATATCATTTTTAGGCTCATTCAAATCTCTATTTACATTCAAATTCACCTTCCATAAGAAATGTCCATATCCAGCATCTTTAATCGCGTCCTGTCTCTAATCTATGGACTCTTGAATCATGAATAAACTTGGGAAGTGGTGAGACACAAGGGGCCTCTTCTTTCACTGGACAGCCAGAGGGACTTGATGGCCCATTCTCTCTGAAATCCCAATTGAAAGTAGTCTGCTCCTTCTGTCAGCGTATTTAGGTAGAGGAGATAATAAAAATGGCAAGGGGTTCTTAAAATGTCCTCTTAGCCACCCCTGTGTTCTGATACAGAAGCAGTTGAAGACTGAGCTATAGTGCTTGACTGGTGAGTGAGCTACATAGTTTTTCCAGAGATAGAGAATTCCTGAAATATTACTTGGCTTATTGTGAATGCATTGTACAGTGTATCTCTGAAGATCAGGTCCCTGAAGTGCTGTGTTTACTGTGGATGTCTGTGTTTTCTACCTTAAGCAGGAAAAGAGAAGCAAGGAGCAGAATGCTGCAACTAGAGCATCTCATCCAGCCCCTACCTAGCACTGTCTGTCTTCAGGAGCCCCTCATACCTGGACAAGAAGCATGATGTAAGCCAGAGAAATTGTTCTGACAATGCAAATCCTGGCGTTTGACTTTTACTGAGAGTTCTGCATCCTCCTCTGACAAATCATATGCATGTGATCCCTTCACGTGACAGAAGAGGGCTTGGGAAAGGCAGTGCTTCAGCTAGGTTTTTTTCTTGCTGCTACAAAAATTCTTTCCAGTCTGTTCTCACTTGTCTGGATCGGAGGAGCCCCTAGAAGAAGGCTTAGCCAGGAAGGATCCTCAGGCTCGATGAGTCACCCTGTTGGATCCTTTGAGGCTCAAATACTACTCTTGGAAAGAAGAGGTTTTTGTTAGATTTGAGTGAGGCTCAGTGCTTCAGGCTTCTAGACTTGAAACATTCTGCAAATCAGTCTTTAAACTCACATTAAGTTGATGACATTTTTATGTACAGAAAAGCAATTTTATGTAATGTTGCAGTTTTAGAAGAACCGAATTATTTTGTTTTTCTTCAGAGATCTGCTCATTTTGAGTCTTAGTAAAAAAAAGATAATCTACTTTCTTGTTGAGGAGTACAATAGGTAGATGACTCGGTTTTGCTGATATTTCAGACAATTCAGCATTAATCCTGCAAGCACCTCAGCACGTGCTTAACCCTGAGCCTTTTTTTACATTATTAGAACTACTAACTATTGTGTACTCAGAGTTATCAGTTGTATTTTGCAGTATTCTGCAGTAGCAGAGTATTTGAATATGATTTGTTTGCTTAAAATATGCATTATATGGAAACTGCAGAGCAGACTCGCTTGGGAATAATGTTGCCATTTCATAATAGGGAAGGATGCTAAAATGTAGAAATGTCTAGGCCAGCTATTCTGTGACACATTTTTGTCAAGTTTATCTTTTTTGAATCTGGCTTTTTAGTATAATTATGAGTCAAGTAAAGTTGACTACTTGTTTTATTTAAGGCTGCTCCTATGACAGAATTTACTGTTTTGTATAGACAGGTGATATGGCAGGTTCAAAAAGGATTCTGTATGTCTGTGGTGACTGTATTTTACAGTGTCTGATAGGTTTTTATGGAAGCCATTTGGTGATCTCATCAACAAGTCTTCTATTGTTTCATTACTATCAGATTCAGTGTGTTTGTGATTAAATCAGCAGAATGGAGAACATGAAGGGAGTGCTGTTCACTTTGCAATCATTTCCATCTGTTATAAATTTTTATCAGATGTTGGGAAGCAGCAGGCGAAACTTGGAGCAAGTGTTTTATCCAGTTTCCAAGAAACAGTTGTATGTAATTGGCATATATTGTGCTCTTAGTTTAATCTATCCATTTAGATATTTAAAAATGTCCTATAGTATACCAGTATTAGTAGAGTATATAGAAAGTTATTTCCATCATTCCTCACCTTTTTTTTTTTTTTTCTTTTTTGAAGGCTCTGATGCTGGTATAGATATTTTGGTACTTAGTAATCATGAGCGCTGATGGCACTTTTCATTAAATGGAGAATCAGAGTGAGACTTGGAGAGGAAAATCTCCATTAGCCATATGCTGCTATCCTAAGTGTCTTTGCTTCCATTGATGATGTAGGAATCTCAAGTGTAATGAGCTTGCCAGTGGTCACTACCATTTGCCTCAGAGAAGTGGAGAGGAATCCATCATCAGTACATATAAGCTGATTCATAATTAGGTGGTCCCAAGGAATGAAGTCTTACATTTCTTCTGAAATTCATTTTTAGCATTAATTGTTCTAAATAGATGTTCCTAGTTTTCATGTAAGTGCCTGAGATACTTTTAGTAACGTGAAGGTTTTTACTTAAAAGAAATTATCCACAAAAGAATTGTGTGGTCTCATCTGAAGAGTGAAAACATTTTTATCTTTTTTTTTTTTCTAAATTAATGGGATTTTACTGAGTGTTTCTCTAACTCAAATATGAGAAGTCTGTAGTATTTGTGGTTTTCTTACTGTTGTTCATGTTTCCTCTGTCTCATTTCCTTTCTGAAATGAATAACTCCATTTTTCTCCATCTTCATGTCAGAGGTGATTTTTCGTGATGGGAATAATCTTTGTCATCTTTTCTGCAGTTTCCTGTGTTACTGTATTGGCCATTTTGACATGGGATATCCAGTGTCATTTATAGTATTCTAAACTGAGCAATATTGGCCGTCTCTTGTAGTGCTACTATAATACATTTTGTATTATTCTCCTTAATAAGTGTACATTTTATGTTATTGTTTTCCACCACTACATATGGTCTTCATTGAGCTGTCGCTGGTGAAGTTCGGAGGCTTTTCATGAACTCATTCTGTTACTTTAGAGCTGTGGAAGGCATAGAAGGATTTCAGTGTGCAGATTCTGCTTCAATTTTGTGAGATAATTTGATCAGAATTTCTGAGAACCTGACTGTGGCCATTTGTTCCATTCCTGAGTTAAAACTATAAGAAATTACGATATTTTGTCTGGGCTTGACTCAGCTACTGATTTTTGGATTTTTCAGAAACATTACCATCAGGTACCTCACTCAGTTTTTTCAGAGAATTTAACTTGGCGTATTAAGTTTGCTATATTGAAAGGTGATTGCTTATTCTTGTCTCAATTTGACTAATGTTTTTCACCATGTGCTCTATTTTCAATCAGTTTCTCACCATTTGCTTTCTCTTTTTTAGAAGCCTCCTTGTAAAGGCTTTTTGAATATCTAAAACTGTTCACGTTGTTGTCCATTACTCTTTTCATCCCCACCTTCACCAACACATTGGAATGGAAGTACTTGATCAGTGAGACAACGTAGAGACTCACTGTTCAAGATTGTGTTTATTTTATTAGTTACTTAAAACTACTCACCAGAAGCTGGTAGGTATGGTATTTCTTACTGTCTGGTCATCTGATACAAAACTGTTTTTAAGGTGAGTTAGTGGAACAGCCACTGTTTCCAGGCTCCTTTCAGAGGCGGTGCTCTGGAGCTTTATCACACTTGATTGATTGGTAATTGTTTGGTATCTCTTCTTCTGACACCTCTGTCTCTGGTCTTGTCTCAACCTTATGTCCAAATCAGATCAGCTTCTTAGAGAGTTATCTCCCTAGCATCTACCTTTGAGAAAGCTGACGCAAATCAGTCATTGATCTTGTCAGCAGTGGTTTTGTTTTACTTTATTATTCCCTCTAATCCCATGTGACCTAGTGACCTCTTCCTTCTTTTATGTTTGCTTGTTTTAGTTAATTCAATCATTTTGGCCTTAATACTTTCAGCTATTTCCTCTTTAAAACTCATCATAGCCCTTTTTATACATCTTCTAACATATGACCTTCTACAGTCTATTTTGACAACCACAGTTTTAGGTATACAAATACAAAATTATTTGGTTTGAATAACCTCTTAAAACTTGTTGTTTAGTCACACTGTTTAGTTTCTTGCCTTTCAGCTCCCTTTTTTATGAGCTTTGTATTACGTCTAATACTTTTTTTTTTTACAGGAAGCATCCATGTTACTTCTAAAGCATTTAGTACTTTTATCTAAGACATTAGAACTTGTCTAACTTACCTGGTGAAACCACCCGTCTAAATTTTCAGAATAACTTATAGATTTCATTTGCTTCCTTTAAGATGGTATTACAATATAATAAAGTGGTCTAGGTTTGAAAGTAAGAATAATTAAAGACGACAATTGGTGGCTAATAGAAAAATATGTTGAATTGATTTATTAAAAAAGATTTTGCTACACTAACTTGTCTTTAAATATTTCCTGAGCAAAAGTAAACTTTTTTCTAGGCTAAATGTATGTGATAAAACGTACTCTGGATTAATGTGGAGGAAATAGTTAAAATGAAGGAGAGCGAAATAATAGAGCTGTAAAGTGTTGAAAGAGCAGCTATTGTTTCAGGTCAAATTTATTAGGATAGTTCTTATTTCAGGTTTTCAATAATACTTTAAATATAAAAAAACACCCCAAAATTTGTTAAAAGAAGCTTGTAGATGGTACAATTTGGAAAGTAATGTTAATGATATGGGAATAACTTAGATAAGAATATCCTAACAGAAAATTAGATGATCTCAAAAGCTTCAATAATAGCAATAGGGTGAAGTTTAACATAGGATCATGCAGTAAGGAATTAAAACAAAAATACATCCTGGAAACCATAATTCCAAAGTGACGGAGGAGGAGGGAAAACTCTTAATTACTACAGCAATCAGTGACCAATGTAGTGTGCTATTACAAAAAAATTAAAAAGGGAAATGCATGTCTATCAAGCATTAAGCTAGGCATTTGCAATCCAAATAGATAAATCATTGATCTGAATAACAGTCCATCTACACCAGAGGTGTTGCCGTGCTCAGTAAGGCCTACCTCCCATGTCACAACCACCTCCACGAGGAAGAAAAGATGAGTTGTAGTGGTAGACGACTCCCTTCTGAGGGGAACAGAGGGTCCAATATGCTGAGGAGACCTTCCTCTTAGGGAAATCTTCTACCTTCCTGGGACCCAGGTGAAGGACAACACTAGGAAACTTCCTAGCCTGGTACAGCCCTCAGACTATTACCCATTACTAATCTTCCACGTGGGTTGCAGTGAAGCCACATCGCATAGTCTCAGGGTGATCAAAAAAGACTTCAGGGTCTTGCAATGGTTAGTGAGGGAATCTGAAGCACTGATTGTTTTTTACTGACTCCTTACAGCTGTGAGCAGTGACATTAGAAGGAACAGATGCACCCAGTCTATTAATCCATGGCTCAGTGGCTGGTGTCACTGCCACAATTTTTGGTTTTTCGATAATGGGATGACCCACAGAGCTCCAGGCTTGCTGATGTCAGATGGGGTTCACCTTTCTCAAAGTGGGAAGAAGGTCTTTGGTCAGAAGCTTGCTCATTGATAGAGCTTTAAACTAAACTTGAGGGGGAGAGGGATGATATCAAGCTTGCCTGTGACAAACTATGGGATGGCATGCCAAGGTTAGAGGGACAGGGTGCTAGCGAGGGCCCTCAGCTTGTTGTTCTGAGATGTGCTGGGTACACTGCAGCACACTCAAAGTCTTGCAGAGATGAGCCAGGAGCTCCTGAGGTGATACGAGCTGACAGGGAAACACCAGTGAAATACCTCAAAAGAATTAAGGTGTTCCTCTAAGGTGACACAGCTGACAGCTCAGCTGAAGTGTCTCTACACCAATGCACACAGCATGGGCAACAAACAGAGTATGTGATGGTAAACAGTTTGAGCCATTTTCAGTGAGAGCTTTCAAAGCTGCCAAGTTAAGCTTTGAGCTCCATGGGAAGCAAGTGGAGAACAGGAGCTCAGCAGCAGTTCTGCAGTGACACACAGGATTAAGCATGTGAACTCTCAGTGAGAACTTCTGATTCTTCCAGAGGTAGTTATGCTTCCACTTCCTCAGGAGGGTGGGGTTTTTTTATACTGTTACTTAGAAAGGTCAATAACTGTATAACAGTTCCTGTTTGAAATCACACTGTGGTTCTCCGAGCAAACTCTACTCTGATTTTTGAGGGGTTTTTTTGCCTTTTTTGGTGGAGTAGACTACATTAACTTCTTGGTATAAGAAACCATGGCTTATTGTACTTTGCACTGCATTTCTATAACTTTTTACTTCAACTCATGCTCTTAGCTTTTAAAAAATATCTAAGAAAGAGCTTTTACGTATTGTTGTTGATTATAAACAATTGAATCAATTTCAATAAATATTTTCTGTTTTATTTTGAAAATATCATAAATTAAAATAGCAAAAACACTCAGTTTGTGGGTTTTGTGGTTCCTGAATTTGGCTGAGACTAAGGTTTGCAAATAACTTCAGGGACATAAATTAAAACTCTGTTGGTTTAAATAATGGCATATCCCCAGTGGTGAACCTGACTGGCAAACTGGTAACAGCGGACAGGGAAAAGGCAGAGGTACTCAGCAACTCTCTCTGCCCCAGCCTTCTCTGGCAACCTCTCTTCCCACACCTCTTGATGTGAAAGGGACTGGGGGAGCAAAGTCCCTCTCGCTGTAATGGAAGAATAGGTTCATGACCACCTGAGGAACTTGAACATACGTAAGAACTATGGGATCTGATGATGTGCATCCCAGAGTGCTGAGGGAATTGGCTGATGTAGTTGCCAAGCCACTCTCCATGAGTTTTGCAAAGTCATGGCTGTCAGGTAAAGTCTCCAGTGACTGGAAAAAGGGAAATACTGCACCCGTTATTTAAAAAGGGTAGAAAGGAGAACCCTGGGAATTTGGGAACCTGTCAGCCTCTCCTCTGTGCTGGAAGATCATGGAACAGATCCTCCTCGAAGCCACGCTAAGGCACGTGGAGAACAGGGAGGTGATTTGAGACAGCCAGCGTGGCTTCACCAAGGCCGAGTCCTGCCTGACCAACCTAGTGGCCTTCTATGATGAGTGACTACATCCATGGACAAAGGAAGAGCTACTGATGTCATCCATCAGGACTTCTGTAAGGCCTTAAACACAGTCCTCCACAACATCTTTCTCTCTAAATTGGAGAGGTATGGATTTAATGGGTGGATTTTTTGGTGGATAAGGAATTGGTTGGATGGTCACATCCAAGGAGTAGTGGTTAACAGCTCAATGTCCAACTCTCAGAGATCTGTGATGAGGTGTCCCTCAGGGGTCCATATTGGGACTGTTAGCATTAGCATCAGTGTCTGTACAGGGTGCAACAAGTTTCCAGTGTCAAGAGCTGTTGAATATGTCTTCCACCATTTTTATAGCATCATCTTATTTGAGATTTGACTGCGATATACCATTTGCAGAAGACAGACATACATATGTCTGCTTCCTACAGCAAAACCAGGCTGGCAAAAAGACACAGTGCATATTCAAAAGCAATAATTTTTGTTCTCATTTTTACAGTTGTATGATTCTTGTAGTGCCAGAGATGAACAGTAGTGTAATCCAGACAAAAATAAGATTCTTGAACGCTAGAAAAGTCTTAGATCTACCTGCCAAATGGGGGAATTTGCTATCCATTCCAGGAATAGTATATTCTTCAGGTACCCCAAGGGGCAGAAAGGGGAATATCATGAAAGGCTTCAAAACTGACCATGTAGAGCTGGCATTCCTCTTGATTCTTCCGCACATTCTGCAAATCTCTTGTCCAAATATGACATTTTGTGTTGTTTTATTTTATCATTACAGTTCTCTATTTGGAAATACTATTTATGTTTTGACTTAGAATTCTCAAAACAGAATATTATGCATTTTTTAAGGGTATCTTGGAGAAACCAAAGGCTATCATCTGAATAGGGATTCTTCCTCATTCTGTGTGATATTATTATGGCGTCCATTTGTCAGTTCTGGAAAGACCTTTCCATATAAATCATAGGTGCTAATGATATGACAGGCATTGAAAATTATAATCAGTAAATTTAAGAAAAATAATATAGAATGTGCTTTTTACAGAATTAATAAATTTGGAAACAGAAATGTGACTTGCCTGTAATAGGAGGACATTGAATCCAGGACTTCTTTCTAGGCTATTAGCTTACATTATTATGAAGGGCTAATATTGTACTACACCTTGATCTTTATTTGGTTTATCTAACTAAATTAAAATAATCTATTCTGCTATGGAATTAACATAAGCAGTATTAAAATACTTCAGTATTCATTTTATTTTATTAAGATGTTAAAGGATGCTGCTCATGTGAAAATTTAACTTATGTAACAATCTCAACATGCTTTTATTATTATAACATTATAAAATAACTTTGTAAAATCAGTAAGAGTATTCTTTTTTATTTTTCTAATATGTTTACTTTGAACAACACTTACTAAATAATGTTACTATTTAAGGACAGCCAGTTAGTGATTTTCCTCTGCTGCTGCTGAATGAGAAAACAGCAAAAGCAACTGAAAGAAAATGACCTTCTTAAAAAAAAAAAAAAAAAAAAAAGGTAATTATAATACCATAAAAAGAGGAAGGGAAATAATATGCTATGCTATCAAAAATAGTAATTTAATCTCATACTTATTATTAGAAAACATCACTTCTCTGATTTAATTCTTGATTCAACTAGCAACGAACCTTTTAGAAAAAAACAGTGTCCAGTGATGCAAAATACACCATCATCTTTCAGTTACTGAATAGTACCTCCATTATAAATTCACATTTATCTGAGTGAATCCTCAGATTGTGAGGCTATCTGTATAGCACAAGAAAGACATGGACCAGTTAGAACGAGTCCAGAAGAGGCCACAAGGATGATGCAAGGGCTGGAGCACCTCTCCTGTGAGGACAGGCTGAGAGAGTTGGGGCTGTTCAGCCTGGAGAAGAGAAGGCTCTGGGGAGACCTTATAGTGGCTTTCCAGTACCTGAAGGGGCCTGCAAGTAAGCTGGGGAGGGACTTTTCATAAGGGCAGTTAATGACAGAAAAAGGGGAAATGGCTTTAAGCTGAAAGAGGGGAGGTTTTGATTAGGTATTAGGAAGAAATTCTTCACTGTGAGGGTGGTGAGGCACTGTCCCAGGTTGCCCAGAGAAGCTATGTTTGCCCCCTCCCTGGAAGTGTTCAAGGCCAGGCTGGATGAGGCTTTGAGCAACCTGGTCTAGTGGAAGGTGTCCCTGCTGATGGCAGGGGGGTTGGAACTAGATGATCTTAAAGGTCCCTTCCAACCCAAACCATTCTGTAATTCTATGATCTTCAGTACATGGCACTTAAAAACAAATTTATTCATTTAACTTAGAATATTAGGCTAAATTTCCAATTGATTTTATTCCTTATCTAAGATACAAAAGAAAAGTAAAATAGATTTATTAGAAAGTTGAAGCATGGAATAGATGTTATAAAGATAACTGCAGAAAACCCTGCTATTAAGATTAAAAGTATATTGAGATATAAACCTTTAATACTGATACAGATAAAAGCTGACAAATAGAAGATCTCCTGTAGTAAACAAACACTACAAGTGGGTTTTCCAGGTTCTTTAAACAAGCCAAAAAGCAACTGAGCTTGAACCACTAAAATGGCTAAGGTACTGAATCTCCATATCATAGCAATACCATAAGGAGTTTTTGTATCTACACTTCCTCTCCAGGCAACCTGTTCCAGTGTTTCACCACCGTCATTGTAAAAAAAATTTTAATTTTATCTAGTCTGAATCTACCTTCATTTAGTTTAAAAACCATTACCTCTTGTCCTATTGCTATAGGCCCTACTAAAAAGTCTGTCCCTATCTTTCTTATAGGCCCTTTCAAGCATAGAAAGGTTGCAGTAAGGTCTCCCCAGAGCCTTCTCTTCTCTAGGATGAACAACCACAACACTCTCAGCCTGTCTTCACAGGAGAGGCGTTCCATCCCTCAGATAATTTTTGTGGCCGCCTTCTGGACCCGCTCCAACAGCTCCATGTCTTTCCTGTAATGAGTGATTACTCCAGAGCTGGATGCAGTATTCCAAGTGGAGTCTCACCAGGGCAGAGTAGAGGGACAGAATCTCCTCCCTCGACCTGCTGGCCATACTTCTTTTGATGCAGCCCAGAATACTGTTGACCTCCTGGGCTGGAAGTGCACATTGATGGCTGATGTCCAGCTTTTCATAGTCCAGTACCCCCAAGTCTTTCTCTGCACAGTTGCTCTCAATGACTTCATCTTCCAGCCTGTAGTGATGGTGGAAATTGCCCCGATTGAGATGCAGGAGCTTGCACGTGGCCTTGTTGAACCTCCTGATGTTCACATGGGCCCACTACTTGAGCTTGTTCATGCCCCTCTGGATAGCATCCCGTCCCTCAGGCTTGTCAGCTGCACCACTGAGCTAGGTGTCATCAGCAAACCTGCTGAGGGGGTGCACTCCATCCCTCTGCCTGTGTCATTGAGGAACATATTCAACAGTACTGGTCCCAATACAGACCTCTGAGGGACACCACTTGTCACCAATCTCCACCTGGATGTCAAGCCACTGACTGCTACTCTTTGGATGTGAGATTTAATTTAATTTATATTACTGAACTGGAAAATTAAATAGCAGAATGAAGTGTTACCAAGTAGAAGAATTGTTCAAATTGGATGTGCAATAAAGTCAGACTGGAAAGGAAATACTGTTTTAAAATAAGTATGAAATCAGTAAAAAAGAAAAAGGGTACAGCTAAGAATATGTCAAATTAAAATACAGTTACCAACAAGAGAAGCCAAAAGAGTCAATGAAATATTGATGACGTTTCCATGATTCTTAAAGTAAGCAAGAAAGCATTTCTTAAACGGTTTGAAGGAGGGGGAAAAGGAGGTGTGGGGGGAAAACCCCTGAGGTACCTTATATGTTAAGTCTCCTGCTATATTAAGAGGGTAAAGTTATTATACAGAAAATGAAGTATTATTCGGTGTTCTGCATGTGGAAGAGTGGAGTAAAAAGTTCATGTATACTAAGAAGTGTGAAGTTGGGGGGGGAACCTTTAAGGTTAAGCATTTTCAGGTAACAGGCCTAACTAAGTTAAGTTAGTTTCACTTTGGTGAAAATGCAATGCTGTGTGCCCTACTAGTGTTAGTTTTCCAGTTTTTATTAAAAACTATGAGAATTCCAAAGAATAGGACTACTATTTTGAAGTCTAGTCATGGCAAAAGGTATGATGTAGAGAAATGCAGACAGGTTAGCCTTGCTTCATTCCTAACCAGGTGTAACAAAATGTTTTGTTTGGTATGCTCTACAACAACAACAACAACAACAACAAAAGACTAGGTTGTAACTAATGTTGGTTAGTGTGATCTTGTAGGTAACTGTGTTGCCTTTTGGGGAAACTGGAGGGAGGGGATGATACAGGTTTAAAAAAGGTTGATTTTTTGGTCTTATAAAACTCAGTGAGTTGATACAGTGTTTATAGTGCAGGTAGATTTGTATCAAACATATGTTTAAATGCCACTGACATTCTTATTTTTATTTTAAAAAATCTTTATAAGAAAATAATAGGTTACTTGATGTGATAGCCCTTTGTCAGCAGCCAATGCAGCCGTTCCCCACTGCCCCCTCACTCCCAGGGGATAGGGAGGAGGATTGGGGGCAAGGATTAGGAGGCTTGTAGGTTGATACAAGAACAGTTTAATAATAGAGAGAAAACTTAAAATAATACTCATATTAAAGTAGTAGTGATAGTGATAACAGTATCAGAATATGCCAGTGAATGACACCCAATGTTATAGCTCACCCCCCGCTGACCAAGCCCGGCCTGTTCCCAGATAACGACCCCGGAGGAGCGACAACCCCGAACCGAACCCGCAGTCCCAGAAGAACAGGAGCCCAAGTGAAAAACCAGAGAGAGCTAAAAGAGAACGAGCCCCTCACTGATATACTGGGCATGATGTGATATGATATGGAATACCCCATTGGCATATCCAACTGTCAATTAAGTTTATTAATTTAAATATTCTTCACCCACCCTTAAATCTTGTGCTTGTGGACTAACAGAACACAAAGTCCTTCACTTCCAGTGACAAAAATGTAGACATTGGTATATTATCAGTGTTTCTCTCATAACAAATCCCAGCCTGAAAGCAAAACACAGCACAATTCTAGCTACTGAAAAAGAAACCCAGCTCTGTTTCAGCTAAAAACCAGGACACTTGAAAACAGACCGTTACAAATAATTTGAATTGAATGCCTTAATGGCCACAATGCAATTAAAAAAACCCCTTGTAATACAACTAAATGCCAGGTGATACAATGCAAATGTAGGGTGTAGCTGCAGGATAGTAAAACTGCTGAATGACATTTTGGAAAGGACTGACTAAGAGGTGGATTTAGGTGGCATTGTGGAAAATAACATGAGTGCTCAGTGCAATGGTGACCTTGTGTTCCTTGGTGAGTTAAAACTAAGGTACCAAGTACACCATCAGCAGAGCCCTACAGGAATGCTTTAACCCCTCAGTATGTCTGATTCTGATGCCCACTTCAAAAGGATTGTAGAAACATTGCAGGGAGATTTTTTGAAGTAGTTTAGTAGGACAACTGATGCCTTCCCCATGCATGGTGTCTATAACTAGATTTCACCCTGAAGTTACCCAAGTCCCCATAGCTCCTTGATTCTCGCATTTCTTTCAGTCTTCCCAAACTGATGCACAGTCCTATCAAACCGTGCCACAGTTGAACCAGAAAATTCAAAGGAGTTGCTAGACTTGATTTCACTAGAAATTTTCTAGTTAAAACAATTTTATTTCTTCCAAGGAAGTAATCTGAAAATTCTGGAATTACACGGTTTGTCCTGAAACTCTCTAGCTAATTTTTTTTTTCACTTTTCTGCAGAATAAGTATTCACATTTCAGTCAACTCTGACATGAGTAGTACAAATGAATAATTATTTTGAAATTCCTTTTTCATTCTAGTTTTAGACTTCAATGGGTGGTTTGGGGGTTTTTGTTTTTCCTCATAGTGCTTCTTAGAGCTAAGTGCCCTAGAGAGTTTTGGCAATGTTACTTAGGGAAAAAGAATATGATCTATAATTCTTATCTTCAGGAACTTTAAATCTATGATTTATTGTATGCTGCATGTGTATACACACATATACACAGAGTTATTTGCATGATCACAGAATCGTAGGGGTTGGAAGGGACCTCAGGAGATCATCTAGTCCAACCCCCCTGCCAAAGCAGGTTCCCTACAACAAGTTGCTCAGGGAAGCGTCCAGGTGGGTTTTGGACATCTCCAGAGATGGAGACCCCACAGCTTCTCTGGGCAGCCTGTTCCGGTGCACCAACACCCTCACAGTAAAGAAGTTTTTCCTTACGCTTGTGCAGAACTTTCAGTGTTCCAGTTTTTGCCCATTGCCCCTTGTCCTGTCACTGGGTACTACTGAAAAAAGCCCAGCCCCATCCGTTTGGCCCCCACACTTCAGGTATTTATAGACATTGATAAAATCTCCCCTCAGTCTTTTCTTCTCCAGGCTGAAGAGTCCCAGGTCTCTCAGCCTTTCCTTATACAGGTGATGCTCCAGGTCCCTCATCATCTTTGTGGTCCTCTGCTGGACTCTCTCCAGAAGATCCCTGTCCCTCTTGAACTGGGGAGCCCAGAACTGGACTGGATCATATGATCTTGAATACGGCACAGATGGTTGAGACAGTAAAGACCATTGTGCATTGTTGTTTATGTATAAGCTAATGTGAGCCAGTATTTGGAAAGCTATGGCTTTCATTTACTGTAAAACGTAGTTTACTTTCAAAAGTTATTAAAAAAAATCACAGATATTTCATTTGATGTTGGGACAATGAGTTGCAAATTTTGGTTTAATCTTTTCTAGTGTTATCACCTGATTATTTTTTTTGGAAAAACGAATTTTCATATGTAATAATTTATGCTTACATACATATAATGTGTTTGACACTTAACAGCTACATTGCTTGTCCATCTAAGAAATCCAGGATGCTAAGATTTGTTACTTTAGTAAATGGAATTTGATAACACATGTAATATTTATTTGGTAGTGCCTCTGTTTCAAATTCTCTTTCTGTGGTTCTCATGGTTAAATACTACAATGTTAAATTAAAAATACAAATGGGATTTCTTTGTTTTATTATTCACATCCTTGACGTATTTCTAATGGGGTCTTAAAATAAGTCTTCTGTTATGTTCTTTTATTGACTCTGCTAATGAAAATATGAACTTTCTTAGGTTCTAATTGATTTTTAAGCCATGTTCCTAGTATCAGTGATTCAGTACATTCCCTTTGTTTATATCGGAGATTTACTGCCCATTAACTTTGATTCTGTTTCTCCTGAGTGGCTTTACATTCCCAGAAGATTAAATTCTTGTAAATATTTTTCTCTTTTGCAGTGAGGAGCTACGGAAAGAAGCACGACAGCTGAAACGTGAACTGCTGGAAGCAAAGCAGAAAAAAGAAGAAAGAGCTTTAAAACCCAAAGAAAAAGAAGGTAAGAGTATATTATAGCAAGTGTTGTATATACCTCCAGTTAACATTCCAGTTTTAAAGTTTTTTAGTAGTTTTGTGTTTCATGTGGAAAAATGTGGGCACTATATGGTTGAAATGTAGATTTTTTTTTTTTTTAAAGAAAATTAGTTTTCCTTAAGAATGGTAGTGATGTAAGGATGCTAGTGTATAAATAAACTGTATAGGTAACAACCATTCTTTCAAATGAGGTAATACTGTCCTTCCAGATGTTCTTTAGTTGTAGTTGGGCAAGCTTCTGGATTTGAAATACTATGGCATGTGATTGAATTCTTTGGTGGGGACATACTTGTTCTGAGCTCTGACTTGAAAAGTCTTCCTGACATTCTGATTTAGAAAGGTACTTAAATGCAGATGGTTAACTTTGAACTCAAAGCTACTGACTTCAAACTTTTATGCATCTTATGACACCAGTGGAACTCAAATTCAGAAAGTCAGTTCCATGTTTATTTTCCATAAACGTTAGCAAAATGGGATCTTCAGATGCCCACTTCTCTGTCAGACAAATTTTATGTTCTATTTGTTTCTAAATGTGCCTAAATTGGTAAGTTTATAATAGTATGTAAGGTGCGTCTTTTAGTGCAGGTGAATGTAACACCCTTTACTAGCTGAATTGAAGAAAATAAAAAGGATTGTTTTTTAATCACTCTGGAGTTCCTAGACACATTTCTGGAGTGGATTCTTGGTCTAGTTCTCTATACCACAAGAAATCTGGAAGAAAATATAAAATTATTCAGAAAAATTTCCAGGTGACACACAATTTAGAAGACTGGCATAAAGTATAACATAATTTTTAGAGAAACTCATGGACTCTCTTGATTAACAGGTGAGCTTGATCAGTAACCAGTTTGGCAAAATAAAAAATACAGTGTCTTGGACTTGTATATGAAATCTGGCACCAAATTTTACAAAAGTAGTGACTCTGAAAAAGTTGTAGGAATCATGCTCAATCGCTGAATTAATATAAGCTCTCATTGTCAAGATAATGAACGCTGTCACTGGCCACGTGAAAAAAAGAAGTGCAATCAGAAGTGTAGAAAAGGTAAAGAGTAGCCCTTATGTAAATATATGATAAATTATATTGAATAGTGCCATGTATGGCAGTTGTAATACGATCGCTTAGACATTATTCCTGTTCTGGTGCCAGTTAAGTCAGAGGTAGTTTGAGTAAATCCACCTTTACGGTGACAGACTAAAGTAATATTTGGGCAATGCTCATAGTTAGTACTATGGTACAATTTTGAAAGATACCTTTTATTCAAGCAAAAGAAGCTTACATACCAGGATTGTTGGGTTTTTTTACTTTATTTGAAATAAATGACAGGTAAGAGATAAACTTGTTGAAAATCTGTAGGTAATAGCTAACGGTGAAAATAATCTTGAATAATCTTGGTTTTCCCTTTTGCCATTACTGTCAGAACACAGGAAGGGGTCTGTTCCAGTACTTGTTGAGAAAGATATATGACAGGAAAGAACCTATTCAGCAAGTTCTTGGAGTACCTAACTAAAAATTCTAAAAATAAACATGTTCTAAAATGTAAGACAAAATTAAAAAGACATTAAATAAGATGTGAGTGGTGAAGGGCAAAATGATTAATGAAAACAAAGTAACAGGAGATTAATGAGCAAGAAGAGAGTTGGTTGTCTTTGGCTAAACAAAGAGGAAATAAGCTTGAATGCTTGTTTTCACTCTGACTTTAGCATAGGGGTCAACTTTGATCATATGGTTACGTATGATCAGTGACATAGAATGAAGCGTTCAGGTACAGAACAGGCAGCTAGAGACCATTTAGATAAATTAGGTGCATTAAAGTCATTTGAACTTGATGGCATTCACTGAAGCATATTAGGGAGTTGACTAAAGCAGTTCCAGAGATATTTGACATTTAAAAACGTGAACAAAATGCTTTAAGAGAGTTGTTTGTAATCATACTGGAAAGCAGGATTCCTAGAAATCTGTTACTGATTTGGAGAAAACAACCAATTACCTTTATTAAATTTGCAGACTATAAATATATATATGAGACAGGGAAAGGGAAAATGAAAGGAAAAAAAATAAAGAAAAATGCAAACTTAGGTGCTAAGGTTGCATTTTCACATGCAGTTTTTAAGGTGAAGAGCTGAGTGGTTCACTCTCTTCCCTTTCATTAGTCCATGTTGTGGCTTTTACTGATCTGATTCAGTTTAAATTGGAAGAAAACTGTTCCTTTTTTACTTTGGTGGGATAGTTTTGTTCTGAGTTGGTAGATTAGAATCATAGAATCATAGTGGTTGGAAAAGACCTCTAAGATCATCGAGTCCAACCATTAACCTGTCACTACCAATCCCATCTCTAAACCATGTCCTTAAGCACCTCATCTACCCGTCTTTTAAATACCACCAGGGATGGTGAGTCCACTACTTCCCTGGGCAGCCTGTTCCAATGTTTGAGTAACCTTTCTGTGAAGAAATTTTTCCTAACATCTAAACTAAACTTCCCCTGATGCAACTTGTAGCCATTTCCTCTCATTTTGTCACCTGTTACCCAGGAGAAGAAACCAACACCCACCTCTCTACAGCCTCCATTCAGTTCATAGAAGTTAAAAGTCAGGTCAAGGTAGACAAAATAAGTTTACTTTGGGACATCTTGGAGAAAAAAGATTGTTATAGTAAATGGTTTATATGTCTCTGACAAATTACAAGTTGCACAAACACAAGACATTAGGTAGCACTTAGGCAGCTTAATATCTAGGAAATATAATGAGTAGAAAGCAGAGAGCAAGTTGTTAGTGCTATGCTGAAGTGTACTGTGAAAATGGAGTGTTGTGTGCAAGACAGGCTAACTTTCTGTTCAGCCTGAATCCTTTGCCCAGTTTTGGCAATTGCACTTGAAAAAAAGATACAAGGTATATTAAGGGAGCACAGAGGAGAGCAACAAAGGTGGCTGGTGGTCTGGAAAGCATAATATGTGAAGATTGTAATAACTGAGGCTTTTTAGTTTAGAGAAGATACTACTTTGTAAAAGGAGACATATTAATGATGATCAAGAATATTAAGGGCTAGCTGTGGAGAGGACAGGAGATAATAGGCTTCATTTGCAGCTAAAGAGATTTAAGTTAATTGTTAGGAAAAACCTCTAAAGATAAGTATTGGAACAGATGATCTACAAAGTGGAACTTTCCAATAGCAGATTAGGCAAATATTTTTTTTAGGACTGATACAGCAAATGTTGATCCTGCCTTTTGGGTGGGATGTGCTTAGATGTTCTGGTTTTCAAGATTCTGTGAAGCACAGTTTAATCAAAAGAAAGGCAAGATGTGACCTGGAACATGGTTTTGATGGGAAGGAGAAACTAAGCATGTTGTTAGTGGTGCTAGTAGTTAGATGGAAGTATTACCAAAAGCATTGTATTTACCATCACTGTTAGTCTTCAAATCAAGCAGTTAAAATAAAAGGCTTTGTTTTAGGTCTGGCAAAATAGTTCAATAAGGCAGTACTCTCTTGACATTTTGCTTTCTCTTCAGATAACTTACTCTGGTTATCTACTGAGTTATTTTATCTATACCCTGGAAAGAGAAAGTCAATGTCCTAATGATGTTTCCTTTTTTGAAGAAGTCTTGCACAAAGAAATGTAATTCACCAGATGAAATTTTGTAAACAAAATATTTAGATGTGTTTGTATACTCTCCTGTGAATAGCTAGTTTTGACAAAAGTGATGGCTCTGTAGGGTAACCACAGATAGTCTTTGGTAAAAGGTTTTGTTTATAAATAAAAAAAAATTTAAATATCTTATTCCTTCTTCTAAGGGATTTCTGTGGTGTCTAATAAAATCCATATGTTAATAACTAGGTAAATAATAAAAACTTTAATTGTTTTCTTCATCCATGCTTTAATATTTTTTCTACCTCTAAATCCTTTTCCAACTCAGTTTGGATTTATTTCCAGAGCTGGCAGCAATCAGAACAGAGCAGGGTACAGATTCAAGCTTAAGTAATTTTTTTTAGTCTGTCCTTAAAAGTTCAGGAGACAGGTTCTCTTTGCTAATTTATCAGGACAACAGCTCACTTGTCAGTATTGCCAAAATTCAGACTGAGAGGGAGGAACTGAGCTTTTGCATAAAGGAGTGATTTTAAAGTGTAGGCTATGTGTCTTTTGCAGCATTTCACAGTTCATATTGTATATATCATTTGAAGATTCATTTTCTAGCTCTAGTAAGTAGATTATTTAGTAAGGAAGTAGATTTATTTAGTAAATAAACTTGCTGTCTAAATTTATTTAGTATGGAAGCTTTCTTTTTTTATGGAATCAAGAATAACAATAGCATATTCTGTGCCTTAGGTTCCTGGGTCCACATTTGTAGCGTATAGGAAAAACTAAGATTCTGTAAATATTTTTTTTATTTTTCAGGGAAAAAAGAAAGTGTTTTGGTTTTCTTCTTTAAAAGTAAATAAATGTATCAAAGTATCAACTACACCAGAATCCACCTAGCTTTATCAAGCATTAACACTTGATGATTAAATAACATGCTTAAACAATTTGTAATACAAAAATAATTAGGTGATTAAACTGTCTAATGTGTTCCTGTTGGCTGCCTTTGTCTCAACTTCAGCTGACGTCAGAAAGTATCAAAATGCTGATAACATCAACTGCTAAATATGTCTTCCTATAATGCTGTCTTTCTGATTAGTTACTATGATTTATATAAAGTTGGTTAGTATGAAGTTTGAAATGGTCAATTTTCACTTCTGGATTCCACCCACTGCATTTTAGAAAACATTCTCCAGAGTCCTTCACAAGCCTCTCAATTTTTTTCTTATTTGAAATCTACAGAATTTCTCATCTGTATGTAAAGAACAAGTATGTTTGCATGATAGGTACATTTCTGGTAAAGGATGAAAGAACTTGCAGACTTAAAGAATACCTGGGGAAAGTTGAAATTGTAATCAGAATTTTAAGTAAAAGGTTACATCTACATTGGGGTTTTAGCACAGACCAGATGTGCACTTTTGGATGAAGCCATGCTGGAAGATGTATTCCAGGAGCACACCTGATGAGCTCCAACTGGTCGTCTAAAGTAGAACAGCCCCCAAAATATATTGAGAGCATATGAGGGTCTCAGCATAACAGGTTTGCTCCTGTTTCATGGTATTGGGGCGTAATGTTGAAGTAACCAAAGTTTTACTTTCTTTTGTGAATTTTCACCTTATAACTAGAGGTGACCCAAAAACACAAAAGTGATCCAAAACTAACTGCCAAAATTTTTTAAATTTTTGAGTCTGTCTGCATTTATTACAAAGCTTTTATTTTCATCATGGTTTTTATGGAGCTAAAAGCAGTTTTCCTAAGTCTCCCTTTTTCATTCTAGCCAGATATATATTTTTTTAAAAGCGTGTTGGAACATTTAAGTTCTGACGCATCAGTTTTGAAGAAGATACAGATTGAAATTTACAATGTACGTTAGAAAGATTAAGTAGCAGCTTGTGACCACTAACCTAATAATATTGCTGTCTTGTAGCAATGTTGGAATAGTAATTTAAGAAGCAAAATTTAATTGAGCAAAGGCCTCAAAACGTTCTTAATAATATTAATTGTGAAACACTTGAAGTTGCAAATATTTATAACTTTTTATAAAATCAGCATGTGAAATAAACTTCACTTTGGTCTGTGTAGTGTCATCTCACATACATCATGTTTTCTGTGTTATCAAAATTGAAACAAGACTGAGTATTTATTTACACTGGATCTTAAGACTTTTGGAAGAACATTGTTAGAAAACTAGGAATTTATTAATAGTAAAGAAACAAAAGTAAATGTCACTAAATACTAGATTCTAGTACAGGAAGTACTAAATTGGAGGAGGGAAGAAAATATATGGAAAATATTGAAAATAAACTGAAAGTCCTATTGGGATCTTAAAAGGTAATTTCCTTAGTATTAAGGAAAAATAATGTCAAGCACAAACTTGTAAAAGAAAGAAATTGGGAAAGCCACAATAGTGAAAAATATTTCAGGTTTGTACTAGAAAGCAAAGAGAACATGAATTTACATTGTGACTTGGCTGTGATTGTGTGATCATTGCTCAAAAGGCATTAACTATAAAAGCATAGTTGTATTATTCCACTCAGTTCCAAGTATTATACCATGAAAAAAGATATTGAACAATTGGATACGAATGGACAAAAAACCCCCCAAACTAGCACAAGACTAAGTGAACTAATTTACTAGGAGATACTTGAAGATATGTCTTAATTCAGTTATGTTGTGGGATGGAAGGGTAGAATCTTAAGTATTTAAAGACAGTAAGTGAAAGGAATGAATGATATCTTTACTGTGAAACAGCTGTTTACAACTGAAGAGTAACAGAAGAGACTTTATAAATGCTTTGGTTTTAATATAATGAAATAAACAGAAATAAAACAGTGTTGTACCTGAACAAGTTTTTTTGCCCCAAAGTTAAAAGCACTTATTATATCTCACTTAGTTCACTTAGTAATTTTTTGTTTATTGGCTTGAATTTTCATCAGTGCAATAGAGCTGTCAACATGCAAGGCAGTCTGCTAAATGTGTAACAGTTTACCTATTCCGCATTAGTTTACATAGAAGAAATTGCATATATTTAAAGCAGACTACTGTCAGGGAATGGATGTGTATGTAGCAGGAGATTTTTCCATTGTTCTCTGCCTATCCTCTTGGGGAACATGGGATGGAGAGTGAGTTGTGTCATGCTGTATCGGGTATGTCTGTGCAGATGGTGCAGACACTTGCACGGTGTCTGCCTGTGCTCTGAGCTGGCTACGTTAGGAAAAAATGCTAGTTCAAAGGCTGTGTAAACTGCATTAATATGATTCTGTGCTTGATTGACAAACACCACATCTCAGCCAAAACTTGCAAATGTAGTGGGAGAAATGAACTGAAAACCACAGAACTGTGAGAATACGGCTGAGGTCATACTGGACTTTTTGCAGGATCTGGGCTAATTCTGAGAGGACGCTAATGAATGGGTGGCAGCATGACACTTCTATTTTACATCTACTGGCAGATCTTTATTAGTGTTGGTATCACATTTAGGATGACTACTTCAAATTGTTCATGTTACCTAATATGCCTACCTATTTTTTTTCTGTATTCAGAGATTACAGTAATTAAGGAAGATTAGGGGGTAAAAATTTCTTTACATTGTTTCAAGAGGACAGAGAAAATAACTAATTCCCTCTGTACATGTTTGATTATAACCAGTCTTCAGTTTGTGAATAAGATTGTTGACTACGCCAGACTGCTGTCAAGACCTTACTTTAAATAAGATGTTTTTCTTTTATGTGACATTTGCTGTAGTGATGCCAGAAATTACATAAAACACTATAATTTAAGTGCTGAATTACTTCAGCATTTTGAAGTACTAAATAAAATATTTGAAAAAGATATACTTCTCAAAGTTCTGTATTGTAAACCTGTGAATATACTTCAATGAAACTTGCTTTCAACAAGTACTGTCTGCACAGTTGTTGGATATACAATATATCCAACAACTATACATTGGTTTACATAGTAGTAGTATTTAAGAAGTAGTATTTTAGTTTTTCTTCTTAGAACATTTGTGTAAACAGTCTGATAATCTGTGGATGATGGAATCTAATTGTCATACATGAGAAAACATAAAAGCTACAAAACACTATCTGAGCAAAGAAACCTAACAACTAATGTAAAAACCAACATTGAAGTATAAGAATTCTACTGAGGCATGCTTTGTTTTTAATTGTGGTTTGGGAATCAAATTATTGAAATGTTTAGAAAACTCTCAAAGCAAGGATGCCAATTTAAGATTATGTTTTATTTCTGTTTTATTATTAAGTTTCATTGATGTCAGTGGTACTTAAAGGTTTAAGTCTTACACAGAAAGATGCTTTCTTGAAGTGTGAAACTTTAATAGAATTGCATACCCTTGAGAGCATAAAACCAGCGAAATCCAAGTTTTAGTGGTTTGTGCATTATGCAGCATAAATACATTTAGTGTGAAGATTTTGCAGTATATATTGTATGGCTGCATTGTATCAAAGTATACATCATGAAAGTGTGACTTTTGCAAACCTTTATGTTTTCTTCCACTATTTTTTTTTTCTCATTTAATCTCCTGAAATAATATCCAGCATCCCTATTCAATCTCTTCCCTGCTAAAGTGATTGTGTTTTCCTCTTGTCTTTCTTTCTGCAGAAGAAAAGAGGACAAAAACCTCCCTTTAAGCCAGGTTTGATTTTAGTAATCTTAAGCATATGCTCAGAATCAACTGACTTTAGAAAACTAACCATGTTTTAGACTGGGACTCTGCACATAAAAGCTACGAAACTTCAGAAAATATTTACTAGAAACTTCCGCTGTTGCATATTAAAGTTTACACTGTTTTACAAATCAGTGGGCTCTGCTATTTCAAATTAATGCTTTGAAGCTCTCAGAATTACTTTTAAGATTTTATTTATTTATTTCAGTTGGCTAAATGAACTAGTAAGTTTGTTCTAGAACTGTTGCCTTTTTCACTGTAGCGAACTGAAAATCTAGTCATCAGTCCAAGCCTGGAAGCTCATTCTGTAAGCAAATCTATTCAGCCATTCATGGTTAGTAAATATTTCCTGACTCTTACTTAGCTTGTAAGAAAACAGTGGCTCTTCAGGAACTTAGACAGGCCAGAGCTATAGTAACAGTAACTGAACAGTAGTTAAAGGTGCAAAGAAAACCACAAGCAGAATTAGTTCTAAGCAAAAATATACTGGAGAGTATGTTATAAATTCTTTCAAGCATAACATTTCATATTGTATTTTCTGTGATATTCCTTTTACTACTACTTCACAGTAAATTAATGTTTTCATAGACAATGCTGGAATAAATTTTTTTCCCAGATTGTGGAAGAAGTGTGTTATCTACCTTAGATCTTAATTACAGAAAGAAGGTCTATATTCTCCATCTGACACTTCTGATAGGAATTCCATTTTAATTAATGAAATAAGGCATATCAGAATTTCTTTTGTAATTCCTAGGGGGTTTGTTTGTTTTGGAACAAAAGTAGTTTTTCTTTCAGAGACTTGAATCTCATTAAGATTTTTAAAATCAGTACTGCATATCTCTGTAATTCCAGAAGAATGCAGTATAAACTAGATATTGATGAATAGCTGAAAGTGGAATGTACTGCACAAATACAAGTATGTGTTTTAGGTCTCTCTATTTTAATGAGCAAAAACATTCAGTCATAACTACGTCCATTTCAAACAAGGAGTTTTTCTGGGGTTTTCAGGTTTTTGTTTTTCCCTTTGCTATTTAATCTACTTTTACTGTGCATTTCTCGACATTTCTGCCTAGTAGGTCTTCTAACATATGAAATGTATCATCTGAGTTGCTAAATAATGTATTTGAGATACTGATGAAAGTTAATGGATCCACTGCATTTAAAATACATACAAACACTGACAAATAAACTGGGGTGCCTTTTAATACAGATTTCTTTGTACGCTGTTCTTGTTATCTTACCTTGGTTCTGCATGAACTCATGATTATATATGCAAAGTACATTACAAGACTTAATGGTATTACTTTTGTGAAGTTCAGCAAATCAGGAATGTTTTGTAATGTAAGATACTTAGTATTTTTGTGTAAAAATCTTCATGCTAGCTATATTTCATCAAAGAAAAAGCATAAACCAGGATTCTTTCATTGATCCTTGTCAGCACTGTAGGCTCTTTCTTTTTTATGGTGACATTAAACCTTCAGAAACAGCATGTATTCTTCTCTGTCATGGTATGTATTGTTTCTACCCTTCTGAAGATTTGTGTGTTTATGGTAATACTTTCAGCAAACCAAACTGCTTTTTCCAAAAATGTTTTATATGTAGCTTCATTATGTTTTTCCTAAAAGGGAAACAAAATCTACAGATTTTCTACAGATTCTACATCCTTTATTACAAGGACAGTCATTATGACAAGGTTTTTCAAGATTGATACAAATAACAAAATGATAAAATAACAAAGTTCGTACTGTGGAAAATTGTGTGCATACTGTCAGAAATACATTTGTCTTAAATGGTACCTTATCTGCGCCCCAACTGATGTACATGCTAAGCCAAAGTTACTCCACCTGCAATGCCAGAAATGAAATCCAGTCAATTAAGGTCAATATAAATGTCAGCATAAGTAGTGATCATACTTTTTTCATCTACCACAGTCAGCAGGTCTAGAACTCAAACTGCTTGGTTTTCATGAAGTGGAAGATAAAATTCAGTTGTGTTTTCGAAACAGAACATGTCTGACTCAACCTTTGTTGGGTGTTTATTATACTATTAGATTTACCATGTGCTTTGGGAATTAAGCTTAAAACTAGTTCATCAGGCTTTCTCTTCTGCTCCACTTCCTATTTAGGGATCGATCCTAACCCATCCAGACTGTCATTCAATTCAGTTCAGTTAAACACTCTTGGGTCAAGTTCTGAAGTCTTTGTTATACTTCTGCAATTTTGTAGTTTAAAATTTACATCATTTGAACTGTTCCCAGTTTAAGAGTGAGCAAAATAAACCTTCTGTATTTTTAAAAAAATCAATCTCTTCCTTTCTGGTTTAAAGACTTCTGAACTGCCTCCTTAGTTTCACACTATCATTGGAAACCATGTCCCAAAAACAAAGTTATAGGTTAGATTACACTACCAGGTTGGCATCTGTTACTCCTTAAAGGAATATTTCAGGATAGAAGAATCTATCCAAAAGAAAATAAATTGCTTAAATGCTAAAGTTTTTGTCACAGTAAGATGAAGGTTCTCTTGGCAGTAACTCAAGCTATCTGACGTAAGTAGCAATGTACTTACAAATTCTGTTAAAAGTAGGATGAAAGATATTTTCAATAAGCAATGTTGTCTTTTTCTCTTTTTTTCCTCACCTTTGGTACTGACAGTGTATACAGGAACTTGTTTGCTGCATCAGCAAGCTGGACCTAAGTTTATCAAGCTTGATGTGAAGGTGAAGTCCATCATACAGTGCTGTGGTTCCTCTTGATTTGGAGGAGCTCTGGTATGCTGACTGGGAGATATGAAGTAGTAGCTAGCAATCTGTTTTTACATTTTAAAAGGGTTTTTTACATTTTAAAAGGGTTCTTTCCACCAAAAATCTCTCTTCTGGATGTTTTCTTTTGCTTACTAATAACTTGAGTTTATCCATGCAGACATGAAATAATTTTATCAAAGAATTACTACTTATTAAAACTGAATATTTTTATTTGTAATAAAAAATTGACACTGTGGTTTTGAAGTGATTGTTTGGATTTTTCAAAAGTTCTAAAATGTGTTAGAAACCCATTGACTTAGGGGCTCTTGAAAATATTTTCTGTTGTATTACTTGCTTTTAATATGGAGAATAGGTTCTAAGACCTCAAGTATGTATTTAATTAATTTTAATGAGATGTGCAGAATATGATGCATACAAGTGCATAACTGGTTTGGTTGATTCACTCTGAAGCTAGTTCAGGTGGATCTGATTATCTTTTGTCTGAATTATGAAAAGGCTTTCCTAGGAGGCAGAGAGAATGAAGTTGAGGATTAGAAAAACTCTGACAGGCAAAGACCTGAGAAAAAAATTATCTCAAGAGAAGGCTTAAATGGAAATGTAAATTATTTGTGTTAACAGTAAGTGACAACCATATGAGTGTGATAAAAATACCCAAACACACAACTGCAGGGGGAATTTAACTTATTTTTATGTGAATTATATTTGAACTGCACTAGATTAAACTAAAATCTCAGTCAAAAGACATGTATGACTCGGGATCACATCTTCCTTAAATTCTTCATATGTATATCAAAGTTTGGATCACAGGTTTAAATGTTTATGGCCTGCTTGAGACTGCCATTTTCATAAGTTTTCAAGAATGTTTTTCTCAGTTCTTTTGCTTGTCATAGATATTGAATTATAACTATAATCATGTAAACGGAATTCATTTCAAACCACCCCTTCAAGTAAATGTCACCTGAAAGGTTGTTTTCTGTAAGAAAGCAGGTGTTTTTTGAAGTTCAAATTATTTATCTAGAGCAGGGGTCCTCAAACTACGTCCTGCAGGCTGCATACGGCCCCCCAGGGTCCTCAATCTGGCCCGCCGGTATTTACAGAACTCCCCGCCCCGCCCTGCCCCTGTTGAGGGTTGCCAGGGGGAAACCAAGCAGCCGCAGGTGACTTCCTGCCACTGGATCCGCCCGCCGGCCTCCGCAGCCCCCATCACCCGCCGGGACTGGGCTGGAACCAGCGCCTCGTCCTCGACCTGCCCCCCTGCTGCGGGTGAGAGGCGCAGGCATCTCCTCTGCCAGGCAAACCCAGTCGGCAGCCTCTGGACTGCGAGGCCCAGCCAGCTCGGGCGAATCGCCAGAGCCCCGGCGCGGCAAAGTTCCTTCAGTCCCTTCTGGCCGCCCTTTCCGGACTGCGCGGCTGGGCTGAGGAGGGGGGCGACGGCATCAGCGAGGTGGGCGACTCCCCCGTCTCTCCCTCCCTCCCTCCAGCTCCCAGGCAGGACAAGCAAGCCAGCACCAGTGGGAAGTGCGTGCACCAGCATGTCAACAAAAAGAAAAATTGACTCCGAGTGTGGGGTATTCCAAGAACAGTGGACTTCTGATTATTTTTTCACGGAGTACAAAGAAAGAGCTATTTGTCTGAAATGCCAGAATTCAGTGTCTGCGTCCAAGGAATACAATTTGCGTCGACACTACGAAACTCAACATAAAGATAAATATGATTCTTTGGTCGGACAAGGGAGAAAAGATAAAATATTAAGACTGAAACATGGATTGACAACTCAGCAGAATACTTTTATGAAGCAAAAGCAGCTCAATATATCATCACTTCGAGCAAGCTATCAAGTTGCCAAGCTCATAGCGCGCACTGGCAGAGCATTCATAGAGGGAGAATTTGTTAAAGAACGCCTTCTTTCTGTTGCCAAAGAGAGAGATGTGTCCAGAGAAGGCGGATTTATTTAGTGCAGTGAGTCTTTCAGGACCTACAATTACACGAAGGATTGAAGAAACGGGGGAAAATTTGAATCTGCAGTTCCAAAACTCCACAAAAAAACTTTGCTATTTTTCATTGGCACTCGATGAAAGCAATGATGTTCGTGATTCTGCACAACTTCTAATTTCTATGCATCTCTTCCCTCAGAGACATCTCATCATCTCAGGAACCAGGCACTCAAAACTGCAACCGTCTTTGGCAGCACCTGTGTCTGTGAGCAGACTTTTTCCTGAATGAAATACCTGAAATCTCCAATCAGATCCAGACTGATGAACACTTGCATCACTTGCTACGACTGGCAGTGACAAATATGGAACCTAACACTGACCATCTCATTAGCCAAACACAGGCCCATAGTTCACATTGAAATATTATTTGGTTTTGTTGATTACAATTGTTCTTAATTTTAAATATTGCATTCTTTTTCCTGGTTTTAGTGCACTACTACAAATAAAATACGTGCAGTGTGCATAGGAATTTGTTCATTTTTTTCCAAACTATAGTCCGGCCCCTGACAGTGTCCGAGGGACAGTGAACCAGCCCCCTGTTTGAAAAGTTTGAGGACCCCTGATCTAGAGGCTAAATATTAGTAAAACAAGTCACTATCTTGTTTCCACACAGTTGACAAGTTTGATTGAATACACGCATTTATGCAAAAACTAGTGTTCTATCTTCACAATGGGTTGGTCTTGAATTAAGAATGGGATTTTTTATTAGTGGAAGAGACTGAGGTAATAAGAAGAACGATGGTGTTGAGCCATTATGATTTGTTGTTTTATACTGTACTTTGTTATTCTCTTCAGTTCACCTGATACTATGCTGCATGAGATTTTATGGTAGATATTACTTCATTCGTTCAGCTGTTTAAGCATCCCTAAATGTATGTGTCAGACAGTGCCCCCTCCCTAGAAATGTTCAAGGCCAGGTTGAATGAGGCTTTGAACAACCTGATCTCAACCTAGTGGAAGGTGTCCCTGCTCATGGCAGGGGGGTTGGAACTAAATGATCTTTAAAGTCCCTTCCAACCCAAACCATTCCATGATTCTGTGATACACATTTATCTTTTTTGGTCATTTTAGAAGATGACTTTTTCTTTCTTTATCATGCTGGTACCTGTAATCCTCTTTTCTTCGTTATATCCAACATATCAACTGGAAAACAGGAAGAAAACAGCTCTGAATGGTATTCTGTATGTTTATTTTTTTCCCCTGATATTCTTTAAATACATACATGCAATGTATAAATTAGAATTAAAAGGAAGTAAGAGATTTTATTTGAAGAAATATATAAACAAATATTTTATATGTAGATTTACCATTACAATTTTTTTTCCTCTTATGGTGAAGTGCTATGTTTATAAAATTTATAGAAAACTTCAGATGAGAGAAATTTAGTTTGGAAAGAGAAATTTTCTCTGTATAGCTGTCAGCAGTCATTTTTAAAAAGCTGATTCAGGTTTGATTTAGATTTACAGTTCATCAGGCTATATATCCTGGAATTTGTTGAAACGTTTTCCTCCATAAGTACTTTCTGTTCACTGTTTGCAGTGGAGATTTGGAGGTTTTATTCCTCTGGTCCTTATCAGGAATAACAATCTTGTAAATATGTGGAAATAAATTTCAAGTAGAAGAAGAAGAAAATGTGGAAAGATCATGTTGATCAGTTTTAAAATTGAGTTTTTGTCCTGTTAAATTATTAATTTGTCATGGCAGTGGATATTCTACAGAGAAGAAACGTAAAAAAAGACAAAGGAGAGTAGATGTTGACTAGTTGCAAGTACTACTATGTTACTGTAGAGTTTTTTTCCTGATAAGGTGGACTCTGTGTAAAGTAAAAGTGTTACAGATTTTTTCACTATTGCAAGGTCAAGGATTTGATTTGTGGCTACTTCAGCCTACAAAACAGGAAAACTCTGAAGTTGCCTGTATGCAATATTTGTCTCGTCCGTAACAAACAGTCACAGAATATAATACACATAACAGTTCAGCTGCTTCAAGAAAGATTTTCAGAAATGAAGGTATGCTTGTTAAGGGAATTTCAACAGTTTTCATTTCTCATCTTAACATCAGAGTTTTTATTTCTGTTACCCTGCTTTCCCTGGCTCCATACTAAAATGAAATTGAAGCAGAAATTTTTGATTTGTCAGCCCAGTTCAGCACATAGCAGATCATTCTACTTGCTCAGAAAGAAATACAACTGAAACATCTTATGGAGGTGCTCTGCTTGGTATTTCAGAAGTCACAAATGATCTCGAAAATTATACCAAATCATAAAACTAAATTTAATTTATTTAAACAAATGTGTTTGTTTATTCAGAGGAGGAACCTGCTCCAAACACTGTTGTGGAAGAATACCTTCAGGAGAAGAGAAAGTATGAAGACAAGCGGAAGCAGCAGCCAAAGAAGGGGGTTTCTCGCGAAGATCAGGTAATAGTTTGACAATCTGGGGAAAAAAAATCAAGAAAAAGTTCTGAAAATGTTTCTCTCTTAATTTATGTAAAAATAGTTTTAAAATCCATTATGTTTAATTTTCCAGTAATGGAATCTTATTATTTTCAAAAACAAATATGTACTCTTCAATCCCTATTTTCATTACCCAGATAGACAGGTAAGTGAAGTTTCAGTGTTTATTTGGATGTGCTATCAGTTTAATCACTAAAATCTTCCAAAGGAAATACTGCCCACTAAGAGGTATTCTTGATTAGATTTACAAGGATCTGCGTTTCTGTACAGTGCTTTCCTTGGCTCTGCAGGTTGCCGGAAGATAACACTGGGACCGAAGTTTGCGTACTTGGCATCTGTCCAGCCTGGATTTTTTAACATTTTAAATTATGTTTTAAAGAGATTAAATTAATGCATACCTTTTGGTGTTGTGAAATGGTCAGAAATAGTTTTTACCTTAACTGTAAAAAGAAAACCCTTTATAAATTTATATTATTTAAATTATTTTTCAAAATTAGTTAGGATGTGTGTAGACTTTAGTAGGTAAATGTGAGCAAAGTTGTTTGACATAAATATTTGCTTTTTTTAAAATAGGAAAGTTTGAAACTGTTAAATTTATGAAACTGCTTGTGAAGTGGAAAATACCATTAACTTAAAATCTGTGCAGTACATAAAACACAGTGGTTTATAAGTGCATGTCAATTCAGCTACAGAGATGTTCATATTCAACTGTTGAAGCTAGAAGAGATTGGAAACTTGAGGCTTAGTAACTTCAAAGCAGTGGTTGGCAAACCTTTATACATGCACCAGGCTGATTTAGCTCTAAACTAAGAAGTTTATGGAAACTTTGTGCATTCAAAAATCCATTAACTTTGAATCAAAGAGTATGAAAGCTCTGTTGGCAATGTGGATCAAGGGGCTTAAAACCACTTCTAATGAATTTATATCAGTCCTGTCCTGAACATCATCAGAAAACAAGATGAGATGACAGGGATGTATATTCTAGTAGATCTTAATTTTTATTAATGTAACCCTCCTGGAAACTATTCAGTAATAATTAATCAAGTTCATTGTAATCCATTTCACTTGTGGAGAGCTTCCTCTAGCCTTGCATCCCTCCTTCCTGGTTCTACAGCACAATACCATTTTCTATCCTTTGTACAAGTGTTAAAGAAGGGGAAAGTTATGTCTCTTTACAATACTAGATACTGGAAGTTCTAACTTTATAATTCTACAAGGGTCAGTTTATAAAGTTATTTCATCTTCAGTATGGCATCTAATCACTTACTGCAAAAATGACTACTAAATTATTTCAGAATTACTTCCATCACCAGGTCTATTCACAGGAATGCTGGCACCAGACAAAACTAGACAAGGCATAAGGAATGTGGCTTTGGTTGGTCACCATTTCATGTAAAAACAGTTAGTTTATTTTCTTCTGATGGCCTAAGCAGAGATTTGCTGTCTCAGATGTTGCAAGTACAGGGTTTGTTTGCAATAGTATGGAAAGCTATAGAACTTGAATAATTTGCGGGCCCAAGTAGCTTTGAAATTTTCTTCTCCACCATCTTAAATAGAAGATTAAACAGAAAATAAAGACAATACATGCAAAAGAACCCTGCCTTTGGCAGTGATAAAATATGTTTTTTAAATAATTCAAAAGCCAGGAAAGTCCTAAAGTTAAGATTGCTCCCAGAAGGAAATCTGATTCTGGTGAACACTTCTGGTATTTCCTATTTCTGTTTTCTATTCTTGTTTAGTTTTTATTCTTTTAAATTTGAAAAACTTGACTAAACAAAACTGAACAGCCATACAGAGGTGTTTTACAACATAGGTGGCCAACCTATCACCTACAGATCAATTGTAGGCTGCCACATAAATTCAGTCAAGCACTTATTCCCTGGCGCTTTCCTTTCCAGGAATGTATCAAATATCAGCAAGAAATAAGCCATGGGCTGTGCAAATTATTCTTATGGCTTGCCCTTTTTTTGAAGAGCCCCATCTCCCATCGCAAAGCTCAGGCATACAATTCTTGTATAATCAAAATCTCATTCCAGGTGATCAGAAACAAGACCTGTGTTATGATCTTCAGGTGTCACCTGAGATTTGGTGATATTGTCACTGAAAGACTGAGCAATGTCAGCTGGAGAATTAATACCAAATATGAATCAGTATGAGCTTAATGAATGCAACATGGGAACTTGTATCTGTAGATTAGTTAAGGTGGTTCATTGTATTTGAGTAAAAAGCGTATTTTTAAAAATATCAGTACATAATTAAAAGATCAACATTGTAAATATCAGTCAGACTGGGTCTTCAAAGCTTGAATGATTTGTAATTTATTCAATGGATTGCTTTATGAGGAGAGAACAGAAGGTTCAAACAGTAAAATTTATTGTCAGCTGTCAGTGTTGTTTAATCAGTTATTTTATTCTGTAAGTGGCCACAAGTTTTTGTTCCTTAAATATGCATTTTTATTTCACTAGATGTCCAGACAAATGCTGTTTCACACATGTGGGGCACCCTCCCTGCTTGCTCTTGCTACCTTAACATTGCTCACTTGCTTGTTCCCTCCATGGCTTTCTCAATGCATTCTCCCTCCCAGCCCTGCTTCTGCTTCTTACTTTCTCACTTGCCTCTCTACAGTGTTTCTTTCAAATTCACTCTTTGATCTCATTGTACTATTTCTCAAAATAATAATAGTTTAAAGATGTTGTATATACCTGTGTATGTGTATAAATATACATAACTTCTTTAAAACCAAGTTTTTAATTTCAGACACTGGCACTGTTGGACCGATTTAAATCAAAGTTAACCCAGGCAATTGAAGAAACTCCTGAAAATGAAGTTTCTGAGTCTGAAGTAGATAATGACGAAGGATGGTGAGTTTTTTGGATTTGTATTTCTTTGGTTACCTGTGGAAATCCTACTACACTAACATTGTCTCACTGTTAAGCATAAATATACGGAGTAGCAGAAACACCAAATGTGAAGACAGCTGCTGCAGCAGGAGTCAGCTAAAATGTACTGGTTTAACACGTGGGGAAATAAGACAGGAGAGCGGAAGACATTTTGCTTTGTGTAGTTGTAAGTCTTACTAAAACTCTGTGTTGGGAGTGGGGACAGACTGGTGGATAGACTGATAGACTCAGCTGAAGTGTAGGGGCACCCCAAGAAAGCAGGGTAGCATTGGAATTGATAAAACACTACAGAAGTTATGACCACAACACATCCTAGTCAAGGAAGCAACCTGAACATTATCGCATGTACACATCTTAAGTAGGTTTTGATTTGAAGTGTGATCCTGAAGGCCTAGACCTCAAGCTTTTCGATGATAACATCTGCATAAAATGACTAGAAAAAAAGAAAAAATATATATCAAAAATGTTTTGTAGGGAGAGGTCATCTTTTTTATAGAAAGCAATGTAGCTGGTCTAATAAAATAGACTGTTTCTGCCTACAACTTTTTCCTTAGTTGTATGCATAAGCCATTACAACAACAGCAAACCTACCACTAAAATAGACACTTTAACAAAGTTCTTGGCAAGTGTTTTAAGACAAACAATATTTCTGTATCTCAGACAACTTAAAATTCTTAAGTGAAAATGTCAGGTGAGAAGGCTTCTTTCTTGTGAGAGGGAAACCACTAGGATACCTACCTGCCCCAAAATCTCCAGACTAGCACCAGTGACTACACCTGAAAAAAAATTAATTACAATAAGGAGAAAAACATGTACAAACATACCCATGAAATAGCCCTTTTTAAAAATAGAAAATAAACGATGTAACTAAATGTGATTAAAGCATCCTACATCTATTTTGAGAGGACTAATACAAAACTAAGATAACCATGATTGATTTTCACAAATGATAAGACAGTTAACATTGGTAAGAATGCAGACTGTCTAAATAATTAAGTTATTTTTACTGTCATTCTACAAATGAAAAAGATGTGCATATTGAAGTGAGAAAAGACACCATAAAAAAGACTGTGAGGGAAGATAATGTATGGAAGGAAAAATGTTTTTTACAACTTAAAACTCTTTTTTTTTCCCTCTACATGTTGATAAATTAAATTCTTCAACTATCAGCACATCAAGTTACAGTAAGCTATAGTATAAAAATGTTTTTTATCTATATTGATTCAGAATATCTTAAGACTATTTGAAAATACATTTCATAAAAATTTGTATTTAAAAAAATAAATATTGTAGGTCATGAAAGGTAACCTGAATTGCAAATTCTGAGACCAGTTGTGTTGATGAGACTAAAATTTTAGATCACTCTTAGATAACTTCCTTTCTTGTTTGTATCATATGCATAATGAATCATTGCATATATTTTAATTTAATAAGATAAGGCTACACAGATTCTGCAACTTATTCTTCACACCTTGCGTTTCACTGAATCAAACGGAGACCTCACAAGGGAGATTCTAGGATCTGCAGAAAACTTCAGACACATGTACTGGCAGAAAGACTAACACTAGTAGTATAGTACTTAGTGTAGAATTCTTGCAGTTTATAAAACAACATTTTTACATAAGTACTGTGTAGTGAATGTATTCATTTTTTCAGTGTTTCTTTGTGGACATTAGTGTAGTCTGCTTTCATCTTAAGAGTTATCTTGGCATTTTCATTACTGAAAATGCACTTAAGTTTCTCATAGCTTTAGAATATCACCAAAACCCTCTCTCATTATTTATTTATTGATTGATTGATTGTACCTAAGAAGAATGGTGTCCTGGTTTTTGCTAGGATAGGATTAATTTTCTTCTCAGAACTTGGTATTTTAAAATAGAAATGCAGGTTACATTTCTGAAGTGTAAGTTTTCTTTCTACTTTTAATGTTAATTCCATTATCTGGAAACACAGCCTTGCTTTCTTTGCTTATATTCTTTGACTATTTTAACAGATACATCAAAACACAAACATCCTGAGTTTGGATTGTTGTTTTTGAAACAATGGAGAAAATAATTTCCTAAGTCTTGCCTTTTTCAGGATAACTCTCATTGCTAACTTACTATTATTTTAAGTTTTCTCTTGTCAGCATCTATTTCACTGCTTCTTCAAACCATGTAGTGTTCCTTCATTATGTCTTTTCCTATCTCAGGCTCTTTGAAACAGCATAAATTTTGAGGTCCTTGGATTTCACTGATATTTTTAGATCCTTCTGAGCTACCAGTGTGCTTCTAAGTTTGCCAAGAATTATAGAATAGACTTTCAGCTGGAAGGGACCTACTACTCTAGGTCCAGCTGGATCATCTAGTCCAACTACTTGACCACTTCAGAGCTGACCAAGTTAAAGCATGTTATTAAGGGCATTCTCCAAATGCCTGTTAAACAGTGACAGGCCTGGGGCATCGACCACTTATTCGGGAAGCCTCTTGCACTGTTTGACCACTCTCTTGGTAAAGAAATGCTTCCTAACTTCCAGTCTAAACAGCTCCCACGTCCAGTCTAAACCTCCCCTATGCAGCCTTTCCATGTATCTGAAGGAGTGGTTTTCATGTCTCGTATCTTGTCTCAGTAATATAACCAGTCTTCTCTTCTAAAGACTTTTATTGAGTCCAATCACTATCTTTCCTGCTCCTTTCTGAGTAACTACTGACATCTAATTGGCAATAATTCTTTTCTCTGTAAGTAATTAATACTGATTGAAGAAGTGTTGCAATTTCATATTATAAAGTTCTATTTTTGTTCAGAAAATAATATTGCTTTCAGAATTGCTCTAAAATGAAGACTTAGAATAATATGAAACTACGTAATAGACTAATAGTTAGCATATTATTAATTTTGCTGTGCAGCAAATGTGCATCTTAACTTTACAGACAGATGAGACAGTCTGTTTTCAAAGAATTTGCTTTGAACCTAAATAAATTGTAAAATGTACATGTTACACAAATTAACAAGGCAATGAAGTCTTCTAAAAGCTTTTAATAATTGTTAGAATCGCTTGGAAAGTTAAATTTCATATTTTGGGATAACAGTTTATGTTTTCAGTGTCTTTGTTGTATTGGAATATTTGTGATAACTATAGTGACTTTACATTTTAAAATCTACTCCTCAAAAGACAATTATTCTACTTTATTTTATTTTTATTAAATATAATTATTATATGGCATGTGCATATATGATATGCACAAATTATGTGATTCCTCCAGGCTATTTTGTAGGCCATAGTTGCTGTTTTTATGGGAAGTGAAAGCCTGCCAGTATGCTTTGCTCTACTGTCAGAGTGTGCTTTCTGAGGTGAAATAATTGCCTCTAAGACATTTTTATGTGTCCACATGAGTGGCCACACATTGAGGTGTAATTTTCATTTTCTGTCAAGATAGAAACCATTACCAATTTGTTATGTTTTCTTTTATTTGGCAAACTTCTCTCTGCATATTTGGCTGAGCTGCTGTATTGGCATGGAGCATAGCAGACGTTTGGGCACATTTCAGCAGCATTCTACTTTTTATACAAGAAAAAAAGAAGAAATATGACTCTATTGTAAACAGTGTGTATGGTGTTTGATAATGATTACCAGATTTTACTGTCTAAGAAGGCATCTTAGAGAGTGTTGTGAAGAGAGCTGAAGAGAAATGCATAATACTAAGTTTTAACATTAAATACCAGAATCTTTGCTGAGACATTCTATTGCAAACTCAACTGCTATGTGAGAACCATTATATGTATGTCTGCAGCAATCAAAATCTAATTTCCCTTACAGAATTCAAAAGCATCAAAATAAACGTGGTATGTACTGCCAGAAAGGGTACTCATAAAAACAAAAATGTCTGCAAACAGACACATTTTTACAGCATCTGTACCTCAGGAAGACTTACTTGGATGATCCTAGTTCTCCAGCTACAAGCATGATTATCCCTGTGGTTCCATATTGACAGCTATTGGTTATAGAATCATAGAATGTTGTGAGTTGGAAGGGACCTTTTAATGATTTGTCAGATGCCTTCAGCACTATTTGATCAGTAGTTATTCTTTGTTTATAGTCCAAATAAGAAAGAGTCAGATGCATTACTTCATTCTTTCAGAAAGGTTGTACAGAGTGCAGCAGAGGTAGGTAGAGATGATCTGGCAAAACTCAGTTGCTCATTCTGGATTTAGAGTCCCAAGAACTCTTTTCTCCAAAGTGTAAATTAGTTCTGTCACAGCAACAGTGAGGTGTCATCTGCTTAGAGACTAGTAGTATGAAAACCAAATATGTCACAGCAGAAGATCCCACTGGAATAATTACTTTACTTGGTAATCTCCATCTGGATTACTGGATAGGCCTGAATTTGAAAGTGAAAACACTGCACAGGCTACACTTTATACAGAACAGTACTGCTCCTCATCTTCTTTAGGACTTGGACTGCTGTATACATCTAGTTGCATGCATCTGATTCCAGTCAGGTTGCAGTGCACTTCAGGGCTCTGGTTATAATATCAAATAGTTACAGCTATAGTAACCTCCAAAATGCCATCTAGAAGGTGTTACAGCAACTGTAGATAATGAAACCGATGATGCAGATCCTGTGAACATTACATAAAATGTTTTCCACAGAGAGAATCCAGCTATGAGAGAAAAAAAATCAGATGCAATCAAATAGATTATAAAATTGATTGCTTTAGTTAATCTGTACAAAGTATTCCTCTTTGAATAGGATAAGAGCAATACTTAGTACTCTGAAAACACCCTCCAATCAAGTAATTCTCAGAGTTTTGAGTGGTTCATCTCTCTTTCAAAGCGTGAAATCCGAGACTATATACAACACTCAGCTAAGTCTAAGTGTTGAGTGGAAGGATTACTTTATTTGTCATTATTTCTTTCATGCCTGCTTTCCAATCCCTTCTAAGGTACCAGTCTTTTGGTACTGAATGGGGCCTAACCTAACTCTGTCCTGTACCCATGCTGTTGATTGCTCTTACTGAAATTCAGCCATTGCACTTTCTGAATTACATCAGATTTTTCATACTACTACTCCTGTTTGCCAAAATCACATAAATTCAAAATGCTCCACTAAACTTTCAAAACAATTCTTCACAAAACTTCATGTTATGCATACTTTCTGTAATTATATTCTTCTCCATTAAAGTCATAAGTGGAAGTGAACTAACCAACCCTACTGTATTAATCTTTTCACTTTGACATTTAAACTATAGCTATCTACTCCTAAAAATAGGGCTCAGCTGAATTTTTACCAACCTTACATCCTTATGAAATGTAAGAAATACATATCTCTGCTTTTCCCGATGGAATACACATCTTTGTTGAAGGAACAGATTCTCTGCAGAAAATAACTCATCATTTTCCTTCTTTAAAGCTCACCTGGTTGCCAAGTCAACTTACCATATTTTTATGAAGGGTCTGCATTATTTGTGCATTCTCACAGATCAAATGTACAAGAGGGTAGGTTTACAAACCAACTGTGATACCATTCCTGAATTTAAAGCTTAGTTGTCATGATCAAGTCACCCAAAACTCAGAAGTAAGAGCACTCCATACCACTGTAAAAAAAAGTACATTGCACACTAAGCTAATCAAGTGTACAGCACCTTGTAAAACCTGGAAGACACATAAGACTAGCAAATCATGGTGAATTTTTTTTTGGTAGATTGATTGAAAAGATATGCCCATCTGTGCTCTTCTAAGGAAACTAAGTTCTTAGTTGAAGTACATAATAGCTAATAGGCAGCAAATACTAGAAGAGCACCAGAAGGTATTGGCATATGAACATTATGTTGAGGCAATATTCTGTTCTTGCTTGAAAACTGTTTCTGTGGTGGTAATCTGAGTCCTGATAAGTATAGTTTTACAGTATTGTTACTTCTTCAGTTTGGGTTTGATAGAAGATGCCCAGTTCATCCTACTGGATGTTCAATATTCAGTGTAGAAACTAGAGTATTAACATATGAAAGCTGTTCCTTACCAGAAGAAAATTAAATAGAATCATAGAATAGTTTGGGTTGGAAAAGACCTTTAAAGGTTATCTAGTCCAACTCTCTTGCAGCGAGCAGGGACATCTTCAACTAGATGAGATTGCTCAGAGCCCCATTCAACCTGACCTTGAATGTTTTGAGTGTGATTATGTGAAGTGCATTTAACTGTTGTTACACCCTGCCACTAGGGATGCAGACAAAGTTTGTATCATCCTCACGAGAGGGACTTGGTCTATTATTAGTCCCATGAGTTCACAAGGCAGCGCTGCAAGTAGACCTCCAGTTGATTTTAGAGTTTGTGTTACAGTGGAGCCCTGTAATTTTTCCTTTATTCTGCACTCAGCTAGAAATGTAGGATTTCTTCTTCTGGATTCATATCTCATCACTGGCCTTTTTGCACTAGTAATGCACTCTACAGCCATTTAGAATTTGACTCTGACTGCCAGCATGCTACATAGTTCATTTCATTAATAGCCAGTGCTTCATAACTGAACCATTGCAGTGTTTCCTGGGTGAAATTTAAGGTGTTGGATGTGAACTACAAAGCTTTAATCTTTAAAAGTGATCAATTTTTTCCTTCCCCATGGAACGCTGTCATAGCTATTAACTAAGTAACAAATGTAAATGAGACAGTCACTTAAGTATTTTTGGGAGGATATCTAGACTCTGAAACTTACTTTTTCTTTTGATATTAAATAACATAAATCCATTCAGCTTTCAGAAATAATGTGGGACAAGAAAGAATGAGTAAAATGGGAATTTGGAATGAGGTGATGTTTTTTCACGTGGTTTTTCAGTTTAAAATTCTTATGGTTAGTTACTTTTGTTGAGTCTGAGCTATTCTAAATGTTGGTTAATTTGAGGGATAGGAAAAATAGGCATTTTTTAAAATCCAAGTGAATAAATCAATGCCTGAAAATACCTTCCAACTTACTTTCAAAAGGTTGTGAAAATTATGTGAGTCAAGGTCTTCCATCTCAAACAAAAAGGCATTTCAGATCTTGCTTAAGAGGTTGTTTCATGTGCATGTTGTGTAACTACTAATGTTGGCATGGCATGACTATTGTCATCTTAGTTTCTTGTGACAAACTTCATTTAAGATAGCGAGGATTAAAAACAATTCAAGTGGGAATTGAATGGCACTATTCACTTAAATAAGCTGTTTAAAATCTTGGGGCTGTTAGAAGGCTTTTAAAGATTCCTTCTTCTTGGTCACAAAATATTATTTTGATTTTCACAGTGACACTTTGCATAGATCTAATCACCTGATTATAGCAAAAAATAAAGGGAATGGGTCTGGTTTTATTAATGTATTGCTTCTGTGGACAAAAAAAACACACTGAAGTTCAGCACTAACCATCTAAAGCGCAGCCTGGTTTATATATGTCAAGTTCTGTAATCTGCTCCCAGTTCTGAATTTTGCAAAACTACCACTGAGGCAAGTCAAATATTTTGCCAACATTGGGTGCTAATGCTAAGCCCTTTCTGCCAGGACACTCATTGCAATTTTACTGTATATTTTTCACCTGGTTTGTAGTGATAGTTGTATTTTACTCCAGAACAAACAAAAAATAAATCTATATATTCAATGAAGGTATTCTTTATCCAGCATCAATAGTTACATCATTTATCTCCTTTAAAAAATGTTTTTGTTCATGATACAAGGAGAACTTCTCTCAGAATATTTAGCCTTGGTTTCACTGAGAAGTCTGGTGCAGTTAGAAGTGGGAACACACAGTATGAAATTTATTTTTTATTCTCCCAGTAAAAGACTTTGTGGCTGAGGGGGAGATTCGGGTCTAAAAAAAGTATCAAGGCACCACCTTTGCAAAGTGTGTTGTAGAGACTAGGCTAGAATTGGTTTGAGTTTGAGATTTTTAATCTGAAATAGCAATTTCTGAATCAGGTAAAAGTTGAAGTTAGCCAGACTGTTTTTAATATTGCAATATTTCATTTATATTAAGAACTAAATAACAATGTACACTGTTAGTATCTACTCCACATAAATTTGATAATTATTTCCAGGGTTTCCTATTTCATACAGCATCTACTATTAAACTTTGCATATTGAAAGTCTCCTGGATGAACACCTAAAAATATTGCTTATATTGCTTTCATAAACCTACCTTTATACACGTTTTCTAAAATATAGTCTCTTTCTTTACTACAATACCTCAGGATTATGAAATATGGTTTCCTCAAGATTAGCACCAGTCTCTGCAGATTCAGTTGGAGAAGCTTAGCTGTGACAAACACAGTAAGCTCCTGAAAACTAAGCAGCAGTCTTTTTCACATGCCAATGATAGCTTGGAGAACGAAGGAAAAAGTGCTGCTGTAATTTATGCCAGTGAGGCACAAAGATGGATTAAAGCCATGTTTGCTCCCCTCCTCCCATCCAGACTTGAGCCAATATTCCTCCACTAGTCTGGAAAAACTGGCTCTGTATTAGGTCTCTCCTGCTAAGGCCATTGATTTACTCAACTACATTTTTAAAAAGTTGACAAAATACTTACTTGGTTGTTACAACGGATAAATGAATGCCAGAGGTCTGTATTAGAAACACATTGGAAAGAGGGGTTTCTTTTCTGTTTGGCAAAAAATATTTGTTTGGGTTTTAGTATTGCCACTAATGTTTAAAGGAAGAAAGAAAGAAAAAAAATGCTTCTGCTGTAAATCTTTTTTTTTTCCCCTCCAATTTTCTCTCCACCTGGATATGTAAATGCTAGCTGCTAGCCCACTGCTTCAGTCAGTAATTTTGTGTTAACAAATTGTTCTTCTGCTGAAGTTGTATATTTATTGCCTCTAGCTGTTTGGCATGCCTGAGAAACTCAGAACATTTGGGGTAGGTTTTTTGTTTGTTTAATTTTTGTTAATTCCTCCATGTCTAAGTTTATTTGGACTAGGCATCTGGGCCTGGAATGGACTACTGTTTGACTTAAACTCAGAGATGATCCATGCTTTACTCAAGGGATGTCTAGTATTACATTTACTGTCTGGAAATCTTACATTTTATTTATTGCCAGCAAGCCTAGTGAAGAATGAAGAAATAATTTTCTAGATCTTTAATAGCTTAGTTTAAGCATCTTGCCTATTTACACACCTTTTCAAGCACCCCACCTTCATCTCATTCAATGACATATTTAAACAGTAAAGTTTCGGACATATTCAGAATGGGGATAGGGAAGGACAAAAAGAAGGGAGGGTGTCCAGAGAATGCTGAATGTTATGAAAATCTGAATATTTTTGTGCTAGAAGTGCTCTCTTCTCCTTCCCCTCACTACAGCTCTGTGCTCTGGTGATACAATTCTGCCTGACTGTATTAACTTGAGGAGGTGATTTGCTGAATTTTAGAGTATCAGATATTGTATGAGCTATTGCCAGAGACAGGATGCTAGACTGGATGGATCATTGGTCTATTCCGGTATGGCTGTTCCCATGTCCTTATAGTAAATGCTGTGTAAAGTTTTTCTACATTGGTACACTGTCTGGAACGACATCTGGAATTTGCATTATAGTCTTCCATACCAATCTACTCTACCAGTAGTAGCTGTCTGTTTAAAACACCCAGCTTCTTTCATCAAACTACTTAACATTTTAATGAGGGTGAAAGGATATACTATAAATATACTCTATATGAATTGTTACCAATCAGATGCAATATAAAAATGGGATAACTGAATTTCTAAAAGAAAAATATTTATTGATTAAAATTGTTAAGTCATCACAGTTTTATGTATTTCTAATTCTTCTACTAGGAGAACTAATCACATCTTCCCCCACTGCTTTGATTATCTTTTAAATTGGATAAGCTTTTTTGTAGTTAAGCAAATTTTCCATTTCTCTTAGAAGGTTACTCACAAGTAGATCTTCTTTCAAGAGAAAAAAAAATGCTAGTACTGTCTTGAACAATGGAAGGACACTCTTATTATATTAACTTCACCAGGAATAGTTTACTTTGTTGTTAGCTTTGCAAAAACTGAACTGTCTTTTGGGTTTTTTAACCTGGATATCCCATACTTAGTGAAACTATTCGTTTCTTATTATTTTTGCAGTAAATATTTTGGGGTAAACCCGAGCATATAGCATTTAATTATAATATCTCAAAAAGTATTACATTATAAATCTCTGCAAAAGTTGAGTTCTGAACATTTTATGCTGTAGGCCTACACCAAGAGAAAGTATAAACAATTCATTCTTTGGCCTATGGAGGACCTAAAGCTTGCTGGTTATTCTGAAGAGGTTAAACCAATTTCTTAGTCCTCCAGTACTTGTAATACAGTTGCAAAGAGCTAGTCAAAGCTAACAGAAGTGTACTGTCTGGCTTTGTATAATATTTTTTAAAGCATGTTTTTATCAGTTTTGCTTCCTTAGAACTGGGGATTATCTTTTGCTCTGTGCAAGAGCAGCAATAATGTTACCTCCGCTGTTAACATCTGAATGCTGAAATATTCTAGGCTAATAGTACTCTGTTCATCCAACAGCTAGAAAATACCACTTTCAGGTCTTGCAGAACAAAATTAACCTCAGGGGAGTGCTTGGGCTGGGGTTATTTATAGCAATAGTGAAGTCTTAAATTTCAGTCTAAAGTCTATGGTTTGTACCGTATTCACTAATATGGTTTGAAACAGTATTATTTTGATGTAGAATTAAGTACTTAACCTGCAAAGCTGATTGCAATATGGCAAATAACTGTATTTATAGCAATTTTCTCGATACTCCTCTAAGCATTTTTTTATAATAGAAATTTCTGTGGAATAACTGATGATTTGGATTTGGCTAGACCTGAATAACAAATCTTATTTCTCTTTTTAAACAGCAATTGAATATATTTGAAAAATATAAGATTTTATGAAAGCACAAAGTACTGGAAGGATAAGTGGTCTGATCATTAGGAAAAGAGATGGGGGAAGAGGAACAAAGGAACGTGGAATGGTGGAAACAAGCAGTAAAACAAGAAAAAGTTAAGTCTGTTAGTGGTAACAATCACAGGAGAAACCTCTGACCACAGATTATTACTAGGAGGCATTATAAACTCTGTTAAAGTAAAATCAAGTCCAGTCTGGCGAGCTAGGCTCAAATGGGAACAGCGTGTGATACAGTGAAAGGTTTAATTACCAACTGCTACAGAAGAGTATGGACTTTCCTAGGTAATTTAGCAGAGCTTTGATACTATGATGTAATGAGAGAAAATATTCTCATGGAAGCTTGTTTACTGTGCACATCTATTTTTGTGACAGCAGAGTCTGTGTGAAACAGTGAGAATTAAAGAGATTAATCCAGTTTCAAGACTGTGTCTATTGCAGTATTCATGCTATCAATCTTTATTGCTGTAAGGATCAGTATCTACTTCAAGTTTTGGGGAAAAAAATATTTTTCTTTTCATGATCTGTAAGAGGGAGAAACTCAGATTACAGGATTCCTTTGCATTAAAAGAGGGATGATGGGTTCTCTCTTACCTGAAAAGAAAAAGAAAGCTGGTTGGTGAGATTGTGTAGACAGAAGGTGAGGAATTTGCCTTCAAGATTTATGTTGCACAGAGCACTTAGTGATGGTTGCAGGTTTTGTTAGAGACATAAACACATTTCCTCTCTCCTGCTGCACTGTGTTTGCAAAATTATTTATATAGCTCTTGGACATTCTAATGCAAGGAGTGGTGACAGCAGCCTGAGCAAAGCAGCTTGTTTTGGTTGCAGCATCTCAATTCTGAAAAAAGGCAGAAATAAGATTAGATGTTATTAACATATTTCCTCCATCAAAATTCCCATTGCTCTATGGTTTTGACATTATTTTTGTCTTGTTTGTACTCTTGTTCTCTCACCTTGATTCAAAATTTTTGCTCGGTTTTAGTTGTCATTTGACATTTTTCTTCATTTTACTTACATTTTGGTCAATCTCTTTTTCTCTGTTACTGTTTCTCATTTCTGTCCTTTTTAAAGTCTTTACCTTCCTCAATTTATTTTTTCTTTTTGGTTTGTCAGCTCTCTCTTAGTGTTTCGCAACTGCCTCTCCTCTTCCTGTGCCACCTGCTACTCTGTTGGAAGTTAAAAGAGTGCCAGTGAGTTCATTCTTCCAGAACAGACTTTCCCCCGCCTCCCGCCCCCCACTTTGGGAGGGAGATCTCATTTGCTTTGGTCTGTGGATTCACTCATCTGTTTCCTCATCCGTTCACGAGCCACATTTCTATCCACTGCCCACCTATCATGAGGGTGATGGGAGGAAAGTGTTATAATGTTCTCTATTTTAATGCTTATGGTTTAATATACACCTTTACCATATTTGCAGGAAAGTGTTAATAAGTATAAGTGGCAAATAGGATATAATTTAAGGAAAGCAGTAGTAATTGAGTACCTCTCATTATTTTTCTTTTAAATACATGGTGCATTGGTGATAATTGAGAAAAGTAGGTAGCATGTTACTTGCAAGCAACGTTGAACTCAGAAACGAATGGTAGTACTAGTAGTTATGGTCCATATTGGTCTTTTAAACTGTCTGTACAATGCAAGAAGCAGTACTGATTTTTTTTACACAGATACTTATTCCTGCTTTGTTCATTTTAAGCACCCTGATGAACAGAACCAAAAACTTTCATAAGACATGGCAATAATTTGCAAAATTACGATATTGTCAATTTTATAGCCATATGATTATTTCATTTAACCCACACTTAGAAGCGGTATTTTTTGCCGATGTTCTGAGCAATTTTTTGGTAGCACAAGTTTAGATGTACTGTCTGTAAGTACTGCATTTTTGTAACATACAGTTCTGCATCTGGAAAGTGAAAAGCTGTGTGTTACTTTTTCGTGGTGCCTGCTGATTGCGGAAACAAAGGAATATATCACCAGCTACCATGTTTTATGCAGACACCTCCAAATGAATCGTGGCTCAAACTGCTTAAACTTGCCTCTCTGCCAAAAGCTAGTAGCCCCAGAACAGAGTTGTCAGAACATAACTTTTGTCCACACCTCTTGATGATTTACTGTAAAGCTCAGCTGTTTAAAGTGCTGACATAGGTGAGTGCAAGGTAATGTCCCAGGCTCTCCACTGAAGTGGCAGAGGCACCAGAGGGTATGCTGTGAAGCATCACTTGTGCAAGGGAGGTTGAATGGGCAGCAGGTGAGCTGGAAACAGCCAACAGCTGTGTCAGTTTGATAAGCAGGTGTGGAATTAAGCAATGAAGCTTTGGACTTTCATTCAGTTAGTAAAAAAATCACTGATGCATGCAGTGCATTTGTACCTCGATATTCAAGCTTCATCACTAGTGCAAAAGCATAGTGCTTCCTTGCTCTTAAAGTGATTCAAAATGATTCTGTTCACTGACTGCCACTTGGGTTTCTCCCAGAGGGCTGTTCTGGAAAGGCCAGAGCTGTTGTGATACCAGGCTTCTGTTTATGCTATGCTTAACATGACTGCCACCTGTCAGCAGCTGGCGTATGGTTCAGATCCAATGCGTGGCTGTGAGCCATCTCAAAATCAGAGGGATTACTGTGTATCATATCTTCTCTTACAAGTGCTGTCTCACTGGAGTAGTTCAAAAGGATATGTGTCAGGAACAAACTGGGTGAGTCTGCTTGGAGACCACTGTATAGGTGGGGTTTGTTCTTTGATGCATAGTTGACAAATATGGTGTTGCCTGTGCTAGACTATCGAACACACAGCTTAATGATACTGTAATAATTCTTAAATGCTTTCTGGTGTGCTGAAGTTTCTTTTTTAGCTTCAGTCACAAGACAACATTTTCCCACTTGTTACCTCCTAGCAAGTAATCAAACTGTTCACCAAGGTAATGTATTAGTTACCATAGCTTAAGGACGTATAGGAGCTACTTTGCTAGTAACTGTGAAGAAGGAGTAATCTTTGCTGACTGTTGCAAAAATTGTTATCTGAGAATACCACTAGGCCAGGAGACTATCCACGTACCTTTGAAATCCTGTGCTATCTCTGAAACAGTCTTGAATGAATTCAGGTATTTCAGTCTAATGCTTCAAAAATTACATTTTTTTGAATATAGAAGAGAGCCAAATATTTAATTTCCTTTAGTAACACTAAAGAAAAGAAGTGCAGTATAGCAGAATAACTGCTCCCCCATTATATGCAGTACAACAACAGTTAAACTGTAGGACGCTGTCATCTGGCCAGGGTAAAAGTCAACCCTCTCCAGCAATAAATCCATGCTAAGATAGCTAATTCTGATTTGCAGCACTATCTTAGTAAAAGATGTTAAGAAAATAATTTTGTGGTTACTTCTTCCTCTAAAGAAAGTTAACAGTGTGCACACCTAGATACTTTAAACCTCAAATAATCAGTTTTGGCAAGCTATTTTATTAAAACTAGTTTTGAGGAAAAAAAAAAACTTAAGCTACAAAAATTTTATTTTCTTTTGAGTTTTGCCTAGAAGATCTGACAGCCTTTCATCCTTCAAATATTGAAGAAAAAGTTTTTTGAAGTAGTATGTCTCACTTGTTTAAAATTAACTGTCAACAAGCGGTGATAACCACAAGTTAGGAGGTTCTCAAAGACCAGAGATGAAGTTAGAGCTTTCAGCAGAGTCATTACAAAAGCATGACTGAGCAGCCAGCTTTCCACTGAGCCCAGGAGCATGGGGAAGGGAAGAGAGCTATAAACCGACCAAGGAGAAGTTTCACGCAGCCTGTATTTGTGGAATTGCAGCCATAACTCTGCACTTGGAAAATTACATAAGTGCAAACTCTTCTTGGAGGAGCTTGAGTAAGATTACTGTAGATTCAAATAATTCATATACAGATAATTATTAAGTACTTCCCATGTTCCTTAAAGAAGAAAACTATTTGAGTTGGTTTTGGAAAACAGTATTAAGTGTGATTTACCATTTATATAGATGCAAAACACGTCTACCTGTGAAGATGGGCGACTTGCAAAAAATAAGCTTAAGGAAAATATTTTTTAAAATCTCTACCACAGTTTGTGTTTATTTTGCTCTACCTATGAGATGCTGCATCTGAAATTGATTCTGGGAATATCAAAAAGTTTCTTAATAATGGCTTATTTTTAATCACAGCTGGTAACACCTCAGTGGAAAGTTATGGAGTCAGGGACCGTGACTTCTTTCAGCTCTTGGAGAGAAGTAAATATTGCTTAGTCTGAATCTACTGCATCTAATTTGCAAACTACCTGGGACACAGGGTGGTCTCACACAAGAATTAGAGATTTATTTATTTTTAATTCCTATTAGTTGTATCCTGCAGGTGTGCTGTGGCATTCTTTGAAACCCGAGTTGATGAAATGGCTAAGTGTGACTACATTTCTACATATATTTATGTTTCACACTCGAAAACCACTCACCAAGGGGTGACTCCATCTCTAGGCCTATATTTTAATTCAGACTAGGATAGTGTGATTCGTTATGTGTTCTCAAAAAATATTTAAATACTCATCTTTAATAAGTGAGAAGAATATGACAAATGCAGAAAGCATGTTAACTAAAATAAATTACTTCAGTCCCTCCAGTGTGAGACAATGTTTTTATAATTAAACTACAAATACGCAATTGTGAGTCACTCTGATGGTACATTATGTTATTCTGAATTGTAGATATGACTAAAAAAAAATATTTTTGTGTTAGTAGTGTGTACAGGGTTATGAAATACTGAAATTTTATAAACTGGAAGCAACTCTTTAAGTGTTTCCATAGGATAGGACAATATGCAGGCATGCTGACAATGCTGTACAATGACAGATTTTTGAAACCCACATGTCAAGAATCAGTTGTGAGGAAAAGTCTTAGGTTTTGTTTTTAAGGTTTTTCTAAAGCATTCAAACAGATCCCATATAGTCTATAGCTTGGAATTTGTATGGTTTCTTTAATAGAACTGTATTGTAATTGACAATTACAATTGTCAGCTGAGCTGGTTCTCCCTCTTTCACTTTCTTTATATATGGAGATTTGCACTAGAGGTCTTTGAAAATAACTGTTTAATTCAGGAACTCTTATGTGTTTCAAGAAACTGATGAAGCAGTATTTCATTGTCCACAAAATTTTCATTCTGAGACTGACTTGTTTTTCCTGGATTTTCTGTCACAAAGACTGAAGACAAAGACATCTAATGCTATAAAGATTGATCACACTTATATATTAGTTCAGTACAGTTATTATTATTTTAAGTTATTCCATCAAAGTCAAAGACTGCAATTGATTAACAGAAAATCCAAACATAAGTGTGGTTTTTGCCTAGGCATGTTTGTGTGCACTGAGAAATCTTTTAATTCCATTTTGGGGCTTTTTAATTGAACATATGAACTTTGTACTTGTTGTCTTGGTTTATAAGTAGCAGCTTTACTATGACTGTATATTCAAGTCTTTTTAACTTGTAATTAAAGATCAACAGGTTTACCACTGGTCAATTTGTAAGCGTCTTTGGTTTGGTTTTCTTCTATTTTCTTCCAACCTCTCTTTTTCTTTGTGTGGAATAAATAATTGGTCTTTTTGTTTAAAATATTGTTTGTCCAAGCTAAAACTCATAGTCTTCCGACAGCTCTTGTATTAATTCTCACCTCACCAACACCTGCTAATAAGGCCATAGTTGATAAGCTCCAGGCTTTCCTGCAACTGACTACAGCTAACAAAATTCTTTTGACTTCAGGTCATCATAGAATCATAGAATAGTTTGGGTTGGAAGAACCTTTATAGGTCACCTAGTCCAAATCCCATGCAGTAAGCAGGGGCATCTTCAACGGGATCAGGTTGCTCAGAGCCCCATCCAACCTGACCTTGTAAGTTTCCAGGGATGGGGCTTCTACCTCTCTGGGCAACCTGTTCCTGTGTTTCACCAGTCTGTTCCCGTCCTTCTTATAGGCCCTGTTTTAGTACTGAAAGGCTGCAGTAAGGTTTCCTCATCTCCCTCATCCTGTCCTCACAGGAGAGGTGTTCCATCTCTCTGATCATTTTTGTGGCCCTCCTCTAGACTTGCTCCAACAGGTCCATGTCTTTCTTGTGCTGAGGACTCCAGAGCTGGATGCAGTACTCCAGGTGGGGTCTGTCCTGGTTTTGCTAGGATAGAGTTAATTTTCCTCTCAGTAGTTAGAATAGCCGTGTTTTGATTTCAGTTCAGACTTGTTATGAGAACATCATTGATAACAGTACTAATGTTGTTAGTTGTGGCTGGAGCTCAAGGCCACCGTGTTTGGCTGGTTCACAGCTGCGTTAGGACTTGGAGGGAGAAGTGCAGCGAATAGCAAAGCCCAGACTGGCATTTGGATGTGCCAGTGAAATATTCCAGACCATATCACGTCATGTCAGTACATTATCCGGGGCTGACTGGAAAAACGTGGGGGGGAGTCACATGGGGTTTTTTGCTCAGGCTCTCGCTTCTCTGGGATTGCGGCTTCAGTTTGGGATTGTTGCTCCTCTGGGATCGGGCTTAGTCGGCGGGTGGTGAGCAATTGCACTGGGTATCACTTATTTGTATATTTTATTACTGTTATAATTATCACTACTATTCTAATATTAGGGAGGTTTTTTAAGTTTTCTTTTATTTCTGTTATTAAGCTGTTCTTATCTCAACCTACAAGCCTCCTAATCCTTGCCCCCAAACCTCTTCCCTGTCCTCTGGGGGTGCGGGGGAAGTGGGCGAACAGCTATGTTAGCTGCTAGCTAAGGACTATCCCAGTGAAACTATCACAGGTCTCACCAGAACAGAGGGGCAGAATTCCCTCCCTCAGCCTGCTGACCACACTTCTTTTGATGCAGCCCAGGATACCATTGGCTTTCTGGGCTATGCGCACACGTTGCTGGCTGATGTCCAGCTTTTCATCCACCAGTACCCCCAAGTCCTCCTATGCAGGGCTGCTCTCAATCCCTTCATCCCCCAGCCTATATTGATACTGCAGGTTGCCCTGACCCAGGTGCAGGACCTTGCACTTGGCCTTGTTGAACCTCCTGATGTTCACATGGGCCCACTTCTCAAACTTGTAATGGTGATGTTTTCAGATTACTGGGAATGTGCTGAAATGGGAAAATATCTAATAGGGGAAAAAATTATAATCAACAGTAAAAAAACCATTGGATTGAACAAAGCCTTCATTTAGTTTGTTATTCAAAGAATTAAAAGGCATGATCTGAACCAAGTTAAGGTGGAACAGCAGGACATGAAGCATTCCCTTTTTGATCATGTGTACCTGCTTCAAGCATTTTCCATGCAAGCTCTTCCACCCTTTTGTAAAACCCTAGTGATGAAAGGAAGTCCAAAGTGACTAGTAGGAAAACTTGTGAAACACTCCCTGTTCCTGGGAAAATTTTTCAGTACATTTGGGAAGATATGTTAAATAGAGAAAGACAAGACAAGAAAGTTCAGTATGTGAAATAAAATCTGGTAGAGCAAACTCCAGCTGTATTTTTGAAAATGGGTGTTCACAAAAGTGGTTACTCTATAATATTGGGGTCCACTAAGAAAGAAAAAACAAACAAACAACAACAAAAACCCAGTGAAACTTGTCTCTTTTTGCTGTGCATAAAAATAAGTCACAGTGCTAAAATCTTGCCATGCATATCATAATTACAAATCCTAACTTTCTGTTCTTTCACTGAATTTGAGGTATGTTTTATTTTCGTAGGATGTCACATGTTCTTCAATTTGAAGATAGAAGCAGAAAGGTGAAAGATGCAAGCATGCAGGATGAAGATACTTTTGAGATCTATGATCCAAGGAATCCTGTAACTAAGAGGAGAAGAGAAGAAAGCAAGAAGATAATGAGAGAAAAAAAGGAAAGGAGATAAAAAGAATGTAAATCTAGCCAGAGCTGCCTTGAAAAGTGACTGCAATAGAGCGCTGGCTCTTTTGTAAGCTGTAGTTCCTAAAAATATCACTGGACAAGTGTGAAAAGGAATCTTTCAAGAACCTGTCATGCAGTTTTGAAGCAGAGCTATCATTTGTTTCTTGAGTTGTGCAGTCAAGTGCTCTCAGTGCATTCATTATCCAACCTCTTAAAAAGTTTTTAGAATTATGTATTTAATAAAACAGCTGACTTGACTTTTGTCTGTAATTACAATAGTCACCATCATTGTTTAATCATAGTAATCAAAAAGTATTCAACATAATGAATGAGAATTTGTCTAAGTAAGGTGAAATTAGAAGACAGAAACCCCACCTGCAGGCTTTTAAAATTTTCTGAAAAAAATTTAATTATTTTTATTATTTTTTGAAAAGGCATATAAACATTACAGCAGTAAACCACTTTGTCACAGAACTAAGGTGATGCACTCGCAGAACTCCTTAGAAGGGTCCCAGCTTTCTTGAAACACAGTTTAATTTGAGAATTTGGTCATTTTCTCCTTATGTTGAAATACATATTCCAATACAGATCCCAGCTGGGATAGTACACAATTTGAGAAGTGTTAGTTCACTATCTATACACCACATGAACAAAAAGAGAATCTGAATTTACTGCAGTGATTGCTTGAACTGTTGCAATGCCAGAAACTTCCCTCTGGTAGAATTTTCACTGTAAAGTGGGTGGTAATGAAGATTGGTTTGTTAATTAGTCCAGTACAGAAACTAAAAAATGTGATCAGTCTCACTGAAAACACAGCCCACTTTTTAACAATTATTTTACCATCTAAAAATGAACAGCTTAAGTTTTCATTTTATAGAAACATATTTTTCCTTCCAGGGTTCTATATTCCTTCCATATTTTTACAGAAAAATGAGAATTTTCAGTGCTCCTTCCTTACAGTATTTCTAATGCTACAGAAATGGCACAGAAATGGGCAACAGTTAAAGAAAAGTGAGCACAAGTGAGTAAGGTCATGAAAAAGTGCAATCAGAGGAGTGTTTTGTTGATGTTGTTTTTAGAACAAGTTCGGTAAGATATGGTGTCCCTATCAAGCTGCCACTGTCAAATTTCTTGATAGGGTCTGAGGTGTGAGATACATAAACCTGCGTTGGTGGGTTAATAAGGCCCAAATGTCAGAGGTTAGATTAATACAGACTATTGCTTTAATGCGTGGTGCAACCTTTGAGATAAGAAGAAAACCTGAAGGTGTGATGTGAGATTCTGTATAAAGCTGTCATTATCCTCCTCTTAGGCTGAGTGAATTATACTGTACCATGGTGTAAAAAAAGTTAAGAGGGGTTACATTCTTAAACATAGCCATTCACAAACTAGGGAGTCGGGTTTTTAATCATTAAGTCATTTTCTGTCAGGTTGCTATTGGCAAAATCAATAATATTTGATGTGTCACATGTCATTATTTGTATTCATTGCTTTGTGGAGAAAATTTTAAAACAGTTGTTATAGGAAATGAGCTTTATCAAACCCCCATTCTGATGGGGGCGGGAAGGAGGAAGAAACAGTGAGTGTGTGTGTGCGCGTGCTGGCAGAGAACGTCAGCATGGGGAAAGTGAGAGCTAGATCTAGAAAGAAATCTGAGCATCAATTCCAGGAGACAGCTACTGCCCCTGTAATAGAAAAATGTTCTAATTACGTATTTTTCCTCTAAGCTAAAGTAGGATGCATGAGTCAAAGAATGGGCAAGTTGACTAACACTCCTATTAGCTTAATTTTTTTGCTACCTGCAGCAGCTCTGTGTGTGCTGTATTAGATGATTCCTATTTTTAAGCAAGCACAGTGAGAAAAGTTTAGCTTGGGGTTTAGGGCTCTGCTCAGTAGGAATTGGTCTGAAAGGCTGGACCATTCATACACAGGACTGAACATCTCAGAAACAAGAGAGTAACTATGCTGACGTTTTCTTGATAAGTGTGTTTTCAAAATCAGTAAACATTTTTTCAGAGATAATATAGCTTATGTAATTAATGCTACAGTTGAAACCAAATGTGTTGCCTGTTTAAGCTAATTCTAAGTACTACACTGTTATGCTTTATGCTAGGAGAGCACAAGGGCTGGCCCGAGTGGAAGGATGTTTACCCCAAGCAGCCATCTTTCCTATGTCTAATTAATATCACTTCAGGTGTAATAGACTTTTACTGTACTAAGCCCATCTTCACAGTAAGCTGGCATGTGCTTTGCACTAAGGCTGGCTATCTGGATACAGGAGAGGAAGACCTTTATGGAAAGGAAATGGGGTTTGGTTTTCGGATTTTTTTAAATGAGAGTTGAAACCAACTTCCTTGGCAGTTTGCATTTTGCTCTGTACCAAACCCATAGCACTAAGACCTAACGTAGACTACACAGTGAGGACAAATATGTTAAAACTAGCAGACAGATTATTTTGAGCTAATCAACCAAAAATTGCTTAGAAGTGGGCTATTTTTTTTTTTCATTTCAATAAGGCAAAAGTAGTTCTGCATTTCATTTAGGAGACATCTGGAGCAAAGTTATGAACAGTTGATGTCAGAAGCACACTCCTGTCCTTAAACCCAACACCAAAGAGTGAGAACTTTGAAGAAAGAAATTGAAATTATGACAGTTCCCTAAAACAACATATGCTTTGAGTTACGCCTTTTATTTATCAGTACTGAAAAGCAAGTGTGAGCAGGTGTCCCCCTTTCTGTGAAGAAGTCTTGGCCTAGGTTAGTGGCTGAAAACAGAAGGAACAATTGGTTTTGTGGTTGTAGAAAGAATTTGTCCTACAGTAGTGAAATATTTTTTTGATTCTTTTTATTAAGTTACACCCTGGTGGCTAGCACCTCACCTGTCTGTATAACCAGGTGAGCATAATTTCTACATAGTTGTAATACACATCTAGGAATATTTGTCTATGCACTACTAATAGTGTTTTGACACATTAAGTTTTCCATCTTAAAAGATGCTAATTATGTGCCCAGATCACCCAGCTTGAAGATGCCCACCACAATGCTGGTATGTAAATCATTTCTGTGAAAAAGTCACTGTTTAAAATTGTAGGGTTTGCTTCTCTTCCACACCACCTGCTTTTTTGATTATGCACTTCAATAAGCTAAAAATGATGTAAGTCCAAACTGTGACTGAATTTTGCACAAAGGTCAGGGCTACACATTTCTAGTGGCAGCTAAATTGCAATTCCAGTACATTAGCTTTGCTGCCAACACGGTGGGCCAGCGCTGACAGTCTGTGAGACGGAGTCCTTCCAGTCATGCCTGCCTTCCATGTAATGGGACCTTTCATTTCATCAGAGGGAATTTAACTTTCCTGAATGAAAAGAAAGGGTGGGAGGAAAGGCTGACATCCCCGCACAGAGCATTCTTTTGGTAAAGTTGACATTTTTTGTTTCCAGACCAGCTGGATTTCAAGTAGATAAGGTCCTTCTAGGCCACATCTGGTAATGGCAAGATCCTCAAGAACAGCTTAAAGGTTTGCCTCATGAATCCTGCTGATAATGCCAACAGCTAGGACAATGTGCACTTTCTGCTTTGGAGCTAAAAACACCCTGAAGGACAACTGGAGCTAGTTTATTTTTGGCAAATAGCCACTATGCCTAGGCTGCTAGGGGTGTAATCTGCGATGCCATGTTATGTAGCTTTCCCTGAGCTGCTGGCCTGCAGCATGAGCAGGTTTGGGAAGAGGTTGATCCCATACTGCCTCCCTTCCTTCCCCAGTAGAAGGGTGTCTGAACTCTAATGGTTAAAATAACTGCACATGAATGCTGTCTGCTTGTGTCTAGAGGACTTCAAGTTTGCAGGAGACAAGTTATGTTTTGGCAACGTAAAAGCTAGCCTCAGACAGAATGGATAGCTCCAGACTCTGCTTCATTCTGGCAGAGACATGTGCGTCTGTCATTACTTGAATGGATGACAGACTTGGGCCTTTCAAAGATGAGGGGACTCCTATGTATGTTTTTTCAGTAAAAGATGCAGATACTTGCTTACATTTTTCACTGTAACAAAACTTGAGCTGATCATACAGTGGCATCACTTACAAGGTTCTCAAGGAAGTATATATACAGCACGGACTATTTAAACAGAAAAGTGAAATTAAATGACATCTCCTGATGTTTCTTATCCTGGTGTAGAGTGTTATGCCAACCGGGAATATCCATCAAATGTCGACAATTAAGCACAAGAGGCTGAGGGCATTATATAGCCAGGACATACATTGCAAAGAGATTATGCTGAAGTTCTGGCAGCACCGGTGACAAGTAGGCAACACTACCCTGAAATACGGCCTCCAGCTCCCTGCTTCTTTGTGCTACTCAGCATACATGTGAAGTCATTGAGGCTGAGCAGGAGGAACTGCCTTACTGCAGTGCTGTTGCTTCTCCTGTGGCCTCCTCTTCCATCAGCTATGTTAGCCAGGCTGAGCTCAACAGCTATGTTAGCCAGGCTGAGCTCAACAGCTAATTTATCTTCCTTCTTATGCAGCACTTGGACCAAAATGTCCCCTGGTGAGTGTGTGCTTGTGTCCATCAACCTTCATCCCATTTTTTAATGTAGATGATCATCCTTTGATAACATACTCCTGCCCTACCAGTACCGTAAGTTCACCATATCCCAGTCTAATGCCATAAAGTGATTCCCCTTCAGTTACCCTGGTCACATATGCCATATTCCAGCTTGCTAGTCACAAATTCCTCATGCAGAAAGACAGAAACCCAATACCCACAATGGAGCTCTCTGATAGATAAACTCCGGTCACAAAATCTGCAAGGCATCCAGGGCAGGTGGCACCCATCCTGTCAGTGGCCAACAGCCTGTTGATTTTTACCCTCCTCCTCCTTTCAGAATGGATAACTATTAAATTTATAGCTCGACTGCCCCACTGTTCTCCCAAATTATGTCTCTGTATGCTGGGCTTCCCAGTGCAGATCTGGAGAATCTATACACCCTTAGAAAAACCACACTTAACCTGAAGCTGCATTTATTTTATGTATGTGTAGTTTCTGTACATGCTACAAAAAACCTGAAGTCAAAGCTTCAGTGAATAGACTTATAATTTATATTTTAAATTTTATTATGTTTATAACACTTTCTCAAGTATATCTTCATTTTCTAAATCCTGGAACACGTACCAAAGTAGCATTGTACCAAAAGTGCTTTCTCTCTTCACTCTTGATCCTACCTTTAAAAGTCATACATAAAAGATGAAAGCTGGAAGCTGATAGAAATACCTAATATGCCAGACAGTTACATTAACTGACATCACTTGAGTAAGTATGAAGTGTCTGCTAATCAGAAAAATCTGGCCACAGAATGAGGATCTTCTGGTTGTAACCTACAATTGGTATCCGGTACTCTTCCAAAGCAGTCCAGAAGTAAGTCTGAAAGCTAATATTTGGGAAAAGATTAAACCCTATCTTTTCCATTTGTAAAAAATATAAAGCACCATTAAAAAAAAAAAACCACAAGAACACTACCTTAACAACTCTCAATTTACAGATGTGAGACTACAAACAAGACAGCACCTTCTCAAAAAAAGAAAAAAATCAAAACCTCAATGCATCAGAAAAAAAGTTGCATTTTTATTAATAAATTCTCCAAATCTAAATGAAGTAATTTTGCAGTATGGAGAAGGTAGGGGGAAAATCTACTGTTGTTGACTTAGAAGATCACATGGAAGAGAAAACAACTCCTGATACAAAGAGCTTCTGCTATGGTTCCTATTTTAATTTATTAAATGTTCTGGCTGTGGATCAAAGCAAGATATGAGAGTCCTATTCCTCAGTCAATGGGAGTCACAAACTTGAAAGTCCAGTCCAATATTCATAAGGTTATTTAAGCTGCAAAAGGGCACAGTTACAGAATAGCCCTAGGGTAACCATGAGTTTTGGCAGCTTCATTTTGACAGCAATAAAGCTTTAAAAGCTGAAGCTCTTTGTACTGAACACAGCCTGGAAGATCATGTTTTTGCAGCAGCTGTTAAAAGGTTGGCTCCAAAATCATGTATGCTCTTCTTCAGAAGTAATTTATGAGTCAAACAGATTTTAATACAACATTGCACTTAAAGGATACATCTTTCACCTGCTTGGACCGAGTGCCTGTCTACATTCTTGGCAAGCAGTGAGAGACACTGATTCACAAGTGACCTTGTATTTTTCCTATTTCTTCTTTTTTGCAGCTCAATTGTGTGGATGGCCTCTATGATCTGACCTGTGTTATCAAGTATTGCACCCTTCTGTAACGTTATTTAACTGGAATGGCAGAGAATAACAGTCAGTATGTGTAAAGTTATTTAAAAAAAGATTTCCATTACAGCGACAATATACTCTCCCTTGCATTTACAGAATATAAAAAATAAAAAGTGTACACACTGAGCACAAAAATTATTTCAAATTATAGAGAATGTGTTGGTCCCATTTGTTCTTATGAACTGGAATGGACTTGGCAACATGGTATAGTAAGCACAAACATCTGAGTAACGACTCAGGGGGACGAACTACTCAACTGTAAATGAGGTACTCAACGCTAATGTCTGTAGCTGCTGTACAGACTAGGGAAGACATTTTTTTAAGATGGTTGACCCTTGAGGGGAAACAGTAATCTGCATGTTTTAATAGAAAGCAAGATGTTGTCATCTAGAGCACCCAAGTAATCAAGTTATCCCTAAATGACACAAAAAAACGTTTGAGACAGCTGTAAAAGAGAGAGGAAGAAATTATTCTGACCCAACTACTCCAGACTTCTATTTATAATGTAGGCAGAAGACTCTCCTTCCAGTGTTTCGTATCATTTTATTTTACAAAGACAAAAATCATACAGAAAAAACACAGTAAGCGGTTTCCCTTTGCCAAAGGATTTACATAAATGCCTGCAACTTAAAAAAAAAACCCCAAAACCCAAACAAGCCTACTTCAACTTCTAAATCTGATGCACCCTGTTGGTTTTTGTTTCATTTCAGGTAGTTGCATTGCTACAAGGTGAGACCTCATATACCAGAGGGACCAGAATATACTACCTCACTGTCATATAATTCAGGTTCAGGCATACCTCAGGCAATATTTTTTACAAGGTCACTTTGTAAAAGTATGTCTAGCCTATCCAAATGACAATATTATTTATGCCAAAGGTTTTGCTTCAGGGATGGAAGTATTCCAACTACTGTTTAATAGGTTATATGGAGAGGCTAAAAAAACATTTGTTGCACACACAGCCTATGTGTATAATATAGAACTAAAGAGTACAGACTGATCATTGGCAGTATGGCCTAAAACTGGCCTCAGTGAAAAAAGCCACAAAAGCAATGAGATTTTGAGTTTTCCTCTCTGATATTATTTTTGGAATTCCTGAGCTTAACCAGGAATATGAATGCACAAGTGAGAAATACATCTGAATTCCGAAGTCGCTACCTGAATCCTCAAAATGCAAAAGATATTTTTCAAAAGAGAGTTTGTAACACAGGTGTATCACATCTTACAAGCAGACAGGACAGTATATTCTCAGCTACAGTCTTAGAATAAGGAATGGACAGGAGAGGAATGGCAGGAACTCTGATAAAAAGCTTTTTAGAAATATTGAGGTGAAGACTATACACTCTTCATAGCCAAAGTAATTAGTACCAGACCAAGAGTTTCAGAAAGCAATTAGAAGCTAAAGTAAAACAAGCAAATTTCTTTCTGCTCAAGCTCTGTTCTTAGAAGAAAACATCCATCCATGGACTTTATTTCTAGTCAATTTCTGCAGTTTTTCTGGTAAACTACATTTCTTCAGAGGCTGAATTCTGCACTGCAAACTCATTGTTACTGACTAAAATTATGGTGAGAATGCAATATATTTTTATCGTGTGAAATTTGTCTAGATATTAGTACGGATTCTTGTAACCTGTGTTGTTTAAAAGGCTAATTTCTTCAGGGAAATGGTGTTTTATTGCAATAATAGCTGTTCTTATTGAATACTTATCTATTCATAGAGCTCAACACTTAAAAACTGGAAAAGGTGTTTGTTCTTGTGACTCTATCATTCTTATCAAGGACACTGGCATTATTCCCTGAAGAAAACCACTTGCCTGCTTTCAGAATATCTTCAGTGCACCAAGAAGGATCCTGATTCTCATGCGGTGAATGACTAAGATTACAAAATCCACACCAGATAAGCACTGCTGTATGCACCAGAATATTACAGCACTTGAAAATCAACTGGCAATCAAACAATCCCAGTGCATCAGACTCATTAGGATAGTGTAAGATTTGGAGGAACAGAAGCACAAGAGGAGACCCCACAGTTTGACAATGAGCAGGAAATACACTGCAACTGTGTAAGAATCCTAACTGAGCAACCATGGTTCATAGGCATGGGAAAACCAAGCCAGGCATTTTAAGTAAAAGTGCATGGCATAAGAGGCTTAACAATACATATCCACTACATAATATTCTATGATAGTTCTGCTTTCAATATAGAAAATTAATATAGAAAATTAATGTTTATTTACCCTACAGAACTATGGAATAGCTGCCATTCTTCCTCTGTTACGGTGCCATTTAAGTCTATGCTTTTTGACAGCACCAAAACATGCAGAAATATGGGGCTATTTACCATATAGGAAAAACTACAGATGTGTAAGCAACCAATTTTTTGGTTTTGAGAATGCTTTTTGTGAACTGCTAGTCAAAGCAGATACATTCCTGGAACTGGCAGCAGACAGTGGAGTGTTGCTCTCCCACATCTGGTCATTCTAGTGTTTAGGTCTGATCTATATTTCACAAATATCTGCTGGCCTTTCAGTTGTTAGAGCACAGGTTTATTTCAGGTTCCAAACAGAAGGGGAAGAGTCAAGGAAAGAGCTTCAATAGTGACAAACTATATTTGCTATTTCCACAGTAATACCATGTGGCTTTTGCAGTAGTGGCCCCGTGTAACCGCAGAAAACCACAAGCATTCAGATCCCTTTGAGCAAGCTAGTATATCACACAGCCTTGGACAGACAGTATGTGGCTCCTGGTCACCCTGTATGGAACATAGTTTTAGAAAGAAAATATGTTAAACTACTCTGCTGAAGGGCAAGTCTAAAGACATCTCACACAAAGACTCAGTGCCTCAAGGTTTTTATTGATTTCTACCTTGAATACCTAACATACATATTTTCTGAATGGTATGAATGCATCTAAAAGGAGAGCTTGGAGGCTGAGGTGGTATTGAATCCAGCAGCATGAACCAAGTTAACACAAAGTTGAGGCTTAAAGCCTGATTAGCCATTTAGTCACAGACTAAAATTACAGCAATATACGTACCCCAAGCCTCAAGTCCTTTAAACTGGCTGAATGAATGTGTGAAACTGAATCAATATCCAGCCCTGAGTCTGGAGAGGTGGTCTGATGGTGATAAGCTCTAGTGAGCTTTCTCAATCTTTTTATGTCAGCAAGGGTACAGAGCTCCTTCTAAAAAAAAGGGAATCTGTAGCGGCTTCTTCCTTGTCTTGACATGAAAAATTTTGTCATCTAGACACAGTAACTAAAATAATTACATTTCTTATATATCCTCATATGAATGGTTATAATTCCTTTTACCAAGGAGAAAGGTGAAAAGGCAAAGAATGTGTCAGAACAACTGTTCTCATCTGTCATTTGATAACTGATCTACCATGTCTGCACAAAGGATGTGAAATGCCTCCAGCAATTGTTTTTAGACTGATTTCCACACAGTTCTTTACACTTTCATCAAGTGTACTGCCGCTGAGAGGAAGCCCACATGCTACACAGAAGGAAGATAAGGGAGATGCTAAGTGTGTGAAATACTTAGTGGTGAGTGTGAATGTACAACAGCATTTCACATTTCTGAAAGCCAACTGGACTTAGGGTGAGTTAATGGGATATTCTCAGACTCCCAGCCTTGCATGTGAAACCAGAATTTGTGAGTGGTCAGGTGGAGGGTAAATCTCTTGTCTTTATCTTCTGAAATATTGGGCACATAATCAGGATGTGTTTTCTAATTGAATTGTTGTAACTAAGCAGGCCCAAATATATCTATCCTGTGCAGTGTGGTCTTTGCTATCATCTAGCCCTTGATTCTGGCACCTTCATTTTTCTCTACCCACCAGCGAGACTTCAGATAGCTTGATTTGGCTAATTTCTCAGTATTAAAGAGCATATTTTTGTGAATGGGGCCTGGTAGATCATTAAACAGAATCCAAGAAAAACAATATATGTTGTCATGAAAAGTCTATTGAACTGGGAAACAACTGCCTTTTCTTATTCCTGCTGGCATACTAATACAGTTCAGGGGATTAGTGGTTCCATATACTGCTCTCATCCTGAGAATTCATAGAGCAATCTGTTACAAGTGAAAAAGAATGACAGTTATTTTCTGGGAGATATTGGTACTAGAATGTGGTTGCTTGTTGATATCAACACAGTCATTAAAGCTCTGCTGTTTATGCTTTCTGTAGGACATCCCATCTCATCAAAATTTTCACCATTCTTAAACCAGATACTACTTGAACAGAGCCACTGGTTTCCTCAGACCCAAATATGATATCATCTGACTAAATGAACACTTCTTCAACAGCTCTTTTTCAGTGGGCATTACCTAATCAGAACAGACGTGGCTATTATAAAAGTAGTTTGTGCCTTAGGTCTCCAAATTTTTCTTCCCAGGGCAATACGACACAGCTGGTCAAACAATGGTCAATGATGCACCCCCTAGAAAAGGCACACCTTATACTAATTTTTCTGAAATGAGAAGACTTTTAATATGACAAACAAGGCTGAAACCCTCCACAGAGGATACATAGAAAAAAAAAACACCTCTTTTACCTCTTTTCAAGTCTAAAGAGGAAAATTAAGTGTTCAGCTTTTCATAACTGAATGAAAGTAGTTCTGCATCACAGCTAAATTTGAGTCAGACTGTACCACCATCCTCTCCTCTCCTAGGCAGAGCTTAGAATCTGTTGGGCAAAACACAGCCACGAGCAAGCACTGCAGTCTGGGTTGCACTTCTGAGAAGCACATTACAGAAGCTCAGTCTGTCTTAGCTGGAAATACATGCTGCTTCAAACAAAGTTGCATCTCATTTCTGCTTTGATGCTGTGCATTGAAAAAAAAAAAGTTTTCTTATTAGAACAAAACTCTGGGTGTCAGAAATGAAGAGCACTACTTCTTTAAACACTGATTGCACCAAACCAGTTGCTTCTCTTTTACCTAATATGGTATTATTTTACTTATTTGAAATTAGAAGTTATTGTTATCCAGCAGCTACATTTGTAGTAATAATTTTTATCATAGTAATAATTTTCATCATACATACATAAATAATTTTCATATGTACAAACACCAAATGTGCTACAGCAGTAAAACAAACCAGTCAGGGCCAAAAGCCCTTTTTGCTTTTTAACTAGGAATCTCAAATTGAGGTAAATAGACTCTCTGTCCAAGAGCTCAGTGAAACCTGTCTATTGTCACAGTCTCCAGAGTGATATAAACAAGGTATTCCACCTTTGAGCAGGGCAGGAGACAACTTATTTTGAACAACAGAGAGCAACAAAGAAAGGAAACATAACATCCTGTCCCTTAGTGCTTCTGCAGGTTCTTATGACAAGTAGCTACTTGCTCCCACCTGCAAGGACCAGTCCAGTGACTTCATTCAATCTTTTCTGGACTAATGGATGCAGTAGGTTGCCTTCTTCACAGCCCAGCTCACACAAGCTCCTTGCAGTGGTCTGCAAGACGACTCTCGGAAGAAAACATGGAAGAAGTCTGCCTTGCTGATTTTACTACTGTAGCCTTATGGGCAAAGGGCCTTTCTGTACGCACATGCAGTTACTGGGAAGGGTGGTTTGCTGAAATGTATAGATGGTCAGCAGTTCCCATGGTGTCCCTACCCTAATGCCCAGCAGATGAAGGTCACTGCGAAGTTCAGTTCCAGGCCTAACCTCAAAAGAGCTTCTCCCCTGTCTGGGCTACACCAAGACCCTTGTAATCCCGACTGAAACTCCCCAAGCGTGCCATGGCAGATGCCTCGCAAATCCAGCCAGAGCGTGAGTGCTCACAGAGCAAGTAATGCCTTCTGCCAGACAGCCTTAAAAGGAGAACCCTATGAGTCTCTCTAGAATCTGGTGGCCAGTAACCCATACCAAACACACCTAATTGCAAGAGACCATCCTACCACTACCACAGATTGATCTTCACACACAACTAGATCACAACCCTGGTTAAGATGCAGCAGTGAGTCTTACCATCATCCATGCTGGAAGCAGCATGAGGATGGAGGCATGGCTTTTTGCTTTGAACTGCTTTTCCTCCTCTCCCCAGCAGGTGACAAGGGATTTTTCTCACCCCACAAGGATGGTGTTTTTCAGAGTCACAGGGTGAGCAGTGATAAACTTCCACCAGCCTTCCTAATGCCATCTCCAGTCTAGGAGACAGGCAACAGGATGTGAGTATTCTTTACCTTGCAGAGACTCCTCTTCAGCAGGTAATTTTAGGTGCTTTTTTTCCAACAAAGTGGTCTCCAATCACAGCTGAGTCCTTTGGACAGTGGTCTACATGCCTCCCTGAAATTGTACACTTGCTCTGTATGGGGCCATGCTGTGCCTCTCTTTTCTCCTCACCAAGCAGTAAGAACAGGAACACAACAGGATAGGCACTTCAGTACAATAATAACCAAAGGAGGTGCTTCTGCATCATGTCTGTGTCACTGACTTTGAAGAGGTGTGAAGTGCTGGCAATACAACATGTGAGTGTGCTGGTGCAACCAACCACACATGCTGTACACCGTGAACATGGGGAACTCTCCAGTGAAGGCTGCACAAACCGCATGTGGTAGACTCAGTAAGTACAACCTGGTTGCCAAGGCTTCATCCTTGCTGTATCCAACCATACAGGTGGTCTCACAGTGTCCTAAGGCTGGAACAGGATAAACAGACAGGAAGATTAAACCTCTGGGAGGTCATGTCAGTGGCCTCACAGGACAGCTCACACATAGTCAAGCTAAAGTGTCTCTTGCAGAAGAGTATTTCAGAGTGTCAGTCCAAACAGGAGTATGATTACAGAAAAATCTCATATGCAGGCTGGAAAAGCAAACTCTGAAAGGGGACAGAATATATGTAGATGCTAAGCACTTACGAAAGGGGTAAGTGTCTGGAAGTCAAATCTTTTTGTTTTATCTGCAAGTGACAGATTACTGTGCATCATTTGATAGATCTCAGAGGGCAAGGGCAAGTATAACTAAACCTTTTACAAGTCATGCTTTTACCTACAGTTACTTTTCATCTGCCTAAATCAGATCTCATCATTTAGAGTGATTTTAAATTTTCCCAGTCTCTTGTGGGATTCATTTGCATTCAGACAATTTTCATTCCATTCCACCTCCCACACCAAGTAACATGCTACCACAAAAAAAAAGCACCAGTGCCACTGTAAAATTCAAAAAGACAACTCCAAAAAAATAAAACCAAACTAAACACAAAACACACCAACTTTAGAGAATGCCATAAGAGCTTTTAAATTTACAGTCAATGTGATTGTTATTTAGTGGTAGGAACAATAGTATTTTTTGCTAAGTTCTACAGTTCTAGGCACTTAGTAAAGAGAGATTTTAAAACATAGCAACAATATTCACTTGGCAAGGAAATGCATATTTAGAATTACTGAAATAGCTACAGATTAAATTTTATAGATTCCCATTTAGTTTCATGACTACAAGTTGCCTATATGTGTGCTATTTTGCAAAAAACATGCAGCAGTGAAACATAAAATTCTGGGAAATAAGCAGAATGTACAGTATGAGCAAGAGAGAAGGGGAGCAAATTGTCAGAAATTTGTATTTCCCAGAGAAGCAAATTAATAAAGAGATATGGGACAAAACCAAAACACTGAAACATGTAAATAAATACAGTGCCTAAATGAAAAAACAACAGAAAAAATAAAAGGGGGTGGCAGGAAAGAGCATGGTATCAAAAAAAGAAGAAAATATACAGGAGGAATACTAGAGTGTCAAAGAATAAAACTACTGATAAATGGTTAATATGCTGCAGAACTAAAATATTTTTCACAACAGTACACAAAAATGGAAAGAAGATAACATCCTAGGAACTGAGGCATGTCTTCTGTGGCTCGAGGGAGTGAATCGTTGAAAGGCTTTACCCTCATCATAACACAGATAAGAAAGCTATTAGAACTACTGAAACTCGACAAAGCACTAGACCCAGATGACTTAAATCCCCAAATTATGAAAGTGGAAGAAAGGAGAATTGTAAACCTTACAGAAAAGATTTATGACAGCTTACTGAGAATAGGGTATTACTAAAGGGCCAGAGAAGGATTTAACACAGTTACCACATTTAACAGAGGAAAGAAGGAGCCAGGGAACAAATGTGTTCAGCTGTAGGCACAGATATAGGAAATACTCACTAGGAAAGGTAAAAAAAAAGTATGAGGCTGGGATGAGATATGGAAATAATAAGGGGAAAGGGAGGACAGGGAATACACATTTGCAAAACTCATTCTTTTTGGTTTCTTTGGATATCTATTCACCTTCAGTATTGATTACTTAACACTAGGAAAGGGCATATGTAGTAATGGCCGTTTATCTGGGTTTGAGGCAAGAATGTAATATGCAGCCAGTCTCCCCCAGATGTGCATTCATGGTTTTTAGTCAAAAGAGAGCAGTTCTTCTTGATAAAGAATCCAGCACAGGCAGCTGCATCAGTCAGTGGAGCATAAATGTGTTCATTCCAGTGGCAGGCTCCAATCTCACAGAAGCAGAAGTTAATTGGATAACCTGGCGGATGCATCTGACCACTTAAGAGCAATTTCAAAAGTGCCACAAGGCATGAAGACATGTAAATAATCCTTCAGAGGCTACAGGCAGCAGTAGAACACCACTGAAAGACATATGAGTCACAACACCAAAGGGGCATTTTCAGAAGTGCCCTTTGTAAGTAAGCGCTTTTATAAGTGCAGACACCACAATATGAAATTATTTGCATGGTCAATTCAAGATATAAGGGGGTAACTTTAAAGAGAATAATTTAATTTAAGGTCAAAACACAATAAAGCAGTAAGTGGATGCCTGTAATCCCTTCCCTTTCTCCCACAAAACACTCCATCAAATTAATCTCTCTGAATTATGCTGTTAATTTTCTCTGGACATTAATTTGTACTTTTAATTTGTACTGCCTGTATATAAAGTAATACTAGCTTCAGAAAAGCCAAATCTCTAAAATCAGAAGGTAAAAAATGCCTACGTACACCTTTCTATTTGTGCACTTAGATTCTTGAGGGCATAATTAGAGCTGTCCGAATTAAAAATAACCCAAACACTAATTTTCTTGCCATAACATGAATGTGTCACAAGGAGCTGAGAGTCACATAGTCAATTAGCCCACTAAGTCCTTTAAAGATCTTCTCACATACCACTTCACATTACTGAGAAAAGTACTCTACAGTCAATACACTGAGGATATTTTTCAAACCAGAAGTATGAATATTTCCAAGAAAATGAAGCTTATAAAAGCATAACCACAGTTATGGGAAGAGGCAGAGCCACAAGACAGCCTTTATACTTAAAAGAATGTGCAATTTGCAAAGACCTTCACATTTCTTATCAGCAAGCCTATGCACACTCTTGTCCAGAGTTTACCATATGATTTATCTTTTCTAAGGAGGGGAAAGAGTTTCTGTGGGTAGTGCTGTTAAAAGAGTGGCACACTTCATTGGTGTGAAATAATTTAAAGAAATACTATTTTTAGTTTCATTGAGATGTTTGCTTCATTACGTGGCACTTCTAGCTGTCCTAATCACCATGTCTACCTATTTTTATGGATAACATTTCTAATCACCAGAAAACTAAAATGAGTTTGTAATATATACATCATCCCCAGAGTAACAACAGGGATGAAAAAGGGCTGGATTCAATGTGGAAAAGAAAATCCAAAACCAAAGAAAGATTTACCATGCAGCTCAAAATGTTCATATGAGCACCAATGAATGAGAACCTGGGAACACCCTGGAGTCAGACATCATGTTTTATTTGTCTTCTAAAAAGTGCTTAAAGCATTTGTGTACTAAATCCACGTACTAAGATCACAGCAAGAGATTTCACAATAAGGTCATACATCAATCAACACACAAAATCAGCAGAACTGTATTTACCAAAAATAATTTGTAAAATATAGGACAGGAAAAGCAGCATTGGAAAAAGGATTGAGTGCACCAAATTAGAAAAGCTGGGACACATGGGTAAGGGGAATGCTGGAAACTCAAAACAACTAATTTTAAAATGTAAAGACTGTGAGAAGAGAAACAAAAAAAATAGGCATATTAGCATCTCCAGTATTTAATGAGGAAAGCTCTTTGTAGCTCCATTCTGAATAGTCTTTATCTGTCATTTAATGCCTATCTATTCACCACTACACAGTTAACCTTACTAGAAGCTAAGAATCCAAGGACTTGCTCTCCACTCTTTATTCATACCATTTTCTCACTGCTTTTCAAAGCATCGATTGGATGAAGAAATCAACACAGCTGGCATTAAAAGTGCTACACAACAGTCAAGAGCACACTTGCTAATTATATACAATAAGATAAAAAACAAGTAAGAGCTGTGGGTTTTTTAACTCAACACAGAATGTTTAGCTGCTAATTCGACTTCTGACACAAATTCTCTGCACAGACAATTTTTTTGTTTTGTTTTGCTTTTACCTGATATTTTGAATTTTCATTTCACCAGGTCAGACAGTATCATCTTGGACAGCTTCAGGGGCCTCTAAGCAATCAATGGCACAAAGTACAAAAAGCAACTGCAGGTGCAAACTCCACTATCTCTGATTGATCCCATTTGATGCACTGTAATCATCTACTGGCTGAGGCTTCAAAAACTCCAAAGCTGATCCTGTGCTTTATAAATCATGGTAGTTTTACAGAACTATCCCCTTCAGCTATTACATTAATAATTTTGTATACACACACATCAAATCTTATTGTTCCTTTCCAAGCTTACAAAGTGTAAGCTCCTCTCCAGAGAGGAGAGAAGCTGAGAAAGACTTTGAAAATAATTTAAAAAAAAACAAACAAAGAAACAAAATAAAAACCCCAGCTACTGTATTCTGGATAGTCAAAAACTATACAAAACAATATTATCCTTAGGATTTATCCCTGTTAAAACAGTTTCTGGCATTATTTGAATGTACTCAGCTCTCCAATACAGTAAAAAAGATATTTTTTTTTTCTCATTCACAATGTCATTTAATTAGCATAATTATAGGAAAAAGCCATAAGGCTGACCTTCACAAAAATAAACAGAAGTATATGATGGCTACTATTAGGGCAGGGGAAGTCAACGTATTAGGCTGATAAGGAAACTCAAGACTTGCATCCATTTACATGCCCATGGAAACCTAGTTCCTGAACCCCCACACCTATGCCTGTAAATAACTAGTTAGCAAAATTACTAAGAAACTACACTTAGGTTTAGATATGTACCTAAATGCATACCACTTTAGACACATTAGACAGAGTGGGGCTAAGTTATTCCTTATTTGCAGAACAGAGATGTTGAATCTTTCCCACTTGGGCATATGTGTGCTCAGGCCACATATATGTCCAAACAAGACACAAAGGAAATAACACCATTATCTCCTACCCTATGATTAAGACTGTTGTTCAGGATGTGGGAGACCAGGGTTCAGTACCCTCATCTGCCTTGGGGATTTGAATCCATACTTCACCTATGCTTTTTTTTTCTTTTTTTTTTTTTTTCCCCCAAACCACCAAGTTATGGGATACCTTAAGCAAGTGGTAAAGACATATGCCACTAAAGGGAGATATCTCATTACACTGACACAACATCCTCTTGTGCATCTAGCCATTACATACACTTGAAAATTCTCCCCACAGCATTTGTTTACATGGCATTTTGCAGGAAGGCACATGAAAATTCCACCCAAACCAAGCCAGCAGGACACATGCCAGCTCTAAATGAAAAGCCATACTGTTGCATTTAGCACATCATTGAGCTTCAAATGATAAACTCTGCTCAGCAGTAAGCAACTTTAAATCCTGGGTTTTCTTAACTTTTCATTGTTTAATGATGTTAAAATTAAAAATGCCTGCTTGCAATATATTAAGTATCGAGATTAGTAATTTTCCTCTGTAGCACATCCCTAGGACTTGAGCTTAATGGTAGTAATAAAAGACCGACTTTCATTTTGTGGCCCTATCTGCAGCAGGAAAAGACACACATCTTGCCAATTTGTTTTACAGCTTTTTGCAAGACAGTAACACAATCTGAGATCGGGAGGAGAGGCAGCAGGCCTGCAGGCAGCAGGCCATAGTTAATATGCCAGTCAAAATGATCTAGCTGCTTCTGAGAAAAAGGTTAGAAAAAATGCAAAGCTCTAAAAAAAATCATGATCTTAATGAAAATAATTATCATCTTTGACTTCCCTGTTCCCTTGCTAACAACAACATCCATGAAAACCACTGCTAAAACATCCAAGATTCACAGAAAGGACAGTAACCTACTATTGCTGCCAATTACTTGCTTACTTCCAAGGATTTGCTTCTGTATGCTAGACCAAAGATTTCAGTCTATTTAGAACCAAAAAAGCACCTTAAAGAAAATAGCATAATTTTTAAAACCAAGCATTTAAGACTAACAAATAAAAGAAACTAAGATTTGCTTATGCAACATTAATTCAACTATCTGTTTACATATGCTCAGGTGAGATCTAACAGGGAAGGGAGCTAAAAGGATACCAGCCTTTTACAAAGACAGTTCTCAAAGCCAGGGCTGGTAATATTCACTGCAAAATTATTACCATCCTGAAAGTTACTTATTACCATCCTGTCTAGTTTCAGTTAAGAAGTAGCAATGGTTTTGTGCATGCTTTTGGAATTTTCAGTTTGCCTATGTGAAAAATATATCTCGGTGCATAAAGCAATTATACATGCACTCAGAGCCAAATCCCAAACCACTAATCTGACATTCCCTTCACAACAGGTTAACAGTTTGTATATATTTCAGCAGCAGGGCAGTCATTAAAAATTTCTGCTTACTGCTGGGAGTCTGAGCCTTGCCCGAGGGTCCTTCTAGGTCCCCTACCTGCCTTAGAGGGAACAATCCACCAGCAGAAATGTGAAGGCTAACATTAAATTCTGAATGTGCTTGTGTTAGTAAGAGAGGGGTCTGAATCTGAACAAAATCACAGAAGTTCAGTATTACATGTATCAATTTATGTCCAAGATAGATTTTGCAAGAGGATTGAATCTTAGTCTTGGTATGAAGTCTGAAAGTCCTCACCAGCTGAAAAAGGAAAAAATCCTTCAAGCATTCATCTAAATTAACCTTGTAACTATGGACTTAGCATAGCGTTAATACTGAGGTTGGGCAAATAGCTATTTACTTACTTGTCTAACATTTTCTTGTGTAAATGTTGATTCCAGTCTAAGAGACCAAACACCACTGCATTCCTTTCCTGTGAATATGGCAATTCCTAAAACTGAGGGAAGTACATTTCAGCAGGGAGAGCCTGAACGTCAGGACACTCCCTATGAGTCTGCAACACTCCCTCACTCCACTCATCTGTTCATGATGTTATGTTGCATACTTTAATGCATTAATCACAAACCAAGTTTGTATGACCTCTACTGCATTCTGTATGTTCCAGACTTGGAGGGTGAATCAAGGCTGCACTTGCAGTACAAAAGGCTGTCTTCTGAAAGTACTCAGTTTGGCCAAAAAGCTGGAAGAAAAATTTGAATGAAGTCAGAAATGCAGAAAGAAGAGTCTGGTTTCATAGTCAAGGCTGATAAGTGATAATCTGGAGCATTATTCTCTGGACCAGTCCCCACATAACACTTTTCTTCTACATGGTGGGGGGCGGGGTGGGGAGGGAACCAAAAAAACCCAGGAAAAAACCCCCCAACATTCCAGGGTTTCTGAAGTTGGACACACAAAGTCAGTTATAGCATTGAATTGCAAGATTTAATTCTAATCTATTAAATTGTGAAATATAGGCCCTTTTAACCTGCCAAAAGTGTTCTGGAATTATTAGTCATACCTGACTAATATTTGAGAATGCTTAGATACTGTTGTAGCAACTTCCACATAAGAAACTATCAGGAAGTTAATAAATCTGCTTACTGGGCATAATTTTAAGAAAGCACAGTAAATATGATCAATTTTAGACATCAAATTGCTTACTATTTCATCATCAGTTATAGTATACAGAAGTAGCACATCAAATAAAGGCAGCATAATATACTTGGCCCTATGTGCAAACTACTACACATCAAATTAAGAACCTGTTTAGAAATGTTGAGTTTTGTTAACAGCAACACCTAATTCTGAACAGTTTTGCCACAGTCACTCTGGTTAGGCATCATTAAATTTCAGAAATAGAAAAGCAACAGTAGATCTGGGGAGGAAGGTCTTATTATTTATACCATCATTAACAAACACAGTGTTAGAGGAGGATGAGAAAGATGAAACCCCACTTTCTCTTTTTCTGTGCAAAGCTTCTGAAATTCTAAAGCATCTAAGGTGCTCTTCTTTAACTGAAACACAGAAAACTACATTTACATTTTTACATCTTGTTCTAGAAGTTCATTAATTAAGTCACTCACACTAAGGAAATATTACTGAGACCTGTTTCTTTTCCAAGGATTCACAGAAAAAGTCTTTAAAATTTTCTAAAATGTAAAACTTTTTAGAAAAGTAATGTTAAATAGAAGGAACTCAGCAGTTTGTAGTACAGCTTACTTCTGAGGACAGAAAGTACATTCCTTCTTTGTGGCCTGTAAAACACAGAGAACTCTTACAAAAATTGACAAGTAATTACAAAGTAAAAAAAAAAAAATACTCCTTTTTCTTATAAACAACCTTCAGCTGATACAAGTTTGACCACAGGCCTTCAGGCTACATATACTCTAAAATAATTGCAAAATACTAGACAGTTAACATGTGAGTTTTCTTCTCTTCACAGACAAATTGTGGCTTTCCTACATGGATTAATATTAAAATTAACTGTTTTCTTTTCCTGCAATGCTGTGCTGGGCACTTCATACATTCCTTGCTTTGTCTTATGGACTAGATCTGGGAGAAATAAAGTTTCCTCTCTAACACTAAACTCCAGGCTGCCCATAATTCAGAAAACTATCCCTAAAAATGGAGAGAAAGTGAAGTGTGTCTTGTTTGGTTTTGTTACTATGCGTGCTAGAGTAATGCTTATGATTCTGAGAAGCTTCTTGTGGAGTCTAGACTGAAGTACATCATAATTACCATAATCTTATCATGCAGTAAAAAAAATCAAGCCCCCATACCCATGATCAAGAGAAACAATTTGAGACATACAAGGTACATAAAGTACCTTCACCCAGACAAGGTACATAAAGTACTTTGTCTGGGTGAATACAATTGTTACGGCTTAGTTTAAGAGAAAAAGCTCTTTTAGACTGTACATAATGGCAAACTTGTTCCAAGGTTTATGATATTATTTACTATTTAGGACGTTTCTTCACTGTTCAGAAGTAATTATCCTATACTCAGAAGACTTTGAGCTTATGCTGGATTATGACATTTAGCATTATAGTATTTAACTGGTATATATCTATATTTCATGTTTGAAAGTATCTTATTTGTCATCTTTTGAAGATCTGAGGTTAGATTTGACTTTCTAGGCAAATGATAATGCACACCAATTTTTTTTTATTTTCAGAAAAATCCATTACAAATTCTATGTTACATATAAATTTGCTTTGAAAAAGCAAAACCATTGTGTTTATACAGATAAACTATGCACAGATTTTAAATCCTGTTTCATTCTAGCAAAAAAAGATATTTTAACCATAGCATGGAAATATTTTGCAGGTGCTGAGAATGAAGTATAATGGAATAGTTTAACTGTTGGAAAGATCCCATTAAAAAATAAACTGAATCAATAAGAAGAAAATTAACATTCTGCCATATTTAAGGTTTTTTTTTTTGGTTTTGTCCAGATGTGTTGTCAGGAGAGGATTCCTACCATTACACAAAAAGATATTATCTTTAAAGCTCTTTCCATTTAATGTGTAACAAGTATAGTCAGGAATTCAAGAATGTAACCTGTGTGGCATATTTTGATGGACACACCCTGAGGCTACAATTCTATAAGTGATTAACAGAAAGGAAACAAATGCCTCCTTGTCATCTATTGGTTGAAGTAATCACCATCATGGCTGTCAAAGAAAGCAGCTGCATTTACTGGAAGGAAGAAAAAAACTAGTATCCCTCTGGGCATCAAATTTACACCACTAAGCTATTTCACTGCAATATGTAGCGTAATTCAAGATCAGACAATTTCTCACAGCATGAACAACTGTACAGACCATCTTGCACACTAAAAGGATATTAACAATTTCCATAAAGTATTACTTAATGCCTTATTTTTTTCCTAAAGTAAGCTGTTAAGTCTATCATTATCTAGCAGGTGATCACACATTTGTTCTTTTGTGACTGTTGAAAATGGAAACGAGACAAAATTTTTAGTGTCTTCATTGGAATATTGTCCTGGTGGTCCAAGGCAGTCATTAAGCCTCACCAGGGGCAAGCCATGCCTGACCAACCTAATGGCCTTTTGTGATGAACTGACTGCATCAGTGGACAATGGAAGAGACACAGATGCCATCTATCTGGAGTTCTGTAAGACCTTTGATACAGTCCCCCACAACAACCTTCTCTCTAAACTGGAGAGATATGAATTTGATGGGTGGACTGTTTGGTGGATTAGGAATTGGCTGGATGGTCACGTCCAGAGAGTACTAGTCAACCACTCAATGTCCAGATGAAAATTGGTGACAAGTGGTGTCCCTCAGACATCCATATTGGGACCAGTACTGTTGAATATTTTAATCAATGACATAGACAGTGGGATCAAGTGCACCCTCAGCAAGTTTGCAGACAACACCAAGCTAAACAAGACATAGAAAATAAGTACAATATATGTCACCAATTAAGAGTATCTGTGTATATGAATCACAAAGCAAAAAGAAATAAAATCAAAATAAATTTGATCAAGTTTTAGTCTTTCATTTACAAATCAAGGAATAATACTGCTACTTCATCCTCCTTATCCTGGGCATATCTGCAAAGCTTGTTTCTCCCTGAACTGGAAGCCAAAGATCAAGAGAAAATGCTAGACTCAGATCTACAGATATTAAATCTCACCTAAATTTTTGTGACTTACTTCTTGCTGGCTAGGTTACTACCAAGGCGGCAGCAGCTGCTCAAAGGCTGTACAAGCACCAGGTACAGGCATCTAGGTGGAACACTTAGGTAGAACACTAGGTAGGTATGTGGGCATTTAGGCAGAGGCCAGATGAATCTGCAGGGTTTTGGGTTGGTTTTTGTTTTTTGCTCTCATCATAGTTCTGTCTTGCTCATCAGATCTTAGAAGATATATTTTGAATACACTCTGAGCTGTATTTCTCCAGAGCTTATCTAATGATTAGCTTCACCTTTTCATAAAAATTCTGCCTGTTTCAATATCACATAGCAAGTGACAGACACATGATGATAAGTTGTAGCACTAGATAGGATAAATACACGTTCTGACTGTGGGTTTCAAATACTGCCACTGTAAAACCATACTTGGACACAGAGAGTGTGATTAGAGCCAAGTGCTTTTTTTTTTTTTTTTTTCTAGAGCTCACAAATTTTGGCACAAACAGCAGGTACCTCGGCTTCTTCTACCACTTCTAGAATAAGACAAAGTTCAGTAACACAGTATAAATTCAGTAAATATAATACAAAAGGATTTTTTGCTTTATACGTATGGGGAAGCCAATGAACAGATTACAAACAGGCAAGGAAGGGAATCTCACTTTACTAACTTTGGCCTAAGATTCCCTGAGATAGGGAAAAGAGAAACCGCATTGCTTTTTTGTAACCAACACCATATAAGCTTGACTGGTAGCAACACTTGTTACAAAGATTACTAGATTTTTTTCTTGCATAACACCCTGCTCCTCAAGTGATTAGCTGCTCAGCAAGACAGCAGCTTTTAAATACTTCCCAGTTTACAGCTTCTGTAATTCTTCAACCACCAAGAATCCAATAACTGAGATTAAAGCTCGCAACATTCAAGCTGCTGCTCTTTCACTTTATTTTCAGCTGTTTAAAAAGAAGTAATTTAATATCTATATGAAAGCAGAGTATTAAGAGTTTCTGTCTCTCCATACCTGCTAACAGGGCTCAAAATAGCTAATCACATGAATGCAGAATCTAACTCTCCTAGACTGTAGCAAAGCTCAGTGATGACCATTTCAATTGCCTCTTAATGTGCACGCATGCCAGAGCACTGCTTGATTTCAAAGCAAAACTCAGACATACTGACACCATATCTTCTGCAAGCAGGCATGCACCATCAACCTAGTCAACTAGGTCAAGAGACCAAATCTCTGTGTATTCTTACCTTGATAGTGTCTGCACAAACTGAAACCTCTGAAAGGTACATTTTCACCAAATTACCAGGTACCAAATACTTGCTGCTTTTCACAGCAGTGAAGTGACTTCCCTTGCCAACCCGCAAAGCAACATCAGTAAAACTGCACTAACTACCCAAAACTCAAGAGTAACTCAGCTCTAATCACTGTAGTGCAAAAGGAGTTGCCTCTGACTGCTTTGGCGCCAACAGCACTGAAGGTCTTCTGGCTGCTAGCAGGCTTAGTAATGAGTGCCCAGTACTAGGGGATTATCAGACCAGGCCAGTTTTTCTACCTGTTTGTTCTAGGCAGAGATTTAAGAAAGAAGTAACTTGCTAGGGGAAAAGTGTTACTCTTCATCAGTGACAAATAACTTTTTATCTTTGAAAGGTATTACACACAGCAATCATCTCCTATACCTCTATTTTTTATTGAATGCCCCACAGGGTCAGAATCACAGAATCACTGAATCAGAGTAATTATTTTTTTATAAATCTCTCTCTATATATATATGTCTCTCTATATCTATCTCTATCTCGTAGTTTATAAGACTCTAAGACTCTGTGACACCATGTCCAGCCTGGGATCTGTCTGTGTGCCTTCCTATTTGCCCTCATGTAACTTCATTGCGTAATACAGAATGTCTAGAATTGATTAAATGTGGTCACTTGCCCTAACAATTGCCCTTGAGCTCCATGAATTTGCTGCACTTTGCAGCTTCAGATATCAGGCATCCCCTGGGAAACCCAAGCATCCGAATGGATGGCTTTATCACTCCAAGAAATCAACTCATAAGAGAAGCACAAAGACTCCAAAAAATATTTGGGAGCCACTTCCTATCAACTCGAATTGTATGCTCCAGTCCCAAGCCACAGGAACACCATCAAGAGTTCAGCTTTCCTTCAAACAGAATCACTCCAGCAGCAATTCCAGAAACACCCTTCCAAACCACAAAGGAAGCATCAGAGAGCCTACCGACAACCCTCCTTAACCTCCTCTTCAGAAGCCTCCCAATGAAGATAGCCACCCAAAGGCAGTTTTCAGAGGAACTGTAAGAGCTGTGAATCAACCCAGTTCACAGCCCAACAGCTACTTCCGTTAGCTTTAGAAAGTGCCTGGGGTTACCTAGGACTAATGGTTTCTCAAAACTCTCAGCAAAAGGTTCATAGACAATTTACAGACTCTTTCAAATCTTTCTATATTTCCAATGCCTAGCTGGAAGATGAGTGACAATGAAGAAGTCAGTTCCCTAATACACCCAAAGTAGCAGCAGAGCAACTACAGGACCTCAAGGGAAAGAAATTCTAACTCAACTTCTGTTGCACAAGCATTTTGGAGTCTCTCATTTCCAAATGTACATGACTTTGTTTGTATACAGTTCAAAATCTATCTGTATAAAGCATTTCCCACAACTGTGACGATAGCACCAAACCAGGCAGAGTAATACATCAGAGAGACTATTTCAGTGAAACTTCTTAAATGTTTGTAAATTAAGCAAACTTCATGCTGCATCTCACATGTATTATCAATTCACTTCCCAAATGCCTTTTGGGTTAGTCATACAGAATTACTGTATCTCAGAGCTTCATGAAACAGGAAAACTGGTTTTGTGCTGAAAGCCCTCCACTGAAGCCAATTCAGCAAGTGTATTCCTTCCTTTCTGTGGCATCACTGCTCCTGTGTCTGCCTCTGATGACTTCTGTACAAAAGAAATGTGGCACAAATGTAAGAGTTATGTCTTGCCTAGAGCAGGTTCTTCACAAAGGTAAGAGAGGAGTTGCTGGGGATTACACAGAACAGGAAGGTGACCTAAGTATTGATAGAGACTTTTTCAAGCTGCATCAGGAGTGAGACTTGTTTACTTTTAGGAAGAAGGGGCAATCCAGAGTTTAACTTGAAAGCTGAGGGAAAAAAACTGCCCAGACATATGAACAGGCAATCAAGTGTGTGACCCAGTCTGAACTCATTGACTTGAGTACCTTGAGACACACCATGTGGCACAAGGGCCAGAATAGGTAAAGGACTATTTTAAACGAGCTGATTCTGTGACAAAGTATTTCTGTTAAAAATACTTCAGAAAAAAAATATACTTCACATTGACCAAAGAACAGCGTAAACACACCTTACAACATTGTATTGGTTCTTGCTAACCACCAGGAAACTTATAACTAGTCTGAAGAGAAGAGAATGTTAAAATAAATGTCATAACATGCAACATATATAATTTGGCACTTGGTTTCAGGTACCAATGGAATAAAATGCTTATAACTTTTAAGGTTTAAATATGACTGCTAGTGGCCAGTTTTGAAAAAAGGAGTAACAGGTAATTTCTGGAACAAAGTCATTCCCAAGCTATTTTTCAAAAAATTCCTCTTTAACAGAAGAATACTCCTCTGAAAAAGTAGCATAAGACACAGCTGGAAATTCCCAAAGATGGTATATAATCTTTGCGGTTAATCACTCTGTAACCACACAGTAAGTTGCAAAAGAATCTTAAGCATAAGGAAAAAGGGACAAGATACTTACATTTAGGAAAGATCTCTGTCAGTTTGTAAGTAACAACACTTGGTCTGTTAGCTAATACATTCATATATAAGATAAAGAGTTCAAAATATTCCTTTTTGTTCAGTTTTCAGAAAACTATAAAAGTAAGTAAGCCTTCCAACTATTTGTTAATAATTTTGGATGAATCACAGTAGCGCCCAGATACCATCATATCAGCAAGCATAGTCCTTCATCTAATACTTACACAGGAAAATGAGTCAGACTATCCACCCAGAAAAATCACTATTTCTTGTATGTTTACTTCAACCTTGTCTTGTACTTATATGGAATTCTTAAACTAAATATATTTTTGCCAAACTGGCTATAACATAATCCACCTATGACTGACCAACTACAGAAGAAAAATTAAGCAAACATCTTGCTGTTGTTCATCTTTTTTTTCTGTGGGTTTGAGCTTCTGAAGACAGAAAGTCACTTGGATTACGTATACAACATTGGTAATAGCATTTCTTAAACCTGTAAAATGCCATGAAGCTCACTATTTTCCAAAATAGCTTTGCAAACAGTGACAGTTACTGTGTAGACATTTTCAAACACAGCAGGTTATTGGCTTAGGCAGGGATGGAAACCCTAAAAAGAAGATAAATATTTTGAAATGCACTGTAAATCAAATTTGTGCAGTGCACTAAGAATGGATTATCTGCCTCTAAATAGCAAAAGATCTTTTAGTTTTAGGGGTTATTTCCATGCTTATTTACTGGAAATTATTTTAAATTGTGTCTTTGTGATATTTTTTTTCTCAAGATTTTTAGCAGTTGAATTATAACAAATACTCTACTATAATTAGTTATACATATTTTACTCATTACATTTACTGATGTCAAAGAATTCACTGTTTCTCAATATTTTAATAAAAAGTACATTTTTCAGATTAAAAAATTATTGGGAACTGCTATGTTGGCTTCATGCTGCTCTGCAAGTACATACATCAGATGTATCTATAGTCTCAACGGGTTAAATTTCTATCACATAATTAACTGAGCCCTTGACAAAGAATGAGTCTGTGAAGACGATTATTATATTGTGATGTACTATATTCTGATACTGTGGTACTGAGACAAAGGCAGTCACCTTTGCATCCTTCATTTCAGAAAGTAAGTATCTGGACAAGAAAAAAAGACAGCCCAAATGGGAATTCATACAAGTGACTGTCCAAGCAGCTTTGGCTAGGATCAATACAGAGGCAACATCAGGAAGCCAAAGGCACTAGTTTTACGTATGTGCACTCAAAGTTGTTTATGAATGATCAGGTTTCTAACTTTGTGCCAGATTCAGCTTCTCTGCCAGAGCAAGACAGTTGTGGGATGAAGACATTATCTTTGCACTCTCTGAGGAGTCCTTCAGCAGACCACAAGTTCAGGTTCACTGGGCACCTTCATGAAAGAAGTAATATGAGACAGAATGCTGCTAGACTGTTGTTGAGGGTTTTCTAATTAATATAGAGCTGGTATTGCATCCTTCTCTTTCCTAGCAGATAGTAGATGTTAGAGACAGAGAACGTGGGCAGAATATCCCTGGGCTCTGGCAGTTTCCAGCTGTAATACAATTCCTTGAAATGACCCAGAAGGAAGCAGCATTTCACTAAGTCAGGTCGTTATTTTTACAAAATGGGGACAAAAACTTACATTTGTTTTAAAATAGTTGCCTTCAGTGAGAAAGATAAGTATAACTTATACTTCCTAAAAAGTGTAGTGACCATTCCATTCTTAATCAAAATGGAATATTCATCCTGCTAGCACCTGTAATTTTGTAATGTCTGAAAGTATTTGTGTTTTCTACTGAAAGACTACTGCAATGACATGAATCCAGCTGTTGAGTTTCCTACCTTTCCTCTCATTCTTAAAGAATTTTTTAGCTTTCCTCAGTATGCAGAGGGGGAAAAATATGAAACAAGTAAACCACAAGGCTTAAAAAAAGGCTAATAAGAGAACAGTAACTCAGAAGTTTGGTTTTGGCTTGGTAGGGTTTTTTTTCCCCAAAGACTGTTTCATGATTTTTTTCAAACCTTGGCTCAAGACTTTTGAGCAGTTGGGCTGACTGTTCATCTGTGCATCCTTTTCCAAACTTCCATAGATTAAGTCCAGGTAAGTTAGGGCCACTAAATGCAATCGCCAAGAACAGCATGAACTTGGTAAAAATAAAGATAAACATATACTGTTGAATAACGCACATGGTATAGTAAGAAAAACACAAGAAAAAACAAGCTGACATTTTACACATAACCCCAGCACTCCATTGCACAACTCTGGACACCCTGTGCAAGGTGACTGCTTTTGTAATCAAGTTCCTCAAGCCACAGAGGAATGATCAAAATTTCAGTCCAAAGTTTACCAAAACATGTTATCACTCTCTTACCCTTTTATTTTTAAAGGAGATTCAAGGTTTATTGTTTTGAAGGCCTTAAGTCTCAGACTGTTAACAAGTAACATACCTCTTGGCAGCTTTTCACTATCCTGATGACCAGCTGAGAGTCAACACATGCTGTAAGCGTTTGTTCATCAGCTCAGCAGAATTACATGGGACTCAGCGAGCATCTGGCACCCGAGAGTGCTGCTGTCTTTGCGGCAGGCAGATTTATGGACATAATTTTTGCAACTGCTACTTTTCGTGATCGTTTGCAGTTCACTCATCTGCTAAATACAGCATAGCCAATTAAAACAGGCTATCCAAAAAGGTATAGAGTTCAGTTCACTGCTGCAAGTCACCAAGAGAGTCACAGCTTCTAACAGTACACATAGCATTTTAGGAGTTCACTGAAGGGACTAAACAGACCAAGGGTCTCTCTGTCTCCACAGTCCCTGCATGGGACCTCCACTTTCCAACCAGAGGATTGAGCTTCTGCAAGGGAAGTCACCTTGGCCTCCCTGAGCTCAAGATTTTTCTGTAAGTTTCTCATACACTCAGTCTACCCACAGGAGCCATCTCCTCTCTGTTGCAGGGGCACCTCTGGCTGGGACCTGCAGTCTCCACCAATGCATCAAACCCTTGCCCCAGGATCCCCTTGCTACCTGAGACCTCCTCAGCCCCTCATGTCCTCCCAGCTCCCCTACTCCATCTCATAGCCCTACTCTCCCTCCCCAGCCCCTGGCCTCTCTGCAGCATCCCCAGTCCATCAGCATCCCTCCCTCACGGAGCAGTCCCGCCCATGCACACGCCCCAGAGCCGCAACCCCGTGTAGTTCCCCCAGCCTCACTGGAGCTGCACCATTGGCCTTCCACCTCAGCGGGAGCCCTCTCGCCCACACAGCAGGGCTTCTCCCTTTGGAGCTGTGTGGCTTCTCACTGCGGTGTCCCCTTCACTTCTCTAGGTGAGGGGGCAGCTGCCATGAGATTATTCCTGGAGACTGGGTGGCAGCTGCTGCTCAGCCTGACCCGGACAGCTGGTGAGGGCCACGGGCGCTCCTTACTGAGGGTGCTCCCCAGAGCCCGGGCTTCCTAGTGTGAAGCCAACCCACACCCAGCTCTTGACCTCCCGTCAGGAATCAGCTGCCAGAGGAGGAGACCCATTGCAACTTGGAGCTCAGCAGCTCTCCACACCACACACAAATGACCAGGGCAAACCCCAGCCCCATGACAGGCTTGTGCACACCAGCACCCTGTCCTGGCTGCGGCTCTGAGCTACCACAGACCACAGCTGAGCTCCCAGAAAGGGCTGAAGGGCATCGGTGCCGTAGGCAGAAGGGTTAGGGTTATGGTTAGAGGAGGCTGTTGGCCAAACTGGAAAGAGCGTGTTTCTTGAGTGCTGCCTGTCTCCGCCATGTGTGCCAGGTGACGGGAAGGCCACATCCCAGGAAAGCCCATCTGGTGCAGTGCTCTCCAAGGCACCAAAGGCAGAGGCAGCTGCGATGTCTGAAGCCACATCCACTCGTTTTACCGAGCATCTGCCCACAACCTGGGGGTGCCGAGGAGCAGATTGTGAGTCTGTGGTGCCAAAAATGCATTTTGCTTGTACTGGGGTAAAAAGGGCCACATGGCAGAGTTCTCTTCTAGAGTAGAAAGGGAGTGAGGGGACACATCAAGAGCCATGAAACCAAGGCCCCAAACCCAGTCATCAGTAGTTTTTCTTTCATTATCATTGGTGAATATCACAACTGCAACCAGTGGCAAAAACAGTATAGCAACTTCACAAATCTGGGGGGGATACTTTACAGAGGGATGTTTGTCTTAACACTTGAGACCTTTCTTAGGCTGATTAGCATAAGAATTTTTTTTTTTTAAATCCTTGTTAATACAATTCAAGTCATCCTCCTTTAGCTTTATAAATGTTTAACCAAGGATTGCAGTGAGCAACGAAAGCTAAGCCAACCTCTTAATCCTCACTGAAAATCCTGAGATGGAATATTCTTCCCCTCTACTTTCCTTTTGTGATTGGTGCAAAATGCAACTTAAAACTATTTACCTTTTTTATTTAAATAGGCTGTTCTACACTCTTATTTCACAAGGATTCTGAGCAAGATGTACTTAATTGATGCATGTAATCATAGTCATCATACCTCCTCTCCTCCTTAGAAACTCAGTTACCAGCCCTATCCTTGACAAAATGCTTGTGAAGAATCTGAAGTCAAATGTTATCTGCTAACTGACAGGATAGTTTCAACAATGTAACCCTATCTTAGGTAAATTAACTTCTAAGGAACCTCTGAGCCAGGAAGGTAAAATCAGATGTCTGAGATTCCCTGTTGCTGCAGAAGGTCATGTTTTGATAGTGCATTTCAATAGCAAAGGCTAAATGTGAAAGAGAATCTGAGAGACCAAAAGGGAGGCTCAGTTGACGCTATTTATATTTGCTCCTAACCTGGTGTTTTTCATAATAGGAAAAAGCATGTTGAAGGAGTCTTTAATTATTGTGGTAGAAAAAATGTGAAAAAATATCTTTATCTGGTACCTTATTTGAAAAAAAAAAAAAAAAGTATCTCTAGCATGTTTCTTTAAATTCTTATTTAGATAATATATTTGTTTTTACACTTCAATAAATAATTCAGAAAACCAGCCTCAAATTAGCATTTTTTAACATACAACAGTGTTAAGTTACAGATGTGAAAACTCTTTAATAAAATTCACATTAAAATAACAGATGAAAGACAGCCATATTGTACACAGACTAGGACATCCACAGAAATGTGAAAGCAGTGAGAAATAAGAGAAGCAGTCACCATGAGGGCGATGATGATGGAGGGAAGAGAAGTCCTGTCCCAGTGCATGGATTCTGACAAATGAAAGAGAGTGTCCTGGAAATGGACTACAAACTTTTCAAATACAAGTTGTGTGTGAGCAAGGCCCTGAATCTGTCTCTGATCACACAGAATCACAGAATCACAGAATATTAGGGATTGGAAGGGACCTCAAAAGATCATCTAGTCCAATCCCCCTGCCAGAGCAGGAACACCTACATGAGATCACACAGGAAGGCGTCCAGGCAGGTCTTGAATGTCTCCAGAGAAGGAGACTCCACAACCTCCCTGGGCAGCCGGTTCCAGTGCTCTGTTACCCTCACTGTAAAGAAGTTCCCTCTCAAATTTAAGCGGAACCTCCTGTGTTCCAGCTTACACCCATTGCCCCTTGTCCTATCATTGGACACCACTGTGAAGAGCCTGGCCCCATCCTCCTGACACTCACCCTTCAAATATTTATAAACATCAGTAAGGTCCCCCCTCAGCTTCCTCTTCTCCAAGCTAAAGAGACCCAGCTCCCTCAGCCTTTCCTCATAAGGGAGATGCTCCACTCCCTTAATCATTTTGGTGGCTCTTTGCTGGACTCTCTCAAGCAGTTCCCTGCCCTTCTTGAACTGTGGGGCCCAGAACTGGACACAATATTCCAGATGTGGCCTCAGCAGGGCAGAGTAGAGGGGGTGGAGAACCTCTCTTGACCTACTGACCACACCCCTTCTAATGCACCCCAGGATGCCATTGGCCTTCCTGGCCACAAGGGCACAGTGCTGCTCATGGTCATCCTCCTGTCCACCAGGAGCCCCAGATCCCTTTCCCCTACACTGCTCTCTAGCAGATCACCTCCCAACCTATACTGGAACCTGGGGTTGTTCCTGCCCAGGTGCAACACCCTACACTTGCCCTTATTATATTTCATTAAGTTTTTCCCTGCCCAGCTCTCCAGCCTGTCCAGGTCTCTCTGGATGGCAGCACAGCCTTCTGGAGTGTCAGCCATTCCTCCCAGCTTTGTGTCATCAGCAAACTTGCTGACAGTGCATTCAATTCCCTCATCCAGGTCACTGATGAATATATTGAATAGTACTGGTCCTAGTACCGACCCTTGAGGGACTCCACTAGACACAGGTCTCCAACTAGACTCTGCCCCATTGACCACCACTCTCTGGCTTCTTCCCACCAGCCAGTTCACAGTCCATCTCACTATCTGACCATCCAACCCAGACCTCCTCAATTTGTCAATGAGGATGCTGTGGGAGACTGTGTCAAATGCTTTGCTGAAATCAAGATAGACCACATCCACTGCTTTGCCATCATCTAGCCACCTGGTTGTTTTTTCATAAAAGTCTAGTAGGTTGGTCAAGCACGACTTCCCCTTGGTGAAGCCGTGCTGACTGCCCCTAATGACCCTCTTATCCTTGATATGCCTAGAGATGGCACCAAGGATAAGTCGTTCCATCACCTTCCCAGGGATGGAGGTGAGGCTGATCAGTCTGTAGTTACCTGGGTCCTCCTTCTTGCCCCTTTTGAAGATTGCAGTGACATTTGCCTTCCTCCAGTCCTCAGGCACCTCTCCCGTTCCCCACGACTTAGCAAAGATGATGGAGAGTGGTCTAGCAATGACTTCAGCCAGCTCCCTCAACACCTGTGGGTGCATCCCATCTGGACCCATAGATTTATGGATGTCCAGATTGCTTAACTGATCTCTAACCCAGTCCTCATCAACCAAGGCAAACTCCTCCATTGTCCTGATTCCCTCTCGGGCCTCAGGGGTACGGGGCTCCTCACGACAGCTTCTGGCAGAGTAGACAGAGACAAAGAAGGCATTCAGTAACTCTGCCTTCTCTGTATCTTCTGTCACCAGGGCACCCACCTCATTCATCAGTGGGCCTACGTTGCCTCTAGTGTTAGTTTTATCTGCCGTGTATTTGAAGAAGCTCTTCCTGTTGTCCTTGACCCCTCTGGCAAGGTCTAATTCTAAGGAGGCCTTGGCTTTCCTAGTTGCCTCCCTACATCCTCTGACAACAGCCTTATATTCTTCCCAAGTGGCCAGTATTCAGAGAAATTAGAAGGCAGTGACTCTCTTAAGTGCACTGCACTTCTGTAAAATTATTTGCTCTATAAAGCATAGCTGACCTCAGAATGTGGCAATAATAACAAAATATACTCCCAAGTTTGTCTCTCGAAATTCCAGTTTCCTCAAGGGTCCGTGTCTTTCCATAAAGATATAACTGGAAGACATTCCCACACGTGCAGGACCGTTACCTTTACCTCAGCTCACTTGCACCCAGTGCTACTCAGTACCAATCTGCTTCCAAAGGGAGGGAGATCTTAAATCCTACATGGAAGACTGATCTTCATTGCAAAAGATAAATCATATTGCAAGATGGGTTTTCAAACAATAGGAATGATAATTTTGTTATGTTATAAACATTGCAAGAGTGCATACAGTTATAAAGACTTTGATGGCAATACAGGGTGGGGAGAAGAGTAAACAAATAAATTTATTTTTATTTGCTTAGCATTGAAGAAACACAATTTCCAAAAGCCATGTCTTATCCCTTATCAGCCAGGCCAAATCTGATCCCTCTGGGTGGTCACAGCAGCTGAAGCCTGGAGCTCTCTCTGGCTGAGCCTTAACTTCTAGCTTCCAAAACACTTCCTTTTCTATCTCAAGCTGTGATCTGATGAATTTGTTCCAAACAGGATTACTAAAGAAGTGAGATTATTTATCTAGTGATCTTGCTAGGTCTTCTCTGAAAAGGCCTTCCTGTTTATAGAAATGGCATCTTCCCACTCTTAATGCAGAAATATATACTTACATTTATTGACTGGCAGCCATATGACTTCTGAGCATAAACTATCCGTGCTGTAGCCTGTCCAGCTCAATGAAAATTTCAGTCCTGTGCAGAAACAGAAGAAAATAAATGACGTGTGGAGCTTAAGGGATATGCCAATTTAAGGGACACAGTATCCTTAAACGCACACTGTACTACATTCTGAGTGGCTCAGTTTCCTAAGCTGGACATGAACACCCCCTTTAGCTGGGCCAAACATACTTGGGAAACTACCAAGTGCTGTAGTGAACCTTGTTCTGTGGCTGACTGACCACTTATAAATCTTTTTGGGATTCCAACCCGATTACTGCATGCAAATGATCTTACACCATTCTGTCTAGGACAAAGACTGGAGGGACCACACAGAAGCAATGATCCATCCCTTCCACCTAATTGTTTGTGGTGAAGGGAAGACGGCCAGATAGGGTGTCACTTCTCGCAGAATGACGGCCTCAGCTTAGTAACGGCCTTCTCTTAAGACTCTTAGATTGATGACTGACTGACTCCAGATGAGGCTCACAGGACTCATCCAAAGTCTACTGCAGTAAGCCTCCACAGAAGAGCCCTGGATCTTGGCTCCTAATAATAAAAAATAATAAAAGTCAGCAAAACAACCAAGGCTGTTCAGCATTCTACAGAGGATATATAAAAGTCTTTCTTGTAGATCAGATAGCTTCAGAGAGAACAGGGATTTTACTGATGAAGGAACAGTTGTGTGGTATAGCGAGGAAAATCAGAAAAAGGAAAACCAAGTATCTCAGGTAAAAATGCTGTCCATTTCCTAAAGAAATAAACTGAAAAAGTATAACAGAGAATTGTAATAGCCAGGTTGGCTCCAGGAGGAAGTTCAGGCACAGGAAGAGTGCATTTTAAGAAGACTGAAGGGAATTTTGTGTGCCAGGAATTCTACAGTTAGCATGGGTGATGTTAGGTTTAAGGCAGCAGGAGTAGGAAAAGAGAGGGGAACACAACAGCATCTGTTTCAGTGTACACACTTTGTCATTATAATCCAAAACACAAACACCTCAGGGGGGAATAATAATACTAAAAACTGAACAATAGTGGGAAACCTATCAGGTAATAACTTGTAGTGTGAATGTATGGGAGGAAAGTCAACAGAGTTTTGCAATGACAAATAAAACTGTTATTAGACTGTGTTATTTACTAAGACTACTCCATCTTTAACTTCTGATCTGTAGGGTAATAAAACTTTGTGATAGAGCACAGGCAGAAATACTCCTACCTTTCAAACAGGTAATTGTTTTGTGAATCTTCATTTTTTTATAGAATAAAAAAGAATAACCAAAATTAGTAAACGCCTTTTCAAAATATCTAAGGTTCTCTGTACCTTTTTTAACATCTTACTCGTAATAGCAGAGTGACTGTTTTTATTAAACCAGAAACTACATTTTAACTGAGAAACAAGAAATGTTTCTTGATCAGGACTTGATCAGAGATTTCCATACAAGATATTTTTACTGTACCAGGTAAGAAAAGAAGCATCTCTCAGTAACAGTGATCTAAGGACCAAGTCTTCTGAAATTACTTTCTTCCTTATATTTAAAAACATAATGGCTTCAGATAAACTTCAGATAAAATCTTAAAAGCTCAATGCAAGAAGGACATTTTATTGTTATTGTTATTATTGACTGGTGGTTAATGAAATCATTCCAAGTACAGGATATTTTTGCTGCCGTTAATTTCATTCTTGATCTATATTATTGCTTAGGCTAAAATATTATCTAATAATGTACATGACCATGTTCTTGATTTTTCCTTTTCCTTATTTTTTTGCTTATATATGACAAACATTGCTGCTGCCAAGGACAGAATTCTAGCACAGCACACAGATGTTACTTGAAATAAAACATCTTAAATATATTTTGATGCATCTGATGAAGCAAACGTTAAGCATACAGAATTCTAGTAACTGTAAGTCAGGGAACAGACAACTGTACCATGGGTATCATTCTTAAAATCTGCAGTTTTATTTTACTAAATTATCTATGTTAAAAACAAATCTGTGCCTGGTGTGGAATTTCACTGCATCAAGTGTTACAATATTTTTGTTTTCATTACAAGCCGGAGAATGCATGTAGAACAAGTGTTAAGAAACATGACAATAAATTAGAATATAATTTACAAAAGCAAATAATAATAATAAAGTAACAGTGTACCACATTAATACTGAGTATAAAATAATAAGCAACTAATCACAATAATACAAAGGTAATTTCAGTCTGTATTATTAAGGATATCTATGTGACATTCACTCCATTACAAAGTTTCTAATGAAATGGACTATTTTGGGGTGTACACACCATGAAGGGTTAATCTCTATATGTTTTTCTTTCTGTTTCAATCTTCTTCAGCTAAAAGTACTGCTCAGTGGAAGTACTGGCACCAGATTGATTTCTGTATTCTACTATTTGATTCTAGGCCTGTCATATTTATAGCCTATACAAATAGTCCTTTTGTCACTATTTAGGAATATAACACTATTTAGCTTAGATCATATAGATGGCTACAGTGTAGCAGCAGCAATGAACAGTGCTGTGGAAACTGTAATTATTTTCCTTTGAATTAGGTTTCATTTTTCGGTCTAGTCTGAAGCATTGCTTAGTTTGTAAATCCACATACATCCTGTGTTTTGTTCCCTTTAACAATACAATTCAACCTTGCTCCAGGGAGTTCTTTAAATTCCAACCTCAGTGCTGTTATGTTGCAGAGTAAACATCAGACTCCCTAGTGTTCTAGCACCAGTAAGAGAGTAAAATGTGTCTTTGGAAACACTCCTTACAATTTTAATGTCCTAAGTGAGGTAAAAAAAAAAAAAAGATTTCTTTTGAATATATAGAAAATCCTTTCTTATTAGCTAAAATGACACATTAGCTGATAAACAAAATCATGCCCTGGAGAAAACCAGACCCTGATACAAAGAGGCCTCTTGCTTAGGGAATGCCATAGCAACCCCTTTCCCTTTCACTGTATTTTTGACCTAGCCAGGGCATGCTAGCACCAAGGTGTTTTGTCAAAAAGATATAGAAGGTCGATTCACTCTAACAGAGAAGGACTAGATACTGCCCTTAATCCCTATATGCAGCTCCCAAAGATGGGGTGTTTTTTTTATCTACTGGTGTCAGTTTTAACAGGAGTTGTTTACCTGGTGGTGAGAGCAGCAGATAAGCGTATGTGAAAACATGCAAGCCAACTGAAAATGAATTCCACTGGTCACAGGCATACAGAAGTGGAAATACTGGCAGGAGGTAGCAGAAGACAGGAATTTCATGGTCATGAATATGTGGGCTACAAAAATCCCCATGGATAGATTGTCAGTATGTTGGGTCATAGTACAAGTTTCATAGTACAAGTCCTTTTAACAATATCTATTGTTCCATGTTACTTCACATTAGTAAATAGTGTGCAACATATTTGGTTTGTTATTGGTAAAATACACTGGTACACTTTAATCTCATGATATTTTGAAATTATTTTTTACTGAAAAGAGCACTTTTTAAAAAAAAAGTGCTATCTGAGTTAGAATTTGTAACATGTTATCGATCACATAATTTTAATTGCACTACAACAAAGGAGGCATAGTTGGACACAAAAGCACATTCATCAAGTACTTGCTGCAAAATGCAAGTGTTCAAGTACAATATATTCATACAAACAAGTACCTACTTTCCTTATCTATCTCCTTGTTGAGTCTGTTAATGAAAAGTGAAAGGGAGGAGGAGCATGACAACTATCTTTTTTATAGTAGATTCTTGAATGTGAGTTGTCTAAGTAGTTCAGTTTCACATTTAAAAATGCAAAGTATTTGGTGAGTACTAAAAATATGGTAATATGAAATAAGTGGAGTATGGCAGCAGAATAGTGAAGGTATTTAGCTACTAATCCAGAGGCACGAGTTTGTTCCAGTCTCATGCTGAAAGCTGCCCCTAGCTTTAAATACGGTCCAGCTTTAAGTATGTAGCTGGTCATTTACGTGAAGGTGGTCAGACTTCATTCTAGCCACCGCTTTTCCAGTGTGCCTTTCTCCTGATAGCCCAACAGGCTCTTGGCTCAAGCACACTTTTGACTTCTCATTTGAACAGAATCTCAATACCTCCGTGAGTCATTTGTTCTTTGGTTGTAATCCTTGCCCACTCAGATGTGGTGATCTCCTGAACTGCACATTCACATATTCTTTCTTATAAACAAATGCCCTTCTGGTATGGTATCAAAGAAGGGAACATCTGGAATCCATTTTAACTTTCAGCTTTGCAAAGGACTGTTGCTATTACACAGTAAGCTTATCTTTTGCACTGGAATTCCTTCATTTTGGAGAATCAAAAGTAACATGTAAACCAGATCTAGATGCCCACAAAGTTTCTTCTTTGTGGCTGGTGTTGTAAACAGAAGTGAGCTGGAGTCAATGCATAAGGTCTAAGCAACCTGTATGGCAGTAGTGAAGGAGCTGGCAATATGCTCTTCACCACTGTCTGCCTCCTCCATTATATTGAAATATTCTCTCCTTCAGTGGAAATCTCAGCTTCACTTGTGCAATAGTAAGATGGCTATAAACCTGCAACACAGGTTTCATTTCATAGCACTCTTGTATTTCACGCACCACTGCAATAACTGTTGCACCTCAAAATTAAGTCCCTTATGGTTGTTCTATTTAGTATAGCTTTATATATGGCTCACAGCAGTGTTCAAGAAATATGAATTACTCCAAAGGGAATCAGGTGGAATGAAGGAAAAAAATTTTTTTTTCAAATTTCTGCTCCTTAAATAACATTTCCAAGACCATTTTATAATTTAAATTGTGATGCTGTGCCGTAAGGTAACATAGTTATCATTTTTTAGCTATGACTTAACAGTTTTTTGATTCTTCTTTACTTCCATAGTAGACCATGTCATAACAGCTACATCTGAAACAGTTTTAAATACAAATGGATTCAGTGTCATTGCTAAGTCCATAATAAAAACTATCTTAATGGTCCAAGGAGGTAAACAGACTATTGGATTTAGTCAAAAGAACACAAATGTTCCACAGTAAGCTATTCTGTATGTGCTGCGTGGATCCTTCCAATTTGGCATGCCCTCCTTATACTGTGTCCAGCACTTTGGATTAATAAATCCCACTTCACAGAAGTTAAAATAATATTGAAATCCTGTCAGCTGGGGCTGACCAGTGGTTACGTTTTCCACAGGGTAATGCATTTGCAAGGACGTCAATCTCATTCCGCTGTGTGGCTCTCTTCGATGGACACACTTCCACAATGATAATAACAAGGCACATTCTTGTGCTTTCTATGGGTCAGTGTCCTTGGCAGGTCTTGCAGCACATCTGTCTGAAGTATGCTCGACTGCAGAACTTGAACTTCAGCACCAGTGGGCAATATGCCACTTTGTTCACATCTTTGCACTCTAATAATTAAGAGCATTAAAGAGAAAACATGAGATATAAAAATTAAAGTATAAAGAAAATTTTACATTTAACCTGCTTTTTCTCTATCCATCCACACTGCCCTCTTTGTAACTACTCTTTCTAGTCCAGCCTAGTGCATACAACATATTTTAAAAAGCCATAAAAATGTTTGCAAGGCTTCTCTCCCAGACATTCTGAAGTATGCCCACATTATCTTGGAAGAATTATCATTTTTTGGGATAAATTATCACTTTAGACAGCTAAAAATGCGATTCATTTTTCTTACAATACTTTCACAGCTTCTTTCTCAGGAGTTATTTTATCCATCCATGAGAGGTTATCCAAAATCTAACACGATTTGCACCATTTGGTACCATGCCTCCGCATTTGTAAGAATCCTTGAAACAGAATGTGTACTGCAGCTAATAGGGATGGTGAAAATGACGGATGTTATGAATAAAGGCACCAAGAGTGTGAGTTCAGTGACTGGAACGAATGGTCAATTATACTTTAGCCTTGACTCCACACATCCACAATTTCTCTTATACAGGAGGAAAAGCCTTTTTTACGCTTGTAATAGACATGTAAGAGCTTTTTTCATAGTTGTGTTTTCACCATATGCTGGGCTTACTGCCTGAGCAGCCCTTGTCATACTGACAGGTAACTTTCCCAGGAAAGAAGAACAAGAGCTCAGCCATGCAGAGGAAGGATTGCTTCTTTTCCATCCCACATAGGCTGTATCTAAAGTGACTTGTGGACATACATTGCAGGGGCACTGCTGGAATATGCTGTGGTTCTCCTCTGGCTCAGTTTCCTTTTTCTAGAAAGGAGGTGGAAATAGGGAATGGAATAGTTTGGTCCGTGCGCAGTTCTTGTTCTAATATAGCTGGAGATACAGCTGTATCTGAGAGCTCAGGGGTACACTCAGGCTCTACAGCTCATATGTTGCTGCTGCACACTTCCTTTGCACTGGAGTGAATATTGTGATAGATGTCCAATAGGGCATTTTTAGTTAAAAGCATTTGCACAGTTCCTTCCAGACTGATGTTAAAATAGGACTTTGGCAAGGAGCTTTGCTTCATGTGTAGGAAGACCCAAGAGATGTATACAGAGAAAAAGTATACCTCACAAGTTTGAATTACAAAAATTAAGCGATGGGCAGAATGAAATTAGATTAATTTCTCAGAAAATTATTTGCCTCAAAAGAATACTGTAAATTTTTACTCTTGTAAGGCTGCATTTGATACTGGCTTCCTCCTACAATCTCTCTCAAATTACAATTCTAAAGGTAATGTAAATGAAAAGGAGATGAACTAGCAGTACATTGACCATTATTGTATTTTGTATTGATTTGATCTGTGGGAATGAAGACTGGAGGCCAGGATACTGTTGCTCAAGCCCTGACAGAACAATGGTCCTTTTTTCTGAGATATTTGTAAGCCAAATATGAAAGAGATGACACACCAAACAGCTAAGAAAAGAAAAAAGTAATAGTGAAATAAACACAATCAGCATGTATTCAGATACTCCTATTTGTCTTCCTTCTACATACAATCTAGCACATTATTGTTGCTCTGGAAAATGTAGTCATGGACAGAGTGTTCATGCTGCAAGAACACTGTAGTAGCAAGTTAGTACAGATGAGAATTTTTAGTATTTGAACCTAGGAAAGCATTAGTGAGGCTGAGCATCAGTGTCTGTACTGAATGGTACTTCTGATAATGGCAATACGCATGCTTTTAGCAAGATAAGTAAGTAATTAAATTACTTAACTTTCATTTTTTTTAACATAGATATAGTGCTTTCATTGTAAATTCATTACTCCACCTACTCAATGTTTTATGTACTACTTTTCTAGTTTTTTAATTCTCAATTTGGAAACAGAGTTGGATGCCAGGGGAAAATACATTGAGGGTAGCTGGTGGAAACAGACATACTTCTCTATCAGCAAATGCTCATGGTCACTGTGTTTCACAGAGTTTTAACAACTCTTCCCAAAAGAGGTCAGTCCTCTTCTAGAAATAGTTCAAGCCGTTGTGTTTGTGAAGATTGGGAATATAGGAGAGACAGATGGTGAATTATAAATGAAGTGAGGAATAAAAGGTTCACTTGATCTTGACAAGATGTAAAAAGTTCACTCAATCAAAAAAATAACCCTCATATATATTGTATTTAGTTAAATACAGGTAAAACCACTAACTGCATTTTTGCTAAAAGGAGCATTTAAAATTATCCTATTTCATGTTTAACTTATTCTTCCTCTTGACTAAAACTGGACCCTGTTCAGATAATGCCATTGGACAGTAGCGAGACAATATTCTGCAAGATGCCTACAATTTCTGTTTTAAAAATCAGTTGTGAAATAGATATGCTGGCTGAGGAAGTAGCCTATTCTTCACAGGACTGTGGTTGAATGGAAGAGGTTTAGCAGAGCCCTTTTTGCTGCTAGTTACTACTGTTAACAAGCTTCAGTTAGCTACATGTATTAAACTCTCCCTCACTGAACGTTGTGGCTAGATCAAACAATATTATGATATTAAATATCTCCTTACAGTAATAAAATCACAGAATGTCACTGTGCCTTTAGCTAAAGAGACTGCAAAGACATATCGCACAAAACACAAGGAAAACTGAAATTATATTAAATAGATACAATAGTTTTTCAGGTAAAATTTCAGATGGCCTTTAGTGGTCTAGATCCAGCAGACACATATATACTTAAGAGAATAAAATCATTCCGAATACATTTCATATCGAGTGGTACATGCTGCCTGTAGTTCACTTTCAGCAGCAAATGCAATGCTACCCTCATCAGTGGTAGCCCATCAAAAACCCATCTACAATACTCTAAATCACCAATGAAGAGTTTAATGAAAACAAAGAGCTAAAGCAAATTTTAAAAAAAGCAGGTATGTTCTGCTATGCACAGGCACCCCTAAGGGCAGAACCCTCCCTCTGAGAGACCTGACTCCTTCCCTGAAACCCAAATACTGATACACAGTTCACATCCCACTGCACCTGGAAAGAGATATAAGCCAGCATACAGGCACAGTATACCCCTCTCACAAATACATTCACAAGAAAATACCAGAACCCAAGTATTTGTTTCTTAGAAAGTATTATCTTTCCAAAAAGAGTTGTGCTCTTTAGGATTAGCCAGTTCTTGAAATTTTACAAGCTTTCTACCTCTAGTATACTGAAAAAGGTACGCCTCTGTTTAAAGGCTAACACTTTACTAACACAAGAGATGTCAACTCCTCTTGTATCTAAGATGATTTTTTTAAGGCAGAAAATGTGCAATACATGCACATTATTCTGTAAATCCTGTTTGTGCTTCTTATAGTCAGTATTTAATAGCAGCTCTGAAATGTGTATAAATTAGAATATGTATTTAAGAAATTCATGTGAAAGTATTGAAGAAATCCCTTGAAGACTAAAGTTTTGTCTAATTTTGGGATAGGGCACTTGTAGTATTTCATGGATTGCAGCAAGATCTGAAAGGATGTAGGTATTTTAAATTGTTAAATTAATTTTCAGACTACCTTTACTTTTGAGCCAATTGAACCATTTAATTACTTACAAATAATCAGTGGTTTCCAGTAAATACTTTCAGTGTGGGAAGCCATCAAAAATGGGATAAGTGGCAACGTGTTGGGAACTGTATCTATTGCAAAAGCTTGTGCTATATCTTTTCCCCCTCATTTCTTCCTAACTGCACTAATGGGGATGCAAGGCTGTTAGTATGGAGCTGGTTCATGCCTGGCCCACTCAGAGTGAAGGCCAAAGGGCTGAAGTCCACTTGGAATACTATGTAAGTGATATTCAACATTTTCTATTTGTGGATCCCAAAAATCTTCCAGTGAAGGAGTAGGTTCCTGAAAAGCACTACTACCAACAGGCTTACTTTTCATAGTTACCCTGCAGTTTCACTGTCCATGGCCACACAGTTGACACAGAGAGAAAAACTTTGATTGTATTAACCTATAGGAGATTAGCATGTTTTCTTGATAATTTTGAAGAATTACTAACATAAATAACGATATGACCTTGTCAACTTGAAATTAAGAGGAGACTGGAACTAAATCATGCCCACTTACAAATACTTTGTTACCTTCCTTACTTTGGAAACAGTCAACATCTGTATTTGGAAATGAAATATCATTTAGCCTTTGAGCTTTAAAGAGCAGAAAGTTTTCTAGATTGATAATAATCACGTAAAGATTACTTGAGAGCACTAAACATAAACACGAGAATTAAAATAACCAAGGAAAATTGTGTTATGAAGATGTTTTTCAAAAGATAACACAGGATGATAAGCCTCTATTTAAAATTAAAACTTCCAAGCGGTAAATTACAGTGCTCATACACTGATTCATCCATCTATTTCTGGGAAGATTTTAGTGTGCTTCCATTTCATCACAGACATCTCCATTTGACAGATTTTTATTACAACCTTGAATCTATAGCGTGAACCTTAATGGATACAGCAGGTATTGAATGAACATCAAATCAAGGTAGACTGTAGCATAAACTCGCCTCCTTAAAAATTTAAAATCAGAGTGTTTGTGCCATATAAATAAGATACTAAACTCCAATGTAGCTGGAGAATCTGTGTAAGAGATACTCCATTATATACTGCACAGAAATTAGTTATGTTAAAAGGAGTGGTGTTAGTGACATTGTAGTCAAGTACTCAAAATTTAGGGAACATCAAAATTTAGGGAACATCAAAATTTAGGGAGTAACTGTTTTAAAAGAACTCTTATTGCTATGCAATCTTTCTTGATTTTTGGACATGTATGTTTTTGTCATTTTTTATTCCTTTTCCTCTTCCATACAAAATGAAATGTACTCATCTGGTGAGCAACTATTCTAAATTTTTACAATCAGTGATGAGACTTTTATTTTTCACTGCCTGGCACTCCAATTCTACTTTGCAAACAACATTTCCCAGTATGTTTTCTTAGACATTTTATGAGCTCAGATCAGGAGCCCTTCATAAACATTAGGAATCTTATTTTGACATTATTATCTAATATATCCTCTAGTAAAAATATTTTATTATGAATCTGGTTAATAGTCTGATTAAATTAGACTGTATCATGTAAAAAAAATATTTTAATTATTTCAAACAGGCATTACAAATCCAAGAAATTAAAAGCTGATTAGAAGAAAATGCCAAGTAAGTCAAGGTATAAGAAGAGGCTTGTAGCAATGTGTAGCTTTAAATCTGTGGTTGCAGTCTTTCAATGAACATGTAATGAACTATTTTTGCCACTACATTCTGATGTTAACCACTGACGAAGCAGGTAGATGGTCAGTAGATGAGAAGTATACCATGCTCCCTCTGCTACTACAGACATTCCCATTGAACCCATAAAGAAACTGGAAAATTAATGATACAAAACAATAGTATTTTGTCCATGACTTAGGCTGTGTATTTTTTTTTAAGGGTGTTTTTTTAAACAAGGAACCTGTATTTAGGTTTTTACCGATTTCACCTTTGAATGACAATGATTAATTAGAAAATAACTGTAAAAAAATCATTCACAGTCTGAGAAATTATGTCATACAGACTTTTGAATAAATTAATGCGGTGATACTGACCATATCACTTTACTCTTTCCACAATAAATTATACTAAGATGGCAAACTTACCTTCTGTGTTGGAAATGGGAGTACTGTCACATTTACTTTCACACTGTTGCATTGATGAAGGTCTAAGTGTTTCTGGACACTCACTGGATGCTTGTCCAGTGTATGAGAGGCACTGTACTGTTCTCATCTGCTGCCCAAGACCACATTGTGCAGAACACTAAAAGTAAGAAAGATAAAAAAGTAAACTGACTTGTATCCAATTTTTAAATATAAAACAAGGTAACAGGAAAGCAATCAGGAACAGTATGCATGCTGTAAGACGTGTACTGGAGAGAAGCATCTGAAGAGATACAGTTAACACAGGAAATAATTTCCATAAAATAGTTTATAATTTTTCTTTTTTGACAGTACATGTGAGCACTTGTCTTTCGAAGAAAATAAAGCACAATGCAATGCTGGCTCCCTGAACAGTTCAGATTTGAGGTATAAGAATACAATTCACACTGTTTAATATAACACATCTGTATTTAAGCACATGTTTTCAAGAGAGAAATAATCACTCTAGAATAAAGAAGAAAAACCAAGGAGAACAGGAAGACAAATTTCTATAACTAAGGTGGTTTCAGTACAGTATCAATTCAAGATAAATGCACCTCCAAACAAACCCCATAAAAGAAAAGTCAATTAGACTGTAACACCACAAATGATTGTCCCCTGGCTGGTTAAGTTAAGGAATTTTATTTTCATCAGTGGCAAATTACTCAGCAAACACAGAAACAGAAACATCCTTTTGTTACTTTAAAAACAAGCCACTGATCATAACTGAGACACAAAAACTTGAAGAAAGAAGGAAACTCAGTACATCGTACTTAGAAACATTGCACAATAGCAGCACCATTCAGCCTGTCCTGTAACAATTTAGCTCCCTGTCTAGTAATGCAGCATATTTTCTGTAAAATTATATAGATCTCAAAGGTTTTTTGATGGCTACATACATACATAACTTACTAAAATAGCAACTGGCTTTGTATTTCTGTCATGTTTCTCAAGGAAGTCAAATGTGTTTTAAAAATACTAAACCTTGCAATATTGCTGTATCCCAAAATCCCCATCCAAAAAAGCTGTAATAAGGACTATTTAATTTTTTGAAAAATGCATACAGAAACTCATCCACCAGAAACTAGACTGCTGTCAGCAAATCCTTTATAGTTCAGCAGACAACTACCATTCAGAATCACATTTCAATCTGAGACAGAGGAGAAGCTTTTGTTTCAGTTATGGGAACTCTCTCTTACCCATTTCCAGCAATGTCTTATCCTTAGAATGTGCTCATGTTTAGGAGATTAACAGCAACAAATACTTATATGACTTATCTTACCTGTCCCCAGTCTCCAGTCACCCAGCGAGGAGGAGGACATCGGCCTAAACTACAGCGGATACGGACTGGTGGCTTGCTTTCCTCTTGGCATTGTGCTGCTGGAAAAGTTTTTAAAAGATCGCTGCTTTTGCATAGGACAATTCGGTGTTTGAATCCTGGGCCACACTTTGGTGTGCACTGGAAAAATATTGATATAAATAAACAATTAAAATCTCAGAAAAAAAGTCAATATAAGTGTCAGAGCTGTTATTATGGAAAACAGGAGAATATCTTTATGGTTTTAAGACTAAACTATAATCTCAATTTGCCCAAGAATATAATGATAAATGTAAAATGCTTAGAAACACAACCAAGCTGATTGATAATTCTTTTATTAAATTCAAGTTTTTGTAAACTTTAAAGTAGATTTCATTTGCCATTTATATTTAAGGTATGGTGTTACTATTTCCTTTTTTATCTAAGAGTCTCTGCTGCAAAGTAGAAAGGTCTGACACATGTGCTATTACAAAACAAACTTGAGTGTGCATTTCAGAATTTAAAAGTAGAACTCTCTGTTCTTAATATGACCCTAGTATAGTCTTTCTCCTCTTCACTTACACACTACTGAGCTACAATAAACACATTTTGCCTCAATAAACATATGGGAAGATTAATGATTTACCTGACTCCATGGAAACAAGACTATTCAGATAAAAATACTTCTACAATTTGTGCTTTTCTGTCCTCTCCTTTTTATATTTTAATTCTGTTTTCACACAGTTCTAATTTTTCTTCTTTTATCACTCCTTTGCTCACTATAACAGCAAGCAGACAATAAAACAGTAATTTGAAAAGAAAAAGGTCTGATGACCTCTGCTTTTCCTTACTTCACATTTGTTCCCCTGCCCCTTCTCCTTCCTTCCTACTGACTGTTAACTGTCATTTACAACAGCACAACCGTAGAATGGGGAAGGGACAAGTGCTAACCAAATTAAAACTGAAGACCTTCCCCAAATCAGTCCCTCCAACATCTCACCAGGAGATTTTGCAAGCACACTTTTAGAATTTCCTATTGGCACGTTAACTTTTATTCCATAGGCATATCTGCAGAATTTGGACCAGAAGCAGTTTCTGACAGCATAAACTTTACATACAGGTTATGCTATACCTGTCAAAAGTAGAACTGCCTTTCATATGAAAGCAGCTGTAGAGACAAAACATCATGTGGAAAATAATACTATGTGAAACTGAAGCAATATACAACAGATCACACACCAAAGGCCTTCCACACATCCAAAACAGGTCAGTATATAACTGGAGAAAAAAGAAAAACTCCTAAGATTCATTTTTAAAAAAATAAAATCACTTGAATGATCCAAACTTTACTGTTGTATGCCTAATTCTAAAACATCTCTGCCTAACTTAAAGAAATTTAAAAACAGTTCTACAGTACTATGTAAAGTAACGATATTCCCTATACATATGTACAGGGAAAGTATAGGGCATATATATAATGTATCTCAAAACAAGATCTTTAAGAAAAATCTCTCAGTAGGAGCCACCTAAATTAGTCACCACAGAATGGGCAGGTTTATCCTAAATCTTATCTTTGCTTAGATTTAGGGTCTTAAACTGGGCTGCAAAGAGATCGGTCCTCCATTTGGAGTTTATAATCCAGAACTGCAAAATGGCTATATAATCACTTTCCTTAAAATTTAACCTCTCCTATCCTAGTCTGTCCTTTCCTACCAAGGTACTGCCTCCTTATCTACAGTTCAGTGTTCTGATACAGAACAGCTAGGTTCAACTGTCCTTATACTGAAGGGACTTCAACCCCAAATCTTGTGCACCCTAACTACTTGCTAAGTAGAAAACTAGGGGAAGGAGGGAAGTAAGAGAAGAAAAATCTCTGTCTCTCTGTCTGAACTGCAAAAAAGAACATTAATGCTAAAAAGAGACCAAGAAAGCATAACGAGTATGTAAGGTCCTCAGCATCATGATCATGACTCCTCAGTTCTGGTCCAAATTCCACGGAACGTTGTATGTATTTCCTCCCACAAATATTTCATTTAAAATGCATGACTTTTAAGTGGGAACTAGAAGCAAGTGCCTCTTCCTAGCTGAGTGGTTAAAAATCACTTGCACTCAATCTCTTAATCTCAGTCACTGAGCTTTCTGTCAAAAACAAACAGAAAAGAGACAAGGTTAAAATGACCTTGTAAAAAATGTCAAAATCCAGTACATCTATGTTGTTTCATAATCTCTAGAATAAGTTAGCAAATAAGCAACAGTTTGAGGATTAAAATTTGAGTTTAGGTGCATCCATTTTCTAGTCCTGCTTGAAAACCAAGACAATTATATCTCTGGGAGCCCTGAACAGAAGAAAAAAAGCTATTTTTCTCATTAAAATGATACCATCAGTTAAGACAATTTGCCAAGCTACACCACGCAAAATTCATACCAGAAAGAAGGTGGCACTTTTTCACAATCCTGATTAAATACTATCACAAGCAGAAGCTTATCAGAGCTTGAATCTTTAGATTAGAAAGATTTTGTTCAAAACTGTAAAACACTTCTGCTGTGTAACAGGCTGGATACGAAGGCCTTAAAATGTTGTTCCAGCTTCTTTTAAGGGTGGCAACATTGATAGCTCTAAGGATGAGTGATTTGTTCATACAGGTAATGTAGTTCACTAAATCACAGTACGATTAGCAAGTACTGTCTCCAGGAGGTAGCTAAAGGGCAACAGGATATAGACAATATAGATCTATGGCTCTGTAACTTGTCATATGCATACTTTTACTTGTTAGTACTGAGATAATGCCTAGATATTCCTATCAGAAATAAAGTACCATGATAATGGATGCAAAGAGCTTACAAACTATGAATGCCACAGATGTGGTATGACAGAATTTTCAGCTGAATATCTCCTCCCACTCATCCACCCTTTCCTTCTCACTCCTTTCCTCTCTGCTCCACCCCCCGCCAAAAAAAATAATCAGAACTTCACATTATAGATTCATAGAATGGTATAGGTTGCAAGGGACCTTAAAGATCATCTAGTTCCAACCCCCCTGCCATGAGCAGGGTCACCTTCCACTAGACCAGGTTGCTCAAAGCCTCATCCAACCTGGCCTTCAACACTTCCAGGGAGGGGGCATCCACAACTTCTCTGGATAACCTGTTCCAGTATCTGACCACCCTCACAGTAAAGAATTTCTTCCTAATATCTAATAATATCTAAGAATTCTCTTTGATATAAAAGCTCACTAAAATGGCATTTAATTCATAATTCCTTACAAAACAAAACCAGTTGAACAGTACAACAAATTGACACATTTTTATTTTGTTCAAAGAAAAATAATGTAAATAATAATAATAATAATTAATAATAATAATAATAATAATAATAAATTGTCAACAGAAGTCATTTCTTCAGCTAAGAAGAACAGATGGAGATTATACAAGTGTGAAATTCAGACAGCAAGGAGATGAATAACAACAGATTTTATGGCAGATCACAGTACCGTAATGAAACACATAGATATTACTACTTTTAAGTACTACTGTAATGCTTACACTACCATTAACTAATAGAGGATAGAGTTTCCATTCCTAGAGATATTAAAAGTCTTTCTGGTCATGGTCCTGGGTAACTGGCTCTAGCTGACCCTGCTTGAGCAGTGGAGTTGGACAAGATGACCTCCAGAGGTCCCTCCCAACCTCAACCACATTGTGATTTAGTGAACTCTATTACCTGTATTAACAAATTATGGTAAGAGCTGTTCTGTACCACTTCTTTGGATGCTCACAGTGATGCTAGTAGGCTTCCTTCTTTATGCTTTGAATTTCCAGAGACTGTAACAACTTTTGGAGCTAAAAGTACCTGTGCATAGAAGAGATCTGTGCAATTACAGGCACATCAACCTTCTTAGTACCCAGTAATTTATCATTTACTTTGAATGAAAGACTGTTTAAAAGCAAGCAAGTACACAGAAAATGGGACACAATTAATGATGGGTATATCATTAGTAGATCATTTCAGTTTATTCTAAAATTTTTTTAGACAAAGGAAGTAGAACAGTTCTAACCTACTTGGGCTTCATTAAAGTATTTGAAAGGGGAATGACAACTGGGTAAACTTGAGGATTTGAGAGATGCCACCTGCAAAGACCTTCTAGGATCAGTCATAGAACTGATCCAATTCCTATTTCTTTCCAGTCTACTTAATGATGTTCATACAGAAGTAGTTTCAGTTGTTCAACATTTCTGATATCACTGAAACTAGCAGATAGAACAGGTAACTAACCAATCTTGATGCCACAGAGGTATGCTCTACAGAAAGAACTGGAAGCAATGAAGACATTAACAACTGAAATGAAGCAAATTTTGGCAGTATGATATGCAACAGCATACATTTCTCAAAAAAATTAACAAGAAACAAAAAAAGGAGGATAAAGGAGGATATATTAACAGAGTGTAAGATGACTCTACATAATCGATACGCGATACCTCTGGAACAGAAGCAGTTTATTTAGGGCATCCTGATACACTGTGGGTTATGGGTATTTTCAGAAGGGGCAGGAAACAAAAGAATGAAGCGCACCCTATACTCCTCTGGGAAAATATATATATTTAACTCTAGTCATCCATTCCCAAAAATATGACTTCAAACTGAAACATGAAAGCAGACTGTGATCAAGATTAATTCATTTTGGATTAATAATAGCTGGAAAGGAAGAAGGACTGTTTCAGATAACAAAAGCAAGCAGGTATATAAACAGGCATGGAACTAGAACATTAGAACACTTCCTGCAACTCAAACATTGAAGTTCAGGAATAGTTTTCCATGAAGTAGTGGGAAAAACTCCCAAATTAATACATTTTAAAACATCAATTTGTGAAAGACATTTTGTGATACAGCTGCATTTGACAGCAAGGGCAGAGACATGAAAACTTGGGCACTTTGAGATAAAAAATGGGGTGAGATGGGAGTTCAGGATAGCAAGGATCTGAAAAGTATACAGACATTTTTGCACTCCAATTTGCAAGTGGTGCAGTCCCACTTAAATGTATCTGTCTCTCCTTTCAGCTGCATTGGTTCACAGTTTTCAAATTTAATACCTGAAGTAGTGTAAGGTATAGTATAAGCTTGGCTTATACTATAACTTTTATCACCATACTTAAATTTTATGTTCTTTCTTTAATAAAGAGTATACCAACTTTCAGGTCTGCCTCTTGAGGAATGTTGTTAAGTATGGTGATGCTTTGCATGGTTACTTCCAGGAGAAAAGAAAAAAGGCATATTATCCTGGCTTTTGATATTGTAAATCCATCATCTCTATTATCTAGCTATTTGCCTGTTCAGAAAACAACAGAAATGGAAATTGCTTTTTTCTTTAAGACAATTCTACCAAATGGCTATTCTAGGTGGAGGTTTTTTGATTCATTGGGATTTTTTGCTACTTTATAATTCTATTTTCTATTTTACTACTTTTCTACTCTGATTAATAAAAATGGGTCATAATCTTTTGAAAGAACAACAGAACTGACAACACAGAAGGAAAGAAAAAAGAAAACACTGCTTCAATACTAAATCTATGAGGTTTTGAATGTCTTATTAATCCTTTACTTAGCAAGCAGCGATAGAAAATGTACTAATATTCAGTGGTCAGAGCTCTTGTCTCTACTATTACCAATGAACTAACACAGCAAAATTTCCTTACTTCTGACCAGTCCAAAGCAACCCACTGTGGAGGACAGGACTGATTATTACAGGGCTCTTTTTCAATAGGCCGGTGTGTTAAACAGTTGGTGTTGTCCAGTGTCTCCTCCTCAGAAGGTCTAATCTTTCTGATACAGAGAACTGTTCGTGAACGCATTCCTCCATCACAGGTCTTACTGCATTCTGACCAGTCTCCTATAAACCATCTGGACAGAAAAAGTTAGGAGACCCCGTTAATGCATTTCAGACACAGAGCAGATGATTGCAAATACCCAGAATCCAAATAGGTTAAATTTCTAAACCTAAATCATTGTTAACAATACATGTATTCACAGTGAAATAAAGTAAAAACTTACGAGTCTTTTTACTGATAATTTTAAATTATGCCTCATGCAATCATATCTTCCAATAATAATACTAGTTTGTATTTTTCTAGAGCAGTAATTTCCAGCCTAGGCTATAGTAGTTAGAAAAGAGCATTGAGCCTGACAGAACTGCAGCTATTTATGTATTTAAGTGTACTAGACTTGCCTGAAATTACTTATCTGAAAGTGGTTTGCAACTGGAAATGTTTGGGAACCACTGCTGTAGTTTACAGTACAAGTTAAAAGCCAAGATGGTTGCCTCCCTGGTGTTACTACAATAAAATTATTTGATCTCAAAATTGGGCTTTCTGAGAGTTAATTCTCATCTCATTATGAAACATTTCTAAACTTTTTGCATTTCAGTATTGCTTTTTATAAAAAATATTCTTATTTATTAGAGTAAGTAAAGCAAACACTAGTAAAACAGATTAACTACATAAAAAATTATCTCAAGAAATTAAAAAAAAAATTAAAGCACTGCATGATAGCTGCTAGAAGGAACTTCTGAGTGTTTGCATGCAGAGGAGTTGTAAAAGTCAGGAGCTGCATAGTATATTTAGATTACTTTGTGTTGCCACAGAGATTAAAGCAGCTGTTAATCTGGCTGTAATGTTTTTTGATTTGTTTTTTTTTTCCTATCAATGAATGGTTAATGCAGCACAATTCACTGGAAATACCCATTCACATTGTAAAGCACATTTGGTCTTCACTATTTCATACATTGATTAGATACATTCGCCTGAATCACCCTTGCAAAGGATGAAGTCTAGTATGCTATCACATGTTGACACCATGCCAAAAATGCCAGGCATGTCAGTCACTGTGGATGCTCCTGCAGCTATGCTTGGATCTGCCTTGTAACATCTGTCATTTTCTCTGTCAAAAAAAATGTGCTGCTATCTGTCTTGTGCTACAGAACGTGTAGTATGTTCTAATATGAAACTAGATCAAGGCAGAGATGCAAACAAATATGCCATATTTTGTCAATAATTTTCCAGCAAAAGACAATTAATTTGTTATTCTTTGCCACCAAACGTAGGCTTTTACCACAGCAGGGAGAATCAGAAGCTCTTCAGAGCTTTGGAGAGGCTGAAGCATTAACTTTTGGTTGGCACTATGATTCGCTCAAGTGCATTCTCAGGTACCTCTTATGTTTATCCGGTATGACAACACAGTACAATTCATTACTATTAGAACTATGAGAGTTACCGGTAATCATTTCTTGAAATCTGGAACCTTAGGAGTTATTTATTACTATAACAAACAAAATATTGTGAACAGTCTTTGCTGCTTCTCAGGCACATCAAGTATAATGTAGCTGGCATTCAGTTAGAAAGAGTAACATTTCCATAACTTTCGGTATATACCACAGGGAAAGTGGAATTGTGTTAATTAAAAAAGGAAATATTTGGCTACTCTATGTAAAGAGTAAGTCTTACTAGATGATAAATTTTCCAGCCAAAAGGGACAAACTTATTTGGGTAACTATCTGTTGTTTAAACAGCCTTCTCCTAGTCTGCTTACAGGATCAGGAAGAACCTTCCTTAGGAGTTTGACACTTTGTATGCACCCTGTGGGGAACATCAGAATGGAGGCAGATGTAGGCTGAACTGCTCTGACATATGCAGATTGATGCTGATTAACACACACTATTCATTTTCTGAATCCTGATGACTTGAGTTTCACCATGTCCATCAATGTCCCTGCTGTACTAGATGGAGAATCGAGAAGTGTCCTGCTTTGTGTCTGGGTTTGGTTTTTTTTTTCTTTTTTTTTTTAAATAATGTCAGTGCAATAAATAAAAATTAACTAGTTAACTATGTTAACACTACTTTTTAAGGTGCTAATTTTAGTTAAGCCACACAAAGGAAGGGATTGAATGTGTTTTTTAAAAAGGAACTAACCAAACATGATGACTTCCCAAGTTTTGCTCTCAGTACATGGTATGAGAGTTTAGTTAGTGCCCTTACAGCCATGCTAAACAGTGCTATCCAATTAGAACCCACAGGTATATCCTTGCAGGGTAAACATATAGGTACACATAGACTGTGGGGACAATGACTTAGATCTACTTTAGATCTGTTTGCAAGACAGCACATTCACACTGAAACGCACTCAAGGTGAGAGCAGTGTAATCGCTTCACTTCTGTTTATGTCAAATGAGTATGGTATATGACATAGGGGGATTAAGTGCAGAATACATTGCTCTGACACACTGCAACCAGTCACCACAACAGGGAAGCAGCTGTTATTTTAGAACTAAACTGGCTTCATTAAGACCTGCTGGGATTTTAATGCATTATAGCCTTGTCTCATTCCTCCCAGTGTTCTTCATGCTACAAGTTTAGAGTTTCTAAGAGACATTTAAAAGAGAGCACAGTATTTATTGTGCAATTTCAATATTTAATCAGCATTAATTATTTCATGCCAAATTAGAATATAGCTACTGATTATCACCAAACTTACACCATCCAGAGCTTGTGAATCAATAAACTGTTTTATCTCTTTCAGTTTTTCCACAAGTTTTATTTGCCTCAAAATATAAGAAGGAGGTATTGTGCATATGCTGAAATTTTCTAGTGCAAAATATCCCAACTGTTTCTAAACAGCTTTTGTAGTAAGATTAAGTAATCCTATAGGTCCTTGCCAAATTTCTTTTTGAACAAACGAGCTGCTGTGTTTTTAATTATCTTTTCAACATATAGCATATAGCTATCTTTAAAAATAAAACTAAATAGACATAACCAAGGAGGCACCTAAACCTAAAGGAACATTAAAATTACTGTACAACACCAAGTATTCTGGAAAGTTGTTTGACAAAACTATTATCAGTAAAAGGTTTGGTCCACTAAGCAGTTTCTGTGTTTGCTGTATCTCATATGGACACTTCAATCCATTTTTAATGTAATACACTTTAAAACATGACAAACACTTAGCATGCAGTATAAATATCTATGGCAAAGTTAGTCTCGCCTCAAGATTCTTGTGGCATTGTTGCCTTAAGAATGGTCCCCAGGTCTACTCTGAGCACTATTCACCACATCAGACACACTCTAAGAAACTGCTTTGCTAGTATCTCTTTCCTGACAATGTCTGACCTGTTCTGTGTAGTTTAAACACCACTGATCATCAGACAAACCAGGTCAAAGTACGTATTTTCCACAACTGATTTCAGAGGAAGAAGAAACTGTTAGCAAAACCCAAAACCAAATATCCTGTCTGATAAGATAGGACCCTAATACTAGATCATAATTCAATATAATTTTGGTCAACAGGATTTATTATGGATTACAAAGACTCTTCTATCTATGCAAAACATATGTCCATCTTAGTGATTAATGACTTACTCAGCTGGGCAAGGCTCAGTGTTGCAGGCTCTTTGGTTTTCTGGAGGCTTACTGTCAGGGTCACAGTAATTGTTTTGTACAATGGAGTTGTCATCCAGCCTTTTACACACCACCTCTTGTTTCTGCACACCTAGGGATGAAATGAAACACCATCAATTAATCCTTGTTGTTCTTCTATGTGTATTTTACCTATTCATTATTAATCCTACTGCCCCACTTTAATTGGCTGAATGCTGCAGGGGTGTAAATTCCAATTAACTGAATGCCCCCTGACCACAATATATCTTTCATTTTCCTTCAATGTTAGGCCAGTCCACTGAGAGAGGATTTTAAATTGCTGATGTTTTCTAAGACAAAGGGAATATATTTATATATTTACTAACAGATTGTTTTTATTTGTATATTGCACAAAATCCATTTTCTGTCTGTCCTCCTCTTCTAGTAAATGACACTTAAATTTCCAAAGAAAACATCACCAAATAGAATGCAGTCACACTTCAGTGCATAATTATTGTTTATGTGCTCTGGTTTAAAATAAACCAGCAACACTGCGAAATACTGTTGCATTTTTATACATGTCATCCTATAAACATTTTCTTCAGTAAAATAATAGCAGTATTATTCGTTCTGAAAGATGCAGTTTGTCTCTGTGAATGCGTATTTCGTCTGGCACTCCCAACTCCTCTTTTACTGTTAACCATCAACAGGGCAGTTTAGAATTTATTATTATTCTCCAAACATAATGATGTATCACTGACAAGGCAATATTATAAGGTAGTGTATTAAGCTGATTTTCTGACTTTTAAAAAACAGGATCTAAAGAAAGGCATGAAAGAATTATTGATATGACAACAGTGCAGCTCAGAGTACTGTGGAAAGGAGTAGTACACACGGCCTCCTCCCTTCTATTTAGAATAAGCTGTATGATGTTTGCTAGCGTAAAAACACTGTATCTGAAATTCACACCCAACTCTTACTGAACATGAGTAGTCATAATACTGAAATAATAGGATTATTTGTATGATAAAAGTTGCACAAAGCCCTGAACCTTTCTTAAAAACACAAGCAATTATTTAACTTTTTCAAAAATGTGAAACGCATACAATTAAATAGGGTTTAAAACATTCTGGCTTCAAATGTCTGCCAACTTTACTTCATTTTAAGACAAGCTTTTTATAGGAGGTAGACATATAGTAATAAAACTAATTATACAAATACGGTTTTCAGACACTAAACATCCCATGAAAAACATGAGATTCCTTTCACCAAATATCTGTAGTCCTTTTGCTCATTTTAAACAAGCCAAACAACTTACCTTGCAATTGCTTGTTTTGTTATTCATTATGGACAAGAATCAAATCTCCTGCTTTGGTTCTTAAAATACGACCTATACAGAATTCACATATTTAATTCCAACCATGAGCCAAGACCAGCCTTGAGATGCCTGAAGTCTGTCCCACAAAGCAACCTGAACAGAAATCTCATAGTCTACACAGAGGCATGTGAAATGTCTTCATGATGCTATGTGCAAAGGACATGGGGAAAATGGTAATCTCCTTTTTCACAAGTCTTGAGGATGGCATGCACACCACCATGAGGCTGTAGATGCAGGAGAAGGTATGATCCCTTCTCACCCTGAGGGAATTCCTAATTCCCACAAGCACACCATAACTTCTACAACTAAGTGGTTAAATTACCTAAGGTGGCAAGACTGTGGTCTCTAGTCTGCGGATTATTTCTGGTTTTTATTCAATTACAGTCTGATGTGAAATGCCTAACCCATCTTGAGAACAAGGATGAAAATCCATACCTGCCTGTGCTAGATTAATGTCTTATTTTCTGGTTACAGATTAAAGCCGTTTCTTGTCTTACTGCCATGGGCCCCACGAATCTTGCACCCCTGGCTGCAACTGTGGTCCAGAATGCTTATTAAAAGAATCTTCCTTTTCCCTACCCTCTTAGGTTCCTCAACTTTCTATGACACATAGTTAAGAGTACTCTTCGGGAGAGGTACTCTCAGCTGGAATCTCTTCACTCTGCAATACTGAATAGTTATTTAACAGATAACTGTCATGGCATCCTGCAAAATACAGCTATTATCCCTCATGTAAAAATAGAGCCTTGTTAATTCAAATGCTCTCAGAAAAAACCCAACAGTCTGGATCCTAAGCACATAAAAACGTCCCATGTGTCCTCAACTCTAACGTTCATGTTTCCGATAAGTAGGAGAGGAGGTAGATTCATCACTCAACATATTGTTTCTTACAGGATGCCTGTTTAGCGGGTGAGAACTTTGTATAAACCCTCAAAATCACCTGTCTCCTCTCCTCACCTCAAAATCATTAACCATTTGAGACCAGAGATGCCTAATGCTGGAGTCTTCACTCTACTGCAGTACCTAAATCCAGAGTCTGGAGCTTTGCTGCTTGGATATCTCCTTTTGGATTACAGCTACACACAACCTTCACAAAGCAGGTACTTTAAATCAGGTTGTAAATAATTTCACATCTTGACATCTCTGGTTATCCATAAACATCCCAATCATTTTAAAGTAATCTCTATTTATGAAAAAGACACTGATTAATACGAGACATCTGTCTTACAGGTGAGCCAATCAGCTTCCTCCACCTGCTCTTCTCTCTACATGTACCTGGATGCCACATTACACAACTGTAGGTACCGATAAACAGCACAGAAGGCTGCCACAGTTTTTCAAATGTATCTGCATGAACAAGCTAAAAAGAAAGTAAACGTTTTTAACAGTGTTCAGCTGCATTTTTTTTTTTTCTTGCTAATTTTCAATTTATGTGCTTACATGCTGGAAAAAATCATTTTGCTAGATTGTCAAGTCCAATTGAAATTGAGAAACAAGTCAAATCATTAACATGGGGGACTCTCAAAGGCCTGAAGTTCATGCCTCCACAGCTGTTGGTTGATTGTGTTATCTCTTTCAGATATTAATCCATCAGGTATGAAAAGATTTGAGAGCTTCACCTGAAGATGTTCCATTCATAGCACTCTCAGCATCTAATATTTCAATAGTGATATAAAAAGTATAAGTAACTTTAAGTTACTTAAGTAACTTTATTGTATTAACCAAGTCAACTCTTGCAGTCTCTGTGTTGTTAGATACCCCATTCCTTTGGTCAGTCTCCCAACCCTCTGTGCTGTGCTCACACCTGAGTTTATTACAGCTACAAACCAAACTGTGCCCAGTACTCCAGAGGGATTTTACTAGTGCCTTATCCAGTGTCATTAATACTTTTTAATAACTACATCCTAAAATCAAATTTGCCTATATGATGACTACAACACATCCCTGTCTTCCCCATATGTCTTCTACCACTCCACTCTCAGCAAATTTCATCAGAGCTTTCTACATGCTGCCATCAGAACAAGAGAAACTGAAGTCTCATGAGTCATGTGAAAGGTCTTTAAGAAGCCCCTAGGCTCACTGCTTTTTGGTCCAGTAATTTAAGCATGCTCTGTCCACTTGTTGTTGTTGTTGTTGTTGTAGGTGAAAACAAAAGCCTTAAGGAAGTCTAGATCAATTAAACTACTACATTTCCTTGGTCTAGAAAACTGGTTATATATTAAAATAAAACCGGCTAGTCAAGCATGATCTATCATGCTCCCTTCAGCACTTATTTCTAGGTCTTTATACGTTCAGATCAGTTAGTAGTTCAACATTTCCATATATTTTGTATATATATATATATACACACACACACACACACACAGAGTGAGAGATTATTTTCTTCAATTCTCTAGGCTTTTAGTACCATTTTAGTAGAGAAAAGATGTATCAATTGCAGCATGAAAGAGAGAGAAAAATGTTTACCATATTAGGCTCTCCTTTACAATCTCTTCCCGTGGCTCTTCACAAATAAGTGGAAGAGCTAAACATTTGAGAAGCTGTGACAAAATGATTCACTTCAAATTCTATAATGTATTCAAACACTGCCAATAGATGAGAATAATTAAAATCAGATCTGACAACCTGAGTAGGAATATTTCTTTTGCAATTTTCTACTCAAACTTCACCATGACGAGAAATAGTACTTAAAAGGTCTAGCCAAACAGCAATGCTAGTAACATGGTGTTGCTAACTGGCATAGAATTTATGATCAGCTCCAACTGATGAATAATTGTTTATCCTTTCTATCACAAGCTGTCTTAATTCTCTCGGTAGCTGATAAAATAGGCTGAATGTTGCCTTCATCATGGTAATTCCCTTAAAATATCAATTTACACACTCTAGAATTATGCATTTTAATGATGTGTGTCATTCTCAAAAATATATTTATGGGATGGCACAAATATTAACATAATGTTTTCAGCGAATTTGCTACTGACATCAGACACATTTCCTTCTAGGGTTTGGCTAAAAATTGGCATCCACAGTAAATTCATTTCTGAGGAGCTATGTATTAAGAAAGTATTCTGAAGTGCTATGAACATAAAGTAACATTGTGCTTAGTTTTCAAAAACAATTGTCAAATGTGTTATTTATTGAATGTTGGTCAGGTAGCATATCACCCGTAAGACAGTATTCACCACTATTCACTCACACAGTGAAGAATTGTTAATCCATGCCAGGAGATACATTAACCCAGTTTTAAAATGTTCTGCAGCATCTTGCCACACAGTATGTAAACTTTACACCATTGCTGTCTAATTACAGTGTTATTTAAAATAAAATCTCAGAAACAAAGTTCAGATTCTAACTTTAAGACAAGAAATGAAAAAGCTAGAAGTGCAGTTTTTACCCAGACAACAGCTACAACTTGGTTAAGCCCTGTGGGCCTTGAAAAAATCTTTTTAAATTATCAACTCTTCCCTGAGTATATGGTCACACTTAAAATAATTGAAAAAAAACAGCTAAAGAAGTTCATATAAACTCTTGGGGGAATCATTACAAGAAGTTAGACAGAAACACTCTACTTTCAAATCCACAGATTTATAGTTTATAATAAAAGACATAAAATGTCCTCATGAATGCTCAATGCAGTTCTAATAGAAAACAAAACTCCAGTGGTTTAGTGACCATAATCTCCAGAGAACTGAGAAGTTTTGCAGATTTCAATTCACAAATAGTCTGTATGACTTTCAGCAGCCAAATTTTAAACTACATGGAGCACATTTTATTCTTAAATTAAAATTGCAGGCATGTAAATGCTGTATCTATTTTTAAAAGCATTCTCAAAAATGATTTTGTGGTTTGTGATTGCAACAGTTCATTATAAAGATGCCAGTACCAATAGATCATGAATCCTGCATCACTGAAACTCATGCATGCTGGTTAACCCAGACATACTTTCTAAGCTCACTCATCAGGTCACAAGATGCTCACCACAGAGCCAAACTTACATTTTCCTTGGTGAGGACAAGTCTGTTTTATTTGTCTAAAGACATTTTCACAATTCATCCGAGGGCACGAAAGAAAACCATAGTAGGCACCACACTATAAGAGTGATGAGCAGCAAAGAAAACCTGATGGCAATCAGCTTAGTCATAACACTATACTGACTGACTATTTAATAAAAAAACATTACTATCTAAGATATTTAGCTCACCTGGAAATGAACTCTGACAGAATGAATTACATCAAAACCAATGCTTAGGATACCTGGTAAATTCCAGATAATTAATACTGTCATTTGTTGCCATTTACTGCTAGAATTTATTAAGCATGGAAGAAATTTCAAAAATTCTGAATTCCAGTGAACTGTTCATCCATCCATTCCCCCTGAATTCCCTGTGTTCCCTCCTCTCCCACTCTTCTCTGCATAGTTAAACTTGCACTGTACATTCTGGTATTCTTTGGCACTATTTTCCTGTAGTCTTATTCAAGTCTGCCACCAGCTATATACACCAGATAGTTAGAAACCTTCCTTCTGAAAACTCTTGGCTCGAAGCAGAACAGTTATCAGTGAACATTCAGGAAAAAGGAGAATTAATATAGAGAATATATGTAGCTCAGATTTACATAACATTCCCAGAGAGGAAGAACTAGGTCAGATACTATAAATTTGCATTTTAAATAAGTTTTTTCAATATAAGAAATACTGGTTCTAAGTAAACAAAAAGAAAAGTTTCAATTTTGCATTTCTAAGAAGAGAAACTGAGAGATATTAAAAATAAATGAAATTAAATTCTCAACCTACATATGAGTACATGAATCCAGGAAAATAAAAGAGTTGTCTGTTACCAGGCAAGTCTTTTTAACTACATGGTAAATCTGAAGAACTTAAGAAAATACCAAAATAAACCTCAGACTTTGGAGACTTGATATCTGCTTGGTTCACTATACAGAACATGATGCTTACTGGCACAGAAACTATGGAATATTTTGTTATTTTCTCCTTTAACATGAATGACATTACTAAATGCACAGTTTACAATATCTCAGGAAAGAAAGGCTAACTTCCTTCTGCTTTTTACAAGCAATATGAACATGTAACTGTTTGTTTCACGAACTTTAATCTATGTCCTAGACCACTCTATGAAGACTGCATGAGGACAGGAGGTATAATGTCTGTTGTGGAAAGACTGATTTCAGGTGCCTGAATTTTCAAAACACTTTGCTTTACACACCCTTCATGCAATGATGAAATTCATTGCATGCTTCAGAGGTCAGATATTCCAGAGAGTTACCCATAGAGTGATTAACTGATAATTAGCAAGTAAGACTGTAATGTATGCTTCGAGTTGCTCAGTATCACATGAGAACCACACAAGAGAGGCAGGAATGGAATCCAGAGCTCTAGCACCACACTGAGCTCCCATAAGCAGGAAACCCTCCTCTTCCTTCCTACTTTCCATTTACTATGCTCTTCCTATTCTGCATAACTGGGACAGGCCCTGAACAGAGGTCCTGTTCAAAAAGTTAGAGCCTGTTGCTGTTCAGATGTGACTCATCAGCACAACAGAGATGAACATAATATACAAGTTGAGTAGAAAAGACAGCATGTTACCACCAAATTTAACACTGTAGGTTGCTCCTAGCTGGGTCTTAGTGTGCTCCTTGACTCCTGACTGCTCTAATTATCCTTCTTCAAGACAAGGCCTACAAGCAGCCCTAGGAACAGCTGAATGGAGTGGACTGCTCTAAAAATACTATGAAGAAGAGACTGCACAAAGATCGGACTCTTCTGCAATATACAATACTCCAAAAGTATTTAAACTGTGCTCTGCCAAAATGCTGCTCCAGCCTTTATGACATTCAACACATATCCTCAAGTCCACAATACAAAAGTATCACTTTGGTAGGTTGTAACACAGTCCTCACTTTTTATTTTTTATATTCTTTTATTTAAAAAACATACATCCAGTAATAACTATGTTTTAAAAGTCACAGGCTTGGTCAAATGGTATGTAATGCAGATACAGTCGGTCTGATTTAGAGAGAACTAGACTTACGTAGTGTGGAGTGGACACAAGCTAGCCTGGGATACAGCCTCAGAGAATGGTCCCTGCTCAACTGGTCCCTGTTTCACAGAACAGCCACAACTACAGCGAACAAATTAAGATTTCATAGTCATGCTTAATTCTGTCATTTCTGGGCTTATAAATACTTGCAAATTTGTTATTCTTTTAAGACAGCTTTTTAAGTGGCACATACACCTAGACAAAAAGATGTAATATTAAAATACAGACATGTTCAGCGATGAACAGAAGTTAAATGTGTTGATTAGAATTTAGATTTGTGTACAGCTTTGACATAAAGCCCATGTTTTCATATAAAAGTGTATCTGGCTCTATGTAATCTAGAGCCTTCTTGGGTCCAGATGGAATAACATATGATCAAACCTTGATCAGTCCATGTACCACAGGTGCACTATACCAGCTACAGCAAGAAGCAGGAAAATATTGATACCTTTAACTTTTCCACATGTATGTCCCAAAATTAGTATATAATCTTTCTTAACTTCATAAATAAAAAATAATTTCCATACTAACATTCCTCATATATGCTTATTGTGTCCCTTTTTTACTTTCAGTGAGAAATCCCTTAACTGCTTAGTATTTTATTATTCTTTCATGTAAAGTAAAATGCCTCTTCTAAAGACAAAGTTCAAGTAAATAGAACTTCAATAAGAGACTCCATAACGAATCCTACAGAAATAAACAAAGCCATGCAGTGGTTTAATTTCTAAGTTTTCTCAACACTTCATATTTACATTAGCCAAATTTTCCAGTTACAGTCTCTGTCTCTACAACCTTTGTCTCCCATTTCTTTTTCCCTGACGCAGCTCCTTCTTAGAATTGTGTCTTCATTTGGCATATGGTGAAAGGTGTTTCATAAACTGGGGGCAATAGCAGGTACTCATATGGAGAAAGCAGATACAGATTTTAACATGGATTATAGCTAAAATGAATCATTTATTCCCCAAGTACAGAGCTCAGTCAAAATAAGTGACCATAGCATATCCTCATACTAATCTGAAAGAAAGGAGAGAAAAGTGCCTGGTTTAGCCGCCATATGCTACCGAAGAAAATCTTTCCGCCCAATGTTTCAAATGAATAAGAGTATGCAGTTTTAAGGGATTTACAAATCTTCCATTAAAAGTTAATTAATTAAGCCAAAATGTTTTAATCTAGACAAGTGCCTACTCCTTCAGAGCAAATTATTTTTTCCATTGTATATCGCTGAATCTGTGAAACTACAATGACCTGCACAAGAGAAGATCCATGGCTAAAATCTTGTCTTTACTCAAATCAATGGGAGTTTTCTCATTATTTCAAAAAGATCATCAACTCACTGCCATCATAAAAATAAAATTTGGCAGTACTTATAAGGTTCCAATACTTGGAACTGTCTTTTGCTATGAGCTAGGCACTTCCCCTCTTTATACTTCTTTAAAATTTTCCTACAATTCCTACCATTACTGAAATGGAAGTTAAAAAAGCAATCTGTCACCCAGGAATCCAACTAATGAACAATAAAAATAATGGAGAAAGCTGGTATCTTCCTCTATTTTGTTTCAAGACTTTCTCTATTCAGCAGCACAGAAGAAAATTTGTGCTGTCCTTTGTGTATTACATATGGACAAGCAAGCAGCTGTATTTAAAGAGCAGACGACTAATAACAGCCACAGCAGGTTCCAGCAGAAAAATGAGTCAAGAGGGTTCTAAACATTAATACCTCCAGCAGCCAGAAAAAAAAGAAAAGGACAAACGTTTGGTTGAAAGGTACTTTAAAAAAATACTGTGACTTCCTCCTGCTACGGGCAGTGCACAGCGGTAGAATACTGAAATTCTGAGGTGGGTTCGAAGTGCTCTCCCATATCTTCTGCACCTGAGGTATGTTGAGAAGATGATGCATTCAGCATCCAGAGAGAAGAAAGATACTGTTCACACAGTTCTTCTACTCACTAGTCCTTGCAGCAGCAAAGGTGTTGGCTTTGAAGGAAGCCAACTGTCCTGCTCTCCCAACCAGAAGTTAAGAATTGCATTGGCAGCCACTAGAGGGAGGATTAGGAATAAAGTAAATTGTGGGCAAAAGACCCATGATGAATCCCATGAGACAACCTACAAATCCCCCACTGCAGCCAAAGGGCACCAATCCTCAGATACTGCTATGGGCTGGGATGTGTAATCCAGTTGACATCTCCTACAGAGGAGATGCCAGTATGCATCCTAAACTTTTGTGGATGGAGGACAGGAGGGCTGACTAGGATCATGTGAAGCATACCTACAAACACATGAAGACACACCCTTGTATTTACAGTTGCTTTATTTGCCTTTTGGTTTTAATCTCCTTACTTAAAACTTCTGATGTACTTTATCAAGAAAGCTCCTGTGAAAAGCAAATATACCAGCTTCATGAGAATCTCAGAAGAAGCATCAGGAGACAGAGACACTGTGCCAAAATAAACTGTATTTAACAAAAACATCTGAACATATTAAATGTGCTCAAAACCAACAAAATCTGTTGTGATAAAATAAATGTTCTTTCACTAAACTGAGGTTTGAAGCATGTCTGAAATAAATGTTTTCAATTAGTTACCTAAATAATCATGCAGTAAAGCATATCTTGCAGTTGGTTTACCCTGTAGCTTGACTGCCTGGTGTCTTACCTCCAGCACAAGTGGCAGAACATTCTGACCAAGGCAGATGATTCCATGCAAAGCCAACTTCATTGTCTCCACTGCCAGTGCGAGAGATGGGAACATTGAATTTATACCTTATACCCAAATTTTGTTCCTGTAGCAGAATCTGTAGTTGAAAACAACTGGTTATACCATTAAAACAGGCAAGCAAAGGGCAACTACAGTGACATTTAATCTAGGTATGTGTTATGTCCTGCGGAAGGGAAAAAAGTAATAAAAAAAGCCATAGTAGTTCTTTTATGTATTCCCAAAAGAATCTGGATGAACTTTCAAAACATATATAAAAGAAAATTATTATTGTCTAAGATGAACATTGTCTTTTTTCTCCCCCCTTAACACAGCTTTTCAAGTTCCATCAGTTCTTTATTCTTGACATAATTGTTCTAAAAAGCCAGTGTTCATAAAATTAATGTATTAATGGGAATTAACTTGACAGCTGAATAATTATGTGAGGTCAAAGTTGGTTAAGGACATAACTGTGCAAACCTGCAGCAGTCCTCACTGAAATCTTGTGAGAAGCTACCCACAAAGCAGTTATGAACATAGCTCTGCCCTAGTTTGCACTTCTAGTGACTATAATAGTAGTAATAATAGTAACAGCAACAGACTGTTGCCGATGTCATTGTTTTCCCCTAATGCAACAGCCAACAGCATTAGCTTGGTGGAATCACACCTGTGGTTCCTTTAAAGGAGTATCAAAACTCTTGCTGCAGCCGTATCACTGCAGGTGATAGAGACAGAAGTGCAACAATCACCAGGAGGTTTTTTTCTGCTCTCACTGTTGAACTGCACTTGCACACACCAGCTGTGCAACACTAGCCCTTGACTCTCTATCAAATTTTTTTTCTTTCTGTTGCTAATAGTATATATCAAATTAGATGCAGCAATCTGACCTATCCTAGGGCTACTTTTCATCCCCTTCTACCTTCTGTGATATTTTAGAGACCTATCTGCCTATCTCCATTGGGCAAAAGAGCAGAGAACTTTTGGTAAGAAAGTCAGTGGCACTGACTGATGAGAAAGGGCACTATAATCATTGTGTAACTCATTCCATATGGACTATCTAGCTTATCTATACCTACAGCAGAAAAAAACGGGATTTGGGAGTTTTAAAATGTTGCCTAAAACGTGAATATCCAGGCAACAATCATTCTGTACCCCAAAATACCCCACCTGGCTCAAGCAATCCCTGAACTGCAAGTATGGCAGCTGATAGAATATACTGGGCAAGTATCACCTTATTTTATACTCCTCCTCAACACAGCTCAACAGTAGGTTCACTATTGCCTTCTGTCAGAGACAGGGTATTAGGACCCTGGTCACATCTTCTGTTACTTTCTCGTATTTTGTAGAATCTGACAAGAGCAATGTATGTCACAGCAACATACTTTAACACAGGTCAAATCTGCTGTGGCTACTTCACAGTCCAGGCTTAAAACCACTGACATCTACAGAACTGTCAGGAACTGTCATGCTGCACCTCAACACTTCCACGTACCAGCAGTACACAGAGACACAACATACACCCCATTTATGATTTCAGCTACTGTTATTCTGAGCCATATTTAACAGAGTTGGAACATTTTCTGTGAGATTTCCTGGGGCTCTTCTGACCTTATCCCTGTTTCAACACTATATTTGTCAGTCAATTTTGAAAGATAAGAAAGTTGTGTTAAAACACGAGAACGCAAAGTCTCAGCTAGGCAAGCTGTATACTCTTTGAAAACACAACCTATTTTGATTTCATTCATGGCCTTGTCTTTTCTCAGAACACAAATACATATTTCAAATTTCAGAAATACATTAATTATAACTTTACCATGACTATGAGATTTTCTGAAGTAGGGCCTAGTGCTTCCAAAGACTCTGGTTCATCTGTTGGCCTCTTGTAATGGAAAGCTGTTCCAGCAACATCAAACTTTCTTGGCCAGTCAATAGTCCAGGCACCATTAATATAGTAGTCATCCTCTTCAGATTTTAAAGCTTAAAAAAAAATACAAGCCACCTAAAAATTGGAAGTAGCATTTGTAATGGAGAAACCACTGCGAAGTAATCTACTAATCTGTTAAAAGTATGTGAGCTTTAGCTCAGTATCACTGTTTTTTCAAGCAACAGAAAGCCTTTTGGTTAGCCCTTGTCAAAGTATCCCTCACGCAGTTTGACAGTATTGCCTCTGCAATAATCTTCAATATGCAGGTATACTTTGCAGATTTCAACACGTAGATGTTATATGAAATGCCTGACACAACTTGCAATGCATCTTCAATTTTAAAACTGAGCCCATATGCAATGTATGCCTAAGTCAGGTATGTGTAGGTCTCAAATGTATAATCCATTATCAATCTGATCTTTAGATTAAGAAATTGGGGCATGGGATAGGTATTTCAGATAATGACTGGAGAAAAAAAAAGAGAAGGAATATTCAGTCTGACATATGGTGCCAACCACCTCTTACTTCGTAGCCTTTGTCCACTGTTGTTTGGTTTTTTTTCTTCTTAAAGCCTAAATACAAGCTATTTCTATTATGAACCCAAATCCTAGCTACTTAATCTGATAAAATATTTTATCATTCCAAATTCATAGCCTTAAACTAAAAGTACTGTACACAAAGCCATAAACATCTTTGCTAACCAACCGATTAGGCTGGACAAGCACATACCATTTAGGGATTTATATTTTATATTTTATCAAGAATATTAGATTAAGTTTCTAAATATGAAACTGACTTTGTATCTTAAGATTAATACTCTGTTAATGAGATACTGACTTCTTGACTCATAAGGTGAATAGTCAATTAGATACTTACTTCTTGATTTAAGGTGAAGATTGCCAAGTTATTCAGCATTCATGTCTACTTTAAATAAAACATGTTCTTAAAGGCAAAATGATGGTTGGAAATATATGACGAAACTGACATGTCTTTTTTTTTTTTTTTTTTTTTTAAATAACTGACCTTACTGGATAGGGAACAAACTCACAACACAATTGTAAGGAAGACAACTTACAATCAACGACATCTGTGTGGACAGATGCTTTACCTTAAACAGTTATGGAAAATGTCTCAGTGATGCTCAAATTTTCTAAAACAGATCAGAGAGCATTCATATGAGCAGGAGAGAGCTGGAGAGGCAGTAATGTTCTGTTGGTGACAGCCACATTCAGCAAGGATTAGTAACTGTTTCCATCAGCACTATAAGGTTTGAAAAGGAATGTCTTAGCACAAATCTGACTCCACTGACTTCCTTGGATTTACTTTGGAAACACTCTTCTGCTTTAAGTGAAGAAATTAGCTCTGATACAGTCACTTATCTGGAATTCTCAATGTAATTCAGATTCCTTATTAACTATATAGGTTTTGCAGTATAAGAAGGAGATGGTAAAAAAGTGAGTATAGAAGAACAAGACAAATTGCAAGCAGTACTGTACTAAAAAAAAGGAACAGTACTGCACTATTTACCTATATATATATATATATGAAATAACTGTTACAACTGAAAATCAGTATTTTTTTTATCAGTGGTCCTATTTCCACATAGCCAAAACTTCTATCCATCCTGCTTTTACAAAATCTAGCTTAATTAAAAGAAAGTCACAGGGTCTCCCAAAGATACCAAGACATATTAAAGTCTCTCTTACTGTGCCAATCAATCCCAAACATTTTCTTGTCAGTATGTCTAGTATCTACTAAGACCTATTTATATAATATGGACATAAGAAAAACAACAAATGAAACAAAATAAGCACAAGAGAACAATGTGCTCATACATGTTTACATAATAATTCTGAAATTATAAGCTATCAATTGTATGTATGCTATGTCCACTTAAACTAATGTATATTCAGAAGCAAAGCAGTTTGGTTTTACCTGACTGTCAAAGGAAAAAGCTTTTGCATTCTGTGAATAGATTTACCTAATGTCAGCTGTCACGCACGGGTGAAGGCCATAGAGTTGTGAATAGCAATCCAGTAACAGGATTACATGACAATGAAGATGCAGTGTCATAATGTTACTAGCATATGAGAGAGAAGGAACAAGTTAATGTCCTAATCAAATCATTTATGAGAACTTGAGAATGCAGGAAGCCCACAGAAAATTAGCACAGAACACTCTGTTGCATAAGGGGAACATAAGGGCAGATGTCACCCTGGATCAAGCCATTTAAGGGAAGATAACAGCATTACCAAACACACAGTTTTTCAGCAGCTCTGAAAACAGGCAATTTTATTGTTGCTGGGTTATTTGTTGGACAGATAATTAAAATACTGAATTATTCATGCAGCTGCAGAAACGTGCTTGGTTTTGCTGTCACAACACTAGGAGTGATACTGGTGCAGAAATGACCAGCCAGAGAGAGGGGGAAGGAGGACAGGTCCTGACTGAGCTAACTGAATTGCCAAATGTCTAACCGCAGCCTGTATTTGAGACCATGGCTTGCAAAAGAACTGGATCTTAGTTTAAGGAACCATGAGATGTCTGTTGCAAATTAATTTTAAAGTCTGTTAATTGAGATTAACTAAGAAGAAACTTTGAAGCCAATGTGACAGCTACAGAGGAAGAGGGGTTTATTCTTTCCTTTTTTTCTCCTTCCAAATGGAGAAATTGATTTCTTAAATAGTGTTCACATATTTGGCAGCAGTGCACCTAAAAGAAAATACAGTAATATGTGTAAATGGTTATTTTGAGCTGAATCAGGTTTTTTAATCTGGTTCATGGTGTGGCCACACAAACAGCCATCCTGGAACACCAGAGGGAACTCCGTAAAGACAGGGAAGGGACTGTGAAGTTAACAATGCCACTAAAAAAATATCCATAAAACAATACAATTGAGGTATGTGTTTTAACATAACTCATTTTTAACTACCATTGTGCTTGTATAGTTCTTTTAAAGGAGCAGACAAATTAGAATCCTTCCTTTCCCCAGAAACTGGTGATCCTAAAATAGTGATCTGGTTCACACTTACAGAACAAAACATCCCATCACAAAATGGAAATGGCCCCTGCAATTTAGTAAGATTCTCTCTCATCAGGATATAATGACACCTTTGAAAGCTGGAAACACAAGAAACTAGTGAAGGAGAGGAATCCCTCATTTGTGTAGTCAGGGCTTCTGTGTCATGAAGGTAGGTAGTGAGAAGAGAGCCTGAAACTCAGGAAATCCCTCGAAATTGTGACAAGCACGTAAAAAAAAGTGTTTATATATCACTTTACATTTTTAGATCTGTGGCCAGATTAAATACCAAGGAAGTTGTCTGCCTTTTTTTTATTTAAGATAAAATTTTAAAGACAATTTTTCATTCATTTTATACAGATGGTGCCAATCTAAATGCTTTTCCAGATCACTTTGCTTATAAAATAGAGGAATAACAAACTTAATTGCAGTAGCTAAAAGTTATCGTCTTTGTTTTGTTTTTTAGCTGGCCATGGAATAGTTCTTAGCAGAAAACAACCATGACAGGATGGATAGTATGCCTCTCTCCCACCACCTGTGTTTGAAATGTCAGTATGGGCTATATGAGCAACCTTACCCACTGTATATTTTGACATGGGAGGGGTGGTCAAGGGGAGTGTGATGATGAAGAATAATAAGCACTCTACTGATGGAGCAGTGGTGCTTCTGTTCCTGCAGAATAGAGGTAGATTTATTATCTGCTGAATTACAGCAGGTGGGAGCAGTCAGAAAGAAAAGCAGGCCTCCAACAATAAAAGGTACCATTATTATCAATGTAATTTATTTAGGAATTAATGTACCTAGGAGGTTAATTGCCCTTCTAACCCACACTTTTGGACACCACAATCCTTTCCAGCATGTTAGTGTTACACATGTCAACTATATGGAGTACAGACTGACAAAAGTAGCCTCATCAGCTGCTGTTTAGCCTGAACAGGTAATAGCTTTTGGTTGTGTTAACCTGTTAGTTTGCTGTAGGACTAATCAGCTCTCTAATCTATTTTTGACTAAGAAATGAGTGTTCTTTCACTATGGTGAAATGACTGCTATGCAAAGCAGGGTAGAGAGGCTTTCAGATATACATGTTGTCTTGAGTTTGATGAAGCCAGATTTCTTCAATTCAGCCTACAAACACAGGAAGCAAATTTAATACAGTCTTTAAATAAAGGAATAATAACCTGGGAATTTGAATTTAACTCAGAGCTTTACAACAGGCTTCCTGAACGATCTCAATTAGGCACCTATTTTTTTCTGTGCCTTGTTTTCCTTATCTATAAAACACCTGATAGCACCTAGTCCCTACAACACACTAACACAAAAACACTGTGGAATTAATACATTAAATTGCATTAAGAAGACAGTATTTTTAGCATTTAAGTAACAATGACTGTTGATGAATAATCATTCCAATAATAAAATAATGCTTTAAAATAGTATAATCCGCCAAGATTAGAGACTTCCCAGATGGAAGATGCTACCTCAGAGTGGGACAGTAGGTCATTTCAATGTTCCTCATCCACTTCAGCTGAAGTCTGACACTATAACTATAGTGAAGTTGACCTGATTTTGCACTGAGTGGACAAGGAGGAATCACATGACGTACTTCATAAGCTCCATTCAAGAGAATACATCCTAATCCACTGCTGCAACTGTCTGATCACAAACTAATATCAACAGCTAACAATTCCCTCTGCTGCTTCTACTATGTGTACAGTTTGGCCAAACCAGAAAATGCACCTACAAATCACAACATAAACTCTGACTTGGTAACAGTCTCCTATTTAAACCATGCTCTTACCAATGTAGTTCTTTGACATCGCCACTTCTCTTATTTCAATGTGCACAGAACCTCTTGGAATTTGAATCACTTCCATATAGCCTATAAGACAAAGATAAATTTTACTTGTTATTTATGTTAATCAGTATTACTTACAAAACTAACCATTAATAAATTATTTACTACAATGCTTTGTATTTCATACAAAAATTTGAAAGGGATAGCAAGAACTTACCATGTAGTCAGGAATTCCTTTTTTTTAAGTGCTAATAGTCTTTTCAACAGTGTACCACAAGTCGTTATTGTATAAAAATGATTTTAGGTTCTCAGGATAATTCAGGTTGGGGAGGACCTCAGACAGACATTTAGTCCAACTTTCTGCTACTAACAGGGTCAGCTAGGAGAGCAGACGCAGTTGCTCAGTGCTTTATCCTGCTGGGTCGTGAAAAACTCCGAAGATGGAAACTGTACCACCTTTCTGGGCAACCTGATTCACTGCTGGACTGTCGTCCTGGAGAAGAAGCTCTTCCTTCCATTTGGTCAGCACCTGTCTTGTTTCAATTTATAGTCACTGTCTCTTCTCCCACCATGTACCCATCACTGTGAAGAGCCTGGCTCTGTTTTCTCCATAATGTCCTCAGAGGTACTGGAAGGCTGATCCTAGGTCCCTACAAACCTCCACTTCTCCAGGCTCCAGTTCTCTCTGGGCTCACAAAGAGACAAGCGCTCCAGACTCCAACAATCTTAGTGGTCCCTCACTGAACTAAACTGACTCCAGCGCATTAATCCTTTTCCTGTATTTGGGAGCCTAAAACTGATAATACTGATTGCAATATTGTCTTTGTTGAGCTAAGCTTTAAACTAATTACAGAATCACAGAAACACAGGGGTTGGAAGGGACCTCTGGAGATCGTCTAGTCCAACCCCCCTGGCAAAGCAGGTTCCCTACAACAGGTTACACAGGAAAGCATCCAGGCAGGTTTTGAACATCTCCAGAGGAGACTCCACAACCTCTCTGGGCAGCCTGTTCCAGTGCTCCATCACCCTCACAGTAAAGAAGTTTTTCCTTAGGCTTATATGGAACTTTTGGTGTTCCAGTTTGCTCCTTGTCCTGTCACTGGGTACTACTGAAAAAAAACCCGGCCCCATCCATTTGGCCCCCGCACTTCAGATATTTATAGACAGTCTTCTCTTCTCCAGGCTGAAGTGTCCCAGCTCTCTCAGCCTCTCCTCGTAAGGCAGATGCTCCAGGCCCCTCATCATCTTTGTGGCCTCCGCTGGACTCTCTCTAGAAGATCCCTGTCCCTCTTGAACTGAGGAGCCCAGAACTGGATGCAGTACTCCAGATGTGGCCTCAGCAGGGCAGAGCAGAGGCGGCGGAGAACCTCCCTTGACCTGCTGGCCACACTCTTTTTAATGCACCCCAGGATACCGTTGGCCTTCCTGGCCCCAAGGGCACACTGCTGGCTCATGGCCAGCCTGCTGTGCACCAGCACACCAAGGTCCTTTTCCATTGCCCATATACATTTCCTGAGTTCTTAATAAGATGAACTTAAGAGACATCTCTGGATTCTTTCTATTCTCAAATTTCATGTATGACTAAATATCAGATTCTACTGTACACATGAAAATCATACACAACATTACTCCTACTATACCACCATAACTAAATAATAATAAATAACCCCACCCACTTCTTTTTAAGTGCATTAAAGACCATGAGAACTAAGTACTCAGTAATGAAATACACTGTTGTATTGGACATAAATTCAAACCAACACAGAAAAAGGAAACAACGAGGCTAAAGGAGTCACAGTGAATGACCAGCAGCTTGGAAATCAACGCAGCACTGTTATTTGCTAAAGTCATCTAAATGCATTATGCAATAGAATATACATGTGCATACCTCCTCTAGGCAATGAATCATTGAAGAAACCTTCAATGGCTTCACATGTACTCCCATCTCCTCCACAAACACGGCATCTATCTTCCTTAGCATCAGACCCCAAAATATTATCACAACCTACATGCTGCGAATAGGTAAGAACAAATATTTTAACAGAATGATGGTCTTGCACCACTACCTTCATAGTTTTTTTGAAGTGTTTCTCTCAAGCTTGAGATATTCAGTTCTTCTTTTATCTACTCTGGTTTTGATAGCTGTTACCATAAGTGAGTTTTCATTTACCAGAGAAAGAAAATAAAAAAGAACAATCCACATTTTGGGATGTTACCAATTCTTGATTAATAAATACTTTGTATTTCTACTGTGACTTTCAGGAAGGGATCTCACAGTATCTTTTAAACAATGTAATAATTACAGTTATCAATAAATTATTAGTGATGTTTTTATTTAATATTACAACAGCTAAATATGTTCCATCTAAATTGCTTTGTTAAGGTAAACATTTGTTGTGTGTTCCTAAACATTTATGCAGCATAAATGGTAATATTGTTCCCAAAGGTATTTATTTATAGCTTCACAGACAAAACTTGCAATTATTTTTATAAATTTGAATGTAAAGTGTAAATTACTTCACTGTAAGAATGACCGCAGAATGCAACTTAGTGAAAGGCTGAATTACACACTATATTAGACAAGATTCAAAAGCCTTTGGAAAAAAAGAGGTGTCTATAACTGATCATAAAAAGTACATTACTTTTCTGATTATGTACTTGAAAAACGTATGCACAGTGAATAATGATTAACTCCCTATAACTTACTGATTCAATTCTATTACAAAGCTAATGAAAACAGAGACAGCTAGATCCTTAAAAGAAAAAAGAGAGAATGAACAAGTGAGACATAAACAGAATGAACATTGCAGCTTACCAATATTTTCTGGGATTTACACAAAAAAGGAGGCAGCTACATAACTTTGTTTACTGTCTAGAAATATTACCTACCATCTTGTAAACAGGTAATACATAGGTCATAACAGAAGTTAATATACTTTAAATAACTGACAAAATAGTATTTTAACCACTTGCATTTTTACTTCCTGATTCATCAAAACAGAGGCCAAACAGCTCATTCTCAACTTGAGACTTAGTCTGATTATTGGTTTTAAAAGAGCTCTCAAAACTACTAAAATCTTCTTATGTATAAAGTACACTAGAACTCCACAGGTTATTTCCTATGGGGTTTTTTGTCATTGTTGTTAGTTTACTAATACATGGCAAATGCTTTTGATCTCATCATGTTATTCAACAAACATATAGCCTCAGCCCTCAATTTAATTAAGAATTTAAGCTTTAGTTACGTTAGTGGTTTCAGTGACATCAAACAATTTTTTAGAGTCACTGTCCAGATGCCTAGACTTAAGTACATAATTAATAATGCAGTTCTATAGGAATCTTACAAAGTTTCAGAATTTTAGTAAATGGTAAATATTTGCACCGTTATACACTTTTTCCTAGAACTACAAAGCAATAGTGACATCTTTATGTCTCAATTACATTAACAGCAGAATTGTTTGCAACAGGATGAACTACTTGGAGAGAAAGAGATTTGTACGTTCACATTTACTGTTCTAATCAGAATGATGGAACAGGTCTTGGAACAGTGCAAGAATCTGTTCATCTCCTGTTGCCCTTTCCATTGATTCTTCAAGAGAAACCATAAAGCAACAAAAATGAAGACCAAATGAAGGATTCTGTGAATGTGAGAAGCTACTGAAATTCAAATGATTTGCCTATTTTATGTAATGTCTTTTTCATCATGAAACTTTTTGTCTCAATCTTACCTGTTGTTTCATATAAGTAACAAACAAGTACCATAATTAAATATAGGAGACAGCAGACACAACAAAGTAATCCATAAATACTTTATAAAACATTTGTAACCTTGCATTCTCCATTGATACAGATATCCAGTGAATCAGCATTGCACTGAGTCCCATCTATTACTGCAGGAGCACGTTCAGTGTAAAAATTATAACCTTCAGCCAAGCAGTTTAATGCACATGGTTTAACACCACCTGGACAACAAAAAAGAATGAAAAAAAAAACCCAACAGAAATCTTGAAAAGTTAACAATTACTTAAAAACATAAATGTATAAATAGATCTGAAATTTATAATCTTATCTCATACCTGACATATTTAATGCATATACTTTATTTAACTCCCCTTTATTGATTTCTCTACTTGACTCTTCTTTCTTGCAAAAAAGATTATTTCGCATAGTAAGATATGGCAAGGTTGGCTGGCTCCATAACGATTCCATTATGTTAATACAACCCTAATGATTATTGAACAATTTAAAACAATAAGGATACCACTTGACCATTTGAAAAACAAGAATAACAAAAGAATGTAGTGCTAGAAGTATATTAGGGTGAATATCAAAACCAAGATCAGACTGTTTCAATTAGAAATTCAGTTCTATTGAATTACATACTACAGCTTGGATCACATGATCACAATGATCCTTTTTAGGCTTTTAATCTAAAAAACTAAGAGTAAAACCATTCAAGTCAGTAAAACACAAAAAACACAAGGGGGGATATGGACTTATTCATTCAGGTTTTAGAACAGGAAAAAACAAAATAATAAAAGGATAACCTATGAACTTTGAACAGAAACATAAATAAACTTCATTAAACTGTTTCAAAGAGAAAAAGAAATCACAACCCTCTTATCTGCTGAAAAATACCCTTTCATTGCACAGTGCAATTATTTATAATTCAACTATTGAAGTAATCTTTAAAGACACTTAAAACAATTTCACTTCTTTTTTTCCTAATATTCTGACCTTAAAAAAGCAAAACATTGTGATTTTTTTTTATACTGAATCCATCATTGTAGCCCGAAAGTCACGTACAGATCCCCTATAGAATCACTAATTCTTTTGCAGGTGCAGGTGGAGAAGGGCTCCATATTTTTAAAGTGGAGTCCCTACAATGATGGTTACTCCCCTTCACACTAAAACAAAACTCTACCAGAACACAGATGGCTCTTCTGCAACATTTTCAGCAACTGACAAAAATATTAGCCTAGCAAACTTAGTTTATATCTTATCAAAACATTCCACTTACAAACATTACTCTCTATATGACATTTATATAATTTTGAAGTCTTCACATACAATAACATTTTTCCAAAGCTAATCATTACCTCCAGTGTAGGGTTTCCAGTTATAATACTTTCCCCTGAAAGGCATATTGTCAAAATCTGCACATTGCTTTTCTCGAAAATCACGGGCTCCTGAAGGACATGGCTAAAGTAATAAAGTCAAAAAAAGGTTACTTTCTTCCAAATACCTACATAAGAGGAAATACTTATATCCTTATATTGCTAAGATAATAATGCAACAGAGTAGGAGGCGGTTCCCTACTTTACCTTGTGACTATGATTCTGAAACCTGCTTTATTGCTTTACAGCTGAAGTGCCTATTTTGCAACCTTAGGTTGGCATGAAGCAACCAAAGTAACTTAAACAAAGGTGTTACATAACAGTTTCCATTAAAGTGGACCATAAGAATCATGTCCAAGTATGCTTCATAATCAATCCATCAGCTAACTCCTTATAAACACATATTAAAAACAGCTGAAAAAATGAAAACAAAATCATTCTGGTAAGATTTGTAGGCTCCGTTATACTGTACTAAGCAGCTGTACTGAGACATGCTATTAAGACATCAAGAGAAAAATCAAAACAATTTCTAGAGAGCTGTATCATCTCTGCTTACTTGTAGCCTTGCAAAAAGCATTATGTTAAGGTTGAAAATGAGAACAGATACAATTTTTGGCTCTGATTTTTACCAGGCTCCAAGCATGAAGAAACAAAAACTGCTTAATTTAAATTTTCATTACTTTGCATTACCAATTACAAAACTGTAAATTATCTTTTTTAGTTGGATTAGAGGTACATTTAAGTGAAATCAGTCTCAGAAATAATAATAGAAGAAACAGAATTCTTTGCTATTTCTCACATTTTTCATCAGCAGGATCAAAATAATAATGACAACTAATCTTTAGATCATCCAGGAGTCAGATGGCACATTAAACACTGTCATAAATGTTCAAGTACCTGATGAAATTGCAAGCTTCATCAGACAAAGTACTTGAAATACACAATAAAATCATTTTTAGACAGGAAGATGAAATAATTTGTCTCAAAAAAGTCAGAGATGTTAATAAATATTACTATTTTATGAAGAGCTCATTTTTTGGCAGTTTTACTTGACTTCCTGTGTATCTCAGCCAGTTAGCACTGTTAAGAAATCTGTAACGCATTCAAGTTAAAGGGTCTCTATAAACATGGATGATAAAAATTTACTGCACAACACAAATATGATTCTCAGTATACATCAGGCTCTTAAAACACCCAGCCCATTGCAGTATGATTCAGAAACTAGAAAATTTTACTCCAATTTTGAAGCTGTTGCAATATAAATTAAACCAGTGAACACTAGATATTGTTCAATAAATTTTAAAATTTCTCTATAAATCTCTATTATTGCCCTCTAATTAAAAATACATTCTTAATGTAATACATTTACTGGTGGGGAAAAAAAAGTAGTGCAACTAATTTAATTCAGTAATCCTTCAGATGATGACAGTGAGAATTAAAAATAACTATGTAAGTAAAATAAGAATTTTTAATAGTAACAAAAATTAAATTCACTTCTTTGCATCATATTCCCCAAGCAATAGAAGAATCAGTCTTGACCTATCTCAAAGCCTGAATCCGAATCTCTCTGATACTGGTCACCACAGCCCATTCTTCAGTTTCAATTGCTTAGGTAATAATTTACATGGCTAGTATTTTAAATGCACCAAGTTCCCCTTACAAGTTAATTAAATCACCTCCCCCCATTTAAAACTTTTTTCTCAATAGTTATACTAGGACAAAATAATGAAGTATGAAGATTAATAAAGAAGGATCAAGACTTCCTTATTTATACTCCTAAAAAAATTATAAACTGATGTTTGAGATGTAGTCCTACTTCTCTTGTTTGACAGTGATCCTGGATGTATTTTGCGGCAACAATATTACTTCATAAATTATCACTGGATAATGAGGGAGAGTATAACCTCAACAAGTTTGCTGATAACACAGCGCAGGGAGGAGTGATTGATATGCTAGAGGGTTGTGCTGCTGTCCAGAGCGACCCTGACATGCTGGAAAAATGGGCCCACAGGAAAGTCATTAAGTTCAACTACAAGAAATACCAAGTCCTGCGCCCGGACAGGAATAACCTCATTCACCAGTACATGCTGGGGCCCAACCAGCTGGAAAGGAGCTCTGCAGAAAAGGCCTTGGGGGCCCTGGTGGAAATCAAGTTGAACACCAGCCAGCAACGTGCTCTTGTGGCAAAGGGTGGCTAACGGTATCCTAGGCTGCTATATAGCTGTCAACATCAAGTCCAGGGAGGTGATCCTTCCCTTCTACTCAGTACTCCTGAGGTCACATCTACAGTACTGTGTTTAGTTCTGGGCTCCTCAGGACAAGAGAGACATGGCCATACTGGAGAGAGTCCAACAAAAGGCCACGAAGGGCCTGGAGCATCTCTCGTATGAGGAAAGGCTGACAGATGGGACTATTCAGCATGGAGAAGGTTTGGGGGGGGTTGCATAAATAGGTACAAATATTTGAAGAGAAGGTATAAAAAGGTTCCTCCTGAACATCACGAAACATTTTTGTACTGTAAGGGTGACGGAGCACTTGTATAGATTGCCCAAAGAAACTGAATCACCCTCCTTGTAGATATTCAAAAGCCATCTGGACATGATCCTGGGCAACTTGTCTGAGGTTTAAGCAAGAGGGTCTGTACAAGATGATGTCTAGAGGTCCCCTTGAAAGCAAAGCAATGTCTTTCATGTACCCTATTAAATATCAGTTCAGTTTTTGCCACAATTTAAACTTCTAAAATTAGTTTGTATCCTCTTTTCTTCTTGAACACAGCTCTGGCACTCTGACAGAAAACCAGCTACATATAAGTATGCAATTTCACTGCTGACAACAATAGCAGACAAGGCTGGGAATACCTGGGAGCAGTAAAGCCCCTTATACAATGTTCGTGCTTTCTTGATATTTTACCTGGTTTTGGTAGTCCTGGAGATTAAATCCTGGTTTCCCATACTGCGAGTGCTGTTAAATTAATTTCACAAAATAATATACCAATGATATCAAAGGTTTTACATAACTTGGTGCCTTTGTCTCTAAAAATGCAAATTCATCAATCCATAGGTGCATTTGGTGACCTTTGCAATAAAATAAGTTTCCATCTTAGTGGCTAAGTCCTCTCAGTGAATACTGAGAACTGCTACCCCTCATCTTAGGACTTTGCTCTTTGTCCAAATCTGTAGTTTGAATCCAGCTTTCACATGGATTCAGTAAAGTTTTCAGGCAGTCCTGAAGACTGCAGTTACCAAATGATAGCCTGAAACCTGTAATACTCTGAACAGTGTGCTGCTGTGGCAAAGAAAGCCAACAGGATGCTGGGTGGCATCAACAAGGACATCACCAGCAGAGATAATCATTATCCCACTTTACTCATCACTTGTCAGGTCATACCTGGGATATTGTGTTCAGTTTTGGTCCCCGCTATACAAAAAAGATGCGGACAGGCTGGAGAGGGTCCAGAGAAGGACCACAGAGATGGTCAAAGGACTGGGAATCCTGCCATATGAGGAAAGGCTGAGAGAATTGGGTTTGTTTAGCCTTGGGGAAAAAAAGGCTTAGGGGAGATCTTATCTCCATGCTCCAGTATTTAAAGGGTGGCTACAAAGAAGACGGAGACTCCCTTTTTACAAGGAAAAAGACAAGGGGTAATGAGTACAAGTTACTCCTGGGAAGATTTCGATTGCACAAGAGGAAAATTGTTCACAACTAGAACAATCAGCCATTGGAATAATCTCCCCAGGGAAGTAGTGGATTTCCCAAAATTTAAGATTCGGCTGGACAAGGTGCTGTGCCATTTTGTCTAGACTGTGCTTTTGCATAGAAAGGTTGGACCATATGATTCCTGAAGTCCCTTCCAACCTGGTATTCTATGATTCTCAGGTATTAAAATCACAGGTATGGAAATGCAAAAACTTCACTGCAAGGAAAGTTACAATATGCATTTACAAAATGTCAGCCCTTTGGCATTGTCTCTATATGTACTCTCTTCTCAAAGTAAATGTGCAATAACTGCTTCTCTTTATTGGGTAAGTTATTTCACTTTTTTCATGCAGTTACAGTACATGATAGCTCTTGCCAAGCAAGAGGCTGTTTGCGTTTCCAAATGCTGTTTCAGGAGGCTGCAAATCATGAGGCAGGAATCTGACAAATGTGTAAGAACTTGAAATCAGGCCTGAAGAAGGTCTTGAGATGAAGATGATTAAATAATTAAAATTCTGAGTTAAAAAAAGATTGATTTTATTAAGAACATAGAAATGTTAAGACTGAAGCAAAAATGAATAATCTAAAGAGTGCCAACAAATCTTTGAACCAACATTGGCATGACACCAAACATCTTATCTCACAGAAATCTGTTTATCTTGTTGCAGAAGTCGGGCAGACTTCAGTAACTGAACTCACTGTTTCCCATTAACAAAGCACTATACTACACACCACAGAAGATGACAAACACAGCCAGAAGGGTGACAGTTGAAACTCAGGTACTGTTCCAAGATGTAGCTCTTCACATCAATCCATTTTAGAGGCTTGAAAATATTAAAATTATTAAAGCAACAAACAGTATCTGCCAATTTATGCATAATGGAAGGAACATTCTATTAAGAGAAAAGACTGAAGAACAAGAATCTTTTAAAGGCTATTTATACTTTTATATTGATAAACCACTCACTGAACTTGTAACCAAAACATTTTCTTACTGTATCTAAAAAATTAGGAAGCTTTTACAGCATTAGATGTATATCAAATTAAGCTTTACACCCTATACATATTTAAAATCAGACAATTAGTTACTTTAACTGATTTTTTTAAGATTAAAAATACTTTGGCTGGAAAAATACATGTATTTTTGTTATAGTGTGGTTGGTGGTAGAAAATAAGTTTCTGATGAGTGTGTTCCTTCTACCACCCTTTTGCTTCCAGAACTCATTAGCTAATGTTCTTTTCTGCTGACCTCAGTGTTTCCATTAGCAGATGCCTTTTGAATTAAGAAGTCATATATGGCTTTGTCAGTGTCTGATGAGAAATAAGCTTAGTAGGAGTGTGTGCACTGTTTCCAAAGAATTAAAGTGGTCAAAAGAAAGGGCAACAGAACTAACTCATCTCTGAAAGAAAAATGAAGGCAAAATGAAGTTTTTTTGGTTTATGAATAGTAGGAGCTTTAGGGAGTGCTACACTGAAAATTACAGATGGGCACTGAATGTTGACACTGGAAAATAAACTTCAACAGAAGAGATGTACAAACACATTTTTCATAAAAACAATGACAGATTTGCATGCTCTTAATGCTTACATTAATCAAACACACTATTCCATTTAAAATGTCAAGCACTAAGGACTACCATAAATCTTGAAACAAAATCTACTAGTCTCAGCAATTCTTAGTTATGTAGAACCCTAAATATTACTATAAAAGAAATAGACTACAATCGTCAAAACTATAAAGGCAGTAACTTCAAACTTCTGTAAGTACCAATATGTTTATGCACTGGAAAATCACACCCCAAAAATATGCTAAAAAAAAATATTGCACATCAAATTGTAAGAATGGCATTTCTGAATTGCCTGTCCCAAGTCTGCAATTGTTCAAGATTTGTTTTTAAGACCTAGAGAATGAAATGCAAAGTTTCCGTTGCGATATCTTGTCTAAATTATTGACTGAAATCTGAGGGTAGGTAGAGAATGAACATTTTGGAATAGAGGACTATAATTTTAAAAGATTTTGATAAATTGAAGCAGTAGTTTGAAATAAAGCAGTGGATGCAACTTCCTACGCTTGAGTAGGAACAACCAACTGTGCAAGCAGAAGCTGATGAATGACTTCCTAAACAGCAGCTTTTAAGAAAGGGATCTGGGCATTACAGACCAAGACAGACTAAATATTGACAGTCCTGTAAGAAAAATGAACACAATATTGAAATGAATAAAGAGAATCCAATTGCTCAGGTGACAAAGTTCAAAGTTATACTTCTCTCTGACAGGACTCAGCTAGAATCCTGTGCAGAGGTTTGGGCACCACAATTCTAGACGTTGGGAATTGAAAAGGCTATAAATACAGAGACTGTCTAGCGTGAAGAAGACTAAGAGACATGATAGTAGTCTGCAAACATAGGAAAGGCTCCCACAGAGGCAATATTATCAGCTGTATTTTTATTAGGGAAAGAGTAAATAAGGATCCTAAAGGATGAGAAAACATACACTGTATTATATGAAAACTGTCCCAACGATAAGGATATTGAAGAATCCTAGTGATATCTCCCAGACTGGGGGTATTTCAAAATGGGTCAGCTGCCTAATCAGTTAAGAATAGTTTAATGACAGTTGATTTTGCATTCAAGCCAGGGAATAGACTGAATGGCCTCCTCAGATACCTTCTAGATCTTCCTTCTGTGGCCCTATAAGCTTCCTCTCAGCAATAAACAGAGAATAGGTGAAGCAAAACTAAGAATAAAAATGTTTGAAAAGTGTCTGACAATAAAACACATCCTAGCAACATTTCAACAATATCACTAGGTAGCTGTGGTACAACTGTTAATTATAAAAAAGCATTAAAAATTGTTGAATATTTGTGAGCGAGGAGGATTACATATTATGTAAACTCTTGTATACCAGTCACTGTGGCAGATGCTAAACAAAACGACTGGAGATAAACGTAAGAACACCTGGACAATTACAGAGTCCTCAAAAAGCTGAGGGAGGAGGGCTCCAGTATGCCAATGTAAATTTTTAACAGATCTTACACTGTGTGTACAAACTGAAACAGCGTTAACGTAAAAAGGTCATTATTTTAAAAGGATAAATAGAATATTCTATGTTACAGTGTGCGTGGTGTCAATCCCAAATAACCAGAAAAGTTGACAGAGACTTGACCGATATATGCTTAAAAGATAGATAAATAATAACATAAGTCAGTATTTTGTGTAAGAATGTGTTTTATCAACTAAAACTTCTTAAAATTCCTGGTTAAATTAAAAGGATAATGGAATATGCTTAGATTTTGATAAGGCACTTAAATCAGCAGTACAACAACATCCTGACTGAAAAAACAAAAGCTGTAACAGTTCAGTAAAGCATACATAAAGAATCATCACCTAGTTGGTCAATTCATAGGTGTATTTTCTATCAACTCTAAGAACATGGAACATACTCAGTGTTATCCAACATCATCGTTTGTGAATTGGAACTATGAAAAAAATTTCTTGCTTATGGAATAGTATTCAAATTACAAAAAGACCATCTGAGTAAAAATACGGAGGAAGGTAAATTAACTACAGTGGATCATCTAATAACCTGGATCCATTCAAATGAAATGGCACAAAGATAGCCAAGTGCAAACATACAAATCTATGTGGGGAGGAAAAAATAAATAAATAGATAGATAGATAGATAGATAGATAGATAGATAGATAGATAGATAGATAGATAAATAGATAAAAGGTCAAAGTTTCAGAATGGTGCACTGCAATTTGGAAGGTTGTATGACAGTAAAGGTTTTACAGCTCTTACTAGACAAGCAGCTCAGCTTCAGTTTCTCTTACAACACTGTAGCCCAAAGGCCTAACACACTTCTTGGCTATGTGAACAAAGCAGCTGTGATTAGCGGTAGGGAAGTAATTTTTAATTTGAAATCTATAATACTGCCTAATAATGAGAATAACCTCCACAGAGAAGTCTGCAAAACTAATACTTATGATAATTAGTAACAAACATAAAACCAATTTTTTTCAAGGAATCAGTATATTAACTACTGTATTTTTTTCCTGAAAAAAAAATAATATATATATATCTCAAAAGATAAACAGGTGAAACAACACCTTTAGGTAAAGACTCTATCATTGTTACAAAGTTTCTCAATTTAAAAAAATAAAGACAAATTTGAAGCTAAAGCAACATGAAAGCCTGTTTATTTTTTGTAGTGACACTGACTTGGAAATTTACAAGTAAAATTCATTATCGACATGTACTTTTTTCTGGTTCAATTTTTAACTTCGATTCGTAATTCACATTCATAATTTGATTTTACACATTTATACTCCACCCCATCAGTGTTAGTTCATTATTTGATGGGCTCAGCTCAAAAATAAAACTGCATGATCATTCTAGTAATACAAGAACGAGTGGACACCTGATGGTGAAACAGCAGGTTTAAAACACATCAAAAGAAACAAATTTTCACAGAATCTCTAAGAGGAACATGTGACACATTAGCACTGAAAGTTACAAAGACATAAAAAGGGTAACAAGGTTTAAAGTGGATTCATGGGGGGTACTTCCATTTGTGTCAGTTAATGTGGTACAGATACATAATGGACCTCAAGAAATCTTTAGACACTCAGCTTCTGGAAACTCATATGTTATATCCACAGAAAAGTCATGTCTTGGCTGCCAAAAGTTTGTCGTTTTTCCCCAAACACCTGTTATCGGCCACTGCTGGGAGACAAGACACTGGGTTAGACAGACCTTTGCTCTAATGTGCAATGGTCCTCGTTCACCTTTAACATGGATGCTCAAGTTGAACTCACTGCAGGCCTCAATGTGAAGGCTCTAGCTGGGCATCACACTGAGATAGGGATCCTAACATTTCGCAGAACATGTAGGATGCCTGAAATAATGAAGTGCCCTACAGGACTGTTTGCCAATCAAATGGAGAATTCACAGCTTTTCTGAACTGGGAAAAAAAATGCATCCATTGCTGCTAAAATATAAAACAGATAAGTTGATGATACTGTTACAGTGGAACAAAATTTACTTACATCAGTATTACAGGAACGATACCGCTTCCTTTCTCCAAGGCAGTATTTGCCTCCACCTGAAGGGCTGGAAAAACATATGTTATGTGTTGGTATATGTATTTGTACAAACACAAGTTCATCAGATATACTAATGTACTACTAGTATAAATACAAGTCCAAGAGATATACATTATATAAATAAAACTAAGTACATGGAGGTTTTAAGGTGAGAATTTAAATTATTTTATTTAATAAGAATTGTAGCATTGACTTGAATTGGTGCAGATACAAAAAAACAAGAATGGCTACTTGAAAATAGTCACTCATATAGTATTTGTCTAGTCTGCATGGATCTCAAGCAATACAATTTAATTTTATTTTGAACATACTAAAAAGGTATTGTTTTCAATTATTTGCCTGCTTTGTAAAACTGGAATGAGAAATGTGTAAACAACCTACGTGATACTGCTTTAAAAATCTTCTCATATTACACATGAAATACAACAAAATTAAGAAATACTGCTTGCTAAATCTGGAGCCACCAAAGACTGCATTTTCTGGTTCAAGAACCTGATTCTGATTTGAATTAAGCAGTATTAAATCTGAGGAAACTCCAGAGTAAGCAGGTTTCTATTAGTGTGAATAAGACATTGTCTCTTAAATTCCCAAACTGTTCAAAAACCTTACCTATCTTCCACAGAGGTCAAATAATGAATTAACATTGACTTAAATGGAAGGTTAATCAGGTATAAGTTCTTTGGTTCATAACTTGAAAGCATAAAGGGAAAACACTTGGTGTTGGTTTTATAATAAAGAAATAAAATAATTAACAATTAACTAAAAAGAAAACCAATACTATTTTTCACATTGCAGATATTTAATCAGACAACACTAACCTTGAACCAAAGGATTTTTTTTCTAATGCACACATACCCCTCCCCAAAATACACTTCCTTACTGTACTGTTAAACATTTAAAATTTAACTACCTTTCAACATACCAACCAATATATGCAGCAACAGGAGTAGGTAAAAAATCTTAGGAAATTACTCATGCTCCAAACAGACATGTCACTAGCATTTTTACATACCAGTGTGAAAAAAATAATTTAATTTATTCTCTCAGTAACACAGTCTGACATGATACTGATGCATATGGAGAATTTTTGCTTTTAAATCCATTCAGTAAGTAGTACTATTTGCCAGATTTGATAGTTATTGCTAATGATAGGAGGTGAACAGATGACCTTGAGCAGCTGTAATGTGACATTATGGCACCTGTCTTGCAGTGCACAGTGGAAAGCTGATGTACAGCCTGGCTTGCAAAACATGGGTACAAGCAACAAAGAAGCTACATGTACAGAGAGGACAAGATAAGAAAGGAGTGACAAAAGTCACAGAACAGATTTCATGAAAGAAGCACAAAGGCTTAATGTTTTCAAGAAAAAAGTGGTCTTAAAAACTAACAATGGTGAGGGAAACAGCGATTATGGGACATGATAAGAACAAAGTACAGAGTAACAAAACTATCCTTTTGCAGTGACCCACAGCTGTGATGAGGTAACCAGAACAGGACAAGCAGCAACACAAAAAAGAGATTCATTCAGCAAAGAAAGGCACTGAAAATAAGTAAGCACTCCTCATCTGAGAAGCACTAGTGACAGAGAGAGGAGCACTTACCTGACAGACCTGTGGAACAGCGGTCCAGACATTGTAACACAGACAGATGTCAGGACCAAGTCAGCTATACACAACAGATCAAGCTGTAGTGGAGAAGCCAGCCCCTCTTGAGAGAGAACAGATGGACCAACAGGGGAGTAGTGGCAAGGAGAGAAGTTGATTAATTGCTTTAAGAGTCAATGTGATGCTGGGCATGACAGCATCACATGCTGTCATGCCCAGCACAACTAAATGCTGGGCATGACAGCATGTGAATTTATTGTATGCAACATAGTATTATGAACTATGGTTTAGATGTAAGCAGTTGTATGCAAAAGCTTGGAAATACTGTGTTGTTGCGATTTTTTTAATATGCAACTGTCAATAGTTGTTTTATACCCTAGACAAGCATTAGAGGTAATATGTCCTAAGAAAGAAGTCTATCAAAGGCATAATTTAAATATATTTTGCATGGACAGCAAGTTGCAGAAAGAAAACCATTCTGGTTACTGCTAAATATAAAACCAGTTATCTTTAAAGTATATAAGATACATTAAAAATGTTAAAAGTATGTCTAGTGAACTTCTCCTGTTTAAGTGTTTCTGTCTGCTATTTTGAAGACAAATGTTGGCAAACTGGCAAAAAATTTTTACAGATAACACGTGAAACCACAGTTTTGAGTAATTTCCAAATGTGTCTTTTTGTTGGCTTCGGCTTACTTTAGCTACTTACGCTGGACTGTCACAGTGTCTTATAGATGAGGAGACTCCTCCTCCGCAGGTCCTGCTGCACTCTCCCCATATTGACCATGGACCCCAATCCCCATCTATGCTCTGGGGCCAAGTGCCAAAAGGTACGCACTCTCCCTGATAACACCACTGAAAGATTTAACAAAAAAACCCACAAAATTAGCTTTCAGGCTGACAGAGTTATCAGGACAGAAAAAAAATAAAGGTCAGGCAATGACCAATTATAGGCATTAGCATTCTCTGTAAAGATAACAAGACTAATATTTTACTTTTTCTAGCCATGTTTAGACATTGGTGAGGGTGTGTGTGATCTGTTAATTGTCTTCACTAAGTCCTGAATTACAGGTCCCTAACACACACCAGAATTTAAAGCAAGCTTAAAATAAAGTTCTTATTTTTTTCTTCATACAGCCTCCTTAATGTTTCATATTAGAGGAACTGCAAGTTGCTTACATTCTTTTAAACACTAAGATTCATTTCTAAGATTAGTTCAGTAAAGTTCATGTACAGACCTCATTATGCAGAATTAAAAATTTCCCCCCAACAGTATTTTTAAGAAAGTATTCCCTTACATTTTAAAAAATTAAATCTGGACGACATTACAATGGAAGAAGAATTTGTTGCAGTACTTCATTTATACTAACCCTACAGACATAATAAAAGTAGTGCCAAAGCATTAGACATGGTAGAGCAAATCGTTGTATAACAGTGACTGGCCACTTGCTCAGAGACAGAATGAACATGCATACTTCCACTCATGCAAACACTTAAACTTTGCAATATTGTTACTTACATTGGACATACAAAATAACATACAATTTGCACAAAGGGCTAATTGTTAAAGTAAGTTTATTTTTTCCTTAGTCAGAAACCTTTTTTAAACCATTCAGAAATAGTCCTGGAGCCCATAGTTTGATCCATACTCTAGTGTCTACTGCATCACTGAGAATCTGGTATAGCTCAGTTAAATACTGTTTTCCACCATTATAGGATTAGGTGACAGAGTAGAGCACAGCCTCAGGTTCAGTGACCTGAATCTGCACACTGAAAACCCTCACGCAGAAATCTACTGTGGAAAATTTCAACCCAAAGAGTTTAAAGTCAGGTAAGTTTATATAAGCAACTGAAATAAGGTTTTAAAATACAGAGTTAGGCCATCTTAATTGTAGAAATCCTTCACAACTCTGCCAATAAGATATTAATGCCCATTGCATCAAATTTTGCTTTGAGTTCATAGTTACACCTAACTTACTGTAACTAAAAGCAGAAACTGACCATCCAAATATGATGAACTACTCTGAGATCTTGTTAGGCCTTTAGAGCAGGGAACATTTATTACATACTTGACAGAGCCCAGCAAAATAGGGCCTAACTTGGTTGTGGCCTTTAGGTGTGACTGCAGTACAAATGTAACAACAACAACAATAATAATAATAATAATAACAACAACAATAATAGCAACAAAAATAACAGTAATAATAACATGTTATAGAATTGTGTTCTATTTTCTCCTTAGTGTATGGTAAAAAGAACTACATATTTGGAAAGAGCTCATGTTTTCTGGGTTTTTTTGCTATCAGGAACTATTAATTTACAGGAACCTTCAAAACTGCAGTTTACAGATACAATTCTCTGCTGTTAACAGGCATGAACAGTCTACTTTTGTAAAATAGGATGGAGTCTCTCATTTCTTTCTAAAATCTAATGATGGAACAAGATACTGATGACTGGAAAAAGGTGTTTTGTAGAGAGCAAATGGATTAAAGCCTCTGGCAAGTTGACACAGCAACAAGGATCTCAACTCATTCATTGCAGTCTCACAGTTCAAAAAAATATAACCTGAAGTAAACTGCTCCTTGCAATTGACAAAGAGTAGGGGCTCCAAAATAAACCTAGGCTGTTGATTTAAAGGAAGAGCTTCTAACGTTTTCTATTACACTAATAAAAGGTAACATTTTTGGTAGAATGCAAAGGTCTCTCCATTTTCATTGGCTAATTTTAAGCACTCTATTTTTTCAAATGACCACTTCAATGAATTCATTTAACATGGTTTGCCAATATTTCCAAACTCAGCATGGAAAAGCCATCAGAATGATGCTAGGTCATGGGCCCTGAATGAAGCTGTCAACAAGCATTAATAAACTGTGACAGCTGCCCAAAAGCTTTCATTCTTTTTGTTTAAACATCAGTTTGCAAGTCAAAATGCAATGTAATCTTTGTTGAAACTAGCTCAGCTAGCATGGCAAAAGTCAGATGAGAATAGATGTCAGTAGTTGTTGTTAGGGAAAAATCCAGTCTGGAGCAGTAAATCTTATGGACAGACACAGCAACTCTCAGACAGATACTACCAATTGTTTAATATAATAAGCTCTCTTCACTTTGCACAAACTTGCACAAAATATGTTATCTTGAAAAAAGACATACAGAATTTAATTTTTTCCCCAGTACATGTCCTGTAAATTAATAATTAAAATATTTTTCTTTGCTCTTTAAGATCTGTTTAGCTTTTGCCTTGTAATTGAGAAACACTCATTTACTATTCATCTAAAACTAAGTTTCAGATCTTTCTTAAAACTACAGATCTACAGACATCGTTTTAAAATCAAAGTTCCCATGTTCAGACAGATAAAGTAGCACTAGCCTTATCTACTGCAACATTGACTTTCTCTACTTTCTGTTAGGTAGAGTTTATCAGACTTCACAGCAAAATCCTTTAAAACTGAACAGTTATGCAAGTATAACTGAATACTAGAAGAATAACTAAAATTCAAAACAGAAAGGTCACTGGAAAACATGGGTTTTTAGAAAACCCTTTTATTAAGGCAACATTTTTTCTATATGCTTGTATGATTCAGCTTGTACCAAAGTAATAAACATTTCTTTTTTTCTTCTAACAAAATAACAGAGTTCAGGCTCTAGATCTATGTTACACATTTTCAAAGTCCATGTCAGACCTAAAGTTGTAACAGTCCCTTAGTGAAGAGTGCTATAAAGTTTAACAAAGATTAAACTAAAGATTTTTTTTAAAAAATTACTCAAAAAATATACAGAGTACGTAACAGGGCTGGTTTTTTTTGTTGTTTGATTGGTTGGGCTTTTTTATCCAGGCTATAGAATTTTATAGCAAGGCTAAATGTTTTATTAAATTACATATATAAAATAATTGTGAAATAGTTCTGTAGGACACTTCCAGAAGTATGCAGATGTATTCTTTTTTTGAACTCTTGTAGTTCCTCGTGAGTACTTTAATTTTCTACTTCCTTCTTCCTGTAGTCTTTAAACAATAAAATGCTTCTTCAAACAGTAAATTATTTGTACTCACCCCCTTTTCAATGCTCCCTGTTTGGCAAAGAGTACCTTCAGCTGCTGGAATGCTGTTGGTAACACAGCGGTTACTTTTGCTGAGGCACCAGAGCTCTCTACACACTTCCTAGGAAAGAAGGCAGAAGCAAGTTCATCAGAACAAATGTCTAAAATTGCTTCCAGTCCACATACACACATATACACTAATTTGTTTTGAACAGAGATTATTAAGAACTGCATGGGAGAGATAAATCTATAGATGGTTGTGAAATATTCTGGAGCAATTTCAAAGCCACTGTATATTACCTAAAAATATTCCACAAAAAAAATTCTGCAAGTATCCAATTGTAGACTACAAGAATGTGTTTTTTTCACACCTGCTATGCAAGTAATGTTTTACAGTTGCTTTTTTCTTGGATTAGTGCTAGTACTGGGCCTAGTCTATTTCAATGTTGCTGTAAAAGTAGTCTTCAGATGTGCTGCAGTATCTCCATCACTGTCAACATATGTCTCAAAATTACATGGTAAAAGGATATTCATGCTATTAATTAACAATCTGCATAATTATTACTATTAATTTTGAAATATGAAACAGCAACAATTATTTTTGTTTACTTTAGTTAAAACCAAAGTTTCTGAGCTCAGACTACCTGCGCTCCTCTCCTGTAACACTTGCTAAAACAGTGCACATATATTTAGTAGTAATTGAGCTATGAACTAAAATAAATTCTATAGACATTTTAGATTTATGACTGATAGTTCATAAATGATTTAGCCTCACCTATTTTCCTATGTTGCCACTGTTAAACAAACGTAGGTTTTCAAATAATCTTTTTTCCTACCATATTTTCTCATTAGGTTTTGGACATTTACCCACCATTTAAATTAAGCCAGTTCTGTTGACATTGGAGATTCACTGTTAAAACTATCTAAGAGTTGAAAGCCATAATCTGGACCTGATCCAAAGCTGGCTGAACACTGGAAATCTTTATAGTTGCTTTAGTTGCCCTTGGATTCAGCTATGTATTCAGAATAAAATCAGATGTGTTTTGCTTTTACAGTAAATGACTTACATGATAATTTTTTTTGTATTACTTCGAGATCTGTGCAAGAGTTCACAACCTGCTTATAGATATTTTTTAAGTATTTTTTAAAATTTGAAAGATAAAATCTTTAAAATTATCTTATGATAGTCATTACTATTTAATTTTATTTAACTGCTGCTTGAAATCATATCCTACAAATAATCCTTGTATAGATTCTATGGTTGAACCTTGGTACAAAGAGCAAAAAGAAAAAGACAGTACAAGTAAATTAAAATTCTGAGGTTCTCCCCAAAGTTAACTGTTTCTCAAGTATCTGGCATATATGTTATCTTTTCTATACACACCAACAGAATAACTGGTAAGTTTTACCCTGAGATTCATGTTTCTTGCATTTTCTTGCATTTATAAATAAATGGATTTATTTATACATTAGCAGCTGCAGTAACAGTTCAACAGTACGAGCTACTCTTGAATAACGCAAAATTCTTTTCCAAGTTTAAAATCAGGTGGTGCCATTCTTGTGGGATTGTTAATCCAGTGTCTTTAGTTTCATGACCAGTAGAAGCAAGATAACTTCTTAAAAAAACATTAAAAACATACCATATTATAATGGTCTGAAATTATTAGTACTGATGGTATCTGGAGTTTCCATCAATTTTGGCAATTAGGCCTAAACTACTTTGTCCTATTTGGTAGGTGGCTCTGTGAAAATTTAAGACAATTGTTATGCCTCTTTTTAGGAGAAATATTGCCACTTGTAAAACCATACCTGCAGACAATGTCGAACTACCTTACTTTTGACAGTAGAATTTTTCTCTGATGAACTGCAAATAATATAAATATTTACTTACTTAAACCTCTGAATAAAATACTTGCTTTTACCACTCAGCTGATAAAATTTTCAGATTAAGATACACTCCCACAAATAAATGTATTGTTTAAAATATCTAATGTAACAAGGAAAGAACAGAAGATACAGTACAAAGATTCTTGAACAATCTAACTAGATTACAAATTTTACAGCCATTAAGATGCTAAAATTCAACACTAGATCAAATTCACATCTAACTCAACCATGAATCCAAGCATCAATACTGTATGGATTTCAAAGTGAAAAACTAAAATTGGTTGCTTTCAGATACAGTATGAGGTGCTCCCGTCACAATCCTGTCTTATTTACATTTAATTCACCTGCCCATTGTGGGGAGCAAAATTAGTGTAATTTACTTGTTCATGTTTCATGTGTGGTTCACATTACCAAGTCGCAATTTAAAGAGTCAGACCATGACAATTCTACTTGTGACCTTCTGTTTATTTTGCATCTGATTAAGTTCAAATGTTTAAAGTACTAGCTGTGCTGACTTTGTAAAGTTTGGTTCAATGTTCCAAAAAGCCAAAAATTCAACTGCATTAAGAAACAAAGATTTCAACCACTCTACAGAAGCAAAAATCAGACCTGGGTAAGTCTGTATTTCAGGGTGATTTGAATCGAGAATTCTGGTTTGTGCTCCAGAGTTTACATGCAGGACTTCAATTTTGATATGCCTACACAAGTACACTATCTATATATTAACATATAAGGGAAAGTAACCATTAAAACATGTATTTCACTGCCAGGCTAACGTAGCCACAAATGAGAGTATTTAACAATTTCCTTTCCACAGTATTCTTTCTGTACACTCAGACTCCTTTGTGGCACTAGACTCCTCCAAATTCACTGAACTAACATCACCCAGACATTTTAATTCCAAACAAATAATCAGCCGAACTATGTAAATTAATGGATTCAGCACTCCAAAACTCTTTCAGTCACCCATGTGCAGGATGATTCTAAGCATGTCAGCTCACCTCCCCACTCCACAAAATTAGAACAATATTTTCCTTCTTTCTAAATTGCTTTGGGAGATAGAATGAAAAGCACTATATCAAAACTAGATATTATTACTAACATAGTCTGGTAGTCCTAATTTAGACCTTAAAGTCAGCATGAGTTTGCCTCAGTAAATCCCTAAAAACAAAAGTAATGTAAAATTACTATGGGCTGTATCATACTATTAATATTTGAGTAAAAACCACTGCTTAAATCAGAAAGAAGTTCTGTTTGAGATTGACATAAAATAACCCAAAATCAACAGAGTATTTCCTTATGGAAAACTATGTGAAACAGAGGATTTATTGACTAAAATAACACAATGTGTCAATTTATAGAAGTAATTTATATTAAAACCAAGAAATCCAAGTATTCTTGTGATTTTTTTTAAATATAGCCAAACTTATTTAAGAAGTCATTTTGCATTTAAAAGAAAGAGTGGCATCTGAAGTACATTCTCCATCTCCTTGTACATGACATGAAAAACAACATCAACAGTCATTTGAAAACAAATGAGATATCTAAAAAGAAGTGGAAAATTCACCTGTGCTGTTGTTTCATTAAATGAAAATTAAATTATACCAAGTACTACTATGGCTATGTCTTCTTTATTTTCAGCTGATTTTGAAAAGTTAACAGAGAAATTCTGATGAAGGTACATAAAGTTTCCTGTTCTCCAGCTCAACCCTATACCTGGAACTACCTCAGTTTCTTGTTACTGATCTGAGCTACTTCCTCACTACCATCATCCTATCTGTAACACCTCTAAGCAACTGTTTCTAATATGTCAGCCTTAAAAACATAGAAGGAACTGGCCTGGAAAGGTCAGGTCTAAAATCACTAGTAGAAAGTATACTGCTTTTTTTGTCACACACTAACTCACACACATGCATGCACACACACACACCCACCCACACCCATCCACTAACAGAAAGGGAACCCTTTAGGGTAGCCTTTTCTTCACTGGCAGACACAGGATGAAGCCAACATATTTTTTGTCACCATTAAATTTGTGTGAATAATTTAATGAAACTAAGAGAAAGAAGCATAATCTGAAAATTAATCAATGACCTCAAAGTCAGTCTCCAAATATGTGGATTTAATAACTATTAATTTGTAAAGCAAACAAGGGAAAGTGCTTTAAAAATCCAGGAAACATAAACTGAAGCTGAGGCCTTTCACAAGATCAAGACAAGATAGATGACAACCTGTAACGGTGTATCTTAGGGCTCCATGACTTCAGTTTGGAATTCGGATGCTTGTATTTGCAGTAAATTAAACAAAGCTGAACCCATCTAGAGAAAAAAAACAGCAAATCAAATTATCTTCCTTTTGCCTAAGCGTTATCAATGATGGAGCCTCCTCCTGTTGTGTCATGCAGAGTCACATATACGCATTTCATATTATGTAACATCTAAGCATCCTATATCATAATCATCATAAATGGTAACAACACAGCACAATGAAAACTCAGTAATATGAGCAAAGATCAAATTGCTGTGCTGTTGTTATTATTTTCAACACTGATGAAAGCCTCCAACAAAATTTAGCAGTTTGGCCCATAATATTAAAAAAAGAAGATGGGAAATACATTCACAAGACATATTAAAATATGATAATTTGGGAATCTTATTTTTGTTCATAAGATTTTAAAATGTTAATTAGGATTTTATGTTACTTCATCATGTTTAATCTGTAATATGCTGCACCTCTTGATGAGCATTTGCTAAAATACAGCATAAAATAATTAGCTTGAATTGTAATTTACAATTCAGACCTGAAAAGCATCAACCTAGAGTATTTTCAGCTGCGCTGCTGAAATACTGCTGGCAACATGATTAAAACTAGAAGATTATCATTATGGGTGAACTTCAGAAGGTTCAAAGTTTAGTTCAGATAAGCACCCAAAAGTTACCAGTTTAGTGCTCCACTACCAAATGCTCATTAAGTGGTGCGGCATGTTATGAATCACAACATGCTGAAGAAATGTGAAATAGAATCTAAAGCTTAAGTTATATATGCGTATTATGTTACCAGCATTCTTTCCTAAATATTGGGTGCTTATGTGAACCTTATGGAAACTACAAAAGCCCCACAACGTCAATCATGCCCAAGTAGCATCTTCCCTTTCAAACCCATGCAACGTATCCCATCTTTATTCAAACCACACTCTAGTATCTAGTATCTCATTATTTCTTCTACTATCATCTAATGCACTCCTCCTGCTTTAATCAAGAGCTTCCCCTTGCACTTGTAAAATAGTTTTCTTAAGATGCAGGCACATTGGTGTTACATCTACGTTGCCTGTGAAAGAGAGAAAAAGAGAAAAAGAAAGAGAGGGAGAAAGAGAAAAGGGGATTTGGAGATAAGAAGACAAGATAGTCCTAGGAAAGAAGAAAGGGGACTACAAGAACTTGTTAGAAAAAGATACAAAAAGGATGTGAAACTACTTTAGGATTTCGAAAGATTCTAGGATTTCCTTGGCTATACACATCCTAATCTTAAAACAAAAGAGGGAACAAAATTAACTTTAAGAATAAAGCTGCAAGTGTTTCAAATGTTCTTAATCACTGCACAATCCTTGTAAGTCCTTACACAAGAAAAGCTCGAAACTTTAACCATTCTAAGTGCAAAAGGCCTCCATAATAGTGATGAGAGATTTTGCATCTCACTGGCAAGACCTTAAAAAATAGAACGTAATGGAAAGGTTGGTAAAAATGACAGAGTATACTACCAGAATTTTCAATTCCTCTTTTCATCTACACATACTATTAATACTAATTTATGAGCTCCACCTGACCAAAACACTTACACTCTGCTAACAAACACCAAGTACAAAGCAATTTAGCCATCATATGACATATGAAGCTGCAAGGGGGGAAATCACTTTTCAGTGCGTTACTAAGTACTACATACATATTCAACTGAACGCACAAAATGTTATAGCATCAATAGGTGAGAGAACAAAAGGGAACCTGTAGTTCTGGTGCACAGATATGCTAGAGTTGGGGCTGTTCAGCCTGGAGAAGAGAAGGCTCCAGGGAGACTTTATAGCAGCCTTCCAGTAGCTGAAGGGGCCTACAAGGAAGCTGGGGCATAAGGGGGCATAAGCTGCACTTTTCATAAGGGCAGCTAATGACAGAACAAGGGGAAATGGCTTCAAACTGAAAGAGGGCAGGTTTAGATTAGATAGTAGGAAGAAATTCTTTACTGTAAGGTTGGTCAGACACTGGAACAGGTTGCCCAGGGAAGTTGTGTTTGCCCCCTCCCTGGAAGTGTTCAAGGCCAGGCTGGATGAGGCTTTGAGCAACCTGGTCTAGTGGAAGGTTGACTCTCCTGGACTTGAAACTTAGCTGACCAATGATGTTTTGTTTTGGTTATTACTAACTAATTCTGTTAAACTACTCTTTCTCTGAAAGAGAAAACGAGGAAGCAGTGAAGGTATGACAACTGCATGTCCTTTATTTCTGTAGTCAAAACTTTCCCAGCAACCTTCTATTAATGGTAATTAACTTTATGGTCACTTCGCATAACTCACTAAAAACTTCCTAGAGACAACTAACACAAGGGATCTATTGAAGGCAGCAGGAGGACTATTTATTCTGAGAATAAATATTCACTTTACCTGTTTACAAGCAGTAAGTTCATAGCTTGAACTCTATCTGTCCTCCAAAATGCACTAGCAAAACATGAATTAAAAGTGGTATTTGAGCTTAAAGCTATTTTTGTTGGCAAACTAAATGGAGAACTTAATTGCAAGCATAAGACCATGACAAAGAAGAGGGCTACCTGTCTTCAGCTAAAATACATTAGCTGATGTGTTAAACTCCAGTGTGAAATACAAAGAGTGGTCCTGTTGATCTCACTGAAGCCATGCATGCAAAGGAAAGGAATATTTTCCCCCCTACTCAAAGTATTTACTGAAACCTGTAATGGTGGAAAAGCATAAAATGCAAAAAAATACACCAAATAATTGTAAGGCACTATCTCTGAAACCCATGCTAGCAGCCAACAGCTTCGCAGATCATAAAATGCACCACAGCAATAACAACCATATGCATAAAGTATTAACTGCTATTAAAATGTCTGAGGTTTTAGCCTCTGCCCCAAAAATATGAAGACCAGCTCTAATGCAGAGCATTATTTTGAACCACAAAATCTGTATATTTCAGGTACTATTTAAACTCAGAAAACAGAGAAATTCAAAGTCAAGACTGGAATTCTTTCATGTGTTAACCCAGAGACATCAAACAGCCAACTTTATTAAAGGAATCAATGAAAAAAGTCCCCCTTACACTCACCTAAACAAAAGGATTGAAAAAGATTCTGAACTATCAGGTGAACTATCATACAAACAGAGCAAAGAACTGAGAAACCTGACAATCAGCAGAAGAGAACTCACACTGCATCACCCTAGAAGATGCAGCATATCCAGTAGGTACATAAATGAACAGGAACTAGCACTGTTCCTAATAACCTCAATATCTTCCACTGCAAGGAATTCAGTAACATACCTGAAAGCATGTATCGCCTTTAGGAAAAAGGGATGTGTCAGTATTACACGGTGAAATTTCTACCACTACAATTTGGCTCACTTTAAGTCATAAATTTAACATTCTCTTGAATCTGAAAATGTATCCAAAAAAGGAAGTATTTTAAGTAGCTTGAGACACCGCCTTTCGGTTCTTTATTCAAGTATCTATTTATTCACTTTAATTCTCTAAAATTGCCCCTGTATCAGAAATGATGGAAAATATAGTATAAAGAACAACACACATGTAATATCAGAAAGATCACTGTCTACTTGCTAACTTGTAATTTTATTTTTGCAGCTCAAAGAGCATAGGCATCTCTTTGAATTCTTGTCCGACTTAACGTGCTGAACAACAAAGCGGAATCTGACCAATAGCCACAATGCTTTTCCTGGAACAGTTCTGTCCATAAGTGACTAAACAGTTTAATTAGGTCTAGTACTTACAGTACTATCAAAACAACTACCAGGGAGCTCCTTTTTAGGTCAAATTGACTCCTTGTCAGTAAACACACACACAGAAAGGCAGAAACTTGCAGCCCCTTTAGTACTTCAGTTCTGATGCCTTAATCATTTAAACACCTCTCCATGTATTTAACTTCAAGTTCCTAAGTGAGAAAGGCTTCAAGTACCTAAATGTGCAAAATTCTTTGCACGATTAGGACACGATCTATGATCAAAAACAACAAACATTTTAAAATAAACATATAGACGGAATGGATGAGGAATATGGGAGAAAAGGCAATGAACAGAGATTAACATTAAAGCTAGATGGCTGAAAGGGGTTAATTTTTCTAAGGGCTAATAGGACATTACAATAGAATTCCAAAGCAGAAAGAACATCAAGATTTTTCACATTACTTTAAAAACACCAGCTATCTTGACAGCTGCATTAGAGCCCAAATGAGACTTTTAACTTTTTGGTCTTTGATTTGAGAATTTGACTGTTTTTCTTGTCACGTCTCGCCATCACAGATCAATAAAGAACATGAGCAAGAGAAAAAAGCAAGCAAGTTTCTCAAAGATTTCCCTTTGGTTTAGGATTTACTTCCTTCTGGGTCACTAAACCCTATGCTGGAAAACCTGCTCCACTCCTTTTTTACTAGGCATTTCAAATAAAAAGGGCTAAAAGGAGTGCTAGAAAGAAGTTAGCATATGAACTAAGTCCACCGTCAATTATGGATTTTTACTGTTTTTCCGGACATAGTTGCACACGTCTGTGAGAGCAACATCAATGGCATCTTCATGTGAATAGTACCTCAAATAGGAATATCCAAACACTGACTGTTTACTTTTGATAACGAAAATGCTGAGCAGAGTATTCAACTTAGCTTTTCCAGGTATTTAGATCTAGTTACTACTCAGTTCTGAAAACTTTCTTATATGAATAGTTCTTTCTTGTGTGGATATTTTCCATCTCCACTACCAGTTTCCAAAGACTTTCCTTCTTTCCCTTCAAAATTACCACTTGAAATCATAACCATTATGATTGCATTTTCAGAGCATTATGGTCATGACAGATAATATTTTTAAATGTAGACACTATTTGAAATGCATATAATTTCTTAGAATGTATACTACCAGACTTCTACAATAACCAGTTATATATTCATATATGCAGTCTGAATTCTATTATTTAAAATAGTATATTTTTTCTGAGACATTTATAAGTTATGCTCACATGGATGACACTGATGAAAGACAATACACTATATCAATTCAGAGGACTGGTCATGTCACATGAAGACATAACTTCTTTTAACTATTGCCTCAATTAAGTGTTGATCTCTTCTTTGTAACTATAAGGGAATCCCAACAAAAACTGTAATACAAAAAGAAAGCAGAAGGCAGAAAGCCAAGATTACCTACACATCTTCACTACTTCCAATTGTTTGTGGTTTAGAAACTGGTTTAAGAAAGTGTACTGTGCAGCATGATCATCACAATAATGATTACATAGTTTAATAGTGTTTGAAAAAAATAACATACACGTGCAAAAGCCAAGTTTTGCACATTATTAACTTTCCAGTTTAATTTAAAATGCAGTATATCTCCAAAGGCTGTATTATAAATCATGTAGTATAAACACTTGCAGATTTCCTTAGTCTGAAAATAAAAGAGTGTGTGTGGTGAGAATTTGTAAGAAAAAAGGAAAAAAAAAAAGTATGACTTAGATGCAGAGACAGGAAACAGGGTCCTTAAAGAACAGTGGTGGGATGTGAAAACTGAAAGAGAAACCAAAAAGGCCAAAAGAGGTTTGATGAGGGAGCAGGAGCTGAAGACCCAGTGAGCTAGTCAGCCAGCTACATACAGCTTTTAAATTCTTTGCCAAATGCGATCTGCCAAAGAGGCATCCCAAGAATAATATTGTATTTATCACCCCAGGGATATTAAAAATGGACTTTCTTTGTAGCTAGTCTTTAGAGAAGTAAATAGAGTATAAATTCAATTATTACATTGTTTCATTTTAATCTAAAAATTAAGATATTATTTTAAACCACTAGGTATGTTTTCAAGGTTTATTTAATTTGGTCTCAGATGATTATTTGATGACAAGCACATCAGAATGCATCCTTTTGCTACACACTTCAGGCTGCAAGATTTTAAGTAAGTATTTATAAATTTATTGCATAATGACCTAAGTGTGCAGGTTTTTCTTTCTACTACAAATTTATTTACCTTAATTATTGCACACTGGTACTCGCAGCCAAAGGTTTGCTAGTATTTAGCTATTCAGTATTCTACTCAGCAATCCAGCTTTATGCTCCTCTGTTCCCATAACCGTAATTCATCTTTCCAAAAAGAGATGTGAACAGTGTGAGAAACAACAAACTCAATGTCAGGGAAAAAAAAAGTAAAGAAAACCAGACCTGACAAATCAATACAAGTACAAAAGTAATTACAAAATATAGCTTCAATTTGCAAAGTTAAAGCCAACACAACAGATTTAATGTTTCAAGATTAATACAACATGAACCTGATTTCATTTAACTGAAATCAAGGAATATTCTGTAGTATACTTTACAGGGAGTAGGATCAAGTGTTCTGGGCTCCCTTTTTTCCTAAAATTAAAGAATGCTTTCCCCAGCTCATAATTACCCACATATTTTGGTGTACAGTGCACACAAATGACTCAAGCAAAAGATGCAGCATAAGGATTAAAATGTACCCTTTGCTTACGTATGATGGCACCAGACATGCTACAGGAAATCCGTAACCCACTACTGCATCTAACTAAAGATTTAGGTTATAAAGGAATATACACAAATGACTAAGCAGAACACTCAGCATAATGATTAAGACTTCTTACCCCATATTTACATTGGCGGGATGTTGCTCCATACTGGAAGCGACACTGTTCATCAGCATCATACACCTGACCTGGGGCCACAGCTGGATAAAGAAAGTCACGCTTGGGAGGCTCATTATCAAGGCAAGTACCACGGCCCGAACTGTTCAACATAAAGGACCAAATCAATTAGGAATTCTACTGATTAAATCACAGTAATGATATAATGTATCTAGTTCTTACTTTTAACAGCACTGGGTGTGAAATAAGTATGATTGCAATAAACAAACAGTAAGATAGTACACCCATAGTAAGAGGAAAAAATAGAGGGAATTAAGAGATTAATATAATTTTTCATTATTATTATTATTAACAAAAATGATCATTTTTGATTATGAAATAGCTTTAATATATTATCCTTTTTTAAAGTGTGATAATTTCTGAGCCACACAAGACTGATTTTCATTTTAAGATTCCTATTTGTTTTCACTGGAGAATAGCTACATTTGGTCATAGAACGAAAAATAAACAAATTACGCAAATAAAAGAAACTCAGTTTATAATTCTTAATGACCTTTCTGATCCTTCAAACAGCAAGTACAATCTTATAGATTCGAGCAGTTCAACCAGTTTATATAAAAGTAAAATGCATTTAAATTTCAGTATGACTAAATGTTTATAGGATTAGGACCTTAACATGCATGCTTTTTTTCCATTTGAGTGAACAAAATCATTACAGAGGTAAAAATTCTGCAGGATCTTCAAATTTACCTAGGATCAGTGAAAAAACCTGTATGGATCCAAGATCTTTTCTATTGTATTAATAATATTTAGTCTTAAAATGTTCATGTTAGAACTAAGATCATAATCTTTGAAAACTTTAATATTCTTCTTTTATATTCACTGTTTTGTTCAGTGGTTTGGGTTTTTTTCCCCAAAATATGCCCATATTCAACCTCAACATTTTAGTGTAGTGGAATAAATAATGAAGAAAGCCAAATGCAGACAGAGTTCTGTTTAAAAAACTTCGTACTTTGCTAAATGTAATTATTCAGCTTTATTTAGTCAGGGTGCATAAAATAGGACAGATGCTTTTTTACTTTCATTTCATATGTGAATAAGTGAGGATTTTTGAAGAATTCTTATGCCAACACTTAAAATTTTTTTCTGACACTCCTACAAATTTTGCCAGCACTTATGGGGGTTTTTTTCCAAATCTTTTCCATGCACTTTGCCAAAGGAACATAATTTCAGAAATGAATGTTCTACATTGTTTTTTGGAGATCTCCAATATTCTATATTTTTCAGCTGCAGATAAAAAAAAGAGCAAAAAGCTTCCTTTAACTACATATTTTATGTTCTAATTTTAACTCTCTTTTATTCCATTCTTTCAAATACTAAAATAAAACCTCTGGAAAAAAACAAAGACAGAAATAACTGCTGACCATTTCAGAAGGCAGCAAACAGCAACTAAGGCAATAACGAGCTAAAGATAGAAAAAAATATACTTGGTTACTAATTCCAATGAATTTAGTGTGATTCACCTGCACACATGCACACTCTCTTCATCTGAAATCTACTTTTAAACTATCAACTGTGTGGTTCTGGCATAAAAAATAATGTACCTGACCCTTTATTCTAGTTTTAATTATTGCAAGCATACATATTTTAGCAGAAGTTGGGAAACTATCCTACATTTTTGTGAAATATTTCGCTGTTGTATTTTGCATGTATGAGCAGTGCATGTTAATAATTCCAATAGAAAGTAACTCAAATACAATCTGATTTCCCTACATCGTCTGGACCGAACTCCAAGTAGGAACTTTGCTTAAACAAGCAGCGGAAGGTTTAGCATTTTACATCAGCTTGAGCTAGTAATGCGTATGATGGGAACATTTCCATAATACCAATAGTGCAGAGTTTAGTCTGTAAACTGTGATCCTGTAAACTGACAGCCAAGGGCACAGTATTTAAAAACTCTCATTACCTCCAGTGACTCTCAACTTTTGTAGTCATATGTACCCCTACAAGGATTAGATTAAAGAATCAGATCTAAATCTTCAAATTCACTGAATTTGTAAATAAAAATCTATACCTACTCTACAAGATATATAATTGCAGAAACATAAATCCTTATAGTAAATACAAAAATATGCCTATTCTGCTCTAATTACAGGATTTTCACCATAATGAAATACTGCTGTAGCAGTATAAAAGTAAGAAAATCACTACTAAGTAGTCATTCACTTACTAGCTACATTACATCACCTCTCAGACTGAAAACGTGTTTCTTTCTTGCATTTTGCTTCAGTTCTATTATTTCTCTTCAGTAGTTGAACAAAATTGCCACATTTTACAAACTTAGTGTGAGAAACTGTTATTGCATTGTGTGAACTGAGTATCTTGGAAAAGAAATAGCATGTGTTACGAAACACATTAATAAAACCAGGGACTTTCCATTAGTAAAGTAAGGTCTCACCAAAGCTGTGAAAAGGTGAATGTAGGCTAAGGACCATAAAACCTCTTCTGACAACTTGTACTGGACTCAGGAATGGTGTAATACTACTAGTACTCAAAGATACTCTAATTTTCCTGATTTTAATTTAATTTCATGAGGCTTTATGGGACTGGTTTCAATTATAAAACAGCTAAGCTTGATGTCATTTCATTCCAGTATTCCAGTGTAGTGTCTTAAGAGTTCTGTGTAAAGCACTGTATAATATAATTTAAACATTGTTTGGTATTTTAATATCACAGGATAGTAAATTAATCTTCTGTTTAGAAGAATATAAAGGATACTAGCATTCTTGTATCAAGGATAAAAGCATCTCTGAAAGCTTAAGATCTCAGGCATGCTATCACTGCTAACTGCTTGATCAAAGTAAAAAACAACAGGGATTCAGTGTTAGAATCTTTACAGACTGAACAATGCAATATTGAGGATCATTACCCCTGTACAGACATCACTGTTGTATCCAAAGCCAATAAAGAGAAAAAGTAAAAACCATAGATGTAGACCTTTCACAGTTTATGCTCTTATTACAGTATGTATTCCCAAATATGCCAGCACCATACACAGTACAACATAACTCCTTCAATGGTTTAAGAAAATATCCCAGAACACTGGCACTGAAAATAGGTTTTGAATGTTACAGAATTGCCCCATTCATAATAATGATGTGGAGTATAATGCAAGCTATGATTAACAATCATAAATTAAATGTATTATAAATATTTGTAATTATCTGTTATAGCTAAACAATCATATACAAAATATAAGGATAGTATACATAACATTTCATTTAATTGTTACAAAATTACTCGTAAAATATTAAAAAATAACAAAGTTTATTAAATATAAACACAGTGCATTTTATACATATATATACATATAAAAACATGACTTATTTACATGCCTATATATAACATTTAGCTCCTAAAAGAATCCTTTCCTGAGTAAAAACTGATTTTCAGGGAGCACCAAGACATATTTCTGTAAAGGTCACAAAAGCTGTTTAACTTAACCTTAATGAATAAACTGCAGATTTCTCAATAGTCTGCAGATAACAACATAAGTATTTGCAGAATCAGGGCATAAGTAACATAATTGTGATTTGGAGTGCTATGTTTAAAATTAAAATGAACCAGAACAGGATTACTAAATTAAAACATTCTTGAATGCCAGGGAAATTCAGATATTGATGGGGATTTACCACTCATTCTCATGATAAATTCTACCTCTTTCCAATTTTTTATGAAAGGCTGGCTCTATGTCTTACTATCTATTTCAAAGACTCTCTGATTTTGCACAATCTTTTCATAATACTCAATTTTGCCTTTGTTTGTTAGTAGATAATTTGTTATTTCTTCAATATATACTTTCCTCCACAACATGGTCTGTGTTCCAAAGCGTTCTTTTATACGTTTCAGTAATTATTCAGCAGCCATATAGGAAAAATCTATTGGTCTATCTATCAAAATCTTCCACCCACCAAAACCTAATTGTATCTGGCCTTGAGAGTCTGGGAGATATTAAGCTATAAAATATTGGCCCAACTTGTTGTTCTATATTTATTTCATCAAACATTCTACAAACAAGTTAATGATACTCTGCTGCTGATTCTGCCCTTTACAATTCCTTTGAATTTAAATAAACCAAGAGGTAGACAAAGAGGCAAATACTTGCAAAGTCAACACTCAAAAACAAACTGCCAGCCCGTGATTAGAGGGTAAACTTTTAAGCAAAACATAACACTTTCAAGGTTTCAGAAATCTACAATAACTGGGGGCATGTGCTTTTTATTATCTGCTCGCTAAAAAAAAAATAAAATAAAATGCCAGTAAACTAAAGAAAAAATAAGAAAATCATAATCCAAAGTGTAAATCCACAGAGAATACTGACTGTGAATTTTCTCCGTTGATTTGCAGAGAGAGAGATTAAATTTTTATATGATTGATGTGACCTTATCTTTCAAAAGTAGTCTTGGCTTGTCCTTTTTTTAAAAGTTAATTTAGATTTCTGGAGTACCAGGGGACTGTCCAATCTGCCAGAGATAGCATATGAGGCATATATAGACATATCCTGTATTTGTCTTGCATATCCATTTGTATGTCCAAGATTCTTGGGTAGATGATGTTTGGGTCCAAACACTGGATGATTTTTCATATTGTCTACATGGGCTTGCTTGGGCCAAGGTATTTTTGGCTCCCTTACAAAGTCAGAAATGTGTAGTCTCAGATCTAAACCCTGCTGTATGGCAATTCTAGAGACTCTCCCAAGAATTTCCTGTGATAGCTCTTACTTATTCAAATATAAACATTTAAAGACTCTTGGTTCTTCTCCATTCATCTTCAAAAGACAATCCTGCCTTTGAAAGACAAAGTTGGCCATCTGGCTTCTTCTAACACCATCTCCTATCTGATACTGACAAGAGTAATGAACTGTGATTCCAGAAATCCCCCAGATTTTGTTACTACAAAACATAAAATAACTGAATAAAAAATTGTAAGCAGAAAGTTCTTTACGTCTAGGTGTCCGCATGGGTATATAAGCACACTGTATAAATACATGCTGGGTATAATGAAACTTGCATATATATACACTTTATATATATATATACACACATATACACACACGCACAAAACACAGAACGAAATTTACACAAAAATTGGTTTCAGTCAGAAACAATACTTTTAGTCTTGGTTCATTTCTCCTATGAACAGGTATTAAGGGTTTCTACTCCTCTCACAGGAATCTCTGTTCTCTGACACTGCTCTCCAAACCAGAGTGTATTTCTGGATTTAGTTCCATAAAAGGTTAGTAAAGTTTAAAACAATTGTAAAGTACTTATGAGCAATTCAGTTGATAAACTGAATTCAGTTGATCTTTCACTTTAACATAAAGCTTGATAGACAACAGCTATTATGTGTTAGAAGGAACGTTTTCCCCAGAAAAAAAAATTATTTTCTTTGGATATTTCAGAGTCTGTGCTGGCTGGCCATCCTTCTTGAGAGTTCTGATAGATCTATTAGCAATACATAGCTTTGCTTTGTCTTATTGTCATCCTTTAAGCTACATTCATCCTCCATCTAGGCACCCTGCAAAATAAACTGCTTTCCTAACTAGTGTTTGACTGAATTGATACATTCCAAGCGATACTTAATGGCTATTCCTCAGTAGCCTCAGTCTGGAAAAGTTGTTTCGGGGTGTAGTTTCAAGAAAGTCTTGAGGAAAAGGAGGATGGAGGTGAGGCTCTACTTTCAGTACCACCAGGATGACCTCTCTTTCAAAACTTCTGCCTGATGATAAAGGACAACGTGGTATCTACACTATAAAATGGCACACAGTGCAAAACTCCTATAGCAAGAGGTCACCCAAGCTGGTAAATTAGTAATTAATCTACCTATCAGATGATGCTGCGAACATGTAATAAACTTCCAGCAAAATTAATTCCAGGTGCTATGACAGCCCTGCCCAAACTCGTATCTAGATTCAAGCTGATAAAACTGGAAGGTGTTGTGGCATGTCACAGAGACTCACAGCCTCAGATTTCCTCTTGGATATCTGCATTTCAGCCCATCATGTTCTATCTTTCTTGTTACGACAGAGCTAAATGAATCCTAAACTAGCCATACTCATTCAGCAGAGAAAAAAACACTTGTCTTCCTTGTTTGCAGTCTACTGGGTTCTGTCTCAGCTGTTTTCCCATTCCTAAGGAAAAATAGAAAGAAAGGAGGCGGAATCTAATCTATCTGAAATAAGCAACTGGAAAGACAGATGACATCTTGAGGCTTTGCCTCTAAAGCTCTAAATAAGCATTTTCCTCATCTGATGGTAAGTTACGAAGAAGTATTAGGAAAAAATGGAATATTTTTTCCTGTCTGGATGCACACTGTTCTGCTTTACAGGAGTGGTCAGGGAATTGCTACCACATGAAACTCGCTATTTTCCTTTCCTTCTTGCTCACTGATCATTACCTGCAACAGAAAAGTATCTGCTCTTAAAGCTGTTCTGCCTTAAGGAAAGGTGTGAATGGGCAAAAAGAAGTGATTTAGGTTTCTGACAGCTGTCCTGCAGGTACCTGTGTAACTCTATCCCAAGAGCTTCCTGCTGTCATTGAGGAGACAACATGAAAAGCTGGGGAGAAAACTCGAAGCTGGGCAGAAAATACCTACAGTTTTACAGACTATTTCACTTTATGAAATAATAAAACAACCATTTTAAGAAAAGAAGTATCAATTCATTTATAGGCTATTAGAATCACTAACAATAAGCATAGATTTATAACTAACAGATCATGTTTCAGAAATCTTAATACTTTTAAAAATAGATTTCAAAATTAGTAGATAAAGGAGAAGTTATATTTGGCTCTTAGTACGCTATTTAACACAGTATCCTATACAATTGGAAAATCCATCCATAATTGCTATGCATAAAATAATGTTTATCCAAGGTGGCTTTGAGGAAAATAACATCTACAAGCTGGGTTACAAAAACAAAGCTAAAATACTATAAAAGATAATTTATTATTGAAACTGCTATGTGTAGGGTTTTTTTACTCTAGCTCAGATATGACTCAGTGTCTTCAGTAATGATTTTTTTACAAAATTCACAGATAGTAATTCAAGTAGAGTTGCAAACACCATCAATGATAGAGAAGTATCTCAAAAAACCTTAAGAGATTAGAACTATGGGAACAGATACACCAGAGTACTATTCTGGCTTTAGGCTAATATAACTGCAGTTTCACTGACATCCCACAGACTTAAAAATCAACTTAACAGTGAGTCCTAGAGAATGGAAAAGAATAATGGAGATGCTAACAGTAAATAAATTAGAAAAAAATAAGTAGAGGAGGTAGAAGCTAAACATGTATTTAACTGGCAATAAAAATCTGAAAGATTACTGTATACATACCAAGTAAAGAAACAAGAAGGTTTGTTCAGGCTGAAACTTAAAACTGCAGGAAAATTATGAATAAATGTTCAGCTCTATTACATTTGCAGCATAACTTAAGCTAGAGAATTCCCACAGAATCACAGAATGGTTTGGGTTGGAAGGGACCTTAGAGATCATCTAGTTCCAATCCTCTGCCATCAGCAGGGATACCTTCCACTGGACCAGGTTGCTCAAAGCCTCATCCAACCTGACCTTGAACACTTCCAGGGAGGAGACTCCACAGTTTCTCTGGGCAGCCTTGGCCAGTGTCTCACCACCCTCACAGTGAAGAACTTTACCACTTTTCTTCTCTAAACTCATAAATAAGAAATGACTTTTTAGTTATCTGTTGAATTATGTCTCCATCAATAGACAACTTATTGTCAGGACAATTATGGGATCAAAACGGAGTTCAGAGAAGAGAAACAAATAAAAGCAAATGAGGCAGAGAATAGCAGAACAAACCCATAAATACTACAAGGAAATAACTGAACTGTAAGCTTACAACCAGAACTGCTAAACTGTGATATAATCTCTCAGAAGAGATGTGAAAACTGTATTCTTTTAAAAGTAGGTTGCATGACATACTAGAAAGACTAGTAACGGGACCAGTGTTGAATTAACAGAAATTATTAGCAATAATAAAACAAAACTACACTGTATTTTTTTTTAATAATAGTAGTGTCAAATGAATACATATGTATCTTTCCTGAGAAAATCAATTTATATTGTGAGAAACATGTATCACACATATATGTTAGGATGATTCATTCAGTGTGCTTTAGTTTACCACTCATTTTAAATGCTCTCGTACAGAAAAATGGGTGGGTGCACAGTTCAGAGGGGTGATACAAAATGCCTTAACCTGATACAGTAACTGAAGAGAAGTAGGTTGGTTGGGGTTTTTTTTCTCTCAGCACCAACATTAAACATCTGACTGTATATGGAGCTCAAGCAGCTCTTCAGACCAATTCAGTGATCCTCTACATTGTGTGGGAAGCTACATTTGAACCAACCTAAACAAAATGTATGGCTTTGGATGGGTCCCTTCAGGTAAGATTTAGAATAAAGTACCTTATTCTGAGGTTAGATATCTGAAAGAGGAGGAGTAGCTCATTTCGTTTTTATTAGTCTCAGGGTTAGATCACTTGAATGGTTTAAGTCACTCTCCTAAAATATACAAAGTGTCTGAATTACTGAACAACCTCTGTTTCTTAAAGGAATAATTGCACTGATGACATTGAACGTATCAACCAACTGCCATTTGCTCCCACAAAGCCCATCTTAAGCCATTTTAAAAAAACCCTGTTACCAATCTTTTCCCTGTGAACTCAGAGTTCTGCGTTTGTCTTGCACAATTTAGAACACATACAAAGGATTCATTATGCATCATACATACCAATGCATACATTGATATGAACACATTTTTGAGACTAACCTATTTTGACTGTTTACATTTTTTAATACATAAGTAAAATTGCAGGTAGGTGATAAAAATCACCACATTAATATAGGTTAGCACAATTTTAAGGTATTAATATAAAGGTCTATGCCATCTTCTCCTGTAATCCTTATATTCTCATCAATGGTACTAGATAACATTGACAGATAAAAACACACCACACCCCATGAAAAAAATCTGGAGAATGAAATCTACAAGGAACCAGGGCTACAACCTTCATTAGATGCCCTCACATTATGCATGCATTTAAAAAAAAAAAAAAACACTTCCAAACACTCACAGACAAATTCCAACCTTCTCTGTTTCTCACGCTCAGACTAATGAAGTAATGAGACAAAAAAGCACTTCAAAATGTTTTGAAGAGATAAAAAATGAGAACTGTAAGGTGGGGAATAGAGAAGAAGCAGCTTTTGCCATTACATAGGAAAGTTGTTCTACAAAATAAAAATCTTAAATCTTAAGAGAAAATCTTAAAGACTTGCTATATTTCTGTCTGTTCATTCTAAAAAGGTAAACCATCAGAACAGGTCACAGTATCTCTGCTATTTATCCTGAAAGATGCCAATTTTCTGAAAACTCATTATTTTTCTTGAGAGATTACTTACTCCAAAAAACTGGTGATGTAATCCCGACTGCAGGCTGACCAAGAGAAAGGGTTGGTGTTTGCTGTAATATGAGCTGCCATTAGCTTTGCTGCTTCATGACCTTTGGTCCCACAGGAATTTCCAATTCCATCGTGATTCATACCAAAACTGCCCAGAAGAGGAGGAGAGAAACATTCCATTACTTTTCTACAGCATCAGACATCTCTTAAAACTTAATGTCACCTTCATAGAAATAATGTTGGACCTAGAAGAACACACATAGTACAGGAGAACCCGTAAGTGGAGAATCAGGATCGGTTAAGTTCTGTTTAGTTTATTCAGATGTCAGAACGCTGCACAATTATATGACTTTCTTTTCTCCCACAGACTTCTGAAGTAATTTTATTTATTTTCTGAAGCTTTTAAAGAAAATTTAACAATATTCTTGCAAGACAAATAACTACAGAGCACTCAGTCTTTATTTGGTATGGTAATTATCTAAGGAATATACACTGTGGCACTGGATTAGTAAACAGGGACAAACAGAGCACAGGTGATCTTACTGTAACAGTACAGTGTAGGCACATGCCAGCCAATTACAATTCAAGCAGAACCTGGATTTTGCAATTCCCAGGGCTGTGCTGTATGCACACGCCCTCACTGTATCCACTCACAGAGTGACTTGAGCCCTTCTATCACAGCTCAGCTTTGCCATGGAACATCAGAATGAAGACAACTAAAAACCAGCAGAAAATACAGTAAGAAACCTCTGGGTGGAACTTGGCCAAAAGACTTCCAGGCAACAAATTAATTAACTTTCAACAAAGATGATATGACTCTGGAAAAAGAAATACAGCAAAAGAACCCTTATGCCTTAGAAATCCTGCACTACTGAAATACATCCTTGGAGCTACTGATCATCAACATAAGCATCAAATTAAAAACAGAAGCAAATTCACACAGCATCTATTTGAAGAACCTTTCATTACAGACTACCTTTAGTTAAATTATTACTGTTATTGGTAAACAATCAAAAACGTGTATCTAGCCTGACACAAATGAAGCACCTGAACAGAATATTTCTTAATAGTATATATTTTTCTAAAACTCCATTTTCTTAGATTGCCTTTGATTAATTTCCATTCAATCACTTGGGGGAAAATATATTCTTTGGTCAAATTCGTTCCTTGTTCCTAAACATGGCACAAGCCTTATGAAACCAGAGGGACAGACAGCGAGAGACACAGGAGCCTCTCTGACCACGCAACAGAGAAATAGTTAAAGGGAATGCCAAAACTGAGCTTCTGCTCACCCAGAGCAGCGAAAGTGTCGCTTCTTGGTATATCATACAGAGAGGTCAGTCTTTGGAGCCTTCCTTGTTACAAATGCTAAAAAGACTGATTTCTTACTCATCATTCAGGAACACAAATGATTTTCGAGACACTTTCAGGACTGACTGACAGAAGATATAAATGGTGGCAGATTAGTGTCCATTTATCCACTGATAATACCACTTCATACCACTTTCTTTCTTAAAAACAGTGATAGTAGTGTTATATTAATCTGAACACATTGTTCCAGAATGTGGTAAAAAAATACATGACCTTCACATTAGTCTGAGCTTCAATACACTGGATATTGTTTCACCTCTTCAGCTGATCATAACAACCTACAAGCACAAGGTATAGCTAATCGTTCCCCCCATAATTGCATGGATATAAGAACAGGAATATCAGTGAATGATGGATGTTTCCTACAAGCTGAGGAAGGACTTGATAATCAAAAAAGCATCACTTCGCTGCCTATGGATGCCTCCCTACGGAACACCTAGTCTGTAACAATGCCTGCATGTATCTAGTTCAGTGTGTGATATCTCATACAGGCAGAAAGCCATATGCTATATGATACACAGGAAAGGTCTGACAGACACCTTAGATTATATTATTAAAGAAGAATACCCCTCGCATATAAAAAATACAATTTTAAAAACAACTCATCTGAGCAATGTATGTATTACAATGAATCACAGAATCATAGAATCACAGAATCATAGAATGGTTTGGGTTGGAAGGGACATGAAATGTCACCTAGTTCCAACCCCCCTGCCATGAGCAGGGACACCTTCCACTAGACCAGGTTGCTCAAAGCTTCATCCTACCTGGCCTTGAACACTTCCAGGGAGGGGACATCCACAGCTTCTCTGGGCAACCTGTTCCAGTGTCTGACCACCCTCACAGGAAATAATTTCTTCCTAATAACTAATCTAAACCCACCCTCTTCCAGTTTAGAGCCGTGACCCCTTGTTCTGTCGTTAGCTGCCCTTGTAAAAAGTCCCCAGCTTTCTTGCAGGCCCCTTCAGGTACTGGAAGGCTGCTGTAAGGTCTCCCCAGAGCCTTCTCTTCTCCAGGCTGAACAGCCCCAACTCTCTCAGCTTGTCCTCATAGGAGAGGTGCTCCAGCCCTCAGATCATCCTCGTGGCCTCCTCTGGACTCGTTCTAACTGGTCCATGTCTCTCTAGTGTTGAGGGTTCCAGAATTGGACACAGCACTCCAGGTGGGGCCTTATGAGAGTGGAGTACAGAGGGGGAGAATCAGCTCCCTCGACCTGCTGGACACAGACCTTCAGACCAGTGTTAATTATTACAATCAATCTTCAATATCAATACATATTTTGGGCGGGAAGAACTTAAATGTCCAAGGCAATACACTGAACCAGAATTTTACAATGAAAAATGTACTTTACTGACCTAGTTCTCAATTGCCACAATTTCATAGATTTAGGGGTATTTCAAATAGAAACATTTCCTTTTGAATTGCTTCTGTACAATTTCTTAAAACAGAAAACTTTTGTTTTTAATAATCTCTGTGAGAGACTCCTTTATAGAAATGGGAATTTGAGTATATGGGAAAGAGTTGAATTGGATCATGCTGACTATACCTGGTATCTAGTTTATCCGTAGCTAGTATATTCCATTTGACAAAGAAATGACAGATTTCAACTGTCTGGGAAATGAAAGTTCTGGCTTTTGGGCCTACAAAAATGCCTGATAAAAAACATGTCTGTGAATGGAAGCTGTGATTCCTGATGCACACAGGAACTCAATGCCTTTTCATGAGCTGATGGTATTCTCATTTTTTTATAAATATTCGTTCACCTAAATAATCTCCTCCCTTCCAAAAAGGCTCTTCTTGCCCCTACTTCTGAATTTAGGAGGAATGTGATCATTCGGTGCAGGTAATTTTTTCTAATGCTTGGAACGAGGTTTTGCCGTTACTGACATCTATTTCCAAAGATGGTAGTGGCAGCATGCCAGTAATTTGCACTCCTATGGCCAGGATTGCAGATAAAAATACATTTCTGTCCAAAGTACCAGTTTTATTTCCATCAGAATATGTTGGTTATATTTGGCCATCATTACATTAAAGCTATGTCTTTTACAAAAGCATGTTTGCAATTAGATTGGGTGGGAAGGCAGGAAAGAAAGGACGGAAGATAAAATGCTCTTCATGGAGTCATTGTTATAATTTCCTTAACTTTTTCAAAATCACTAAACAGATGCAGACTGTACTTCCTTCACTAAATTAAAAGGCCTGTCTACTAGTATAATTCTGTCTTTAAAGACCAACCAGAGGAGTTAGGAGAGAGTGAAAAGTCTTCCCAGATGACAGAGAAGTTTTTATATGAAGTTACCTTTCCACCTACCATCTGAAGAAAAGATGTTTAACCCAGAGACTCTCTTTTTTTCAAGCATTATGGCTCCTCTTTTCCCAGGAGAGCACCTACACTACAGTTAAGAACTGTGCAAAGCAAAAACACCAAGAACTAAAGTCATAATTAAACCAGTCCTGCAACTCTGCATAGTTTGCATGGTTTTAAAAAAATACTAAGAAGGCAGCACATCTGACTAGTGCTCTGTGCCCAATTCATTTACTAACATCAGTAATGGATCACATTATTTTTTCCTTGGCAACCTCTTTTTCCTTGTATCTGAAAAAATAATCTGAGGGGATTATTTGTAATACATATCCAACTTAAGATCTGACCTCAAAAATCACAAGGGAGGTAACTAGTCTCAGCTGCACTGAATAAAACAGCAATAGATAACCAGAGACCCTGGAGCATAAGCAAAGGGAAGGATGGGAATGTAAACTGACTATCTACCCTTCCCTTATCTTGCAAAGGAACAATACTGCAGGTCCCTACAACTTCACTTGTATTTCAGATGAGGATACAGATTTGTTGGGGGGTTCTAAACGATGATTATTGGTTATGGTTGCCAGAACACTGATGTATCTGAAATGACAGCAGTTATTTTTGTGAGACAACCAGGATGCTTCTGTTGTGATTTATTATCCAAACACTTAAGATTCAGAGAAGACAGATCCAAACCAATCTGAATGATCCTCAGGACCATTCACTGAGGTTTACTTTGTATACCATGTACTTTTATAGCACTGAAGTTATCTGAAATGTGCTACTCAAGTGAACTTATTTTTCTCATTAATAATAAATTATCTCTGCTTTCCAACTGTAATACTAATGATGTGCATACCAAACTATCTCCTATCTTTCTTTGGGTTTGTAGCATTCAGAACTGCAGAGAACACTAATGTTTCCTTTCTCTAAATACAACAGGGTATGTTCATTTTTTAGTCACATACTGATTCATGAGTTATATGAATTGGACCTAATTCTTTTAATGCAGTGGCTCTTACTTTGCTCTGCCAGTTGTTTAGCAGCGTAAGGAAGAAGCATACCAGAGACTGAGAATCTTAAGTTAGGTGAGGTAACAAAGTTACAAGAACGCAAGCAAGAGAAATACTGTAAAATCAAGCACTAGATCTTCTTGTCCATTACCTGAGGCTGATTTACAGCTGCCTAACTACATTTAACACTTTGGGAAAAATAAACCTTTCTTTCTAAGAGAGAAAAAAAAACTTTAAACTATCATACTAATTATTTGCACTAGGAGAGACAAAATATACATACTAAGAGTGAAACGCGTCATTTTCAAACTAAGTATCTTGACCTAGCTACACTGCTAGAACTTCATCCGTTGCCTTAGCTTGCTGGCCAGACAAACTGCTCTCACAACATCTACAGAGACTGAAGCAAAAGCCAGGGAAGAGTCATAAAGTGCATCAGTGAAGAACAGTTTAAAAATTTCTAACAGTGTATCTGTACTACAGTGGGAAAAGGGAAGGCATGCTTGTATAAGTATTCTTGTATTAGATATAAGACCTAAAGGGTGAATTATAATTTGCTTGTAAAAGCTACCAGTTTATTATACCAGATGCCAATTTTTTGATAAACTTTGTTTTTGCTTATTTCTGTAGTATGTTGTACTTACCATAGTTATTTAAAAGGTATATTTAAATCTATATATCTATAGCTTATAATGTCTATTTACAGCTTCCCTATATCTGTAAATGTCATCATACCTTTAAATTCCCTTTTCTTAGTGACACTAGAACATATTCAAGGAGGAAAGAAAGGGACAACCAGCATGCTTCAGAATTATTTTGTTTAACAAAAAGCACAGGAATGTGAACATAATCTACTATAAAAGAATAAAAGATAACTTTTTTCCCTACAATATCAGAGCAATGAACTACATGTAACAAGGCACAATTTCTGTGTGGGTGTACATGGTGATTTTCTTAATTATTCTCATGTCTACTAGCAGTGAAATATTTGTCAATTGATATGATGTTATGGTAAATTTTTGGAGAAGATATAATCTTCATATTTTATAGTTTTATAGTAATAGAAGGTCAGCACTTTTTCTCTACTTTTTTAACCATATTCCCCCATATCATGTCATAGGGAGAAAGTTCTCTTTCTATGTAGCCCTCCATGTATTTCAGGCAATGTTATGAAAGTATTGATTATAGCTTCATAACAGTATGCAAAAGGCAACTCACCCTTAAATGAGGTTACAAATAAAAGAAATAAGAATTAAAGTACGTTCTTGAAAAAATAGTTTATTTTCATTTAAGATCACAAACACTGATAGCATTTATTGAAATTAACTGATATTGCATTGTTTCCCTCAAGGGAGGAATCAAGTGTAATTAGTTACTTCACTTTCTATTTCCATGACCTTATGTGGATTTTAACCTTAACTGCTGATTTCCTGCATTTAGAGATTATAATATAGTTTGGAGCATCCCTAATCCTTTATTCTGAAGTAACGTAGAATTTAAAACTTTGACTTTGGTGAAACTTACTACTTCCCTGAAAACATGGGAAACCAACTAGTTGAGTAATAGTAGCTTTATAACAAGCATACCTGTCATGAAATTAAACCTAATTTTAGCATACCTTTATCATAACATTTTTCCCACTTACTTCCTAATCATCACTCTTCCCTGAGTTACAGCTGATGATCAAGCACCCCATCAAATAAAATTTTTATATATTAGCATAATTTAGTATTAAATAACATATGAAACTCTTAAAAGCACAGCAAATTCTAATTTACTAAAAAAAATGCAGCCTATTCAAAAACCAGAACTTTCCTATGGGGAAATGAAAGACTTTTATGGGAATATGACAAAAGGTAGAGCACAAACTTCTCCTTCTGGTTTACACTGCCAGAGCTACCCACCTTTCACACCACAAGAATAACATTAAGTAAGGTTTGTGTGCTACACAAAGTCAGAGTATGAATGCATCAGGTCTCTACACTGTAGGACAAAGTGGAAAATACTGGCTCTAATCAGGAAGCAACCTTTTGAGCTCAGATTTACTTTGGAAATTCATGATGGCCTGAAGGTTATGATAAACTTCCTCTTCAACCCCATTTATTCTTCTTACACTTTTGTTAAGACCTCTGGAGTGTTATTACATTCCTATTCCTTGATTAGAATACTTTAAAGTTAGATAAATTATTTTAGTTTTGTAAATTCTAAACTTCAAATAATATTTCACAAGTCTTTTTCATATTGTAAATGTAAACAGAGAAACCAGAATTGTTTTTCTAGCCTTATTTTTATGACATTTCATTTTATATTCACAAAACATCATTAAAATTGAAGTCCCAATTAAGCCTTTTTTTACAAAGTTGCACGCTTTTATACTGCAATATTACAAAGGCAGACATAAAATAGTGTTCCTTCAACAAAAAAGACCAGGGCAGGGGGAGCGAGAGAGCAAGAATATGGTTATGTATGGTTTTAAGTTCCTTGTCTAGCCAAAAAATGAACACAATTTCTTTGTTTTTTTAATTTGAAAAAGTTACTGAAACTGTCCCTAAAAATTTAAGGCATTCTTCTCAGTCAGTCTTAGGCATCTAGCAGGACCCTAAGCATCTATCAGGGATAAGTTTTAACTTGTTCTGGCTGTTGTTGAGATGTTCATACACTGTAGATTTGAGACTGTTTGTCAGCCCTGCTATAGCTGAAGATGGAAGACATCATCATCATAGATAAAACAATGATGACAGCATCAACTGGAGATCTGTTCATGGGAGAGCTGACAGGAGGTGCTGTTAGCACAATTCCACCTTGTTGTCTTTCAACTATTTTTGAAAGCTATTTTGAAGTTTGGTATATGTGTCTCTACAACCTCCAGTTGGAGTATTTTCCTTCTATTTGTACAACACATACATTCCCCGACACACCTTTCTTCTAGAAAACATCTCACTCTAACTCAGGTCCTATAATGCAGCTGAGGTTTGACTGATCAAACATGAAGCTCACTGATCTCTGAGAAATGAGGAAAAAAACAACAGCTTCTGAAAGTACCTCTAGGATTTCCTAGATTAGAAATTTCTGCTCCAACACTGAAGACCAACTTTCTCATAGGGGACGAGGGGTATTTATGCTATTATCCTACTTTGCATACAAACTAAAAAAAGACTTCAAAATACTGCTAGAATCACAGGCACATTTTAGCTGTATAAACTAATTCAGAACTAAATACATGCTTGCAAATATTGAAGCCACTTTATTCCATTAGACTATAATCCATCTATCTTAAACCTTTTTCACCTAGATATGACTGCCAAACTCCTCTGAATTTCAATTCATTACATCTTCTATAAATCAAGAACATTCTGACTTTTCAGAAATTACTTTAGCCACTAGACTTTTCTCCCTGCTCCTTCCGTACAGCCCTCGGTGCCTTTCATCAGTAATTTCTTTTCTTACTCTAAGTTTTATGCGGCAGCAATCTGTTCTAAGCTTAGTCCACTATCTTCATGTTTTCACATTTCCTTCCCCCTTTCCCCTTTTTTTTGGGTTTTTTTTTTTTCACTTTGTTATTTAGTTTCTTGATCTCAGCTAACTCCACAGAACTGAAACAACAAATGGCACAATGCCATTTCTTTTAGGTATATAGCCCTTCCAATTGAACCTGGAATTTCTTTTCAGTTCAACTAAGCATCCTGTACAGCATGCATGGGGCAAGTTAGGCATTTTATAAAGTACCCAAACTAAAAAACATATAGAAAGCCATGTAACTCAGCTGGCAGAGAAACAGAAAACAGGACTGGTCTTAAATCTTACCACTTGTCTGAGTATAACAGCATATTCAAGCCTGCAAATACTTCCTTTCTGCACTAAGAAGAAAAAGTCAAACTTTACTCGACAATGCAGGTGATACACATCCAATTCTCACTCCTGCCATAAGAAACCACTGGCTGTAATTTTTACGTACCCAAAATCTTAAGCATTTCTTTGGTGTGGAATACATAATGGTAGGAAAGTAAGCATTCTTTAAGTCAAGCATCATAAATCAAATTTCTAGAGACACTATTCTGAAGGATAAAGGCCCTGCTCTGAATTTCATCTGATTCATGGAAATATTAAGAGGCTGTTCTCAGAACCATGCAGAGAGAGAGAGAAACAACCATAAAACTGGTAGTCTAACACTGTTCTTTATGCCTTCAAGAAAGAAACACCAAGTTAATCACACTGTGTGGTTGTCTTCAAAAAAGCAGCTGGTTATGAGTCTCAACTGCACACAGCCTATGTGCACCGAAACTAGATTGTACATATATAAAAAATATAAGGAATGGAAGTCAAGAAAATATTTGAAAAAAACACTTCACAGAAAGTATGACTGACCATAATAATCACACTCACACTCTCTGTCTATAAGTCTCCTAGGCTAAGTGCCTTTCTGAATAATATTCTTCAACCAAATGGAAGTTGGATCAATACAAGGTTAAATGAGTTAAATTTAATGCAGTATAATATGTAGAAATTCAGATGGAATAATCTAATGACTTCCCATCACTCTACACTAAACTACTAGAAACCAACAATAAGATGAGCCATACTTCCATCAAGGAATATTACAAATCCAATTTTGGAGAAACTGTGGATAATCTATCAAAATATATGTATTATAATTATTGTTCTCTTTTAATGACAAGAGAATTTTATTCCTCAGTTCAACATTTTTTGAAAAACCTCAGTATTCCATGGCAACTATGTAACTAATAAAAATACGATCTTTCAAAGTGCATTCCTCTCATTCTAATTTAATCTAGTGGGGTTTTTTTCTATGTTATATATTGAGTGTACACAGGTCCTTTAAATGATTCTATTTTTCATTCGACAATGAAGCCAATTTCCTGTTTCCCATATAAGTCTGAAGAGAAAAGCAATCGTCACTATACAGCCAAAGAAAAGTTTACAAGGCTCCCTGAAACCACTATTATACTCACATGCAAGTACCTTCTAATAGGTACTAGGAAGCAGGAAGCTGAGAGGAAATAACAACTTCCTTGATGTAGTTGTAGAGGCATTCAGTTACAGTGTGGGTGAATGGGAGGTGATGTGTGGATAGCACAAAACATTATAAGCTTTGAAGATTTTTTGCCCGCATACTCTTCCCAGCTTTTACTGAAGGTATCTACGTGACATGTTCATTTTTAACACCAAGCTTGCAGTACAACTTTCTTTAATCACGGCACATTGGATAAAAGCTAAAGGAATATGATTTCTACTTTATTTTTGAACCAGCATCTGACATGTCATTCAAGCTACAAGATGAGGTGAAAGTCTCAAAGAGCTGCAATTTCAAAATTTTAAAAGACCTTAGATACAAGAAGCCAAAAGATATTGAATGTTGAAAACACAGTTTAAAAAATTCCTGTGATCACAGGATAAACGCTTTGGATATAGTGTTTTCTCAGATTCCAACCAAAGTCTAAGCTCTTCAGATCAATTCTTGTCATCATGCCAGCTTTGTATGATAAAATAGCTCCATATATTTATTCATGTATCTCTGAAATAATCTGGATAAAATATGTAGTTGCATGACATATAGGTTAGAATGAAGGTGCGGTTATCGGAAGATTATTTTTCTCGTTAAACATGAAAAATTCACAACAAGGTCACCTACTACTATGAGAGATGTTATTAACAAGAATTTCAGAATTATGAGTGATTTGGAGGAGCTCTTCCCTCAACAGTGGAAATATATTTTCCTTTATTCTATGTTTTTCAACTCGTGCAAATGAAGGCAAAGAAGGAAGGAAATTAAGATGAGGAGAATTCCACGTGTTTTAAATTATTTTTGTTCAGATCTTATAAAATTGCCTTTGGATTCTAAAATGCATATACTTCAGTGCAGCTACAGTGTTTTTCTCATACATAATATAAATGAGACTCGCATGGTAAGTGGGCTGGAAATAACTGCTTACTTCCAACTCTTTTTTTGATCAGCAGATTGATAGCTTCCATTTCAGTCTGCATTGGAACTTTTAGAGTTGTATCAACTAATGATGGGAAAATATGTCATCCATAACTCAGTGTGGTCAACGCACGTAAACAAAGTAAACCTCTTGGTAACAGAAGATGCCTAGTCTTTTTAGAGTCATCACAATGTACTAACAACATTGCCTTTTGAAGGAAAACCTGAAATATTTCCAGATCAAACTCTACTCAGATTTTATCAGTCTCATAATATCATGCTCTTCAAAATGAGCTACTAATGCTTAAAATGTAACAAGTGATGCTATGAGTGCTCTATGACTATTTTAAGTACTTTGTGCTTGATTGAAAGACGACTAAAAGTGTATGAATATTGACAACAGAATCAATGTTTTAATGAGATTGAACTATACTTAAGACAAAATAACAAAAAGCAAAATAATTACCTTTTAAGTGCTTTTGTTTCATAAAGAAATGCAGACAAAAGTAAGGAAAACCAGAAAATTTTCAAAGCCAAATATTTAAAAATATGAAACACAGTAGGAAGGTTATAAGCCAAGTCTCAAAAGCACAGATTTAATTGGAATCTGAAATTAAAGGGTAAACAAGGAGCTTTAGTTCTCAGTTTAAATCCTCTGGTAATATACACTAAATAAAACATACTGCCACTTATTAACACTATATACAGAAACATGGAGCACCAGAGTAGAGATGGTGCAACCATGCAGGAAAAAAAATAAAATCTATAATTAAACTAATATTAAAAAGGTGATACATTGAAACGTCTTCATTTTAAACTCACTCACTTGTGACCAATCTCATGTGCAATGGTAAAAGCTGAACCTAGGCCAATGTCTTCATTAATGCTGCAGCTCCTTTCAGGCTCACACATTCCAGCCACAGAGGCCAAGCCTGAATAAACAGAAGGAGACACAAAGGGTCATGCCAAGGTGTTTCAGTCTTAAAAGCCCTAGTTATAAATGCCTGGATTCTTTTTAATAACTTCTATGCACAGAAGGAGCAGTTGGCAAAAGGTTAACTTTCTAGTCACTTGCAAAATCACTGGGGGGAATTTCACTTTGCCGGCTAGACATTAATATTTTTTGAACTGCAGTCAGTGCTGGAAAATGTCTAGACTAGGGGTTAGATTTATAAATTTTACTTCTGGTAACTTGGGACCACCTAGTAACTTGAGCCAGGAGAGGGAATTCAAGAAAGCATTTCTATTTTAACATTCTTATGCCTGAAGAAAGCAAAATGTATCCACATTATTTTTTTAAAGAAATCTGTTTAAGTTTAGTGGGTTCATAAAAACATACAAGCAACTTTTTTAGTTATGAAAAGCCCCACATGGTACATTAAAAAAAATTTAAAAAATAAAACTGAATGCATCAACAAAGAGAGAGGAGACACGTTAATAACAAGCACCCATTTAACCATGGAAGTCTTTTTCATTTATCACCCATAATCTTCTGGAATTAAAGCCTTATTGTATTACAAGCACTTTAAAAAAAATTTTCTTAAGAGAGAGGAAGCAACTGGCATTTACCGAATATGGCTCCTCCATATCTTACACATTCTTCAGCAACAGCTTATCACAAAACATACTGCAGTCATAACTTTGTGCCACTAGAGAAAGCTCTAAACATTGGATTTATTTAAATGTGTTCCTCCCTAGAGTTTCTTCTCTGAAAGAAGCAGCAACCCTTTCTATAAGGAAGTTACCTGCTCATTTAAGTACATTGTAACAAAAAATGACTGGAAAAACTATAACGTTGGTTGGGGGATGGAGGGAATAGGGCAGGGAGGGGAGAAGAGAGAAATCATACTCTTTATATAAGCAGGCACTTCAAATTACTCTGGACTAACAGCAAGCAAGTAGTAAGATGGCAAGGTCTTGCTGGGTGAGTCCACATTAGCAAGTATTTCCAAGCCACAGCAGTAGGTCAGCAGGGTGAAGCACTGATATTGGGGCTCCTCCGTCTATCTTTGTATGTGCGTTGTACACTCTACTTTGGACTAGTTTAATCCCATAGACTAAACATATTCACTACACATGTGGTTCAAAGCTTTCTAAAATGAAAAAATATTACAGGATATCATCAGAATACAGCTCATGTAGTGATTTAGACCCTAACATCTCCCATAGGCACATATGGAACATTTGGGGAGTATGTATTCTGACTTAGTTTTCTCCGAACCAGATCTAGTCTGCACACACCAAAACTACTCTGACAACCAAACTGACATGGGCAAAAAGTGTGTCCTAGAATTTGCATCAAAATAGTACTACTGCTATAAACAAATAATCAGTGTAGACACACCCACTGAGGACAGGATAAAACATCAGAAGAAAACAGACTATCCATGGAGAAAAATCTATTTTTTGCAGTGTGCACCCTGTAGAAAAGATAAAAATTACAGTTCACCTATGCTATTCTAATTGAGTAGGACATTCTGAAAACAACATGGCAATACTTATATACCAATGGCCATGTTCCCCTACAAAATCCATTACATTTGAGCAATAAAGTCATCTCTGTCTTCAGATCTTGTAACTGAGCGCTCAATTCAGTGTCTTACAGGACCAGATTAATGTAATTCCATACTATGCTTGCAGAAAGTGACAGAGATCAAGTCAAGAGCTCAGTCTATGGATTAGATTTAAAAGGATACGTCCTTCACTGGAGCCACAGATGTGCTGCAAAGACATCTGAGGTCCATCTTTTCTAAGAGGTTCCATGAAACATTCCCTGTTTTAGGAAACTGGAATAAAAAAGAGATGCCTATGCCACACAAAATCCCTTACTTCTGTTTCTTCCCAGAATATCAATGATTCAGGTTTCTTTTGACCTTTTGAGATCTCTCTGAGATTTTTGTTCACAGACTCCTTAAATGCATGCTTAACTTCAGTTACTGCAGGTCAGTGGGACTTAACCATACTAAATGCCTTGCAAAGGATGGCCACAGGGCCTTGTCTGTTCTCCAACTGTATGCCTAGAATGCAAATAAATTTTCATGGTTGCATTGCCAAGGGTCCTATAACACTGAGTTGGAACCAATACCATATGTGATTTTTATTTAAAAAAAAAGTCAAGCCTTTTGTTTAATAAAATATTTGCCAAAGTCTATCCTCTGTTATGCTAGATTCAAGTGAAGCAGAATTTGCCTTCATGCCAAAGTCTGATACAGTAAGAACTAGTACATTAATGATCTGTGTTAAAAATATCACGTAAAAATATCAAATACTTTGTGCGTGAATTAATGGTCTTTCAAATTTTCTTCTTTTAGCACTTGCAAAGAAAATTCAATGACATCAATATAGAAAGCCTCTTCAGCTTTGTCTCCTCCACACAGATGTCAAAGAAAATCAATTACATTTAGAAATTCATCAGCATCATTTGTCTTTTACTAAAACATGCTGTGGATATTGTTTGTATAATAGTGAATAAATATTGAATTTATTCTGGTACCTTTCCCCATGTTAACTATATCCCTGTGCCAGAAACATCACGCTGACTTGAGCAGGACTAGTAGAAAAATTAACACGAGTTAAGGCTATCAAAGCATACAGTAGTACAGGGAAATACAAAGCTAATACAATTATGAGCTCTGATTGAGAAAAGTACTAATAACGTGATCTAGGCAAATTAGAATTGTATCTTTAATTACTCCTGAGAAAGAGAATTATGAAAAGATGGAAACTGAAAAAAAAAATATACAAGTGTTAACATTAGTCCTTGAATAATGTTTCTTTCACATACTAAAGCACTATTAAAGGTAAGATCTATACTAAAGTAATGAACTCTTGGTGACAAATTTAGGTATGGACAGAACAATAGCAGTCCATCCTGCACCTAAGGTTGCTATGTGTGCTTCTGCATTGTCTAAGCATTGTTTTAAAAGTTTCAATGTTCTGTAATTTATATCACTTTGGTATTTTTCTCTAAGTCTGTGAAAGGAACAATCTGAAGCTGTACTCCCTGTGTACAACAGAGCAACAGTATAAATCTCAAAGACTGCTTCTTTTGTAATTTTTTTTTTTAATGTTTGGTTTGGTTTTTAGTTTTCCTGAGCTCTTTCATTTTTTATAACTAGATCATGGAGACAAGTTAAATGGAAATCAACAGCAAGTTTTCTTCTGTAAGAAGTAAGCTGGAGTCATCTGCTAGCTTTTATCAGAACTACAGCTGCCAGAGAAGAAATACACAGCAGTAGCTCGCTTAATTTAAACTTCCAGCAATGTATCAAAGCCAAAACCCACCTAGGTTACCTTTTATTGTTCATGTTTATAAAACTGCAAAAATCATAAACTTAAAAAGATCTAATCAGTCAATAAATGAATAGCTGAGTATAAAGCCAGGAAACAGCAAATACAAGCTGAAATGTCTCTTTATAATCTTACCCAGTGTTCCACAAGGCTTGTTTTTATAAGTGCAGATATCATATCTGTGAAGGAGAAAAAAAGTAGATAAAACATGTCAGAGAATCAAATTTGTAAGATATTTTGTATATTTATCACATATCTGTATCATAGTTCAAGTTGTCAGACCGCAATCAATTTAATTATGTGCAGCCAGCTGGCGTTGGTATTTTCTACACTGTGGTGTAAAACGCAAGCTGTGGTACACTCAGAGCTGCTGGCCTCAGGCCAGTGGGACACCTGCCAGTGAGAAAAAAATGGTTAAAGTGGATCTTTGTAATCACCGGCTCCATAAAGCAGTCTACCATGCTCTTATGGAATTACAGCAGAATCTCTATAGACTGCTACTTAACTTTTCCTTTTGAACATAACTGGAATCCAGTTACAGTCTCATACTTAATCAACTAAACAATGTTAATTGTGACTCCTACTATTTACACTTTGCTTCTAATTAAAAACTATAACTCTCAATTATTACACCAACAATTATTAAAAAAAAAATCTCAATAATTGCCATTATAGTTCCCTCCTCCTGATCTTGCAATGATTACATGTGTCTTAAGAGTATACTATAACAAACTAAAATTAAAAACATTTTTGAGAAAAGCTAAATAATGTCTTTAAAGGAGAATTTTCACCCTTTTAGATACAATCCTTCACATACAGAAGCCAAATGAGTTTTGTGTAGTTAACATGTATCTGTAGCTGAAAATGGAACTGAAATGTTTTCTGCAGCATAGCTAATAATAATAGCAGTGGTCATGCAGCAGTCAGATCATTAATTACACCTTCATATTTTGAATATGAAATCCTATGATATGGCTAGTGATACCAGAACACTCCTACAACACCTTTGATTTGCAGGGATTTAATTTCCTTGCAGTCAGTATGTTTCAGAATAATTTACATTCTTTTGAATGGTGAGTGAAAACAAAGATTAAAAGATATTGTCTTTATGCTTTAATTTTTAACTCAAATAGTTACTGATTTCAAGCCACCAGGTATTTCTGTTAAAAATAACCCAAGGAGTGTTATCATGTAGGAATCTGATCACGACCTGTCAGTACTAAAAGAGTTAAGGTCTGTCTGTAAGCCAAATCCATGGACAAAATAACAAAGCTTAAAATTTGGAACAAATCCAGTGAACCCTCTAAGCATGTAGACTGCTGTGACCACATGTAATTCCTGTGATTTTTTTAAAGGTACTGAGTGCAAAGCAGTTTGTGGGATTAAGCTCTGATTTTGAACTCAAATGTTAATGTGTATTCATTTCATCAAGGTGGTTCAAACTCTGACATCCCATATACACACAAAGCTCTCACTGATTTCCCAATTGCTGTTTGGAGAGGAGGAGGTAATCAAATCAGCATTCTTATATAAAATGTGTTGGAATATAATAAAGTTTTGTAGGTGACAAAGCTTTAAGATGACACAGATATAGAGAGAAATAAAGATTTTTACTGAATATTTCCTGCCTTTTACATACTTAAAGTAAACTTCTTACTTCTGCATTTAGGGCAGAGCCTGAATCTAATCTTATTGAAGTTAATGCAAAATTATTCCTCAAAGAAAGCAGACAGTAATCAGGCTTATCTGGTGATAAAACCCAAACTTGCTCAAATTCTTTTAAATGTAGTTTAGAACTGTACACAAGGAAGCTTGTGCAATACATAGCAAGTACTGGTCTTCTAATTTTTTTTTAATATCCAATGCTAATAGGAACAAAGCTATTAAAGATGTACTTCCCTAGGTAAAACGGGTGTTTAAGAATGCCAGTTCCACTAAACTCAAGTAAAATTTTGTAACCGATTTCAGCAGAGCTGAAAATTTGCCCTTATGGCCCAAATCTGCTTAAACATACAGATATGAATCTGAAGTTACTCCTCATCTTCAGTTTCAAAATGAACTGTGATAGGAGAGAATGATACAAATGATGTCCCATATTCCTGTTGTATTTTTGAAAAACAAAGATCATGGTATCCTTCTGTATATGCTTGCTAGCAAGTATTCATCATTATGCATAGGCTAGCATTTTAAGAAAACATAATGGTAATGAAACTTAAGTTAGATAATAAAACTAAGGAAAACATAATTTTATTTTCCAGTACACTAATTATTTTTGCAAGAACACACCCAGGCAGTAATGTATTCTAATTATGGCTTCATTAAATATTCAAATTTTATAGGTAATAATTAATCTCCTTTTAAAGAGCATTCTTTACACTCTCTTATGTGTCAGTTTAACAGAAAAAAGCCTATAAGTTTTCAATGTCCAGTGACTTTTACCTACATCATCTTCAAGCTCTACTGGTTTTTTCCTTTCATATGGCTGGTTTCTGCTCATGATTTGTTTGAAAGTTCTTATCATTTTTATGTACCAAACTATTCAACTTAATCATTTGTTTCTCTATGGGATTTAACCAAATCAGCCAAACTTGTCTTTTTTGTTTTTGACACCATTTCCTCTAACTTTATTTTGAATTTCCAGTTAATCCATTTAGCCCAGAGATGCTGGGTTCCAAAATGCAGCAGACTAACGACTCAATACTTGCTAGATAGTAGCTTCAAGGCAAGAAACCCCTGAAATGACAAATCATCCAGATTACCAGCGAGATTAGATAGGTCTAACTGCTATTAAAAAAAAACCCAAAACAACAACAAAAAAAAAAAAAACCAAAGAAACAAAACAACAGCAACAACAAAACACCCCAAGGTGAAGATAGGTCCTACTTGTCAAAACCTTAGTAAGTACTTCAGAAGCCAAAGACAATCGAAAGCTAAATTTTCAAGCCAAGAATTATCTCAATCAACCATTAAAAATTATAACAAGTCACAAGAATCATGCAAAAATGTAGTTTGCAAGATGTGAATATAATATCTTTTTGATTCACTGACAGAACATGTAAGAGAACCACCACTCAAAATCTGAATATAAGAATACAGATATGCAGGTTTTAAAAAAACCTCAGGATGAGACAGCAGCCAGATGATTTCAAGACAGCCAAGGAAATCCTTTGCCCAAGGTGTAAAAGATCTTATGCCTCCCAACAAAGTGGGTGCATATGTCCCTGAAATGTAACCAGGCTGGGGAAGTAGAATGTGGAAAGAAGTATGAGACAAGATTGTTGATTACGTGTCCATTCCCACCCTGAATGGATCAAAAGCCATTTGATGAGGCAGACTGGGAAGGGGTCTGGGACTTCTGGGCACAACTGCAGGGCTGCTAAGAGCCACATCAGACAGGTGGGAATCACGTAGTGCATGTACAGCTGTCACTGACAACTCTTACTGACACATCAGCCAGAAGGAAACTAGCTAGACTATTATCAGTACAACAGGATGGTCAGGAATTGTAGCAGCAATAGCTTCCTGCCATGCCATTAATCAAACACGAAGTGTTAGTGTGCCCTTCAAGGGCACTTAAAAAGGAAAAATTTCTAGTCTTTTTTGGAAGGATATGAGCATGCCCCATGCTAAAATATGCATCTATACCACTGAATCAAAAAGTGAAAGGGATCATACTCCTAGACACTGAAATTATATTACCTGACCTATCAAAGTGTTTTAAAAGTCCATCAAATTGTTAAAAAAAAAAAGTTCCCTGCACAAATTTGGCCCACAGCAACAACAAATCTCAGAGAATTCCCAGGAAAAGTTCAGAAGATGCCTACACACAATTATGAACAGACAAATCATACAAAGCTACTCTGATCTGGACAAGCCAGCTTAACAGTGTAGACACAAGAAGTTCCGCGCCAGCAGTCCTCAGTGCAAGAAAAAAGTCACCGACATGTTTATTTAATTTATTAGTGTAGATACAAACTACAGACTATTTCTTGAAGAAGCCACACTTGTAACTGACTTGCAGAAAATCCATTTCGTTTGCAGATCTGATGAGTAGTATGATCCCAATCATTTGAGAAGGACACTCAAGTCACACATAGCAGAAAGATGAGTTCTCTGTAAATACTGTAAACACTGCTCAGTCTTGTCAGGTAAGTTATTTGCAGCTTCAGCCAATCCTGGACACCCTAGGGGAAGAGAGACATTTCTCTACCAACACAGTACATAGCAGGGAAAGGAGAGAGGATTCTTCCTGATCCCAGCAACCTGTCAGCTTGAAGGCCAAATGTACACAATTGTGCAACTATGAAGTTCACAGAGAGTTCTATGTATGCAAGTGTTCTAATAGTGGTTGTGCAAAATTCATGGTAAGTTCAACAAGGCCAAGTGCAAGGTCCTGCACTTAAGTCAGGGCAATCCCAAGCACTGGGCAGAGAATGGACTGAGAGCAGCCCAGAGGGGAAGGACTTTGGGCTGCTGGCAGACAAGAAGGTGAACAGGAGCCGGCAATGTGCGCTTGCAGCCCAGAAGACCAACTGTATCCTGGGCTGCATCAAGAAAAGCGTGGCCAGCAGGTCGAGGGAGGTGATACTCCCCCCCTACTCCGCTCTCGTGAGGTCCCACCTGGAGTGCTGTGTCCAGTTCTGGAGCCCCCAACACAAGACAGACACGGACCAGTTAGAATGAGTCCAGAGGAGGCCACAAGGATGATCTGAGTGCTGGAGCACCTCTGCTACAAGGACAGGCTGAGAGAGTTTGGGCTGTTCAGCCTGGATAAAAGAAAGGCATTGGGGAGACCTTATAGCAGCCTTTTAGTACCTGAAGGGGCCTGCAAGAAAGCTGGGGAGGGACTTTTTACAAGGGCAGGTAGAGATAGGACGAGGGGTAATGTTTTTAAACTGGAAGAGAGTAGGTGTAGATTCAACATTGGGAAGGAAGTCTTCACTGTGAGTGTGGTCAGACACTGGAAGAAGTTGCCCAGAGAAGCTGTGGCTGCCCCCTCCTTGGAAGTGTTCAAGACCAGGCTGGATGAGGCTTTGAGCAACCTGGTCTAGTGGAAGGTGCCCCTGCTCATGGCAGGGGGGTTGGAACTAGGTGACATTTCATGTCCCTTCCAACCCAAACCATTCTATGATTCTGTGATTCTATGGTATTAACATAGTAGATACAAAGACATTAACTATTTCTTCCTACACATTAATGTGTATTTATAGATTCAACGATAACACTGCCCTTTTCACCAGTCTGATTATGTGAAATGGCCCACTAAAGGCAAAGAGTCTCTATATAGCACTGTTTCTTAATAGCTGTGTTACTGGACATGTCTGGAAAGAAGGACTATTTGCACCAAATTAACACTGAGATAGAAATATACCTGTAACAGGACTGGAAACATGTATGAATACTAGCATTGGATACATTTTAACAAATTTAACTAATAAAAAAGAATAACACACAGCATATATTTTCTTTATATGTGGTAAATGAATAAAGCATGAAAATTCATATTAGAAATTCAAACAGTTCAAAACCAGTATGTAACACAAGCTACTTACTTATAAGCATATAAGCCTACTCTAAAATTACCAGAAAGCTACTAATATGCCTGCATAGTATTTGAGACAGAAAGAAGTGAAGTTTTTGAAGGAATATTTTTTAATGAAAAAGAGTTTAGGAAAAAAAATATATAATCACGGCAAATTGCTAAGCAAAAACCTACCAAGATGGCTGGAATACAAACATTAAAAGTATACAAATGTAAGAAAACTCAGGCTAGACAAAACCAATAAATGGTATGTCTGGACATAAAGTTCTTCATAACTTTGAGACAGCTGAACATGTACTTCCTATACATAATACCACAGGGTTTGCCAATTAATGTGCTTGAAAATGTTGTCAGAAAACAAAATGAAACCTAAGAACTGGTTCTGTCCTAAGAGGAAAACATAGCTAATGACTACAAATTATTAAAGAGTTCTTTTTTAGGGAACATTTCCAAATATTTTGTCTCTGAAAGGAAAGATTTATTTTTTACTTGTTTTAAACTGAATTATACTTTTTGACACTTGCATTTTATTATTGTAGGTTTCAACAATAAGCTATTCAAATAAGGACTGTTCTTTTCCTACAACCTTTCTCAATGATAAACATAAAGGGTTCATTACATCTTTTTTACCTCTTATTCTTCATACTATGCAACATGATTTATCTATGCACCCAATCATATACATCTCATATTTGAATAAGCGTTAAGACCACACAAAAAAACCCCCATTTTAAAAAATTAAGTTAACCTAGTTGCAACACCTAGAACTATAAACTGAATAACTACTGAATCAAATCTCAGACTTCCTTTAAATGGAACAAAAACCTCAAGCTATCTGACAATTCTAACGCCTGTTTCTAAATTGTAGAAGATAAAAATGAAAAAACAGTGAGAAGCTTGTAGCTTCCCTATATTATTTTGCACTCTGATACTTGGCTATGATTAAAAAGCGGTTATTTTGCAAGTGCAGACAATGTCACTAATGCCAGAGAACTGTGTGGAAAAACAGTTATAAAACAAGTACTGACTTTTGGTCAGTTTTTATAAAAAGCTTTGTATCATAATTCTTCAACAGTTCATTACTCAAGGTAATCTGGTCATTCATTAGATTACAAACAGCAATAGTCTTTATAACAAAATACTTTTTGATGTCTTTCTAAAATCTTTACTACAGCATATCCTTAGTCTGACAGAAAGCGGTACACCACAACAGCATTCTGCCTTAAAATAAAGTACGCGTCCTATTTGGTTTCTTCCTCAAAAACCTCAAACCAAGAAGAGCTATTTAAACCAAGAAAGGAAAAGCAAAATATGTATGTTACACATCACTCAACAGAAATAGCTTTTTCTATTATTAGCTTTCCATGTCTTTAAAACTACCATAGACAATCAAAGTCTGGCTCTGTTGGACTTTCTTCAGATACTTAGCTTGGGTGGATAAATCAAATTCTGAGTTACAGCTGCAAAAACTAGTACTGCTGCAAGTTTTAATACTCCTGATTTATATTAAAAGAAATATTTTAAATAATTGCACTGTAGCTGAAACATTTCCATACTACTTTTTCTAAACTGCAAACACAGTCAGAACAGTAAAAATAAACTATGTTCTGAAACAATTTTTTAATGCTGTCATTTGTCTTCATCAATTTTGGCAATGTAACATTAGAACAGCAGTTGCAAATTTACTGTAATCAGTAGTGTTATTACTGTACTAAGTACAGATGTACTAAGTTGATTTTGAGATTATGATTTAATCAAAGACTCTTTCAATGCAAAGTCCACCCCTAGAGTGTCTAAAAAAATTTTTCAACTAGGTTCAAGAAAGATATATCAACAAGAGAGATTTTTCTTCAACACTATGTTGATGTGCCATGCAAGCACATAGCAGAGTTAATGCAAAAGATAAATTACATGAAAATAAAGGACTTCATAGATGAGTCGTACACAAAAATAGTTCTAAAGAACAACCCTGAGATAGTTCTCAGCCTGAAACATACCCTACACCATGAAACACCACTTCAAATCTTCGATAGAAAAATCATCATACCAAAAACCAGAGAACTACCTTTAAAATATTACTATTTTGAGGAAATTATACATTCAGGCTTTTTTAGTAATCTTCTGCTTTCTAAGACTATCTGTATTTATGCACATTTTTGGCACTTTTCAGAGTTTATTCTACAGCCATCCAGACTAAAAGCTTCCTTTTCCAATGTAAGACATGATCCTCATGCAGAAATGTGTCCTTACCAGCTACAGCAATGAGAATAAGTGCAGAGTTAACAAGTGCTACAAACTGCTAGGTCGTGATCTGGTTAAGTATCCAAGGCAGACACCTACGGAAACTTCAAAGAACAACGTCAATATTCTGCTAGTGTGAAAAAAATTACTCAGTATCAATACTGCTGACTGGTTCAGACATGACACTTAGAGCAATCTTTGCTCTTATGAAAATACTATTAAGGGCACTAAAATTAGGCAGCATAAAAATACACATAATTCCTTGCTGTCTCCTGACATACTGTTAACATAATTTCAAACTCTGGAAAAGACAGAATACTTCAGTTCCCTGCATTCTTCTTCTAATTAGAACCTTTCTGCAGATCACAAATGACTACCAAGTAAGAAAGTATCAGTTCAACCACAGTATTATAAAGGCAACTTAACATTGTACAACTCATTAGACTATTTTAGTTGTCAATGTAGACTCTAGAATTACTTAGAGACAGCTTTATAAGCAAATTCTAGCACTGAAGAAACAGCAGGCACTTGCGGTTCCAAAGCCTGCCCCTTGCAAGCCTTGGGCAACATCACATCACTCTCTGCCCTGCCTTGATTTCTCCATCATTAGAAGTTACCTCTTCCTTTTTTCTATTCTGTATCCATGTACAGGCTTACTGCTCTAACTCATTCCTCTCTCCTCCATGTATTTTCTTTTGGGATTACCACAGACTGAACGATGGCTCAAACTATGATCAACTAGCTTATATAAATAGCCTTATAAATGTAATTTTGTTTATACATAAATTTATAAACATACATTTTTCATATGTTTATATAAAACATAAACATAATTTTGAGAGATATCCACATGGCAGTCATAGCAGCATCAACAGGCTCAGCCTAGGGAAGCTACTCAAAGATCCATCTTACTTCTTTCATGGAACCACAGAATCATAGGGATTGGAAGGGACCTCTGGAGATCTAGTCCAAGCCCCCTGACAAAGCAGGCTCCCTACAGCAGGTTGGACAGGAAAGCATCCAGGTGGGTTTTGAACATCTCCAGAGAAGGAGACTCCACAGCCTCTCTGGGCAGCTTGTCCCAGTGTTCTGGCATCCTCACAGTAAAGAAATTTTTCCTTAAGTTTGTATAGAACTTTCAGTGTTCCAGTTTTTGCTCACTGCCCCTTGTCCTGTCACTGGGTACTACTGAAAAAAGCTCCGCCCATTTGTCCCCTGCACATCAGGTATTTCTAGACATTGACAAGATCTCCCCTCAATCTACTCCAGGCTGAAGAGTCTGAGCTCTCTCAGCCTTTCCTCATACAGGAGATACGCCAGGCCCCTAATCATCTTTGTGGCCCCTTACCATTTTTGGACCCTGCACCAAGTTCTGTGTTTCTGTGTTTAACATCAGCACTCAAGCTAGTTGAAGAGGTTTGACTCTTGATGGCATGACTGGCTGGGTGGATGAGGAGAGAGCAGTGGATGTTGTCTACCTTGACTTCAGCAAGGCTTTTGACACTCTCCCATAGCATCCTCATAGGTAAGCTTGGGAAGTGTGGGTTGGATGAGGGGACAGTGAGGTGAGTGAAGAACTGGCTTGATGGCAGAACTCAGAGGGATTTAATCAGCGGAGCAAAGTCTAGTTGGAGGCCTGTGGTTAGTGGTGTTCCCCAAGGGTCAGTACTTGGTCCAGTCCGATGCAATATGTTCATCAGTGACTGGGATGAAGGGACTGGCTGTACCCTCAGCAAGTTTGCTGATGACACTAAACTTGGAGGAACGGCTGACACACCAGAAGGCTGTGCTGCCATTCAGCAATATCTGGACAGGCTGGCGAGTTGGGTGCAGAGGAACCTGATGAAGTTCAGTAAGAGCAAGTGTAGGGTCCTGCATCTGGGGAGGAATAACCCCAGACATCACTACAGGTTGGAGGTTGACCTGGTGGACATATTGGTAGAAGAATACTGGTGGATGACCAGTTGACCATGAGCAAACAATGTGCCCTTGTGGTCAAGAAGGCCAATGGTATCCTGGGGTGCCTTCAGAAAAGTGTGACCAGCAGGTCAAGGGAGGTTCTCCTCCTCCTCTCCTCTGCCTGCTGAGGCCGCATCTGGAGTATTGTGTCCAGTTCTGGGCTCTTCAGTTCAAGAGAGACAAGGAACTTCTGGAGAGAGTCCAACAGAGGGCTATGAAGAGGATTAAGGGGCTGGAGCATTTTTCTTATGAGGAAAGACTGAGACAGCTGGGTCTGCTGAGCCTAGAGAAGACTGAGAGGGGATCTTACCAATGTTTATAAATACTTGAAGTACAGGTGTCAAGACGATGAGGCCGGACTCTTTTCAGTGGTGGCCTTGACAAGTGGCAGCAGGCACAAGCTGGAACACAGGAAGTTCCACTTAAACATGAGGAAAAACTTCTTTACTGTGAGGGTGCCAGAGCACTGGAACTGGCTGCCCAGAGAGGTTTTGGAGTCTCCTTCTCTGGAGATGTTCAAAACCCGCCCTAGGTGAACCTGCTTTGTCAGGGGGGTTGGACTAGATGATCTCCAAAGGTCCCTTCCAATCCCTACAATTCCGTGATTCTGTGATTGAGTCTTCAGTATACTGGAATCACTTATGTTCTGTATGTTCTCTTATGGAATCACTTATGTTCTCTTATGTACAGAGAACATAAGCCTTCTATATGAAGGCTTATGTTCCCTGTACTACTGATAGCAGTACAGAGAACATAAGCCTTCATATAGAAACTCCACACCTTCTGGCAGTTGTAGCCCAATCTTAGATGAATCCATCCTTCTTCAGAACATGTTAATTCTATTTCAAACTAGACTCTAGGTCCCTTTGAACACTAAAACTCCTCAAGCAGGCATCTTTCAACAAAATCATTAAAAAATTCTTTATCTGGATAAACAATATGTAGATTGCAAAAATGTAGAAATTTGAAAATTAATTATGATAGTAAAGCACAAAGCTTGCAAGCACGAGACTGGCCACACAAAAGTAATCAGAGCATCTAAATCTAGCAGAATTACAAGAAGCATTTCAAAACATTTCTGTGGCACATCTAATTCTCTTCCCACAGGACAGCTCCTGATCCACAGCAAAAAAAATTATACTACTGCATCAGAAATTCAGAGCTACCTACCTAAGTGATAATCGTGACTTCATTACCACTCAGAGATAATTGAGAGATTCAGAATTTGCACTACCACCAGAACATAAGTAATACTTAGCTTGCTATATTCTTTTCCTCAAAACACAGTTTTACTGCACTCTCAGTACTGAGACAAAATTTATATGGAGTTATATGGATATGATTAACTAAACCTGGCCTAGAGAACACAACAGATTTCTGCGTATCTACTCCAAGTACACTGCTAATAATTTTTCTATCAGTGCATTAGGGAAAGGTCTGGCAACTAATACATAAAGCCTTTGTTCGAAGGACATTCACTCAGAGCCACTCAAGCAGCTTGTAGGGCAATGCTTTTTAGAGCGTGCTAATTCAACAAAGTCTGGGAAAAAGGAAGACTAGCAAAACTAATTACATAGGTGTGTTTGGGGGCATCCTGACACATAGCAGAAAATATTATGCTAAACCTTTTATAGGAAGCCACTAGTCTAGACCTTTGGCAGGAGAGAAACACAGCTAGCAGCTATAATTAAGTTTTAGTTCTGTTATATAGAATTAAATGAGATAAATTACAGCAATAACATGTTGCAAATATAAGTTTTGCTGTGGATATGGCCTTTCTTCCTTTTCAAACTTTCAGTATACTGTAAATTATTAGTTCACAAGTCTCTCAGAAGGTCACACATGTCTTTACAGACAAAATGTCCACTTTATCTGCCCTTACACACACTGCATATGGGATAAAAGGCTTGGTACTTGAGATAGGTTGTAAAGGGTAGCAGTTCATTAGCATGACAGATCACACATTCTACAAAAATAAGAACGTTAAGAATTGCAACATGGGCCATACCAAAGATTCCACTATCCCAGCATCCAGCCTTCACGATGATCTAAGAGAATGCCCAAAAAAGAATATCAGTGCAAACATAAAATGGCAATTACTGCAGTAATTTCCCAACTTCAACTCTTCTCAGCTCAGATTTTTTGAGACAGATGTACTTCTGGGTATTCAGTAACTCTCAATGGATTTTTCTTCTGTGAACTTGCCTAGTCAACCTCTGAACCTACGCATATGTCCAGCTTCCATAAAGTGACTTGTCAAGGAATTTTAACATCAGCTAATTTTTATATAAAGAACCACCTCCCTTCTCCTTGTTTTGAGCTATTCTTCTGCTAAGTTTACTGGGCAACCTCTAGTTCTTGTACTGAAAGATACAATGAATGACTGTACCTTATTTATACCCTCCATACAATTGGTAACTTTGTAGATCACTGTAACTTCCTCACAAATTTGCCTTGTCCAAAATTTGACTCCTCCAAGTAAAAGAGTACTCAATTAAATAATTTTTAGTTAAAAAGTCCAATATTTTTTTGATAATTCTTGCTTCTCTTTTCAAATTCTCCTAAAACCTTTTAAGATAAGAAGGCCAGAATGACACAAACTATTCGAGACATAGGCATACCATGCCCAGTTTACTCAATGGCATAATAAGGTTCTTTATTCTTTTCCCAATAATTGTTAATACTTAATTTGCTGGATTAACGATGCATATTTTACATGTAGCCCAAATCTTTTCAGTAAAATCATAAAACCACAGGATTACCAAATAATAGAATCAAAAGAGGAAAGAAGAGCAGTCATTTTTTCTGTTATTTCCTGTTGGTATTTTTTCCAAAATTTCTGAGAAAAGGATTGAAACTCTTAAGCAGGTACTGTTACAACACTTTTCCTGAACATGATGAGAACAATATGCCCTGTGCTTGGGCACAATTAAACAATCACAAAGTACTTGGGTAATCAGAGAGCTATGTTTACACAGAGAACTAAATTTTAGTAGCTTAATGCAGTCATTAAAAGCTTCTTTAGTCAATGGAATAAAATCTATTTGCTGACTTCTTTTTAAGGTCAAAAAGAAATGATTCAAATGATTTTTAAACCTGACTAGTATCAACAGGAATTTTTGTTTTAACAGCAAATTCAAAACAACCTGTTTTTACAAGTTTAGTGTTTGTTTCTATAAGCCCGTTACAATAAATTACAATAAAGTATTTTTCCTCTTTGAGAAATGACAGCAACTTATTTGATTGGCAGTGCTTAAAGAACAATATGAAGTCAATCAAGTGCTGGACATCTGTGGCAGTTGTCCAGATGATACGCATAAATTCCATCAAACAATCTGCTGCTGTGTTCTACAGCTAGCAAATTTTGAAGCTACCAAATTTTGTAGACTGCCTGTGAACTAACAGGAAGAGAAATGCACAGAGTGACAGAATGAAATGGTGGCAGAAGTAATGACTGTTTTAACAAAGGTAAGTTTAAAATAAATGAACAGAGAGTCTGTTATTTATTCAAGAAATGTAAGTCTTTTAAAGGCCTAAAGCAAAAAAATCTGAAGTAAAAAAAAAATTTTTATTAGTTAAAAATGTAAAAATACTAAGATTAATAAACATAAGTACTAGAGCTACTTAAAAGAATGTGCAGGAGTGTAGTTGCATTAATGCAGGGAGAGATAGCAAATTCAGCAGTGCAAAGACTTACAAAAAAGAGTTACCCATTTCAATGAAGTTACTACCCCTTGCATAGCACCATACTATTTAGAATCTCATTTTTAAAAAGAGTCATGTACAGGAACAAAGTTTTTTTGATTGCCAAAGAATCTGTTTAATTGACTCAAGACATAACCAAAAATAGAATTGCAAAACATCACGATTCTCCTGACCAATTGGATCTCTTACTATTGCTGCTGTCTGCTGCTGATTTTTTTAACCACTAAATAATTAATGATCTTAGCCAAAATATGACTAAAATGGAATAGCTTCAAAACCAATCTTGGTCAAAGACCCATAAACACTTTCATGGCTTAACAGATGGCATTTCACACATCTAAAACAATTCCTTGGTTTTGCTAGTGTTTAGAGAACAATTTCTTGTTCTTTAGTGTTTCCAAACATATTGTTTGGAACTGCATAATATATTTCACTTCACTTTGGCAGGTGGCTGAAAGAGCTCATAGGGCAAACATTTCTTCTGAAATTATCCGGACAATGAATATTTGTCAGCATTACTTACAACTTTGTAATTTTTAAGCAGGACTAATTGTCCTAAAATTACAATATAAGCAAATACCTTTCCTTACAGCTAAATTAATGTGCAAGCTAAGGAACTGCCTGTACTTCTTCCTCCCTATTTATCCAATCACTTGGCACTCCCTTTTTTAAGCTGCCGAGAGTAATAAATAGAGATTTGCCATGGGTCTGGCTGAAGCAGCGTGAAGGCCATCCAAACGCAACTTCAGTGTTATCCAAAGAGCCATCTTAAAAGGTCGGGAAAAGAATCACACTTATCTGGAAGATAAATGTGATTAGTTCTACAAAATACAAGTTCCATAGTTTTCAGAACAAAACCTGAACAAAATGTTCAGAAATAATTAAAATAATTATAACACTGTATTTAATAATGAACACCCAATGCTCTAACATAATATTACAAATATCTACAACAGAGATTTTACTCCAACAGCAGCATTGGATAGTCATGAAGTATCATCCCTTCAGCAACTCAGTACAGAGCTAACTTTAGAACAAAGACTTGTAAGTGGCCATTTGGGAAAAAAATACTGAATTTTCACAGTTTCTGTCCTTCTAGTTCTGACATTAAAGCATCTTTTCCTTCAAGATCATAACCACACAACCTGAGCTTATTGACAATGAAAGATTAGCTGAGTCAGCTTAGTGTGTGACAAAACAGGACTAAACTAACTTGTAGTATCTTGCTGGTACTTTGTGGTACCTTGTTCATATGTCTAAACTATCACACAGACTCTTACTCTGGCATCAGTGTTACACTATGTAGGTCTAGAAGTCTTCCCACAAAAATCATGTATGTCAACATGCTCATAAAACACCAAAACTTATCAACTGTAAGTCATTTAAGAACTACAACTCAACCTTGGAAAGAACCTAAACAATAAAACACATTTTAAAGTACTTTAGTTACATGATCAGAGTATTCTTCCTTCTCCACAGACTAAGGCCATGACTTGACACTCCAGTTAGTCTCATAGAGAATCTAAAATAGCTCTTAAGTTTCCTCATTCTTGAATGACTAACTAGCAAGGCTACCTGAATTCCAGACTACCAAAATTACACCTCACTGCAAAACAGAAAAATCTTATTGCCAGTGTTTTGGAATTTTTTAAATGACTACAGATCAGAAGCTATCTCATATTTTTGCAAATCACTTATTGATCTTTTTTTTGGGGGGGGGCAGAATTAAATACAGGAAAAGAAATCAAATAATTACTTGATTTGAAACAATGCAATAGTTCAGGTTTTTTAGTTTCTACATTTTTAAGTGTTCTTAACTGAATCACACCTTACTTTTACAGGGGAAAAAATGTTTCCCTATTTATCCTGAACAGATCAGGTTCAGTACCTGTAATGCCAGAGCAAGTGTTTCCATAACACTCCTCCAAAACTCATACAAGACTTCAGTATCAAAGATCATTACTATATCTGTGCAGTCTGATTGCCAAAAACAATGCCAGTCACTCTAATAACTTTTGTAATATAGGCATATTCTGAGAGATAATACAAAAGCTTTCAATTCCAAATTATGAAAAAAAGTCACAGTGATTGCTCATTAACCGAAAAATACACTGGTAAGTGCATATGCATAGAAGTAGCCTTTTTCTACAGTATCTAGAACACCATGTATCTTCCTAGCAAGGTGTATACCACATGGACAAAGACTCAGACTGCAGAATAGCAGTAAACTGTCATAACTCTGAATACTCATATAGGTATCCACCCAAAATTATAATGGGTTTAAATTGTGGGGGAATTTTGAGGATAATCTGTTGGACCAGTAAGGCTTGGACAAAAGAGCAAGTAATTAACTATTATTTATTTCAAGTCACATGAAGATTACTTAAGTTGTTTAGAAGAGAGGAAGAAAACAAGCAGTTTTCTTCTAGAGGAAAAAACAAACATAAGCAAAAAAAACCCAAAAACAACCAACCAAACAAACCAAAACCAAAACAATACAACCTGGAAATATAATCTAAGAATCTAGAAATCTAGATAGGTCTTTTACCATCCAATCTGGAGAACAACAGAAGTTGTAACTTGTACTGCATAAAAAGAGCATTAAAAGCGCAAAGGACACAAAAACAGTGACTCTTCTTTCAAAGTCATCACTGAAAGAACTTAGATTCTGGAAGGACCTACTCCTCCATGCCCATCACCATATCACAGATCACCAACCCTGAGCGCACTGATAACTCATGGCTTTTACTAAATCAGCTATTGGTTGCTGGTTGAGAACGTATCACAGATATCAGGACCAAAGTGCCACAAAACATCCAAGGAATACATCTCAGTTGTAAATTTAATCCTCTCTGGAAGCCTGAAAAGGATTTATCTTTTCATTTTACCAGATCTGAAAGAAAAGGAAAAACTCACTTTTAAAGAATAAAATAAAATGCAGGAGGAATAGCAGAAAATGCCTGTCCAGTATAAGTTAGGATTCCACTCTTCTTTGAAGAAGCTCTCACCAAACAATACAAAAAGCTTAAGATGGACTCTCCTGTTTTTGATGTCTTCTCAAAAAAACCCCAAAACACCACCTTATGATGTGCCCAATAATGCCACTTCACATCCATACCATAAAACCAAATGAGCTGTTCTACAAGAAGGGAAGACTTCAAAACCTAGTTCTCATTTCCATCTGTAACTAGCTAAATTCTCTTTAATGTGGAAACTAGAGAAAAGGTATGAAGATGGTATGGATATTGGTTTTCAATGACCAGGCTGCACAAAACCAGAAAAAGTAGGACTACCCTCATCTATAAAAAAATGCTAAAAGAAAAAGCACATGCGGTACAAATCTGCAGATCATGTAAGAGTTCAGCGTCTCTGTTATAAGTAGTAAGAATAATGAAAAAGATACTGAAGTCCAATTTTCCTTTTTGCCATGCGTTCAGGGGACACAGACATCCACAGCATGGCATGGACAAAGGTCCTGACAGACAAATTTGTAAGATTGTCACTTCATATGACCCAAGCATATCGGCAGTAAAATTAAACTTTCAATTAAATTTCAATAAAATACACAGAGAGAGCACGTACTTAAAGACTGTATTTTACAGTTAAGGTAGCTTACTGGTGATTTGCATTTAAGTCTGTAGCAGCAGAATCAGATCTTTAAGCAGGTAAGAAGACATGGCAAGAGATCCTGTTCTGATACTACAAGCACAGAGTATCAGCACAACTGCATGCCTCAAAGTCTCCCATAGAATCTAATGAAAGGTAGTAACTGATTAGTAAGTTTGACACAGGAATTTTCATCTTAGTATGAAAACGATTCTACTGAAGTTGTAAGACAGATATGGGAGTAAAGATCTGACAATTAGGCCTTGTTAGGTGCAAGTTGGGAAGTTGAGGATGAAAGAACATATGCGTATGGGGAGCTGTTACAACATGAACATACACAACAGTTCAGAGAAAGAAATGTTATCCAGCAGTAATAACCATGATTGAAACAAGCAAGAATGGAGTAATTAAACAGAAATTTTGTCAGCATATGACAAATTATATTCTTGTTCTAATGCACAGAAGCAGTAAGGAAAAATTCTACATTATATTTAAAAAAGGGAATCTTAAATACAGATGACCTAGGGACCCTGGTGACTCAGAGGGAAGAGTGCCATCTACTGAGTCAATAACTTAATTATAATAAAATTAACAAAACACATATTTGCCATGAAACAGAGAAGGAAGTTTTAAGTGATATTTAAAGAGTTTCTACCTCCTACTGAAAATCTAAAGCTTTTCTATTTTGAAATGCTACTGCAATTTATATGATAGTTGTTTGATGTTTCTAGACAAGTGAGCTAGTGTTTTAGCTAAATTTATACTTATGACTAAAATACTTCTGAAAAGCTTCCAATACCTCTATTTCTAAATAATTTAAGAGCTTTACTTTCCAAAGGGAAGATGTAACTTCCTGAATATTCTGCCTCTTTAAAATTCCTCATAGTTGGACACAGAAACATTAAGGTGCTCAAAATTACACATTAAATCACATCTGGAAAAGTAGGCCCATTCTTTTTTTTTTTTTTTTTAATACTCTGAAACATGGGTTTAACCATGTTGGAGGGGAAAAAAAAAAAAAGGAAAACATGAAGAATCAATTACAGAAGATAACCCAAAGGTCAAATAAATTAAGAGTAACAAACTTGTTGATAATCAACCCATAATATATGAAAGCATACCTTTACAGAAAAATTAACTACTTCTAGACATATGTACAGTGGTCAAAGAAAAGTATGTAACTGTTAAAATGTGTTCTTTGTCAAATACAGAATGTTATTTACCTATAGATTCCAAACTCTAACTTAAACCACAGAACTCAAGTGATTATTTCTGGATGTTTGTGAACCAATTCCTGCTGTGCTCGTTATACATTTGCATAGTGTACAATACACACCTGAAATCTAGTCAGTGAAAATTATCAGAAATGGAGCATAACTTATATAGCCAATGTCTCTTTGAAAGGCACGGGTATCTTACATTTTGTTTTACATTTACTCTCAAAAGTTACATCCTCTTTTAAAAATACTTGTTAATACATAATCTCTTCAGGGAAATAGCTTTTAAGTAAAACAGAAGATCATCCTACCATTCAAGCTCTAAAAAAGAGTATTTCTTCCCCCATGATGTTTGTAAAGGCAGTATTTAAAAGGAGTAAACTGACAGTATGGCTCCTGTTCTGAAACATTTCAGAGTCTACACAGAAAATGTGATTTTGTCAATAAGTGATACACAAAAACCAAACCTTTATTTCCACAAAATACTCAGCAGTAAACAAGAAATGCTGGGGGGAAGAAATACACAATAGGGTAGAAAGTCGAGTCACAATTTAGATTCTGCAAGCTTCTAGACATTAAAAATAGCTCTTTCATATGGACAGTCCTTCCTTGTAGAGAGTTTGCCTTCTACAAAGAACTCACATTACAGTAATTGGAGGATCAAGCAATCAGCTGGAAATGGAGTTTAGATACTAGTACCTCTGACATGCCCCAACTGCTTACCAAAATCTTCTGTCGGATTTTACAATTTTAACTATTGCATATTTGACAATCTTACTTTCTTATTTGACAATCGTGTTTCTGAGAATAAAGAACCCTTAAAATAAAAAACTTTCCACAGTGGCAATTTAAAAAGCAGAAATATGCTTCAAAAGGGCTTCACTCTAAATGGCTTTCATCAAGTTCAATGGACATGGAAATGCTGAAAAATTTTACAAAACAGCATGGTATAGAGATCCTTTACTTTTAAAAGCTTGGCTGGGAAATTTTCACACATTTACTACAAATATAGCATAGCAAAACAATAGGAAACCACCTCACAGTTTCCCATGCAAAACTTAAAAGCTGTGCAAAGACTATTACAATGCTTGCATAGCATTCCCTTTCCAGTCCTTCAGCTCTCTCACTCCATTTTGCAACCAAATAGTTCAGCCTCACTTGTGCTTTACCATCTTAGTGGGAAAACATGTTCAAACATACAGATGACAGTTTACCCAAGTATAAACAGCAGTTTTATCATGTCTACTTTTTTAAAAAAACAAAACAAAACAAAAACAAAAATCAACTTTTTTCCCAAAGATTTCATCTGTTGAAAGCAAAACTTCAGAAACATCTGACCTTATTCCTAAAGTCTCTTCCAAAAGGCTGTGTTTGAAAATATGAAGCAATCACGAGCTGGCTGTCTTGGGTTTGACCTCATTACATGTAACAGCAAAATACTTGGTAACTATTTGGGAAAAATAGTTAGAAGTAGGAGACCATCATTTTTTTTTTTTTTGAGGGAACTACAAAATTATGTCTCATATAGTGTTCAGGGAGTCTATAATACTGAAAAACAAGAGTTTCTCAAGCTTGGTTTCAGCATATAAAACTGACACAATTGCCAAACACAATACATGCTGTGATAGCCTCAAGGACAAAATGACAGTCAAAAAAAATTAAGATATTTGGGTGGACTGTATAAATAAAGTTCCTTATCAACAGATTGAGATACATTGTCCAAATGCACATTTTCATAAAAAACATGCAACCAACGTGATTATGGACTTCTTTTTGCCATAGTATTGACAACCTTTCTCTCTCTTCCTGCTCCATGCTGACATGGTATGATTTCCTCCCCACCACATACACACAACTCGCACTCATACTCACCCATACCATTTACTCTCATGTTCAAAACCCAGGTAGTGTAGAGACTGAGGGAGCAGAAAGGAGGATGAGAAAGCACGGTGCCTCACGATAATTTGTGATGCATAGTAATAACAGTAGTAATTTTGCTTCTTTCTTGTAGTCCTGTCAATACACACCATCTTTGTTATACAGGATTTCCATGTAGCACTTAAGTTGTCAGAGACTTTTCTTGAGTCCAGGGCAATAGCAACTGCATATCTCTACTCAGGGCTGCATCCATCTGTATCAGTCTCAAGCAATCATATAGCGCTTGTAGTGAACATTGATGCCTGTCTCAAAGATGTCAGGCATGGAAAGATATTAAACAAAGCTAGGACAGTGAGCATGATAGAGTGGGCTCTGAAGATTAAGGCAAGGCCTTTCTTAGCAGGGCATTATCCATTTGGTAATTTTTACTAAACTGCTGCTACTTCAGATCTTTCAGCTTTAAATGCATGTAAGAGTGAAGTTTGTTTTTAATAAGAAGTTTAGTCATATGCAAGTGAAACTTTTTTACACCAACTAAGAGAAAGAGGCTGTAACAAAATAGCTAGCAGGGTAGGAGATAGGAGCCTATGCAAGAAAAAAATGGTGTATCTCAGCCTAGGGCAACTGAGGAGAAAGGAGACAGCCTGCTGTTTGTGAATGGGGAGGGAGGTCTTAGACATACCAAAGGTGAAAAGTCTAGAACTGGAGTGCTTAAGGTACCTAACATGTTACATAAACATGCACAGGCAAGAATAATTAGCTGGGCCTGCCACTTTCAAGTCATATTACTTTAAGTGAGCTGATCAGAGCAGATCAAGCACTCCTATTTGATAACTAAATTTAAAAAAAGGAAGATCATGTTTGAAAGCTTCACAAAAGCATTGCAATCTTTTTACACTACATACAGTTCCTTAAGCTGCTTTAAAAACATAATATGCCACTTCAAACAATCCAGTTTTCTGGGCAGAAAAATGTAAGCTTAAAAATAAAAATCATTCTTCATCTTCTAATTAAAACTTTTTTCCTCAGGCTTGAAAAAAGACTTGGAACAATATGACTACATTCATAGTGTAAAAATCAGTATGAAACAGCCCTGGCCAAAGAAAGAGAACTGAAGAAGCTTAATATTTTAAAATACTCTACTTGTATAATATTCAACAGAAAAGCGGATGTGAACGTATCCCAGACGAATGATTTAGGAAGAAGCATTCTCTTCTCAACATAGTTCAAACTTATGTGCTCTACAGCCAAGAAAGAAACACCCACAAATACAGCCTCTTATGCTGTAAACCATAATTTATGTAAGCATTTCTACTAAAGTTGAGGTTTCAACTTTCATTTTCCTCCTGATTTTGCAGAGTTGCACCAGCCAGTATGAGATAGCCATGACCTTGCTCTGTTATGTCTTTATAATCCCCTTTTCTCCAAATATTACAGTAAATTGCCACTTCTTCACATACGCAAGTATCCTTTACAGAAAACACACATTCTAACTACATCCAATCAAGGGGCATCAGCATTTGCAAAGGTGAAGGCAATGATCTAGGAACAGAAAGGTTGGAATTCCTTAATGAAATACCCTGTGGGGATGGAAAGAATTTTGAATGAGAAAAATGCTCAACAGTGAGGCATGGGTCCCCATTGACACACCTTCCACAAAACTACAGAGTAGCACATGAACCAAACCCTCAACCAAAGGGCCCTGATGAACCCTTCAGCTTTGTTGGCTTGATATATATGTGAAGTGACAGATATCTTTATTAATTCAAGTACTATTTATTTTATATATATATATATATACTGTCTTAGAATTAAAAAGAAACAAACCAATAAAAATCTTTCTGAAGTACATATCTATTTTACTGCTATGGGTCTGTGATTACAAATAACTGTTTAACAATAGAGCATTCTATTTCTACAGATGAGGTGATTTTAGAAATATGACACTAAAACACATCTGTATCACCAGTCCCACAAAACATTGCTCCAGACCATCTCACAGAAAATACTTCCATACAGCTGCACCAGACACTTGGGGAACATGTCATTCAAGATCTGTGTGGAAGAAGAATCTCTTTAACATGCAGCAGGGGACCAGACGATGCATCTGAACTTCAAGAATAAAGGAAAGGTTTATGGTACACATCATTTTCAACATATAAGTAGATCAGTAACAGTGACCTTTACCAGAATGCATAGCTCAAAGTTGGATCACTGAAGTAGTAAAAGTAATTTTGCAGTCGTAAAGACAATATCATTAACATTCTTATTTTCTTTCCTAGTTCTACAGAAGTCATATTACTTGAACTAAAGTAACAACATCAGCATAACAGGCAAAAAAAGCAAGCAAAGTCAAAAGATACGCCTTCTAAAAATAACACTATGATATTGTAAAATAAGTCCTAAGTACTACAGTTTTAAAGAGAGACACTCTGGTGTTTCAGGCTGAAGAATCTGCCGGGGTTTGTTTGTTTGCTTGCTTTAAAGTGTGTAAAGAAAAAGAGGTTTTACATGCTGTGCCCCATGCATGCATGCACACAATGATCTTGTGTTCCTTCTACTTCCTCCCATATACTAAATCTAGTTGTTATCACCCATAAGCAAGAATAAGAAAGTATTCTGCCCTCTGTATGGCCTAAATCCTTCAATATGATATACTTGCACAGGGTTGGGTTTATATATATATATATATATATATATATATATATATATATATATAATTGTGCATAGACAAGTTAATATTTAAGGCACTTGGCATAAGCATGAGAGTTTGTCTCACAGATCAAAATGCAGGACTGCAGCCAAAGTAAATACTCTTCCTAATAACTCACTAAACAGAACCACTTAAAGAGAAGTTAAATGTATAGGTCACAAGCAAAGGAAGATAAAATGATGTATTATTCTGGTGGCAGAAAGGTCTTTTGGTTGAGGCTGAGGAAGATAAAAATCTTTTACAGCCAAAGAAGCTCCACTGTATAACGTGTTTGATATCTAACAGCTAAATGCTTTTAGATCACGTTTTGGATTTTTCTAATGGTCAGAACGTCCAATTTCATGAAATAAAACTGCTACATATAACAAATAGTGACTTTGTTGCAATTAGAATGCAGCATATTTCACTCCATTGTGCTACCACCAAAAAGACATTTCATTCTGTGATATAAAGAGTATTTAATGAAATCTCAATCTTCAGGCAGGCAAATATATACTGAAAATAAATACCACCCATCTCTCTGAAAGAATGCAAGTCCACCACTACGTCCTTTCACCTTCAGACACTCAGTATATTCAGTGCTTACCTGAATAAATTATTTCAACTAAAAGCTTTTATAAATCATTAAGAATAGAACACAATATTTCAGTTGGAAGAGACCTAAAACAATCATCTAATGCACAATAGAGAAGAAACAGAGAAGAATGGAGAATAAATAGAGAAGGTCCGAATTAAAGAATGCTTTGACCATGCATCATGAAAAGCAGATGAGAAGTGAAAGAGGCAAATGTGACCAAAAAAAAGTTCTGTGGTTTTTAGTTGGTTAAGACTGGTCTTCGCAGGAGGTCTACTTGCTTTGTACACAAAAGTAAGTACAGCACACTTGAGGAGTTATTCTGAAGGTACAAATCAAGCACACAAAACCCCTCCAAAATAATTTTTAATCATATTTTTCAGTTTGTTTCCACTAATCAAAGAAAACAGAAACAATTCTGACATGTTATTGAGAAAATTCAACAGTGTAATGTGTGCTCAAAACCTAATGATGGATGGTATAATTTTGCAAGTCAAATTATTAGCAACAACATACCTGGCAGTCTGAGCTGACATCACACAAGGGCTCCCCTCACTGGATCTAATTTCCACATTGCTGGAATTTACTGTTCTAACTATATATAATAATACATGTTAAAATAAAGGATGCACACCTCTACTCATTTTACAATTTGTTGCACTTACATAAAACTTCATGATTATACATAATAGTCAAAACTTAAATATAAGAAAATCCTCTTTAACATAAAAGTATTTTTTATATAAAAGAGTATTTTCTTATTTGTGATAAATAGCTGAAACTTATCTAAACCATTGTTCGAGTCTAGCTCAACAGCACTTATAATTGAAAGCCACTTGTCTCCTGCTATACAACAGTTACAAAATGCAAGAGAGGGAAAGCATATGAAATATTCAGTACAAAGAACCCTCACAAAATAATGTGCCAAAACATCAAATCCTAGAATACCTATCATTATTGACAAACTAATGTTTTGACTCCCTAAACCATATAAAATTGCTTGAATAAGAGTACTGGCTGTTAAAGAAGTCATCAGTCATTACTTAAGCTAAGACAACTGCACATAATACGCCAAAAAGAAAAAAAAATATTATATTAGCTTGAGGTACAACTACCACATGTAACCACAGTGGTAGGGCCCAGCCATGCACATGCAACAGTTTCTGACTGTCTCCACAGTGTTCATGGACTACGTCGATACAGTTTTTAAATACTATAAATAGCGGTATGTATATTAAGAGTTTAAACTAGGAATGTCTAGAATTTGGCAAAAGTGCATGTGTGGATGACTAATGACTGGTGATCTAAGAAAGATATTTCATTATGCAGCATTAAAAGATTTTATTTTTTTTTTCACTCACACCGTTGATAATATAATTGCTGGCCTGCATTAGCTTAGCTAGCAGAAATACAGTTAGTAAAGGCCAAATCATAAGTACAAAGATTTTAAAGTCTAGAAATACATAAAAGATAAAACATAAAAAGCAGAAACAGTTACATTTGCTGAGTATATTCCCATTTGAGGTATTCCCATGTGCTACAGTTCCCCTTGCTGGTAAGTCGTCAATACAGTAGCAACAGAAGGGAACAGAAAACAAACAGTGGTAGGAAGAACTGGAATATGGTGCATGAAAGAGCAAACCTACACAAGGCTTGCTTGTCATTAAATGTGTTTACAATTTCCTGTTTAATTCTTTACAGTTAGCCAGACCACTGTTCCTTCACATGCTGTTGCAAAATAAATGGTTTGACCACAATTCCAGTTACTCCTCAGTATTACCTCAGTTTATATTTCAGCAGCTATATTTTCCAGTATTTATTTCATATAATAAAGACTGTAAAACATATATCTTTAGAAAAGTAAAAGTGTCAGTGAATAAAATAATTGAGAATGCAATACAGGCGGCACCACAATCAACCTGCAAAACCAAACCATCCCCGCGGCAGTTCGGTAGAGCAACAACGACTCTTCCAAGCCCAGTGCCAGTGCATCCCAACAAAGAGGAAGGCAGGCAAAACCAGCAAGAGGCCTGCATGGATGGACAGGAAGATCCTGAACAAACTTAAAATCAAAAAAGGAGCTATAAAGGGTGGAAGGAAGGACAGGTAACCTGGGAAGAATAGAGAGAAACTGCCCAAGTGCCCAGGGATCAGTTTCGGAAAGCCAAGGCCCTAACAGAATTAAATTTGGCCAGAGATGTCAAGGGCAACCAAAAAAGCTTCTACAGGTATGTTGGGGAGAAAAGGCAAACTAGGGAAAATGTGGGCCCTCTCTGGAAGGTAACGGGAGATCTGGTCATCCAGGACAATGAGAAGGCTGAGGTGCTCAATGACTTTTTTGCCTCAGTCTTCACCAGCAAGGGCTCATGCCACACTGCCCAAGTCCTAGAAATCCAAGGAAGGGTCTGGGAGAAACAGGAGCCACCCACTGTAGAAGAAGATCAGGCTTGGGACCACCTAAGGAACCTGAAGGTGAACAAGTCCATGGGACCTGATGGGATGCTTCCATGGGTCCTGAGGGAACTGGCAGATGAAGTTGCAAAAACACTGTCCATCATATTTGAGAAGTCCTGGCAGTCTGGTGAAGTTTCCACAGACTGGAAAAAGGGAAATAAAGAAGCCCTGGGGAACTCCAGGCTGGTCAGTCTCACCTCAGTGCCAGGCAAGATCATGGAGCAGATACTCCTGGAAACTATGCTAAGGCACATGGAGAATGGGAAGGTGATTGGTGACAACCAGCATGGCTTCACCAAGGGCAAATTGTGCCTGACCAACCTGGTGGCCTTCTATGATGGGGTTACAGCACTGGTGGATAAGGCTAAAGCCACTGATGTCATCTACCTGGACTTGTGCAAAGGTGTCTGACACTGTCCCGCATGACATCCCTGTCTAAGTTGGAGAGACATGTGGGTTTGATGGATGGACCACTCTGTGGATAAGGAACTGGCTGGATGGTGGCACTCAGACAGTTGTGGTCAACAGCTCAGTGTGCGAGTGGAAACCGGTGTGGAGTGGTGTCCACCAAGGGTGGGTATTGGGGCCGGTGCTGTTCAACATCTTTGTCGAAGACCTGGACAGTGGGATTGAGTGCACCCTCAGCAAGTTTGCCAATGACACCAAGCTGAGTGGTGTAGTTGACATGCTGGAGGGACAGGACGCCATCCAGAGGGACCTTGACAGGCTTGAGAGGTGGGCCTGTGCTAACCTCATGAAGTTCAACAAGGCCAAATGCAAGGTCCTGCACCTGGGTTGGGGCAATCCTAAACATAAATACGGGCTGGGTGGATCAAGAGCAGCCCTGAGGAGAAGGACTTGGGAGTGGTGGTGGTGGTGGATGAGAAACTCAACATGAGCCGGCAATGTGCGCTTGCAGCCCAGAAGGTCATCTGTATTCTGGGCTGCATCAAGAGAAGTGTGGCCAGCAGGTTGAAGGAGGTGATACTCCCCCTCTACTCCGCTCTCATAAGGCCCCACCTGGAGTGCTGTGTCCAGTTCTGGAGCCCCCAACACAAGAGAGACATGGACCAGTTAGAACGAGTCTAGAGGAGGCCACGAGGAAGATCCGAGGGCTGGAGCACCTCTGCTGTGAGGACAGGCTGAGAGAGTTGGGGCTGTTCAGCCTGGAGAAGAGACGGCTCCAGGGAGACCTTACAGCGGCCTTCCAGTACCTGAAGGGGCCTAAAAGAAAGCTGGGGAGGGACATTTTACAAAGGCAGGGAGTGACAGAATAAGGGGCAATTACAAAATATTCAAGTATGGAATTTTAACTTTGGATTTTTACTTGACCTCCATCATCCAGTTCTGTCAGAATTTTAATAGCCTTTTAAGCCATATTTCATCATGAATTATGAAAGTGAAACTGAACAGTTACAACTGCAGACATGAAATAAAACACATTTCTTTACTTGGGACAATTCTGTAATATCCTCTGTTCCTGCCTATTCACATCTGCTCTTTAACTGGAAAATTTCCAGACATTTCCTTTCAAGCGTCAGTTCTTTGCTGTAAATTCACTAACAAAGCAAGGAAAAGAAAAAAAAAAAAAAAAAGAAGAAACCACACCACTGACCTGTAAGTAGAGCTAATCACTTTGGAAAGTGATTTTTTTTAACACACTGAATATACTTTAAAATTAGATAAGAAGTAATCTCTTTCAATGCATAATGGGTATTTACAAAAGCAGTTAATTTAATACAGGAACAGGTAAAACTTCAGAGAAAATAACTTCCCTAATTTAAAAAAGCTTAAGATATTCATACCCCTAACTTCATTAATCCACATTTTAAAGCTGCAAAATATTTCAAAAAGTTATTAAGTGGCACAGAACAAACAGTGCTCACTTTAGGTTTTGCATTATTATTTGTATAATTTAAATGAACAAGCTATGAACTCAAATACGAAGTCTTATCGAGATCCTACTGAAATAACAGGTATGCTGCCATTGACCTCAAAGCATAATCATGCCCTTTGTTAGGACAGATTGGTATAATAATAATAATAATACTGAAGAATACTGAATACTAAAATTAAATTGATATGATATTGACACTAAAATAATTAATTTACAGCCTGTGTCTTAATTAAAAGCACGTTTTTAATGTATTCTTATACATAATCAACCTAATAAAATGTAGGTATAAAGTTGAGCTAAATAGTCCAGACTGTTGTTTAAAATGTGAAGAAAACATGAAAATGTAGTATATTTTCATGTGCAGTGAGAGACAGAATTTATGCAATGAATTGCAGACAAAATCCACAACTGGTGAAAAAAACAGGGTAGAAATTGGCCTAATATGTTTTCCTGGATTGTTAAGAATGAGGAGCACAGCTACTCACTTGCATATATATTACTCTGCCATTCACTGTAAATTGTAAAAATAAGAGCCCTGACATTGTACTTAAGCAAGAGAGGAAAAAAAAAGAAAAACAGAGAAGAATGCTAGGATTCTACTCAAACTACTAAGAAAAAATAAAAAGAATTTTTAAACAAGTCTATGTTCTTTATAAAAAAAAAAAATCAGGCAAAATATGACATTTCAAACTGTTAGAAAGCTCTTCTTCAGATATTTGGCCAAGCAGTAAATGAGTGTTCTAACAGATATCCCAAAGTATTACTACCAAACGTTTCCTGGAAAAACTATTATTTGAATAGTTTTATGACCCTTTGTGCAACTCAGAAGGTAAATGCCTGGAGAAAAAAAGGGGGGGAGAGAGAGCATACAAAAGTATTTTTCAATGATTTTTCTCTTCTGTAGTAAGCCTAGAGTGTAAAAGAAAACATTCTATTTGTAGATTACAGCAGGCGTTAATATACCATTACCATCAACAGCAAAAGTAGTCTGATATTTTCTGGCTTTATCCCAATGCATTTTTAATTACTGAAGGTTTCACTGCCTCATTTAGAGAAAGACTTTAACTGGGGGCAGCAAGGACTTCTACTGCCTACACTGTGTGCTGGTAGATACTCAAAAGTTTTCCAGTTCAGGAAATCATTAGGTCTGTAACCAGTCCCACTCAGTAAGCACATAAGAGATGTTTCTGGGATCACACTGAAAATTTCTGTCTTCAATTGAAATAGGAAAATGTTATTTGTCTTTTTACTCAGCAACAAGTATTTCAATCAATTGACTGAAAAAAAAAAAAGAAAAAAAACAGCTTTCAGACTTCAAGTCTCCAGTCAGAGCATGAAAGTCTGAGCTTTACCCCATGACACTGGTCACTCTTCTGGATTTGGTATTAAATAAAACACATTTTGAACACCTTTTTTCCATCTGGAATGGATTAGGCAAACTCTGGGTATACCTTATACCTTTTCCACCCTTCCACCCTCACAGACTCAAATTTTATAAATTAAATCAGAATACACACCTTCTAACTAACCAACAGTAAACTAAGAGTCAACTAATGGCATCAGGAATGAAAAATAACAGCCTTTTCATTGATTAGAAAACATTCCATTCACACAGTGTGCTTGTTAATTAGCTGCAAGTCACCTGCTGGTTGACATTTGCCATGCAATAAGCAGTTTTTCAGATTCACATTCTAGCTACTTTATTGTTCCGTGTGAGTTCCCTCAAATCCCTCAGAGTTCATTTTATTCCCTTCAGCTACAAAATCTAGGAACAAAATTTAAGGATACAATTTACACTAACCTCCTCCTCCCAAAACCTCCAAAATTTCACAGCCAAGAGTGGAAACCTAAATAACATTTCAGGCCTTATTCTGTTAATCCAGGGTGGGGGAATGTGTTGGGTTTGGTGGGGGGGGGGGCAGGGGTGCAGGGGCAGGTTTCAGTTTTGGTAGTGGGAGAAAGGGCTACATTGATGGCCCCTGTGAAAAGCCTCACGAACCTCCTCTGGCTCCAAGGTGTACCCGGCTCCAGCCCAGGCTGAGCAAAGCTGCAACAGGGAAACGCCTCTTCAAATCCGTATTTATGAGGGGAAGGACTGTTTTGAAAAGAAGAAGGAGAAGAGAATCATGAAGAAACCATCGGCCTAAACAAAAAAGAGCATCACTGCCATGAGGAAGGAGTAGGAGGGGGAAGACGGAGAACCTCGGACACTGGGATCAATACGCATGAAGAGTAGGAGGAAGAAAATGAGGTCACCTGCAGCCCATGGAAGTTGAACAGCAGAGCAGATACCCACATGTAGGCCATGGAGGACTCCATGCTGGAGAAGAAAGCTGAGCCCGAGGACAGGTGTGACTGAATTGAGACCCCAGGGATGCTCAACGCCAGAGTGAGGGGGGGATGAGGTGTAGTGGACCATAGGTTAATCTGCAGCCTGTGGACATCTCCTTGCCAGAGCCAGGAACTGTGCCTGAAACAGTCTGTGACTCCATGGGTAACCCACGTTGGAACACTTTGTTCCTGGACTCTTGTAGTCCGCAGGAGGGATCTTATATCAGTGACAGTGGCATAGACAAACTGACTGTAATCCCCATTCCCTGTCCCCTGTGCTGTTGAGAAGGGACAAGGCAGAGAAATCGGGAACAAAATAATTTGAACCCAGGAAGAAGGGAGGGGTGGGGGGAAGGTGTTTTAAGATGTGGTTGTTATGGCTCACTATCCTACTCTGATTGATTGGTAACTAATTAAATTTATTTTTCTTCCCCAAGTCGAGTCTCCTTCGTCAGTGACCATAAGTGGTGAGTGAGTTCTCCCTGTCCTCATTTTGACCCATGACCCCTTTGTTGAGTTTTCTCCCCATCTCACTGTGTCGGGGGGAGTGAGTGCAGGACCACACGGTCTTCGCTGTGGGTGAAACCACCACAGGGAACAAAAACAGTCACCCAACAAGAAAGTGCATAACTGTCACATTAAGGGGAATTATATAATATACCAACTGACTGTATTGATTCCCAACTATTTCCTATTTTTCTCTATTGCTTGTGTTAACTAATTTGATTTTCTACCATTATTTCACAGCCTACAGTCTCAGCTCACAAAAGGATATCCAGAAAATCAATGAGGGAGAATTCTCCACTGAAATCTTTGCATTTTTCCCCCCACTGAACATGCAGTGCTTGCAATCTTGGAACACAGTTCCAGACCCATATGTATGTAAAGCAAATAATCTACACTCAGAGACCCTGCATTGCTGTAACTACTCACTTGCTATGGTGCATCTTGCAGCCACAAGTTCTCTTTTGTCAGCCTTAGGGTAGTCATTCTGAAGAATATGCCTTACGACTTGAAGACTCACAAAATGTTTTTGACACAAGTAAGAATATAATGCCTGTGGTATTGGCATCATATCTAGCAACATAGTGATAGTAATTTCCAGTTTGTTTGGGTTTTTTTCCAAATACAGATAGATTTTTTTTTTCACTTACAGCCCTTTAATTCCCTAAAAACAATGAGGCATGGGGAATTTTGTGTTACTATTTGGAAAGTACGCTCCTCGTATTTTAAGTATTTGCAGAGACGGACATTAAGGGTAACATATACATCTCAGCTTTTCAACCCTCTCTATCAGAGGAATAATCTTATACATGTGATCTCCATGATATACATGGACAATCTTACAATTTTTGCACAAAAAACAACTAAGGAAAAAGAGCCCCCTATTCACTGCCATGAACTCCAGCAGAACAAGTTGAAAGGGTGATAAAAAACAAGGGTGAAATCCGCCTAATGGACTGAGTCAAGGAAGTAAGAAGCAAACAGATACAACTGACATCAAAATTACTTCTTGAAATCAGAGCCCTTCTCACTAACAGAGGAAGAAACTGCAGGATGAGGATCAGAGATAGGGCTTCCTGGGAACAGAAACCATTTGGATCTCCAAATTTATTGGACAAGACTAGGAAATTGTCCTGACAAGAGCAATGTTGAGTGTCTTGTATAGAAGAGAAATCTTTACAACAAGTCAAGAAGCACAGAAAAAAGCAGAAAAGTGCCTCAGAAAAGAAGCATAACAATCTTGGACCTGCAGGAGGAAAGGAATGTGCAAAGTTCTGGCTGACATACCTCACTACCAAATGCCTTAACTAGCACAGAACCTGATGGGGAAATGTTAGTTGTTGTTACAGAATAAAAGTATATTACTAATCTATAACCAACTAACATGCAAAAGGGCAACTGTGTCCATAAAATACGCTTCCTTTTGGGACTGCTATAGGGATGATGAAACTTCTAAATTATCCTCGGCTGCCTAAAACCCCTTGATGTTATAAAAAAAGAAAGATGTGACTGTGACCCTGTATACCTGTGACCGCTCTACACAGGTATACAAAATTAAACAAGAAAATTTTTGCCCCCCTTGAGTATCTACAATAATGCCAGAATCACTGCAATACTTAAGATTACAAACCACAAGATTTGCAGAAGATTAAGGTTGCTGCTATCTATATATACCTTCTGCCCCTGCAGCACTGGCCTGCACAGGGGATGCATATCTCACAGACAAATAAAAGAGAATATACCTTGCCCACGAGGGCACATGAATGAGGGAACAACGAACTAAAGCACTGTGAATTTAATCTTGTACATAGACAATAAACAAACCAGTTCTGTAAAATTTCTCTCCTTGAAAGATTTTGAAAATCCACCAATTACGCAATAATGCTAATGCCTCCCACATAGGCTCCAGCTGTGTTGCCAGAGACATTAGAGACATACTAATATGGGGGTTAATGATAATAGCAGCCATACCACACTGCTTAGCAACACACTTACTGAATTACAAGTACAGTGGCACCGAGCAAAAATACAGGAGTCTGTATTAAGAGAGAGCTCATTCACTGTCTCACAAAAATTAACATGCACAAGCTCATTTAAAACCCACACCAGAAAAACTACACCATCTGTGGTACTGAACATTTTTACTGACACTAGTCTAACTTAAAAATTGAGGCGTATTTGGCTTAATCAATAAAAATACCTGGTGGCCCTGATTCTTTATTTGAGCAACTAAAGAATCCTCCAACAGAGTACATCAGCTCAGTGGGGCTGTGGAATAAATTGTAAGCAGTAAAAAACTCATAAAACTGACTCAAGTCAACTCCAGTTCAAGTAAGAGATTTTTGTATTTCAAGATATTGTATTTCATAAGCTGTATCTACATAAGTGCATCTCTAACAGTGTACTGGGGGTGGGCGAAAGGATGCAGGTTTACAATCTCAGAACTAAAACTTTATGAAGTTTTTCACATGGAATCACTTATGTTCCTATAAAAGCACTGTAACTACATCAAAGAGATCTTAATGCTCTCATCAACCACAATGGATTTGGCTTTCTTTTTAAAAAAACACAAACCAAACTCTTGGTATGTGATGCTACCAAGATGAGATCACATTTCATTCAACGACTTTTGAGGAGTACTATCTCTTTAAGTGAGTAAGGTTTCACACCTTTCTTTGTTTAAAACATTGGTATTTCAAAGACTAAGTCCTGCCCCTTTAGAGATATACATACACAGAGGCATCTTGACTTCCCCCTGAAACTTTCCGCTCTATGGGCTGTTCAGTCCACCTTTTACTTGATCTACTGATGCACCAGGAGGCACAAACTAACCACCCTGGCCTATACAGAAATGTAGCACTAGAGAACTATTGGAGTGTAAAAAAAAAAAAAAAAAAAGCAGCATTTTAAATTTTGTCATCTTCTCCACACCTGCTACAAAATGTAACCTAGAATGCAACCTTCTTGCCCTTACCATTCTGTGCAGGTGTACAGAATTAACAGATTCATTCATAACGTATATGCTTTCAAGATAACCACAGTATCATTGAGGAATTCCACAATTCCTACATTATGATCTATAAGATCAAGAGAAGGAAGCAGCTGCAATGGAAGAGAAGCTGGTTTAAGTGTTCTTTTAAATAAGTAACGATAGCAATGTACATTGTGACCTATGAAGTTTTGTGTTTTTAAGCTAAACTATGAAGACACTATTTCTTATGAAATTTATGAAGAAACAAAAAGAGGAAGGAGACTAACAATGAAGGTAAAAAATAAAGCAGCAAATAAACAAGGCCTAACTTCAAAAAGGCAAACAGATACTTCTACACTGGGGTTGGACACACAGGGAAGACTATACAGAGACTCTCAAAACTTACTTTTTAAAACTCAAAACTGAGTTTTAAAATGACAAATCTGAGAACCCAACGTTGTGCTAAAAAGTTACGCTACCACATCCCTGATGCAGGAATACAGGAATCAAATGAAAACACTATTTTTTTGTCTATCATAAGACTTGAGATAAGCTGTTATTTAGGAAGAAATTCTTCACTGTGAGGGTGGGGAACCAGTTGCCCAGAGAAGCTGGGCGTCCCCCCTCCCTGGAAGTGTTCAGGGCCAGGTTCGATGAGGCTTTGAGGAACTTGATCTAGTGGAAGGTGTCCCTGCTCACGGCAGGGGGGTTGGAACTAGATGATCTTTAAGGTCCCTTCCAACCCATATAATGCTATGATTCTATGATTAATCAACTTCCTAATTAAAACCTGTCTGCTTAGTATTTTACTTAGTATTTCACCTGCCCCTAAGAAACCAGCTTGGACAATTACAGGATAAAATATTAAAGTCTGAGACTTAAATATAGTCTCCAACAGAAAAAAAACAGATGAAATTTCAAAAAGCAAGCACTTTACCAAAAAAACAGGTCTCACTTTTTTAGAACATTAACTAAGTCACAGTCTTATCTTGAAATAACATTAAGTGCTTAAGAGTCAGAAAATATACACAAAAGTTCTGTAAATAAATAAAAGAAGGTAAAAGCACAGTAACACACATAAAAGTATTATCAGTGCTCTGGGTAATTGCTATTCTTGTTATACAAGGTCTCCTATATCCCAGGCCAATGTAATAAGCCCTGTATAAGGCCTATCACCTCCCCTTGAGTCCCTACTATAAGAAGGTATCTAACTCTTACAAATTTCAGGGATGCTCAGAAGCTCCCCAGTAAAACTGAATGAAGATGCTTCTGCTGACAGTAGTATCAGGAAATATTCCCGCTAATTATCATTTTTATTCCTACAGCATAAAGTCTGGCAGCATTAAAATGGCTAAACCAGTCCCAGTACTCACCAGCACTGAGAGTTGAGAACACATTACTTTTCTTACCATATCTGTGCAAGTAATACTGTATTTCCATCACCACAATTTTGCTCTCTTGATTGGGAATCAGGCTCTTACTTGGACCAGTCTCTTACCTGCCTTATTTTTTATTATCAGCTAAGAAGCTTTCTGCAATCCCCTACCCACTCAGTAAAATAAGCGCTCTGCAGACTGCAGGGTGCCTGCAGGACCACAACGGAGACGCCCGTACACCAGGTACACTGAACACAGGTAGGCTCTTGTCCAAAGAGCAGTGGCATAGCAGGCATGGTAAAGTGTCCGTGGGACTTATTAGATTAGCCTGGCATACCTCCATACCAGTGAGGCCATCTGGTTTTAGCATACAGCTAGTTTAGGGTACAAAAGTCTGCCTGTGTTGGTCAAGCAGACATCCCCAGAGACTCCTCACCCTTAATACTATTTTTTTCCCAGATCAGAGCATGCCACCTTTGAGAGTATCATGGAGGAAAGCCACTTGTTGCTAAGAAAAGCTGAGGTGTTGTCTTCATTTGCACAGATGAGGATAATGACTCCTTTTCTTAACAAGTTTGTTCCACTTTTCAGATAAAGACTGCTGTAGTTGCAAACTTAAATACTCAGCTAGGACTAGGTAATATTTTCAAATACATTGATTACTTACTGAAAAAATCTGGGTTTGATCAACAGAAAATTATTCATAACATTGAACTGAAACTTTCCTACTTTTCATAAAATGGTAATACACTCCATGACCAAAAACAGTCCTAGAGTCAAATGCAGTGAAAATGTAATTGTCCCATACAAAGCAGAGCAGCATCAGCAGGACAGATTCAGGAAACTGCTTTCAAAACACTATTACAGTGGCTAAAAAATAACTTAATATTTGGTAACATAGGTTCAGATTCCTTCAGGTAGAAGAGATTATTAAAGACCCCTCCAACATGTTAGCAGTTCCAATCACGGTAGCAATACCCTTCTCTTTCACATACAATGTATTAATTCTGGTTCATCAGGTGAGAGATCCAAAATAAAATTTCAAAAAGCATGTCAACATTTCATTAATTCATTGAGAATTATTTAAAGTTAATGGATTTCCAATTTATATTAATATAAATTTATCTTCACTCATTCCAGTACCTGAAGGGGCCTACAAGAAAGCTGGGGAGAGGCTTTTTACAGGGGCAGATAGTGACAGAATGAGGGATGATGGCTTCAAACTGGAAGAGGGTAGTTTAAGATTAGACATGAGAAAGAAATTCTTTACTGTGGGGGTAGTCAGACATTGGAACAGGTTGCCCAGAGAAGCTGTGGATGCCCCCTCCCTGGAAGTGTTCAAGACCAGGCTGGATGAGGCTTTGAGCAACCTGGTCTAGTGGAAGGTGTCCCTGCTCATGGCAGGGGGGTTGGGATTAGATAACCTCTAAGGTCCCTTCCAACCCAAACTGCTCTATGATTCTATGATTCCAACCTAAAAAAAGAAACACATTCTTCACATGTGCTGATACATTTTATTAGTAAGAGCCAGGATAGCTAGCAGTTTGAGTAAAAGCCTGACTGATCCACTCAAACTGGTTAGTGTAGCCTTTGGGATTATTTTTAGAAATTACGATAATTACAGTAGATAAATGAATACAAGCATTCTACTACGAAAGCATACATAACTGAACTTAAAAGTTCAGCGATGCTTTTGAAAAGCTGTTATTACTAGCCCATACTACACTGAGGCACTCCATTGATTTAAAATATAGGCATATGGTTAGAAGTGTAACCTGCTAGAAGTAAACTCTGAAGCTATTTTCATAACTCTTGTCCTTTTTAAAATATAGCATATACAAGTCCTAAAGAAACTCTGCAGCATACTTACATAATTACTGAGCCCCCCATAATGAAGAATAAAATAGGTCCTTAATATTTACTAATTCTTGCTGAAAAAAAATTATTTTCAATGGGTATTATTTATTTTCTCTGAAAACTTGCTCCTTTTCCAGTTAAGGGCCTGCAAGTTCGCACTTACTTAAGCCTTCATCTAGAACACAGAACTGTTCATAACTATGCTGGGAACATCCTAACAGAACAGGGAAACCAGCACAGAAAATACCGCAACAAAACCTATTAAAACACAACAGTGAAAGAAAATAAACAGCTGTGCTTTGCAGTGCCAGAATAACACTAACAAAACATCAAGTTATTCAGTAAAAATACAGTGTTGCCAATGGAGCTTATACATAAAATTGGGGGGCTGCAGCCACCTCTGGATTATACTTTTCCACTCACTGCCTGAATTATACCAGTAAAAGCTTGATGTGGGGCACAGCTGTAAAGATGTATTTAATTTCACATGTGGGCAGCCCTAGTAAAGGAACTGCTTGCATGCAAAGAATTGAGCATAAACAAAGGTCTTCTTGAAAAATCACAATCTTAGAATGTAACTGTGTTTTATTTTTCATTTAATTCCATTTATTTTTATTAGCAACTTTTATATTATTTTTTTTAAACTTCTTGGACTGTAACAGCTCTCTAAATCACTCTGGTATTTAATCATTCTAATTGTTACTATGTAGTGTTACTTATGTATAAATATGTAACAATTATATTTGAAATATGAATGCAAAAATACATACAAGTGACTCACTAGCTTTTCTTAACCTCTTAAAAAAAATGTGTTTCTTATACAGAACAAAAACAACAAAAAACACCCATCCCAAAAAAACCCAGCCACTTTCACACTTTTTAGGCAAAATTCCAGAAAAGGGCCATTATTTTAATCACTATTTTAAAATTTACTGCAGTGAACACAATGATTCCACTAACAGGTCATGTACAAAGCAGTACAGGATTTACCCTGGAAAGCAGAAACTATAATAAAAAGATCCTAATCCAAATTAGTGCTACTGCACCCACTGTTATTTAAACAAAATAGAAAAGAATAAAGTGTCCTTAAACAATGGGGAAACTGATCTCCTCATGAAGTACAGTTGCCTACCCATAACTGCAAAGGACAAATAGGAATATGTTTATCAGGACTGTCAAGATTACTCTGCAAGCACAGTTACGGTGGAACAGAAGCAAACAAATGGGCACATATGCAGGTTTTGAAATGACCTATTGAAACTGTCAGTTCTCATCTTACTGAAGTATAATAAATCAAAACAGCTACAAAGCAGATTCTCACATTGCCTGAATCTGCTATGACAGTAGGTGACGTTTGGTCTTGAAATCTTATAAAAACACTATATATGGTTAACAAAACATTTTGCATACTGTTTTGTTCTCCATAATCTTTATGAATTCTTTTCAATTATAAAAGTAAAAAATATTCAATAGGATCCCTCTGTTCTACTGGAATACTTCACACTGGCAACTGAAAAGTAACAGCAGAAGCAAGTAATTTGCAGATCTTACTTTGCCAACTCTTAATCTGTAGTTTAATAGTCTATTTAAGATAAGCCATCTCTTAATTCTCCTCATTTTAAGATTATCTACCAATTATATTACTTTGCAACTAGCCTATATATATATATATATAAACAAGAAAGCTACAGAAATAAAATAAAATAAACACAATACTTATAATGACCATACCTAGTAATAAGAACCGCATTATCATGGTGGGCAATCCCATTTTCTGGAATGGTGTTTCCATCACTTTGGTGGGAGAGAATGGATTTCTGCCACTTACAGAAGCTATCGAGGGACTTGTCTGCATGGTGGTTTATCTCCAAGTTTGGCTGCAATACAACATGCATACCAGAAATGTTCCAAACAAATTACTAAGGTCAGTTGTTAAGCCTTTTGAAAACTAAAATGGGACTATAATTAGAAGCAGTGGTTTCTAGGAATAAACTCTTCTTGCTAAATTTTATCTCTCTAAAATCTGACCCCAAGTTCAGCTGTGTATTACTGAACAGGCATTCTTTCTGCTCCAACTTTAATACCGATTAAGTCAATAAAAAAAAACCCAGAATATGAAAATCTAAATCTAAAAATAAAACTGACATCTCAGGAGATGTATTAATATTCACCTGAAGTAAGAACACATATCTTTGAGATGATACATGAGGAATATTCCCTTGAACTGTTTCATCTTGGTTAAAGTAGTGAAAGATTACAAGATAGGTTTTGTACTCAGATGCAGCCATTTCAAGCAGTAATTAAATGAACTCTATATTGCACAATAACGTAACTTGTATCTCGAGGCTACAGAGCTTAGCACAACAGCTCTTACCTGATCTTCAGTGAGGACAATTAAACGTGTCACTATAATATTCACAACGTTTCCTAGACTGGAATCACGATAAAGTTTGGCAACCTGACCTCCAGAAAATAAGAAAAGGCACAAAGTCAGACAAGAAACACTACCTGTTTCCAATATAGTTAAAAATTAACCTATTTTCTCGCTCAATTTAATTTCACAATGTTCACTATCATTATCACCTGAATAATGATATTTTTGGACCAAAAAAAGACCGTTCATTCATAAAACAAACTTACTGGGTCATACTTTTCAAATAAAACTGTTTATATCTTTTTTCGTAATTCATCCAGCACAAGGAGTATTTAGACTGTTGACTCAATCAGAACAGAACTGTATAATCTAAATATCATCATATGAATTTGCAATTAAAGACAATTTAAAAGTGACCACAGCATACTACTTTACAGAAACAGTGCTGCACTTTTCCCACAATGCTAACATCTGCGATATTTCAACTGTTAATTCCTGCAAGCTAATACATATTTTAAAGCATTAATAATGACAATAAATAAATACTTTACAGTTGCTTTATCACTTCTGTACATGCATATTGATATGAACACGGAGAGGGATGAAACTTACAATATTCATTACACTCAAAATGTAATGTTCAATGTCTTTGCGACCATGGTATCCCACCATCATTTTGTCTGCTACTACCAGCGTTTCCACAAACCGTTCAAGGCTTACTGATCTCTTCTGTCGACTACGACTACTTAAGGTGTCATTGAATGGAAGTGAAGTTGGAACAGCAGATGTATCACTCATCCACCAAGGTCTACCGCTTCTTGTGAGGTCTTCTAGGAACCAAAATAATTAAACACTTCAGAGGGGTCACTAGAAAAACTCATTTATATGCAGCTATTTTATGTTGAGATTATAATCTTCAAGCATCTAAAAATAAACCTGTCTTGAGGCAAAGAAAAATTAAATTTATTATCTTTTTTTATTATTTCAAATATCTTATGTAATGAAAAAACAACTTTGAGTTCCAATAGTCTCAACTCTCCTTAACTTGACTTAGGATAATAAAACATCAATCTTCTCCCAGTAGATCTGATTCTGCACTTCTATGTTAATACTAAAGATTAGTTATAATTAAGCACAACCACACCTCAGAATTTTAAGGATAAGAACAAGACAGCTGTCACATTTGGAAAAAACATACTGGAAACCAAAATTAAAAAGCAAGATAAAAGGTATCAAAACATACTAAGGAATTAAACACACTGGTAAGGCATCAAAAAAACTTTTTCCCCTCCAGTGAAACTCCATAATTACTAGGCAATTATGCTTGCATGCCTAATAGTTTTCGGGCCAAATAAATTAATTTTCTCTTCAGAAAGACATCAGATAATGCTTTATCTACTTCAAGAATTAAAAATAATGGGAAGTTTAAAATGGCCTGACAAGGGATAATTGCTGTAGTTATTTTTAACACTGATTTTAATTCAAATACTTTGAATCTTGTACTTATTTCACACAAATATATATTAAAAAAATTCCTGCATTCAAGAGATTGATTATTAAAAATCCAAACAGCTGTAATTTCAGCAAAACAAACACTACGAACTTACTTTGAATTTTAATTCCTGTCCTCAAGACAAAATTGAACCTGCCCTTCCCCGCAAAACTGGCATTTTTGTGTGTATTAAATACCCTTTTCCACCAAGGCCCACACAGCTTTCAACCTTCATTTTATCGAAGTGTATTATTAGTCTGGTTTTATTTAAGTAGGATTTCAAAATATCTACAGTGTTCTTGCTAGTTATGGATGAACATAAGAACATTAACAGATATATTTATAATTGTCTTAACAGGGCTGCTCAAGTGAGCAACGTCCGAGATGTATCCATCCCTCTACTAAACCAGGTTCAGCTAAGGTTGAGTTGAGAATGGATTAGTACCTTCTGTGAAAAAGTAATCCTTTATGAAATCCAACTAAGCACGCTATTTTCAAAGAGCAGTAACTACACCACAAAGAATGTATGTTCAGCTCAAAACCAGGAACACAAAGCTTCAGCATTCCCACTGTTGCAGTGTTTCATAATTTTTGAGGACACAGTGCTGGCTTTAAAAGGTGCATATTTTTAAAAAGTCAAAAAATGAAAACAAACTTAGTAGCTGAAAAATTGCCGGTAACAAAATTGTCCTCTGCAATGGGTATGATCAATTCTAAAAAATTGTATCAAGTATTGAAGCCTGTTAGGATTCTACAATGAATACTAAGCTTCTCCCTGTTTTTCATCTCTATTGCAGGAAATTCAAAGTTGCTTGTTCAAAGATTTTCATCACACTTAAGCAGTGATTTAGGAATGTCCAGAATTTTCTCTGGCAGTTTCTGCACTAGAATTTTAAAAAATCCACTTTTCATTTTCCAGTAACAAATGGTGATGCTTGAGGGTTTACAATGCTATTAAAGTGCTAGAAGTAGTTTAGAAATGCAGTACTGCTTCCACATTCATTCATAATTTTTCACTGAAAGATGCAAATCTATTCTAAACATTTGAAAACCGATGAGCTCATGTAGGAAATTTTCAGAGAAAAAAATAAAATATTATTTTGGACTCAACTTGATATCATCTTTCAAACAAAGGTCTCAGAAGACGTCACAAAATCAAATATTTCTCCTTTTCTTATCAGATGAGAAGCTTAGGCTTCGGCTGGTCTCAAAGTAATGGGAAAGCTGGACAGAATCTTGAGTACTTAGGTTCATTGCTGTTTTACTTTAAAAACACTAAATAGAGCTGACTGATTTTTTTTTAAAAAAGCTAAAATATGTTAATAAAAGTTTGCCATATATTTAACAAAAATAGTTCTGTGGCAAGTTATGTCATTTTCCCACCATATTCCTAGATTTAAAAAGGAAAAAAATAAACTACATTAACATCTAACATAGCTATGAGGAAGTAAAAAAAGGAAGGAAAGAAGGCAGGGAAAGAAGGCAGGCAGGGAAAAAAGGCAGGCAGGCAGGGAAAGAAGGCAGGCAGGGAAAGAAGGCAGGCAGGGGAAAAAACCTACAGAAGAACAATGTAGTTAACCCCAAAATAATGATCACAAAAGCAGAGAATTAGGTTTTACATTGCAACTGAAAACAAATCCAAATGTGAGTAGACATGGAGTTCACAGCTATGGTATCCAAGTTCTCCTAAGTCAGTCCTCTAAAGACGTTAGGTGAGGATGAAGGTGGACAGAGAGAATACAAATACAAACAGGAAAAGATCTGAAAACAGAATAGAAAGCTACTAATGTAAAATGTAACTACAAGAATATTTTTAAGTGAAGCATTATGCTGCTTTTTTCTTACTATTTTAACATCATCTTTTAATGTACATATAAGCATTTTTTCATTGTAGAATACACAGACTGTAAAGTCTGGCATGAGTAAAAGCACTACATAAAGCAGCATACAGTAGAGTGTTCCCTAAATAATTTGCCACTCTACAGCTTCCATATGTCAACTTTTGTTGTTTCTCAATCCTATCCAACACAGCATAACCCAGTGGCCTCAAATCCCATTGAAGCAATTGGAATTTGAGAGTGGTCAATGTCTTACCAAGGCCTTAGTGATTTCAGCTATATTTAATAAAATAGTTTGTGACAATACATGCATGAAACAGTAATTTAACATTTTTTATTTTTCAAACGTTCTTATGTCCAAATGCTTAAAATCTAATTCAAGTTATGAAAATCAATCTCATATTCTTATCTGAATCTTCCTGCCTCTCTAATACTTCTCTTGTATTAGCCACCATAATTCTACTACCTACTGTGAAGCAGTCCATCACTTGCTCATCCCAACCAATTCTGACCACCCTGTCACCAAATTACCCATCCCACTTTCTACCAATTATTGTAAATTTTCTCAGAAAGGTAAGAAATAACACTCTTCTTTCTATCAACACTTCAACATCCTGACCACTTCCCTGATACAAAACAGGTACACAATAAATATAGGTCTAGATTACAGGGAAACTTGCGAGACTGTGAACAGTGGCACAGCTACGCAAGCAGACTCCTCCCAGCATATTATACTGGCAATATGGTTGTGAAGGTGAAGCTACAATCAGTCTCCAGACAAAATAAATGATATAGTGCCAAAAGGCAGCTACAAGTTTGTTATGACTGCATTTTAAAACAAAAAATTGTACTGCTCAAAACTTCCAAAACCAGTTAAATGCCCTGAAGATTTAGTCTACTAGCAAAATAAGTTATTACTGTAAACCTGGCTTTAGTCTTAGGGTCTCAAAGCTGCGAAACTGAAAGTTAATATTTTATTTTACTTTTCGGATATTCTGGGGATGCTTTGGATGCCAGGTCATTTTGGGATAAATGCTGCACCAGTACTCAGAAAGCGAGTTCAGAAGATTTTGGTACCCATGAGAAGAACATTAAAATAGCACATCATCTGGAAAAGAAAGATCTTCCAGTTTTGGGGAGAGCCATTTTTTCCAGAAATTTTCACAAAGTGAAAATAGTATACAGAACAACAGGAGAAGGAGAAACTGAGATAAATGAGCGTGATAGTAGTCTCAGGCTCATAAAAAGCAGTGCTTTAGTATTTCAGTAACTAAGAACTTCAGGATATGACAGATACAAAAGCTCAGGATATGCACAGGAGCTTCCAAGAAGACAGCTTAAAATATGCAAAAGAATACATGCTAAAGATTACTGCATATTCCACAAAAAATGCATGCAAGATAGCTCTGATGAACCTGTGATCTATACGATACACACTGCCAGAATGACCGAATGGAACCTGACCAAACTAGCAGCCGCTGCTTCACCCTCACTTGGAGCAGACTGACTTCCTAAGCACTAAGCTAGACGATAGCATCTGACAGAGGCCAATATCCTTTCTTTTTCTAGGGATATAATAATGGTAAAAATTGTATCATCCTACATTTCATAATCCTTCCACTTATTTCAAGAGGCTTAAGTGGCAGCTTTCCCTGCAAAACAAACACACATTAGTCCTCTTACTTTACAATCAGTTAGCAGGCAGTAATAATTAAGAGACTTGTTTTGCAGTATTAGCCGCACACAGATGGAGTAATGCTTCCAAACTAAAACAGAAGTTACATATACTAAGTCTGACATACCCTAAATGCAGTTAACTAAAATACTCAGGAAACCCTGTCTCTCAAGCATGGGCCTTTGTAGACAACCTGTAGTGCAAGTTTAGTCAGCTGGTGCCAGTAAAAGTTACAACCTTCAAAAGACACTGAAATGTTACATCAATGAACAGTTATTTTATTTTAAGATTAGTATTTGTCAGACTGCTCTGTGCACTGAAACTCATGGAATACAACTGTCCAGGACTAAACTTTTAAGAACAAGCTATTTCTGAAATAAAAACAAATGACAAGGTTAGAATATTTTTCTGTTATGTAAAAAAACCATTATTTCAGTGCTCTAAAATAATGTCAGATTTAATCCATGCTGTCTTCACTAAGTTAGTTTTCAGCTTCAGTTTAATCAAGTGAAAATCATGTCAAAGAGTACTTGAAAAGCCTATTTGTGGAAGTTAAAACTGCTTTACAAGGAAAATATCTCTCAATCAAAACTATATAATCCTTCCCACAAGGCACCTGTAAATCACGTATTCAACTATTATGGAATAATGTTAACTCACTGAACCAAAAGCCAGTATCAAAATACTGTAAGCCTTCATAAATGAGAAAGATGTGTACTCTAGTTCCAAATGTATTACTAATCATAATAGTAACACATTTAGTGCATGTCAAGCTTCCTCAAACAAGATGGAACACTTACTAAACATTAAGCTGTAATACTCAGTCATTCAATCATGCTTTCCAGCTGGGGAACGAAGTATATTTATAGCACATTTTGAGGAAGCCTGTGCTCATTACTATCACTGTATGCAGCCCAGGCATAAAACAAGATTTACTCCCAGTGTCTCAGTTCTTGAAAGACACTATACTCTTGAACTGAATCTGAAAAAAAAAAGCAAAACTAGTTTTCAACAGGGCTCACTGCATCACCCAAAAGGAGGATTACCATTGCTACATTCTCCCTTGTGTCTTACATTTGAACCAAGCAAAATTTTAAAATACATCTTAAGTTATAAAATTTTAAAAGGAATGCCAGTCATACTCATTTACCTGAGACTCCACAGTGACTGTGATCATAGAGATGTAGCTGGTGCATGGTAGATTTTTTGTATATAACATGAGGATGACCATTCTCATAATTGAAGTTAATAGAATCTTCTGTTATATTCCTTAAAGGCTCAATAAAATACTCTTCATCTTCTGTAGCAATGACTCCATGCTTAAAGAAGAAAATAAGAAAATAACTTGCAAAATACAATATATAACTCTTATTAAAAAGCTTAACTTTAAAAATCATTTTACTATCATCTGTCTATGAAGAAATCCACAACCATAGGCCAACACAGAAAACAACGCATGAGCCAGCTCTCCTACACTGATTCTAGTGGGAGCAGGAGTGAGTGCCTATAAGCAACACAATGAGAAACTCCTATTTCTGGAGTTCCTTCCCGTAATTTTTGATGGATGTGGTAAGAAAGCAAGAGATATTCTTGGTATATGACAAATAATCACTTCACAAAGATGTGCCAAAACTCCATGATTCATATCTATTAAAAGTGATGCCAAGCCAAAATGGCCTTGCTCAAGTGGTGAGACCAATATGGGCGAGACCTATGATGCCATACCGGTAGATGCTTAAAGCCACATAGCCAAAAACAGCTTGAAGGATTCATTTTAGAACATATATTCAGAGAAACCATTCAGCATTTTACATCCAGATGCTTAATTCCAAAACTGAGCTAGTTATTACAATCAAATTATTAATATTAAATTGGGATATACTATCTACAAAGCATTTATTCCTTAAAAGGTCTTGCCACAAATCTGGCAAATCCAGGTTGTTGCAGACGGTGCATTAGACCTCATTCTCCCTAACAAATGAACATTTTTTCCTCATACCACAGTGCAGAATAGTAGATATTCTATGCTCATAACTTTCACATTTGTGAACTCAGCTTCTTCCAAACAGGAAGTGGTTTATGGAAGAAAGGGGAGATTTCAGGCCAACTATGCAATTTCCTGAAACTTCAGCAATTAAAACTGAACTTTAGCAGAAAATACAGTTTTGGGATCCTCTCAAATATAGAAATATTGGGGAATAAGCCCTGACAGACTCTTACACCTATATTTGCTAAATAAAAAATTCTGGCATACGTATCTAGAAAATTCTGAATGTATAAACTTTCTACACTAGGAGAAAGAGCTGCTCATCAGGAAGGAGGCTGGAAGCAGGAACTTCTGCATTCATACCCTGATCTGACAAATCACAAACTTCTATCTGTAAAGCAAGTACTATGCATGAACCTTTTTTTAAAGGGGTTATTTTTTTCCTCCGATAAGACTTCTATAATCAGCCATAAAACCACTTGCTTCATATCTGGTCCAAGTATCCTAAAGCTGTTTCTAAGATCAGGGCTTGCCTTTGTACTCTTGGTCAAAGCTCTCATTCTGCTGCTGTTTTGTACATTAAATGCCTGCTGTTCTCGACTCTTGGAATAACTGGGTTTCAGTAACAACATAAAAACTTACAAAATAAAAAATCCTGTATAACGCATTAGAAAGAATGGTGTTTTCCAAATACAACCCTATTAAAGATTTTGAAAATGTATGTATGAACACACTGTAGCTTTCAATTACACATTCCTTACATAGTGACTGTAACAGGAAGTGTCTTTCTTCAGTGGTATTTTTCATTATGAACACAATTATTATTTACTCAAGAAGGTAACATCAGGGTCTATATTAACCTGAAAGATGCTGGTATCAAATTCCTCTCACAATGCCTTCTTGTTACTTGGAGTCTAAGATTCTACTAGAAAGTAAATCATTTACTTGTATATTGCTGCTTAAATAGTATTGAAAATATAAACCAAATTTTAACTAGGTTTGCCAGATATGCAGAAAGAACCTTGACAGTCTGGACTGCATCCAGTCTGGATGTCAGACATCTGGGTTCAAGCAAATCCTGAGCCATTATAAGCTCTGGTATTATGTTCCCACAGGAAGACAGTCCTGCAGAGTGGTTCTGGCCAACACCATCAGGCTGTTCGCTCCATGCCAAGCCTGAGGAGAAAGGGGTACCATCCAACCTGAGGCTCTGTCTCCGCAACAGAGCAGCTCTTAACCTAAATCTGATTACTCCAGAGCACACATCCTTCACATCTCTGCTCAAGGCCAGCCAGGTTAACAAGTCTAAGCATGCATGAGACATATATATCAGATACTGAAACTAACAGTTTTAAGCAGTGAGATGACCTCAGTGGGAGTGAGTCAATTCAGATGCCATAAACAACACCTAATTGCAGCATTAATTCTCTTTACAAATTGTGTGTTTGCAGGAGCAAATATGCAAAAACTATTACGATTGCCTGCAAATGATCATCACAGTTCCTTCAGGTGTGATACTCTCCTAATATTTTTACCAGCAGTGAAAAATGTTAGGAGAGTATCACTAATCTCTCCTATGCCTAGTTGACATCTGATATCATGTGCCCAAACATTATGGTGGTTCAAGAAAAGAGAGATTTAAATAACATTTAGTTGAGAAACTGCAAATAAATTTTAATTTACACCTACCATGAGATGGTCAGAACATGTATGTGGTCAGTTGCTGAAGACAGTCAAGTCATTTGACAAACATTGGAAACACACTTGCCCTGCACATGTCCTTCACATAAGCCCAGCATACATATACCATTTTAAACCTAACATTAATTTTGCTTGCAAACAAAACTGTTCTTCCAATATTAAACCAACGCAACTGGTCTCATCGAATCACAGTGACTGATTTTTAAGAAGCACTCTGAATTCTGTACATAAAAATTAACTACATCAGTGACAACTAGCATTTATTTTGAGTTTAGAAAATCCATGTGGCTAGACACAGTTCCCTTGTACATGCATTCAGCAATGCCTGATTAGTAAGTACTGGGAATTATGCTATTATAGCCAAATCAACATTCTAAACCCCATTTTTTGGCTTATAACCCACTATTTGAGTAAACCACAATTTCAGTTGAAAAGGGAGATTGAAATAATGCCCTTTAAAGCATCAAAAGGATTTATTTATTTATTAGGGTTGCTATTGTATGTGAGGTTTATAAATTAAACTTCTGCTCCAAAGCGTAACAAATATAATTAAGAGATAAGAATGACCAACAAAAGGTTTTGACAAATACCAGGACTTCAAGAAATAAGCTGAATGCCCCAAGTAGGTTACTACAAGCAACATTCCCAAGATTATTATCTAAACCAGATTGTTTGAGGTCCTGTGTTATCCAATCCCACTACAGACTGCCAACTCCTGCTAACATATATAAGGTCTGGATCCAGCAGTTTGACATGCTCAGACAAATCTGTGAATGCACATGGAGTTCCCCTGACTTTGTGAAAAGAAATCTTTTTCTCTCAGGCTGTCCAGCTGGGACTTTAACCTCCTCCAGATGGGGGATGTCCATCAGCTGCAGAAGCAAACTGAATCTCTGGGAGCAGGCTGGCCATCTTGGTGAGGCAGGCTTTAAACTGAAGGGCTTTGGGTGGGGCCCAAAATGGCAATGCTCATGCCATCACAACCAACTGGGGAATAAACCAGACCAACCAGAGTAGCAATAAGTGTTCCTTAGCTGCCTCCCATGATGAGAACCAGAAGGGCAACCATCTTAAGGGTGTGTACAGCTACAGTGGATCCCTGCAGCTCTCCCAGGGAAACCTACATGCTCAAATACCTCTCTGAAATGTCTGTACACCAATGCACACAACACAGGGAACAAACAGGAAGAGCTAGAGATCTGTGTGCAGTCACAGGGTTACAACCTTATTGCAATTAGAGCAACAAGGTGGGATGGCTAGCATGACTGGGATGCTGTTATGGATGGCTATGCACTTTTTAGAAAAGACAGGACGGCAAGGTGAGGTGGTGGAGTTGCTCTTTACGTGAGAAAACAACTGGAACGTATTGAGCTCTGCCTTGGGGTGGATGAAGAACAAATCAAAAGCTTATGGGTGAGAATCAAAGGGCAGGTTAATATGGGTGATGCTGTTGTTGTTTACTACAGGCCACTTGATTAGGCAGAGGAAGTTGATGAGGCCTTCTACAGACAGCTGGAAATAGTCTAATGATCACAAGCACTGGCTTTCATGGGGGACTTCAACCACCCTGGTACAACACAGCTTGGGACACACAGTCCTGGAGATTCTTGCAGAGCACTGATGATATCTTTTTGACACAGGTAGAGCCAACAAGAAGATGTGTGCTGCTGGACCTTTGTATTAATAAACAAAGAAGGTCTGGTTGGGAATGTGGAAGTTGGGGGTAGTGTTGGCTGCAGTGACTACAAGTTGGTGGAGTTCAGGATCCTGCATGGAAGAAACAGGGCAGTAAGTAGGATTGCAACCCTAGAATTCAGGACAGCTAACTTTAGACTCTTCAAAAACCTACTTGGAGAAACCCCATGGGTTAGGAGTCTAGCAGGTAGAGGCCCCAGAAAACTGGTTAACATTCAAGCACCACTTCCTCCAAGCTCAAGATCAGTGCATCCCTACGAGTAAGAAATCAAGCAAAGGAGGCAGGAGACCTGTATGGATGAGCAGGGAACTTCTGGAAAAATTCAAATGCAAGAAGGAAGTTTACACAATGTGGAAGAAGTGACTGGCCTCTTGGAAGGAATACAAGAACACTGACAAGAGTATACTGGGATGCAAAAAGGAAGGCTAAGGCCCACTTAGAATTGAATCTGGCAAGGGATGTCAAGGACAACAGGAAGGACTTCTTCAAGTATATCAGAAACAAAAGGAAGGCTAGGGAGAATGTGGGCCCACTGCTGAATGAGGTGAGTGCCCTTGCAATGGAGGATACAGAGAAGGCAGAGTTACTGCATGCCTTTCTTGCTTCAGTCTTTGCTGCTAGGGGTAGCCCTCAGGAATCCCAGACCCTAGAGGAAAGAGAGTCTGGAGAAAGAAAGGCTTTCCCCTGCTCAACGAGAATTGGGTTAGAGATCATGTGTCAAACTCGACACCCAAAATCCATGTGCCCCCATGGGATGCATGCATGAGTCCTGAGAGAGCTTACGTATGTTACTGCTAAGCCACTCTCCATCATCTTTGAAAGATCCTAGAGAAGAAGAGAGGCGCCTGAGGACTGGAGAAAAGTCAATGTCACTCCAGTCTTCAAAAACGGCAAGAAGGAAGACCCAGGAAACTACAGGCCAGTCAGCCTCACCTCCATCCCTGGAAAGGTAATGGAACAGTTCATTCTGGATGTTATCTCTAAGTAGCTGCAGAAAAGGAAGGTTATCCAGAGTAGTTAACAGGGATTCACCAAAGGGAAATCATGCTTGACGAATCTGATACCCTTCTATCACGGTATTACTGGCTGGATAGATGAGGGAAGAGCACTGGATATTGACCACCTCTACTTCAGCAAGGCTTTTGACACTGTCTCCCATAAGTAAGCTCAGAAAGCATGAGTAAGATGAGAGGACAGTGAGATGGACTGAAAACTGGCTGAAGGGCATTGCCCAGAGGGTTGTAATCAGCAGTGCAGTCTAGCCGGAAGCCTGTAACCAGCAGTGTTCCCCAGCGGTCAGTACTGGGTCCAGTCTTGTTCCACATATTCATCAATGACCTGGATGAGGGGACAGAGTATACCCCTGGCAAGTTTGCTGATGACAGAAAACTAAGAAGAGCAGCTAATACACCAGAAGGCTGTGCTGCCATTCAACAAGACCTGGACAGGCTGGAGAGCTGGGCAGAAAGGCACTTAATGAAGTTCAACAAAGGCAAGTGTAGAGTCCTGCACCTAGGGAGGAATAACCACATGCACCATATAGTTTGGGGGTTCACCTGCTGGAAAGCAGCTCTGCAGAGAAGAACCCAGGAGTTCTGGTGGACAGCAGATTAACCATGAGCCAGCAATGTCCCCTCACGACCAAGAAGGCCAATGGTATCCTGGGGTGCATTCAGAAGAGTGTGACCAGCAGGCTGAGGGAAGTTATTCTCCCTCTCTGCTCTGGTGAAGCCACATCTGGAGTATTGTGTCCAGTTCTGGGCCCCACAGTTCAAGAGGGATAGGGAAGAGTCCAGCAGAGGACTACAAAGATGATTAAGGGGCTGGAGCATCTCCCATATGAGGAAAGGCTGAGAGAACTGGGACTGTTTAGCCTGGAGAAGAGAAGACTGAGAGGGGACCTTATCAATGCTTATAAATACCTAAAAGGCAGGTGTCAAGAGGATGGGGCCAGACTCTTTTCAGTGGTGCCCAGTGACAGGACAAGGGACAATGGGCACAAACTGGAACACAGGAAGTTCCATCTGTAGATGACGGAAAACTTCTTTTCTTTGAGGGTGACAAGAGCACTGGAACAGGCTGCCCAGAGAGGCTGTGGAGTCTCCTTCTCTGGAGATGTTCAAAACCCGCCTGGATGCAGTCCTGTGCAACCTGCTCGTTACAGCTTTGGTTGCTTTAGTTTTACCTTCTTTGGTAGGGAGGGCAGACTAGATGATCTCCAGAGGTCCTTTCCAATACCTACCATTCTGTGATTCTGTGAATTACAGAGGACAAGTGCATGCCTTCTCCATAAAGTACTACTGTTGTACAGTTTCTCCATGCTTTGAATCTTTCTAGACCTTATGCTTTATCTATTTTTAATATAAAGTAGTAGTAATGGAAACTTCTGAAAACGTGTCAGTGTTGTTCGGTATGTCTACAGCTGGCTATACACTTCAGTGTGCCTTTATGACTGATGAAAAAGGTAGCATTAATCTACTGTTTTCTTAAAGATGAAAAAAATAGTGATCTGGCCTAAGACATTCCAGTACATCATGGAATCTAACAAGACACCTTAAAACCATGACAGGGACAGCTTATATATTATTTTCTAAACACTAAGTCTATACTGCAAATACATACAAGTACTAAAGAGCACTTCAAAGACACTAGAACACTAAATCCTTTTCAGTATGATTTCTGATCTTTATAAATTATTTTATAAATTAGGCAGTATCTTACATACAATTCAAAAACACTAGACTATACACAATTTATAATCTATTCAAGTAGATGCATCCTTTATGGTAGAATCTGCTTTCAAATGAGCTAATTCAAGAAGAATATGAATAATTTATACATATATGAATTTAGGAATACATTAAACAAATATAAAGTTTTCCAGCAAAATAATTTCTCATTCTATTGAGTAAGGTTGTGCTTTTAGCCACAGCCCACTTCTTGTTCTTTCTTTATCATTTTTGTTTGGACGGGAGATACCTGTGCTACCCAGCACAAAGGTTACTCAGTGCATGGAACTTCACGTGCCACAGAAATACTTGGCCTCTCACATCAAACATTTCCTTGGAACTACAGTAGTCTCAAAATGTACCTTAACCTCTCATCCATTTTCCTAATAATAACAACTTTCTACAAATTTTAAAGTATTTCCCATTAATGGGCTTTTCAGCTCAAAATGAGAAAATCTGCTACTGTGGAAAATTTGTTTGAGCACACAGTTAAGAGCTTTGATATCTGGCAGAGGACAGAGTGGGTCAGAATGCAAAAAAATTTGGTTTCCACCTGATTCCAGTACTACGAGCTCCAAAACTTCTCTTTAAAACTTGCTCCCCTCAGAATTAGACAAACTTCTTTCCCTGGAGCTGAAGTTCTTCCCTCTTCAGCCAGTCTACCACTGTTTCTTCTTTCATTTCCTTCAGCATGACATACTCAGCTTAGGCAATGCCTCAGCCTTTTTGCCTTGCATCCAACATCCAAAGTCCCCAAGACGCAGCTCATTGCAGGCTCTTTCATGAGAAGGCCAAACCTGCAATCCATCCACAAATGTAATATCCACTGAAGTAAATATGAGTTTGGAAGCCAGCAAGCCTGTTGGACAAGACCTTCAATTTCCTCACATGACTGCTCACTGGATTATAGAGCTTTCCTCATAACTACAGACAATTTATAGCATAATCAGGGCCCAGCAGACGGAAACTGCTGGAATGAAACTTCAGTAAGTAGCAGCCTGTAATTCTGGGGCACTTGGTAAAGAGAAATATAGAGGGAGAGGCTGAAACAGGAAACAGTGACAGGGAAATGAACTGACTGCTCAACACTTTTATTATAATGAAACTGAGAGAAAGCCCTCCTTGCACCAGAAATCATCTCCGATACTACAAGTGTTCCTCAAAGTCATATAACATGCTAATTAGATCATGGTCTCACGTGACCAATTCTGAATAACTAAACAGAATAACTCAAAACATTCACTAAGGGGAAGAAATCTGACTGGTCTGGCAATATGGAAGTCTAATAGGACAACTGGAATAAAGAGAATGCTTAAATTTTTCTTTTGAGCAACACTTGCTGTTAAAGATGACTATTTGATTTAAATTTAAACTAAGGTGTTAAATAACTGTGACAAAAAAGTTATTACATGGGAACTGCAAAACCAAAGTGAAAATACACTAAAGTCAGACTGATCCGCTACAAGTCTGCATTAACCAAATTGTGATACCACACTCCATGGAACACCACTTTAACTACATTTCCTTGAAGTGTTCACTTAGCCCTGGAAATCTCCATTAAATTATTTTCTCTCAAGAGTACTACAGAATGTCAACTGAGCCTGTATCAGGGATATCACAAGTAGATGGGTGCAATACAGCCTACCTAGGTCTGAAGCAGCTGGCTTTTGTTTGGAAATAACATCCCAAGATGCATTATTCAATAGCACTTCCAAGGATAAATAGAAATCAGTTTAGCAAGGCTGTGTAGTATTTTTTTTCCTTAGCAATTAGTCAAATCTGTCTATTCCTAACAAGAACACCAACCAGTGTTCTACTATAATTAAAACCACAATGAATGACTGCAATATATATACATATTATTAGTAGAGAAATTACTAACTCTCGATTTAGTACTTCCTAGTTATGACCTTCTTTTTCAGTATTTTGCTACTCAATAGTCTGTTTTCTTCAATTTTTGTGTTTGTTTTCTAATTTCCTTTGGGAAAATTTTCCCATACAAGTACAACCATCATGTGATCAAGAGATCAATAGTAAAAGAAGATATAAGAATGAAAGAGACTAGCATTTCTAATCTTACTTTTAAATGCAACTGTTCACAATTTCTAAACAAAATATTTCTAAAATAAAAGGTAAATAATAACTTTCTGATGCGGGCACTTGCAAAGGATCTACTTTTCATTCTTTAATTTATAGCAATGATGACTTCAACACCAAGCAACTCCTCTTCTCCATTACTTACTCAAAGTTTCTAAACCCAAATTCTCAAAGACAACAAGCAGGTAAACAGTTCAATCAACATGTCTCTGGAGAGATTCAGCACCCTAAAGGATCCACTGCCTCCTCTTCCTCACCCCCTGGGTCTGCAACATTTTTATAACCTGTAAGGATCTCAGCACAGACCTAATCTTGCAGCCCTAATGCAGACACAGTAAGCACTGAAAATGCTGCCTGCTAAAGGACTACAGAATTGGGTCTTCGTACTTACAATTAAGCTCTAAAAACTGATGACTAATTTTCCCCAGGACCCAGATAAAGTTTTGGGGTTTTCTGCACCTTCCTGTCTGCTTGTTTCCCACAAGGACTCAAAAAACTGAACAATATGCCAATTAAGATTTTCTTCTGTAATTTATAAGGGACAAGCACACTATTATACTAGAACATGTAATGTGCACTTACCAGACCATTGCAGTTGCTTAAGGCCACTTTAGTTGTACTGTGTTGGTCTTGTAAATATCCTGTGTAATGACAGTGGTCTAAAAAATCGTGTTTCCATTGCGGTCCATCTTTCCCCCAGTACTCTACTGTAAAATGTCTGGACACCAAATCTGTGTTGAGAGTCAGGTTTAAATGAAAGTGCTTGCCATAGGCAGAAAGTTTAAAAAATAATTTAGATGCTGCCAGTTCTTGGTCATAAAGGTCTGTGCTCCTCCTCCTTCTTGAGGGTTTAGCATTTTTCACAGTAAAGCTGAGGAAGGCTCCATTTTGATCAACCCTTATTGGGATTGTTAGTTGGTAGTGTTCAAGGTAAGACAGGAATTCCTCTTTGTAATCACAAGGTAAAACAGTCCAGGGAGTGGGCATAGAAGAGAAGAAAATATAACAGGAAACAACAAGTAGTAGTATAAATATAAACCACACTTGGCTAAATCTCATCATCCTCATGAGTGAAAGTCATTTTCAGGTAAATGAAAGATGGAGCATTTTACTAAATAAAATAAAACATTATTTATTTTTAAGTGAAGAAAATATGTTCAGTTTCCTATTAATTTGATGTCACTGGAAACAAAAACGTTTTTAACTACATATCTTCTCCCGTTTACCCAGAGTATGCCAACATTCGGGGCTAAATTCTAACCTAAGAAGGAAACATTCTTCCCAGTGATACCATTCAAAGACAAAAGGTATTAGATTTGCCTGAAAGAATAAAAACAGTAGTAATGAAAAGTATTATACTGGAAAAACATGTGAACGACTCTTTATTTCATTAAAAACCTATAAATGTTAATGGATCACAGTAAGATTAGATCCTTATTTCCTAGTCTAAAAACATGTTAATGTTGTTAGGGCACGTCTCTAACTATTACCAGGTACAATATTTTACATTTAATCTGCACGTCTTTTCTACAGTTAAAAGCAGACAGAAAGAAATTAAAACAAAAAAAAATTAATCAGATTTGCTGTATTTAAACTTCCACGACAATGAATCACAATAAAACTAAGAGCAGAGCCCATATGATCTCACAAATTCTATACATGTGGTTTAGAAAATATTACTCAGATGCAATGCAAAAATAGATGCTTCTTGACAGCTACAGAGGTCGGACCCCTACCTTGAGAACTATATGAAAGCCTGTTGTCATTGTGAAACTCCGATGAAACCATGACTAGGCTCAAAATCCATGTCAACGTCTTCAAAAAAATTTCCATAATTTAGAAAAACAGAGAGCTCTTTTTTTTCCCCCCCCTTCCTTGGAGAGCTACCTGTGTGCTATAGAGTTAACTCCACTCCAGAATCGCACCATAACAGGTATATTTATTTTATACTATTTCAAAAGTAACTACTGGATGTTCCACTTTTTGACAGGTATTCTTTTCCAACAACCTGTACTTTCTTCTATATCTGCAGTCATTTTCTCAATTCAAAATAAGTATTTGTAAGATTCCTTAAGATATCAGTAAGACGTTAGACTGGATAGTTACTGAACTTGCTCCATTTCTTTTCCTGAAAAACAAAAGAAAATGAGTCAAGGCAAATTCTTTCTACTAAAACAGATCTACGCTGCAAAACACTAAGCCATCATAGCGAACTACACAATGTAATGTTTTGAAATAATAGTTAACCATTACCACTTTTGGTCCAAGGTCACAATCTTACAAAAACCATGAATTACCATTAACCTTGAACAGCAGATCCATACAGTTTAAGATGCACATACTGATTTTAACATAAAAAAAAGATTCATAAAATCAAGATTTCTTGTTGCTCAAATACTGTGTTCAGACTTGTTCCAGCTATAATCAATGCTATGCACTCAGTGACTTCAGCAGTGAACAACTAGACCCAATACACCATTAGACAAAGGAAGAACTGGGAGAGAATCCAGAGGACAGTTATCTGATCTTTCTGCAGCATGTATTTTGTTATTAGTTGGTCCTGGGTTCTGCTTATGCAGACAGAATTCCAATTCACTTAAATGGGAATGCTGCATGTTCTAATACCAAAGAACAAATTTCAGTATCTGAAGCTGCTCATCATACACATTCTAATTTTTCAAATACTTGATGTCAAAAATGTTTTGTGTGTATCTTAACTACAATCTGATGTAGCAGAAAACATTCTTATTTTCATTTTGCAGGTCATGGGATTGAGCAAATAACATGCTACTTGCCTTTTTTTTTTTTTTTTTTTCATTTAAAATACTACTGCAGCAATACTAAAAAAGCAGCTCTAGCTGCATCCAGGGATTAAATGGAAGATCTATGCAGTCAACTAACAGTCCAGTATCATGGGATACCAAACCATGTGTTGTGTCAACTGGTACTAATCAGTCCTCTTAAGCACTGGCAGCACACCTGTGCACAAAGCAAACTCTGCTGAGGCAGACAATGGGGAAACAGAACACCTAACAAGGGAAAACTGTTTAAAAGAAAATTTCCAAAAGCATACAGAGTCATTTACACATGCACCAGATAAATTTGCCTTTCTAAAATTCTGGGAATTATTTACAACATTCATTCAGATAGGTAATACTGTGACCAGTGGATTATTTGTAAAGGCTGAAGAGTTGTAGTATATCAACTCCAGAAAAAGCATAATCATAATGCAAATCCTATTTACTAGAGCATCACAGTATTGGGGAACTTCTTCACCAATTTGAAATGCATCTAATTATTACTGTGTAAATGAGGTTAATCTGATCATTCCAATACCTACTTTTCAAATATCTTTCAAGACAGCACACAAGACTTAATCAGGTTTGTAAAGGGAATAAAAGTTAATTTGCAAGCATAGCTTGGTCTTAGTAGTACTTTCTTCTGGGGAAGCTTAAGGATTTAGTGATGCCATTCACATGTGGCAAGGCCTCAAAGCATATTAATAAAATCTCTGGTCTTGCCCTCCATATAAAACCTTTATTTCCTAGCTAATATTTAGTTACAGCTTTTAGACTTTTACAAGTTTTGAAGAGACATTATCAACCCCATACTCTTCAGCTACATTAGTACACTAAATAATGTGCTTTATTTCTAATCTGAGAATGTCCAGTTTCAAATTCCTGTCACTGAATTTTGCTCCTGATAAGCAGCACAACCTATTTGGTTTACCTCCCTCTGTACAATCCAGTTCCCAGATGTTTTAATACTTCTGCAGTTTTTTCTGAACACTTTACAATTTGTCAGCATCCTTTTCCACGCACTGACACCACAACTGGACACTGTAGTCCAGTAATGGTTCATAACTGCCATATGCAGAGGTAACACTGCCTTGTAGCTTTTACTTAGCCAAAAAATCCTAATGGGAGTTCATGTTTGGCCTGTTAAACTGTTAATAAGTTACCCTAATATTAAGATCTCCTGAAACTGTAGTACCTAAGGAGTTAGCTAGCTCAGAATACTAAACATGAACTACAGTGCCCCTTATTAAGACATTATCAGCCCACATAGTGGGTGTTGATCAACAGTGTCCAAGTCACTCATGTCTAGTGTCTTTGCAGAGGTCTGTGTGAAATGGTCTCCCTTAGAACACAGAATCACAGAACTGCCTAGATTGGAAAAGACAAGATCACTGAGTCCAATCATTAACTTCACACTGACAAGTTCCTGACTAAACCACATCCCTCAGCACTATGTCTACACGACTCTCAAATAACCTCCAGGGATGGGACGCCACCAACCCCTTCCAATGTCTGAGAACCCTTTCAGTACCAAAATTCTTCCTAATACCCAACCTAAACTTCCCTTGGCATAACTTGAGGCCATTTCCTCTTGTCCTGTCACTCGTTACTTGGTCGAACAGACCGACCTCCTTATTCCACATGCTTCACCAAAATAAAATAAAATAAAATAAAAAAATAAATCTCCTTTCACATGAAGCTTGCTGGAAGTTTCAGCAGAATTTTTAACTCCTTTCCAAAAAGGAAGCCTCCTCTGGGGTCTCCAACTCAGAGGCATCCAACACACAACCATCAGCTTGAGCCTTGATGCAAGTAGTCCTTAATGCTCTGAATTAAAGAGCTGTAATGGACATGAAGTATAAAGCACTCAGGTTAAGTCCAGATACAGTACTTCCAGTATGAGGTTTGGTAGGAACCTCACAACATCCACTGCCTACAACCTTTTTTCTTTCCATCTTCCTAGGCAGCATACATTCAACATTTCACTTTTGATTGTCAAGATGACAATACAGAAGCAACACAAAAAGAAGCGCTTCCTCTGTCTCACAGCTGAACTACATGTTCACCCACCAGGAAGGGCATGTTCCATGTCCTGAACCTTCACCTAAAACCACAGCTCCTGCTTAGTTACAAAAGCTCTGCCAAGTAGCAGAGAAAAAGTGTGAGATGTTTTTCAAAACCTAGGATGCCAGTGTTGCTCAGATACTGCGTTCAGACTTGTTCCAGCCATCGTCAATGCTATGCACTCGGTGACCAGCCGCCGTATCACAGCCCCGGGCCGGGGGTTACGCTTCGGGGCGGGACGGACGGGCGCGAACAGCGACAAACGCTCCCACCTCCGCGGCGGGCTGCAACCGGGGGCGGGGGTATCACCCCGCCCCCCACTCCCGGCGGCTCGGCCCCCGCGCCACGTGTGGAGGGGGAGAGGGGCTCCCCCCGCCGCTGCGAGGTGCCCGCCGCCTGCCCGGGCGGGCGGCGCTGAGGCGCGGCCAGGGGCGGCCGTCCGCGCCGGCAGTACGAGTGGTTGCTACGGCAATGGGGAGAGAGGGAGGGCGGGAGGGGACGGGGCGGGGAGCGGGCATCCATCACACAAATTCAATTACAGGTACCGAGGCTGGCCGTGAAAAGCGCCGCAGGGCTTCAAAACGCGGGGATTAGCCGTGCCCCTGGGAGCTCCTCCGGCTAACAGCGACACGCAGACCGCGCCGGGAAGGGCTCGGTGAAAAGAAACGGGGGGCCCGAGGGTGGCGGGGAGGGGGACGCGTACAAAGGGAAAGGACGGATCTTTCCTCCCCAGGAATTAATCAGAAGCCGAAGCGGTAGGAACAGAAGCTCTGCCGTGCCTGCCCCGATGTGCGGCGGGGCCGGTCGCCCCCCGGGGGGGGGACGGGGCTGCTGCCGTCTCAACAATCTCCCCCCGCCCGCCCTGCCGAGGGGGGCAGCTGTCACTGCATTTCGGGAGAGGAGCGGGGAATGCAAAAAAAAAAAAAAAAAAAAAGCAACCCCTCCTTCCCCACACACAAGTCAACAGACTAGAAAAATGCATGCCTACACACAGAGCTCAACACGTATACAAATGCATATTACGTACACACGTCTGCACGCACACAAAGTTAAAAAAAACTAGTATTGAAGCAAGTTGGAGGTCACCAGACACACATCCCTGAAGGAAAATTCAAAAGGAAAAAGTTAAAAAAAGGCCCTCCTCCCTAGAGAGGCTGAAGGGAAGAGTCTGGTTGCTGCGGTGGAGCTGATCCTAAAGTTAACTTTCAGCAGCCCATTTCCAGACAGCAGCGCTGAATCTATTTGGATAAAACGCGTGTGACCCAGACACTTGGCGTTTGGCCCAAACGCGTTGCACCGGCAGCCCAAATAAAAACAAGGAGTCTGACTCTCTCTCTCTCTCCTCTCGTCTCTCTTGTAGAACAATGAAATAAAATAGCGAAGACAAAACCCGCACAAGCATCTGCAGGGCGTGAGAGCCCACTTACCGCCTCCCACCAAAGTCCCCTTGAACCCCGGGCCGCTGCGGAGACAGACACGCACCCACAGACACGGCTCCGCGGGGTTAAGAGTCTGGCAAATCCCAAGCGCCTCGCAGCAAATCAAAACCACACGCTTCCATCTTCCTGACGAGCCCAGCGAGCGCCCGACATCCCCGCCAGCACCGGGCTGTGGGACGACGGCCGCCCCGACCCTCTGCGCCCCGGCACGAAGCCTGCACTTGTCCGGACAACGCCGGAGACGGCATGGCCAGACGCTGGGCTCCCCAGGCTCAAAGCGATCCGGAATAGCTGCGGGTGCTCCTCGGGGTTTGGGGGCTGCTTTGCTTTTCATCTGTTGTTTGATTACTTTTTTCTCCTCCCTCTACCAACGATTTAGTACTGAAAGTATGAAAAATCTTTAAAAATTGCACTAGTCGAGACCGTAATGCATAAATCACTTCTCTCGTTTCGGTCGAAAATCCTCGCACCCCTTCCCCCATCTTCAACGGTTTCTCTCTGAAATTACTCCAAATCCACCTCGTCTAATGCAATATAAACCTCCCCCCGCTCCCCAAAGCCCTGCACGCACCATAATTCGGGACAGAAGAAAGACAAGAGGTTTCATTGAAGAGCGTGAAATCTTCCTTACCGTTTTCATCTTCAATTACAAAGTAAGTTTCAAACAATAGAGATCGCACAGGACGATTCCCGTATTCCTCTCTGTTTTTCCCCTCTGTGCAAGCAACCATCGGGGTTATATTCTCCAACAGAATAAAGTTCTCTAGCCTTCCTAAAAGGGGTTTTTAGAAAACGGGCTGGCTTAGCAGGAGGAAGGATGCCATCAATTCACCCGACCTATCACCCTGCACATTTTGTCTTTCCAACAAAAAAAGGGGGGTGGGGGGAAGGAAGGAAAAACAGGCTTATATTGGGGTGGGGGTGGGTGCCCTCCTCTTGAGCAGCCTCCTCTGTGCAAAATACCATGTGAGTATCATCTGAGTTGGGGGGGGGAAGAGGGGGAAGCGAAAGGCGGGGGGGGGGGGGAAAGAAAGGGGGGAGAGGGAAGGCAGGCAGAGCAGGAAGGACTCAGGAAAGTTTGGTTGAAGTAGCCCCAGACCTCCTCTCGCTGCCGGCCCCCGGCCAAGCCGAGCGCGGCGGCAGCGGGAGCCTTGGCAGCCTCGCCCGGGGGACGGCGCGGAGCCCGCTGACGTCAGCCTGCAGATGTGCCCCGGGCCGGCGGCGCGGCCACGCATGCGTAACGCGTCACGTGGCGGCGGGGGGGTAGGGGTACAGTCGGGGTAACGTAAACCGGTGGGGGGGGTGGGGGATGTGCGTAACGGCCCCGGCGAGATCCCCCCTCCCGGTGCCGCGGGGTGAGGCGCCAGCAGCAGCGCCGCCCGCGGGCAGCTCAGCCCAGCCTGGCCTGGCCGCAGGGGGGTGCCGGGACGGCCGTGCCGCCGCTGCTGCAGCTCTGGTAGCTCCCGGTGTGCCGGCGCCGGGCAGGAACGCTACTGGTGGGCGGTGGGACGGGGTGACCTCCTCTTCCCATACTCACACTTCTACCCTTCCCCTCCGCGCCGGCGGGGCCAGGGTGGCACGGCCCGTAACGGGCCTTTTACCAACGAAACAATATAGGAGACCGCCGTTCCCAGCGGAGGGGGGGCGGTGTCTGGAGCCCGCACAGCCGGGCGGGGGGCCCGCCGGGGGCGAGGCTCGGCCAGCGCTGTCCCGCACCCCGCGCCTTCACTTTCCTCTGCGCGGGGGAAGAGGGTGGCTCTGGGCGGGGGCAGCCGGAGGCGCTGGCCGCGTCGTGGGTCGCCGGCCCCGTCTGGAAGCGGGAGGAAGGTGGACATGGCAGAGGGGAGGGGTAGGTTTACGGGATCGCCTGTGCTCCGTGGAGCTGACGGTGCTGGCGGGGAGGGAGGATGGAACCCGAGACTTGGTCTTCTGACCGCCAAGTTAGTTTCCGATAACCAAAAACCGGGAGCGGGAAAAAAAAAAAATCTTCCTGAATCTAGGTTCTACACTTTCGAGCAGGATTTTTTGGTTTTGGGTTTTTTTTCCTATGCAGTATTTCCCAAACGGTGCGGGTGCGTGTTTTCCCCCCGTAGTAGCTGTAATTCATCTGGTGAATCTGTAATAGTTGGCTGGCCTGTGGAACGATTTAGAGGGGAAAGTCCGAGAGCACAGCTGCTCCGGGACTTCTCCGATGATGGAAGAAGAGGATCAGCCTGCAGAGTCAGTAGTCCACATAGTAGTGAGCCCTCGTGGTCACCCAGGGGCTGCGAGATGGAGAAGTGAGAGCTGTGGTTGGCAGTCACCGTTTCAAATAAATGCTGCGTGCTTACCTTTGAATAGGAGGCACTCTCATAATGGAATTGGATTCTACATGTGAAATTCCTTTTAACAGTGGCCCTAGCAAGAAAAGCAGAAGCCCCTGAAAAGGTGGTCGGATTTGTCATCATTCATACGGAAAGTTCGCACTAAATACAATAAACGTTTATTTGTGAGGCCCTTTGACCGCCGTTGGTGCAAATTAATGTTACAGCGGTTCGGGGAGTAGCGGAATACAGCGGCGCATCGAACACCGGAGCTGTGAAAACAACGCTCCTCCTGCCCTCGGCCGTTCCGCCAGGACGACGCTTCCGTCTGAGGACGCGTTGCCAGCCGGCTCTCCCGGGCCGGCGGCTCGTACCGCGGGCGCCATCCTGCGTCGGCGAGCGGGGAGGGAGCGCCCGGGGCGCGCCGTGCTCCTCGGGGGCCTCCCTACCTCCGCTCCGGCCCACGCGAGCGCGGGCTGTGGCTGCTGTGGCGGGTATGTCTGCTTCATAAAAACAGGTATTTTTTTTCTAGTGCTGAGATGAGTGGTTTTTGTTGATATTCCAAAGTCCTTGTATCTGCAGGAAGTTAATAGGTAAGATGGTCGCATGGATAAGCCACCTCGCCGAGCCAGTGCTGCGGCGGATACAGCCAGGTGTTACCTTGGCCACACCGTCTGTGTCCGTGGACACGCACTGTCACAGGTTCTGCGCAACCTTTTCTGCAAACTCGGTGGTATATACGGAGAACTGAGAGAATCTATGCTTTGAATGGACAGGTCATGAAGAGGGTGTTTTTTCCCCATTCTGCATCAGGACCATAAATAACCCTTTGAACAGACGAGGCATCTATCACAGCCGGCTGCGTCATGCTTGTGGTATCCTCATGGGATTTGGGAGACCTGCCTTCAAATCAGACCCTGCCCGAATCAGAGTCGGGAATGTTCAAGTTGCTGTCTGACAGCCAGGCTGAGGACTATTCTGGTGTGGAAGACTGGCCTCTCTGTGGCTGGAGCTGCTCCACTGTCTATAACTGATTAAATACTCATCAAGCTAAAAAGAAAGACAGCTTATCACTGTCTGGTTACGGCCATCACATGGGTTCGACTCCCTGCTCTAAATCAAGCAAAGCAAAGCAAAGTTTTATGGGCTCTACAAAAAACACCTGCTTGCTCAGACCAACAAGTTATTTATTCCCAGTCCCAGACAACTACATTTTCTTGCCTACACTCGTGACTGGAACTGAGAAAATGTTTCCAATAGCAATTTTGTCAAGACTGGTATATTACCTGGAAAAGATTTGGCTCCAACTGAAAAATTCCTGACCATTTGTGATTAGAATTTCTGACAGAATTCCCAATACAGTTTGACCTACCTTTTTTGCTTTATTGCTTAAAAGAGTTTTTCAGAGTGAACCTCAATCAGATAAAAATAGTGAGATTCTTTGGTGGCTTTTATTTTTGTTTCATCAGCCCAAATAATACATGTGTACATTTTTTAATGATCTGCAGCTTTTTATAAAAGAAACTTGCACAGGAAGTAGCATGCAGATTCTTAGCCTAAGTTTTTCTTTCTTGCAAGTAGAAGTCTTTGCAGCAGGGATGGTAATTCTACTGTGAATTCTGATAATGTGTATAAACTATTTGGGCACCTGTGTCTCAGAGACTCTGAACAGGATTACAGATTTATTGAGCACAGAGCATACTACTCCATGCCTTAATGAGTTTGTTAGTCTTTGCTGATCATGGAAGCAGTTAGCTACAGGACTCTTGACTTTAGGCCTTTCAATCCTTTAGTACATCAATCAACAACTAGTAAGACTGGCAAGCAAACTTGTTTGTTTAGATATTTATATCAAACTTCAGTTTAACATTGCTACATATATTTGGAAGTATTTGGGGTTGATTCCAGGAATCTTGCTTTTAAATGAAATAAATATGGAAGCGAAAGCTGCAAATCTTTGGTGAGCAGTGTATTTCTTTAAGATGATATTCTTGTTACCTGTATATTTGGATGGACATGCTTGAAAGCATAGGTTTTTTCCAGGATATATTTTTATCTTTTCAATTAAAACCTTAGAATAATGACCTATCATATTTAGAAATATCCCAGCAATGTTTGGGGAGAGAATAATAATTTTTAAAAATTAAATATGATGATATGTTATAAATTACATAAATACACTAGCTAAAATAGTTTGGTTGACCATATAGTTGACAAAAATAATTCATGATGACCTACATTTATATGTACTGTGGAGTTCTGTGCTTTATCTGTGCTTATAGGGAGACAAGCTCTTGATGTGCATAAGGGCTTAATTTTTAGTCCCCTGAATTAAAAGATTCTAGGGGTGCTTGAAAGTAATGGTGCTGTTGAGTTCCTGTATCTTCTACTGACACTTTCCTTGTAAATAGTCTGAATTCGGATTGCCTACAAGTCTCATCTCCCCTTGCAGGAAGAGATCTAAAAACATCTCTAGAAATGACCTTAGGCCACATGTCCAGCCTAATACCAACCACTCACCATCAGAAGTAGAAACTATTGTGCCAGGCACATTGTGTTTCAGGGAGAGAATGCATACCAAAGTGTATTTTAAGTTGGAAAATCCAGCCCTTTTGATTTGAGCTGTCCTTGATGGCCCTCTGAAACAAAGTTTGCAGGGCTGCATTTGACTTCAAGGATGGCTTTAAGGCTACTTCTGCCCAGTAATGTGGATATTGCCAAGAACGTCTTCATTTAAATACAAAGAGCCTTACCAAAGGCAGGATGGTAGACCATCCTTTTCTGGGATGCTCCCTGCAAGCAGCTGTGTGTGTTATGCTGATGCAGGGCTTATCGTCACTTGAGCCTCCTTGTTTCTGCAAGACCCCATGAACCTGGCCAACCCCATTATTTCAGTATAAGATTTGGAAATAAAACTGGAAAACTTCATGTAAGCTTGGCATCCTCCAGCATGTCCTGGCCAGTTTCCTCCCTGCTGGAACACAGATGAGGCAGGACAGAGAGAGAATCAGAGAATGTGAATGTGAGGAAAGTAACACTCAGAGCTTGCTCAAAACGCGGGAGGGGTAAACAGTGGGAGGGGTAAGATTAAATATATCTCTAGAAAACCTGAGATGAGGAATCTTAGACTACTCGAGCTGAAGAGGGAATCCCTGTAGCAGAATGGATGTTGGCATTGAATTTTGCAGGCAAAGATGGAACTGATCCTATCTCATTAAGATTAAAGTGGAAAGTATAGAAAAAGCAATACAATTCCACACCAGAACAGGAAGAGTAGTAAAAAAGAAGAGGTAAATCAGATGAAGGAGTTGTTTCATTTCAAATACAGAGTATTTTTTCCTGCTTTTTCTATTTCCAACTTTCCAAGAGATAGATACCATAAGGAAGATTAGGTCAGTAGGCATAAGACTTTGTTTAAAGGAAGCATTTTCCAGCTATATGTATTATAGTTTTTATGTGTATTCTTGTTTTATTATTTTCCTGTTTCCAGATAAAGTTGTTTGTAAAATCTGAACAATCTGTAAGACTTACGGAGAACAAAGCTCAGACAAATTGTACAATATGTGGAAAATGTGTATGGAAAATCTCTATGGAAAAATTTGGCAAATGATATTCCTCAAAGATTAGTGCACACAGAAACATATAAAAGCTATGCAGAAAACCTTAGCAAATACGTAAGAATTCAGTTATTTTGATTTCAGAATGAAAAATCTGGAAATAACTCACAAGAAGACTTGGCTATTACCATGCAGAGCACTGCAGCGTTTTGAAGTCTGGCACTCAGCTCTAGGAATGACACTCATAGTGCAGAATTAGGCTTCTCATTCTCAGGTGCCTGAGTGACTTGTTTAGTTTCTGAATTGAAGGAGAATTACAGTAATCATACTGATGAGTATCACAGACTGCTCATTTAGCATCTGCTGAACTATGTGGTGATTCTCCTTTTCTTGCTAAGCTTTATATTAAAGCATGAACACATACACTAATGTCAGAGATTGTAAAACTGGATTGTGAAATGAGCACATATTTATTTTGAATGGAAAGAATTGGACTTTCCATAATCCTGGACTGTGTAGCTGGAAAAGATTTATTAAAGACTAGAGCATATGGCGCATACTGCTTTGGACACAAATTACAATTTAGTCTAATTTAGGTGGTTTTCTGGCATTCTCTCTACCATAGTGTCTTGCAACTGTTCATAAATAGAACTACCTAAGCCAATGGTTTGAAGAACAGTTGGGAAAGAAAAAAAAAAAAGGCAATGCTCACTTCCCCCCTTGTAACTTTTGAGTATCACTCCAAAATGCAAAGACTTATTGTGAATACAGTAAGGTGTTATGTGAATGTGGTTAGTAAATCCATTTCTTTCCTCTTATCTCACAAGTAACTTAATTTTCTTACAGGATTATCACAGCACTAACAGCTCCTTTGTTCAGGGAAGATAGCATTCTGCTTTGAAGGAGTTTATTAAGGCACCTTTAAAAAGTCTGTCATTTCCCTTTTCCATCTTATTTAGGATTGGCTGGTTTTGCATGAAGTTGGTTTGTGCAGCAGTAAGGGCTCTGACCTCCATACTTGTCCCTAACATGGAACTGCTTAGACACCTTAGACATGGTGACTGGAGAGTAGAAAGGAGAACTGCCATGTATGCTTGCCCTGTTCCCCACTTAACCCTAGTTATCCCCTTGTAGCTCTTGGAAGGCTCCCCTCCTCTTTCTTGGAGACAGAATCCAGGGCTAGATGAATCTTTCAGAATGACCCAGCAACTGTTTTTATGTTAAGAGCAGTCTTCATCAGTACAAACTGATGAAATGGCTTAGCTTAAAAGCACTTCCCACTTCCTACTGATTTCCACTGTGGTCCACTGGCATTCACAAGCATCCACCGGAGTCCACTGCACTGTTGGATTTCACACTGAGGCAGCTCAGGAGCATCCATATATAGCATTTAACTGCTCTGCTGTGAGAGGGTGATCTCCTATGAGAGAAAAGTAATGAAAAGAAGTCCCTGAAAAGAACAGTTACTGTTTCCCTAGTAATGACCACAGCTGTTGAAATGAAGCTCTCAAAGCCATCTGTCACTTTTACAAAGCCTGGGAGCAAGAGCAAATACCACGATGGTTGAAATTTATATAACTCTTTCATAGGACTTAGTCCTTTCACAGGACTTAGTCCTATGAATCTTCTATTGTTCCACTAAATATTATTGAAATACATTCAGTCTTGCATATAATTTTGTTATTCACAACATAAGGTCACAACGTAAGTTTTCCAGCGTCAAAAATATCTGTTTTACATTTTGCTGAAATCTCAGCTGTGCATTAAAATCACAAAAAACTTTTTGTTTCTAAGGAGTCAAATGATTGCATTTCTTAGTTACAAGCCTATATTCTGGGCACAATCTGTGAACTGAAATATGAACTGGGTTTAGTGTACTTCTGTTCCTGCTATATCCATTAAGTGATTATTTGCATCAATAGGCAAATTATACCTCAAAAAGGATGAGACTGTTTTTCTTAAAAAACTTTCAGGATGCTTAATATTATGGTTCATCAGACTTGTACAGTGTATGCTACTAGTATTGCATTGTAACATGAAATAACCATAAAACCGCCCAGGGATATGAAGATTGTGGTGTGTGGCTATTCACGGATGTTTTGAGGGCAAAGGAGGAGGGAAAAGCAACTTGTTCCTGTGTTTGTACTTACGTGATGAGCCAAGATCAAAGGAGGCCTCATCCTCCATGTGGTCATTGCTGGAAACTCTGATACAGATTGAAACTAGTTCTAGCAGCAATCTTCTGAGCTCCTGAAAGACTAACTTCTAACTTCAGGTTGGGTTTTGTGTTGTTTTTTGTTTATTTTTAATTACTCTCTGTATTCCCACCGTGCCTGAAACTCAATTAGTGATGATAACTTCTATGTATTATTTTTGTAAACTTTGTAATTAATAGTATATCAAGAGACTTATCAGCCAAGATGAAAGCAAATGGAGTAACAGCTATAGATATCTACAGGCTTGCAGAAAATAGTGCTGGACATTTATTTTTAGTTCATTGCACCCACAATAAAGTACCATCTATAAATCTATGCAATATCATCCACAGATTAGATTATCTGGCAATAAATAGTGTTAACTCCTATATAAATTATAGCATGAACAGTTTTCTTCATAGATTTAATTATAAATGTAACATAACTCTTCCAGTGCTGCCAGTCTATAAAGTTTGGCTAACAGTAAGTACCTACACCCATCTAGATTTAACAGTGTATTTACAAGGGCAAGCAGGTGCACACGTAAGTAGTACAAACACAGACTAAGACATCCCACCCGCAAGTGTGTAGCTATGGTGAATTTTTTCTGCTGTCTTTAAAAGAAGGACTTAAAGTTTTGCCTGTTTCCCAAGCCAGTTAATGCTCATCCTGAGTGGTGCAGAAGTTGAAAATTTAGTTTTGCATTTTACCAGATATGGTTGGTGTTTGCTAGGAGATCAAATGTGACTACAAGGGACGTAGGTGTAATTAAGCATTAATTACTTCATAGCTCAAGGATCTGCATAACTCAAATAGTTTAAATTTGTGTAACATCACACCCTCAGTTCAGCTGGTGCAAATTTTCAATGAGGCCAAAGTATATTTTGGTAATTATAAAAATGTGGTATTTTACAGCTACTTCCACCACTGCAAGACTGCTTATTCCTCTAGCCTAGGCTTATACTGATGTCGAGATACTAAAGGATAAATTTATAGTCCATAGAAACATTGTTAGTTAAAGATTCATGATTTAAACAATGTACCTTTGTCTGATAAGCAGGATATAGCCATCAAAAGGCAGAAGTGGAACTGATAAATTGCTGACTCATTTAGCCAACCCTGAAGAACTGCTTTGACTTGCCGAAAGATTGTGACCTTAAAGGAAAGTTAATTCTGGCAGGGGCAGATTGAGACCACCGACTCACAGACCCCCTGCCCAATTCATGCCACTACCTCAAAAGAAATAGGTGGAGTAACAAGACTGCGCATGTGTACTAATTTACATGCTAGGTGAAAGGATTTTAACCAATCAATTAATCAAATAACTGTATGCATGTATCAGGAGGCTGAATGCATTAATGTTTGTGTGCAACAGTGGATCTGAAGATTTGGTGTGCCGCCTTGGGACAGGCTCCCACACGTCCATGTGTGTGCAACAGAAGGAAATGCCTCCACTCTCTGTGTGGATTGGCTCTTTGCACACCACGTGACAGACCCAACTTTTGGGACAACAATACCTCTTTTCAGGTATTGTTAATTTTATGTATCACCTGTGGACATAGCCTGTCATTTCTAAGTAAAGTCTAGACACAGAGCATTTTCATTTCTGATTTTTTAATAACTGTTCCTGGGCCATTTTCTTTCTTGGTTCCCAGGTGCACATGAATGGATACTCTTCTCTTGGGGCCTTTCTTTTGGGGGATGGAACAAATTAACTGCAAAAGAATACTAGGGAATCCACTTTGTGCACTATTTCTGAGAATCTGTGGAAAAAAGAAATTCAGAAGCCTGAAACGCAAAAGTTTCAGAGTAGGCAGAGCAGCCCAGCATTCCTCACACAAAGCTCTATGGAAAACTACACGCAAATCTCTTACCAGCTACATTATTTCTTACCAAAGACAGAGTGTAAAAGACATTACTGTTTTTCTTTTGAAGCTCAACTGTAGTTTTGAAGGTGAAAAGTTTTGTGCTTATTTGTTTAATCACTGCTCTCTAACTAAGAAGGGCATAGACAGGGTGGGTTTTTTTTATTTTTAGTTAAAAAAATTGGGGAATTTGATGAAATGTGATGTGCAGAAAAGGTTTTCATCTTGGGATCAGAACTCTGTGTGACAAAATGCCCACACTCTCTAATATATGATTAGATATTATGGCTGTATTTTTAAGAAACAACCCCTCATACTTTTGCTATTAAACCTGACACATGTTCTGGTAAATGTGCCTGGGTAGATGCATTGCTACCCAAGTGTCTCTGCCTCTTGCTAATGTTTAGGCCTTTGAGCATCTCAGAAGTTCTTCCAGTTGTTTCATGTATGTATTTTACACAGAACGCAGGAATAAATCTTATATGACTCAATATGAAAAAGCTGTAGAAAATATGACCATTGCTGTATTTTTGGGGGGTTTTTTTTGGTTATGAAGCACTTATGTATGTAATATACACTTCTTGATTCTTACGATGTTTTTAGATGAAACAGTGGCATAATGATAAACAATAATGAATGCTCTGCTTTGTCCATCGACAACAAATTACTGTCAGCAGTGGGATCAACAATGTATCAGGGCTATCCTAATTCTGTCTCCCTCTCTGATCCTGTTCTGGGAGAAAATTAATTCTCCCTCTGACTGCTGACATGGATTAAGAATATTAATGGTAAGTATGAGCAATATTAATGGTAAGCATGTACAATCCAGTGATCTCGCCTCTTAGCTTATAAAACAACTTTTCACAAATAAGAAACAGTTTACTGTGTATTAGTTGCCAAGGTCACACAGGCTTAGTGACTTCAATGCATATTAAAAAATTTAAACTACTTTATTGAGGTCTATTTATATTGATTTAAATATAGATTTGTTTCATAAAACTATATGTATGTGTAAATGTAAAATATGCATATGCTGGTATTGGGAAGGTGTGCAGGGCTCCTATTTAAATTAATTCTGTATAATTTCGATAAAATAATGCTTTGCTATTAAAAAACCCAAACTGGTCTTGTTTTATGATTAGAATGCTGTATTTAAACTCAGATTCCTAGCTTTTCTCGTCTGTGTTTCTGAATAAGCATTTTCTGAAACATTTAGATGGTTTGATAGTAGTGAACTTATAAGCACTGTAGATTTACAGTTAAGAAGTTTTTATAGCTGAGAATGGGGAAAGGTGTCTGCTGTTACCGTTTATCTGGTTTAGTTTCAGCTTTTCAGACAGGTGTACAGGCCCCTTCAGCAAGTAGTTCCACTTTTGAGATGAAGTAAAAGTATTCTAGATTACCCAAATGATTTTTTTAAATACAGTCAAATTTAACTTGGACTAATTAACTGTATAGTTAGAAGTTAATTTGCATGATTAAAAAATACTGCTTTTTACCCTTCAGAAAAAATAGAAGTAGTTAAAAGGAATTCACCTTTTAAAATACAGTTTATTTTGGATATATTTCTTATTTATCTTTATTCCTGTTGTTTTACTAAAATGAACATACTTAACTGCTTTTTCATGATACTGGTAACAAGATCAGAATCTCCCTACAAATATTACCTCTCTGTCAGAGTAGGTAATTTGTATTTCCCAACTTCACACTTGGTCATCAGGCAATCATCTCACATCAGGCAGCATAATACTTTAAACCCTTGAGCTATAGAGTCATAGACTGGCCAGCTGGAAGCAAAATAGGTTTCCCCTTACCCATTGCCAATGTGCTGGACTCAACCAATTCCCTGAAGAAAAATGACTATATACTTGGCAAACAGCAGCTACTAAATTTAAATTCCTCCCACCCCTATATACTAAGCTTTCTATCTGGTTCAACACTGAACTCCTATGATTTGGCCAGCTTGGATTCAGAAAGGGATCTTAGACATCAATAAATTTATTGAAAATTATGCTTTCCTTTCCTTTCCTTCATAGTACTAAGAGGAAGTTCCAGAGAGATGGAAAAAGTGGTAGATACAGCCAACCTAACATGCCATCGGCAATGCCATTTTGGCTCTATTACCTGAGCCAATCCACATCCAATTACACTGCTTCATTTCTCTTGTGAATTAATAGTCTGTAGCAATGTGCTACAGACTGAATGTGCTATCTGAACTGAATGCAGTTTTTCTGGAAAGGAATTGAAGAGGAAAATAGTTTGAATATCTCTTCCACTTAATGAAAACAAATTTTAGTCAGGATTCTCAATTGTTCCTGGGACTATGTAAGATTCATCCAATGTCACATGGAAGAATCATTATATCCCTCTCTTGTGACTGTTTAAAATAAGGGCCACTAAAGTAATCAAATGTTGGCTGTGTGTCTTGGCAGACATTTCTTTAACCCACATGATTTTGATGTCCATTTATTCTAGAGAAAACTCAATTGTAGAATTAGTATATTTATCTCAGATTAGATTATGTTATAGCCATGTGTGTTGTAAGCCTGATGGATACTGGATAGGAAATGAATACATATCAGCAACTTTGGCTTGAGAGGCTAATACTAAAACACAGTTATTATAGAAGCAGAAACATGATTCTCTGATTTTGTAAACAATTTTGTTTGGTTTCAATTAAAGCAGGATTAGTTTCTTTATTTTTACTAATTTGATTTTGGCACATAGGTCTCTGTCTCCAGTTTCCATTATTCCTATAAGCCCTTTTTATGTCAAAGCAGGTGGAATGACTCACTAAAACATCTTATAGACAGCCTTTGTAGGTATACTAACATTGAGATAAATGTATGCTAACTTGACAGAAAAAGAAAAATATTGTCAGATGTTCAGAATCCTTATGTATATCCCTGAAATTAAATAAAAAATAGAGAGATTTTTTCCTTTTTTTTTTTTAGACAGAACTTTGGGATTTTTTTCTGTGTGACATTCATATTCTAATATCTACTCCTTATTAACTCAGAGATAATATTACTCACTCTTTTCCTTTGATAAAACAATGGTTTAGCAGAGAAGAATCTTTATCCAAGCCAAATGCTTTTCAGGTTGCACTGCTTCCACTGCTGTTTCATTCCTCTCCAATACACCATTTGTGTTTGGGGCCATAAAAACCTCTCAAAGTTGGGGTTATCCACCTGAGATTAGTCTCCTACAATGGTCACAGTTTTCTTCTTTCTTTGAGTAAAAGAATTTAGGAGCAGTGATGGTGAAGTTGAGAAGGAAGTGGCTGCAATCCAATTAAAAAAAAAATCATTCATCTTCCCATGTAACAATGAGGCAAAATACAGTCTTCTGTTAAACTGTACATCCAGAGCACTTAGCTGACATGTGAGAGACCCAGTTCCATGACCCAGCTTCAAGTAAGTCAATATTATTTAGAGTAATTGGAACTGATTTAACATAAAACCAGCGAGAGATCTATGTTTGACTGGTAAATTGGTTTGTTGTCCTGGTATTTGGTAATACAAATCAAGGTTCTTTGCTTTGCTCTGCCTTAAGGTTTTGCACATCCTATGTAGGAGCTTTTATTAAGTGATTGGGGAATGGTTCTTTTTTTTTTTGGCCTTTGTAGAGCTGACAAACCTTTCCATAGAAAGAGTACAACAAGCTATATTCTATGGCCTGGATTTTAACTTCCATAAAACTAAAATTAAAAAAAAATCTTTATTGGTTCCACCTACAACTATAACTATACTATAACTATATAACTATTACATAGGAGAGAAAAAAAGTTGATGAAATGGCACACTGAAAAATTTCCAACTATTCCATCACTACATTTAGAGAAACCTGTTCTAAATTTGTTTTTTGAAAAGTTGGTCTTTTCCACATTTTCTTACTTTTCATAAAGCTTAAGAGAGGGAGTACAATTTGGACTATGCTTCTATAAATTGATCTGCCAGGACTGAAGAATGTCAGCAACCAGCAAGCAAAGTACAAAACCTTTCTAAAGAAAAGATGCTCTCCTTCAAACTCTTAACTGGTAAGGGGGGTTTTTTTTAATAAGTAAGGATTGATGGCCTGTTTGCACAATCTTTTTTTTAAGTACTTTCACTATCAGTGGCTTGGCATCAAGCAGTAGGCTAGTAGAAAAGAAAGCATAACAGTCTAAGGCCATCTAGAGAAGATGTACACAGCTTTCTTCTGTAGGAATCATTTCTCTGTAGTATTTTAGCATTTTCCTCTGGACTTGGCATACAGGTTTACTCTCAACACTTTCAGACTTCCCCCATAGGGTCCAGATTCCTGTTGCTGTGTGAGTACATGATTGCCATGATTGGTTGTCCCTCATCTTTTTTCCATGTTGAAATAGGAACCCAAGGCAGATTTTCTGTATAATACTAAATATCTTCTGGTCTGTCAAGACACTTGTCAATCTGACAAGTATTCCACTGAAGAAGGGAGAGGGACAGATGATTCACAGAGCTAACCAAAGTACCTGCATCTCATCTCCATCCACAACTCCTCTTTGTCATTTTAGCAGCTCTGGTGTTACCCCTCACAGAGAGTTTGATATTTGTGCTGATGACTTGCTTCTCTGGAGCAACAAGTGGCAGATGAATACCCTTAAGAATTACCTTTCCAGGAGATATTGCTACAGTGTCTGGATCAAAAACTTTACAGACTTTGAATTTGCACGGAATGCAACTTGTTTTTCCTCCATAAGGAGACTTAATAGGTCCTCTGGGTTTCCTGGAAGATCTACCTTTCTCTGAAAGTATTTATCTCCTTGTTTTTTGCAGAAGCATCATGATCAGATGAAGGTTGACTGCTCATACTGAGAAGGCACCTGAAGACCCAAGATGATAACCAGTAGGTGGTGGTCTGTTATGAGGCTGACACTTTTTCCACTGGTTAAGACATGACATAGTGAGCTACTGGAGGACCATACTCTTCCCATATACCTTCTAATGTGCTGGGAAGAATCTAGAATTTTCTTTTTTTTTTTTTTTTTTCATACCAAGGCTTTTCCTTCTAACATGATTCAGTGCTATTCTGCAATTTTTCTTTCACAGTTTTACAACATAATGGGTTACTCACACTTTTATTACTGAGAAATAATATATGTACAAAAATTCCATTTTTATAGGGAAGTTTTGGGAAAATTCTGAAAAACACGTCCCAAACTGAGAATTTTTCATTAATTTGAATGAAGAACAATTGCAGATAGTGCCCTGCTCACAAAGCAACTAAAACTCTGCATTTAGAAACCTTCTTGATGGTAAAGAGACCTTTTTTTGCTCCATAGCTTTCTCTCAACACTTCTGTAAGAAAAAAAAAGATGCATCTCTCAGAATTGCCTCAGAAACCAAATTAAAATATTTTTTAATTGTATTAGCTTTGAAAAGAAAATCTTCCCAGAAAGCTGTGCCACAAAGAAAAGCAACTGGATATAGGCTAAGAGCCAAAGACAGGTCTGTTTTAAATTACAATAGAGTTAGGGAACACCCCATTGTGACTACTGCTTGACCTGGAAGGTACTAATTTTGGAAGGAGAAATGGGAGAAGAAGGGAAATAGAAAACATAAAAGATAAAGTCAAGAACAAAATATAAAAAAAATAAAACTTAAAATGTTATCAAGGTAGATGGAAAAAGGAATAGACACAAAATTTCTCAAGAAAATCTATCATATGATCTTTTTAATGGTATGAACTAATGGTGTGAACATGATAGAAACAGAAAAGAAATGTAACTTTTTTCCAAAATAAAATGGTAATTTTTACTCTGGAATTGCTTTATGTGTAATACATGGACTGAGATTTTAACACGACAGCATATAATGTAACAACTTTTAATTTTAGGCTACTAAAGGATACGTAAGTACCTCACATATTGAGTGGTACATAAAAACAGTAGTGTGCTGTTTGTACTTCATTGTGTATCACTATGCCAAAATGGGAAAACAACTTTCTAAAATTGATCACATCTTGTCTTATCCTTTAATTTTCAAATGTTTTTAAATTCATAGTGTTTATAAACAAAAAAAAATATTTTAACATCTAGCTGCTATATAGAATATTAATAAACCATTGTAATGATTACTTTCTCCTTAAGTTTAATTGAAACCTACTGTTAATGAACAATGACATTTTGAACACTGTTACTATTGTCAGTAAATTTGTGCAAAGGATTTCCTTAACCATGCAAAAAGCAGGCATAAATCTTTGAAATAAAACATTTCCAGGGAAAAATATAACACTCTAATTAATATACTAAAAATATTTCTTTAGGTCTCATTCAAACTGATTTGTCGCTTATGGACAATTGTGTAGTTTGCTAATAATCTGCTAAACACCCAGATCTGATAAACTTTTCATGAGCCTGATCCCTGCCATACACATGCATATTTATTTGAAAACCACATGCTAATATTACTTCAATATTATTTACTTCTTTAATTGAGTCTTGAGCTGCTACCACAAATTAGATGTTTGAAAGTGAAACACATCAACTTCAGTTTGATTACTTCAGTCTCATATTTTTTCTAGGTTACTTTTTAAAATTGGCACTACGTTTGTGTCCCCTTGGAGGACATGTTGACTACCTTTCAAATTGCATTTTTTAATAACAACAGGATGAAAACACTTCGCTAAAAGCTTGCTAAGATCATGAAAACAGTTCTTTGTCAACACTAATGCTGAAGTAATCCAGTGGGAGAGTTTCATCCCTGGTGTAGCCCCACAGACAGTCATATCTCTAGTGGAAAAGAACTACAGTAGGAATTAATTTGGCTGGATGAAATAACTCTCTCTTGATTTAAGGTGAAGGTTTACATCTAGTTAGCTGATTCAGTTTAAGATGTTTCTGGCATGGTGTAGGAGACTTCTCATTTTAAGTACTATTCCTATCTTACATAGTGGGGCTCTGCCTGTCCTCTCCCAGTTTTGTTTGGTTTACCTGACTCTAGGCTCTCTAAAAAGTGCTGCTTCTCTTGCAGTGATTCAGTTGATGTCAGACACTGCTTGACTCAGTCAAGACACAGTTGTTATTCTCAGCTTCAGTGTTCCTAAGCTGTAGCCTATATGTGAGAGCCTATATGTATAACTCAAAGTTACCAGTCCAGAAACTTGAAAATGTTTTTTAAATTCAGCTTTGTTGTCATTGCCTACATCAGTCCTAGCTGTAGGAGTAAAGTTATATTCAAATTTGTATGTTGTTCTTAGCAGAATTCTGCTGAGACGCTCACATATGCAGGTACGGCATTATTTTTATACCTTTGCCAGTTACTCAGTATTTCATCTTCCCAAATAATACACTACATGCAATGTTGCCAGAATCCTGTCATATACAAGGGACTTTGATCAGGTTACACTCTTTTTTGTCAGACTTGCACACAGTCAGGCAAAGAATGTGTTGACTGCGCAGCATTAGTCTTCATATGCAAAGAGCATCAAAACTAAGCTCCTGTTTCCAGTCAGGGGTTGCCTGCAAAGTTAGAGCCATCTGGGAACTCCCTGATAAAGTCTAGTTGAATTTTTAATTTGCAAAACAGGTAGGAGGACTATTCTGAAGAGACTGATAAAACTTCAAATTAAGCTTGGTTGAACAGTTTCACCTTTCCATGATGAAACACAGATCTGCTCCCTTTCTATTAACCAACTTGATTCACACTGACCTCAGCCTCTTCTCTTAAATACAACAAATTAATTACCTAGTTTTAGAATCATAGAATCTTAGAATTGTTAGGGTTGGAAGGGACCTTTAAGACCATCTAGTTCCAACCCCCCTGCCATGAACAGGGACACCTTCCACTAGACCAGGTTGCTCAAAGCCTCATCCAACCTGGCCTTGAACACTTCCAGGGAGGGGGCATCCACAGCTTCTCTGGGCAACCTGTTCCAGTGTCTGACCACCCTCACAGTGAAGAATTTCTTCCTAAGTATCTAATATCAATCTCCTCCCTTCCAGTTTAAAGCCATTTCCCCTTGTTCTGTCATTAACTGCCCTTATGAAAAGTCCCTCCCCAGCTTTCTTGTAGGCCCCTTCAGGTACTGGAAGGCCACTGTAAGGTCTCCCCAGAGCCTTCTCTTCTCCAGGCTGAACAGCCCCAACTCTCTCAGCCTGTCCTCACAGCAGAGGTGCTCCAGTCAGAAGTTTTTCAGTGTTGCAGTTCAGTGTTGCAAGACTATAATCAACACATTCCTGGAACTAATCAAAATGCAATTTCTAATCCAATGACTTTCACAAAACAAAACCCTCTAACAATGAAATAGACACAAGTCCTAAAAGCAATGAAACTGAAATAAAAGCATGCTGCACGTTCAAATAAAAACCTAGATGCAACTGCATCGGGTTATGCATATACAGTAGTGTTGTAAGCTAACACTCACTCTTTGGCAACATTTGTTAATATAAATTAATAATTTAACCATAAAAGCTTTACAGTCAGTGCAAATAGACATAAATTTGAACAGTTTCATTAAATAAAAGCAAAAGAAGTACCAAAGATGAACTATTACAAGAGATACCAATTTTAAGCACTGTAATTTATTTCCGTGGATAATTTAGTGTCCTGGCAAAGACATCTCTAGATCATGACACCAAGACTAATGGTCTGCCTCATCACCAATTAAAATTCCGCAGCATTCTATTAAGCGAAATAAAAACATTTTATAATTTTAAGGAAACTTGAGCAACTGATTATTGGGGACATTATTTTTTACATATGGTAAAGGACTTGTTATTTAGCAAGTAAACTGCAACATTGATCTGGTTCAACTTGTATTTTAAGTCTTTCTGCTTGAAACAGTCTTGAGCAACTTATTTAAATGCAACGTAAATTACTATTAGAATAGGAATACCACCAAAATTACATTTGTCTTGGCTAACTATAATCTAAAAGCTCATTTGGAAGCACCTGCAAGCAGCATTTATTGCCAAATAGAGAAGGCAAGATTATGTTTCATTTGACATAATAAATTTTCTAAAGTACAGAATTTAAAATGTTTGCAGAACAAAGAACTTCTTGTAACCATGGCTGATTATAATTTGAGTAGTTCGGCACTGCTGAGATATCTTGGAATGCTCATTGTTTAACCTGGAAACAATCTGAACTAAAACATAGTGTTAGTATTGCCTGAGAGTATGCACGAAAGAATCTCACCGGCTTAATCACTAGAATTTTGCCTTTTGGAATAAGTAAAATATTGTGGTCAAAAAGTGGTTATGCTAGAACAGTTTGAAGCAAAATCAATAAATAAGCAAATAAAATAAAAATCCAACAGGAAACAGTAGATCAAATCTAGTAAACCAAAGCACTAGAAAAAAACACCTTTCTCTCATTATATGGAGAAAGTATATGGATTTGCTGTATTTTTGAACAAATAACTGATAAAGTATCAATTTCAGTCTCAAAGTAAACAGATACAAGGTGACAATGCCTTTCCAGACTGTTTTATATTATGTTTATTGGACTACTTTTTTTTTAAGCTTCAAATACAAAATAAAATACAGAAAATGTAGTGCTGATGTACCAAAATACTAAAGAATATTCAAGATTTCCAGATACACATATTTTTCCAAGGTTATATGCCTGTAACTAGCCATAGCAGTGTTCATTAGCTTCACCTGTTCTCTCTCAAAAACACAAACTAAAAGCTTATGTATTTCTGCCAAAACTCTATATCCAGAAACTTTTATGCCACTTTTTCAAAATCACAGTTATTTTATATGCAGGAAAATCCAGACAAATACAGCAGTTAATTTTAATGCCACCATCAAAATGCCACCTAATAATTGTTAATTAAACTAGTAATTGTAAATTAAACTAGTTAATTTGCTAGGAAATGACATCAGTAAATTTGTGCCAATTGCAATCTTGTGAGTTTGTGAGGGCAGAGGTGGTCTGCGCTTCCTTGTAACACGACCTGCTAGAAGGTGTTCATGTTGCTAGATTAATTTCCTCACTATCTGAAGTTTCCTGTACCTGAAAAGTGAGAAGAGTCAGGGGCTTGATGCTGTACGCACAGTCTGGAAGAATCGTTACTGTAGAATGAGTAATTTTTTCCTCTTCACATACGTGCCAGATTGGATCCCATAAAATCTGGATAGCAAGTAACACTCCCTCATGTTGAGATTTTCTACTGAATCAATCACTACTGAAAGCATTATTCACAGAGATTTGGCCTCTAATTCAACAGGTGATTGTTTATCCATTATGCTCCAGATGGTGACAGGATTGTAACTAACATCTTTCTTGATCATATTAAAGCCTCCCAGCTCAATACTGGGAGAATATGATATGGGTTAGATGGAGAATTCTCTTGTTTATCTGATGCTTAGCAGAGTCAGAGATGTGAGGGGGTTTTAGCAGTGTGAATACCTGAGAGACGTGGGCCTAATCAAATAAACCCAGCCAAGTACAATACTACCTTACTCAGTAATGGTCAAAGTCAAAGAAATCTGTCCTTACTGCTTGTTGCTATCATGGCACCTACCTTGATCGCCAGTGGTTATTATAGAAAACACAAAGATTAACAGAGGTTTACCAAGAAGCCTAATTGACACTTTTCAAGATTGTCCTGTTATGATCAGCCAATTGTCTACATATGAATTGACAGACAAGGCGATAATTAAGACCTCAAAGTCCCAGGGCAGTGCGGTGTGTTGGTAAGGTTGGCTCAGCTGTCAATCTCAGGTAAAGTTCTCATAGCTCAGATGGATAGCAATATGATGTAAACAAACTCTAATCCAAAACATTACTCTGAAATGGTAGAAGCAAGTATTGCCATTCAGAAGCCATGGTAACATAGGGAGTGTTTAGTATCTCTGATCTAGGATAATATGAAGTTCCCTCTTGTTTAGAAAAAGGAAATAGGAATTTCTTCTCTGCTTACAATTCTGCTTGATCTCTTCTACAGCTCCAAAGTAAATCGAAGCAACTACTTCTTTTTATAAGTCACTGTGTACAAAAATTGCCATATGAGCATAAAATGAGATGTTGCCTTTGCTGACAATGTCTACTGTTCAGGTATCTACTGTAGTCTCTGACCGTGTCCAGTGGAACCTGGGTTTCCAAAAGTCAGCTCCAGGATGGTTTTGACATGATTCATGCTCATGTAACGAAATTGCAGACTAGGCAATGAATTCTTTTAAGAACAGAACTGTCCTCAGCTGGAATCCCAGACACTTTTAAATAGGTGTCTGAATTATGACTCCTGTGGCTCTGGATCAAGCATGCTAAAAACTCTTTCATTACACAGATAATCCATATGAGCACTAAAGAGCTGACGATAAAGATATGAATAACCTGGGTACATTCTAATGGATTACTGTTGCCTTAATTTTAAACTCTAATTTATTTTCAAGAGCCACTTTTAGAAGATCTGTAGGTTATCAGCAGCCTGATAGACTGAATTTCCTAAAATGATGGAAAGGAATGATTTTTTTCCCTGACCCATGCTTCTCTCTAGCAAAAGATTCCTCTAAATACAATAAAAACTATCTGAATAAACATCACCTGTAGGTGGTGGGAAACATGTTGTTTTTTTTCTAAGATATGTGTCAGAGCTACATCAGTTCAGGACTTTTTAAAAAGTGACTGCTCAAGGATGACAACAGTTACAGCAAACCACAGGTGGTCTGTTTGCTGTCACTCGTGTTAGACCTCACTATAGGATGCTTTCTGGATTTTAGCTATGTGATCATTACTTCTCTGTCTGGTGTGTCAAGATGGACAGTGTTTTCAAAGGGGTAGTTTGGTACCAGGAAGAACTTGATTGTCTAGGCTAGTATGCTTGGTTTCGGCAGTGAATCCTTTTTTGTTATTATTCCTGCATTTTGTTATTGCTCCACAATGTTTTAATTAATTTGCTTTGCTTGAATTTTCATTATAAGTTGGATGGATATGTATTAATTTATAAATATGGCACTAAGCATGTGAAACTGAAAATTTGATCTCTTGGTCACAAAGCTGATGCTGATGAAATTAATGTCAAAGTCAAAGACTCCAAAGTGCAGCTAATTATAAACATGCTGGTGTCAGTGATCACAATGCTTCTTGTGTTTCTTTCCCTTGGAATTACAGATGTCTTATATTGAAGTAAGGATAACTGTTAAAGGCTCTTAAATTTTGGCTGAAGTACAGTAACAGAAAAGAATAGCTCAAGTGCTGTATCTGAGTATTCAGGTGTGGGATGAAAGAGAGCAAGAGCAGTGGCTGTAGCATTTGTCAGGGCTGTATACTCTTTTTGGGCAGAAGAGTTACTTTCTACATTTGTTGGTTAATGATGTGAAACAATTATGACAGACTAATTTCAGTCATTATCAATAGCCAAAGGTGGGGGGTGGGAGGCAGGCAGGGAGGGGGCAGAATATCTGTGTCTATGCCTGAGTGGTCTCAAGCTTGTTTGGGCCAGCAGTGGTCTAACATACCCAGAAAAAATGTTTATAAAACAAACAGTACTTTTTTTCTTCAAAGAGGATTTGAACCTATACTGATCCAGACTGAGTCTTCTTGCCCTGAGCAATAAATAGGTAATTTTCAATGTTATCCTGACCTTTCACTTATACAAATGCATGAGGTGTGTACATATAGCTCTAAGAAAAAGCTATTCAAGAGTATATGAACTTGCATACTTAAGGTATGTACAATGGAATCTACACTGAACCACATGCAAAATAGAATTTGTTTTCCATGAAGCAGGACAGCATACTCAAGTGACAGATATAATACTCAGATTTAAATCCACTGTACAGGTCTGCTCCTTTCTAGTGAGGTTTCTCATCGCCAACACAATGTATCCTATGTGGCAGGAAATGAGAAAGAAAGCCTGGGGAACACTGACTAAGGAGGAACAGGGTACATGGCCCTATTCCTTATTGATAGCCCAGCTTAAGTGCATCTACAACAATGCACACAGCATGGGCATTAACAGGAGGAGCTGGAAGCCATTGTGCAGCGGGATAGTTATGACTTATTTGCCGTCACAGGAACATGGTGGGATGACTCTCATGACTGGGGTGCTGCAGTGGGTGGCTATAAGCTCTTCAGAAGGGATAGGCAAGGAAGGAGAGGTGGTGGGGTGGCTCTCTATGTTAGGGAGTGTTTCAGTTGTATAGAGCTCAACAATTGTGATGATAAGATCAAATGCTTATGGGTAAGGATGAGGGGGAAGGCCAACAAGGCAGATGTCCTGTTATAGAGTACCCAACCAGAATGAAGAGGCAGATGAAGCATTCTACAAGCGGCTGGCAGAAATCTCACAATTGCCAGCCCTTCTTGTGGGGGATTTCAACTTACCGGACACGTGCTGGAAATACAACACGGCAGAGAGGAAACAGTCTGGGAGGTTCCTGGAGTGTGTGGAAGATAACTTCCTGACACAACTGGTCAGTGAACCAACTAGGAAAGTTGCCCTGCTGGACCTGCTGTTTACCAACAGAGAAGGACTGGTGGGAGATGTGGTGGTTGGGGGCTGACTTGGGCTTAGCGACCATGAAATGACAGAGTTCTCAGTTCTTGGTGAAGTAAGGAGGGTGGTCACCAAACAACTACCAGGGACTTCTGGAGGGCAAACTTTGGCCTGTTGAGGACACTGGTTGAGAGAGTCCCCTGGGAGACAGCTCTGGTGGGCAAAGAGATCCAGGAAAGCTGGACATTCTTCAAGAAGGAAGTCTTAAAGGTGCAGGAGCAGGCTGTCCCCAGGTACCGTAAGACAAGCCAGTGGCAAAGAGCAGCCTGGCTGAACAGGGAGCTTTGGCTGCAACTCAGGGAAAAAAGGAGAGTTTATGGCCTTTGGAAGAAGGGGCAGGCTACATAGGATGACTACAGAGATGTTGTAAGGCTATGCAGGGAGAAAATGAGAAAGCTCAAATCCCAGCTAGAAATTAATCTGGCTATTGCTGTAAAAGACAATAAATCCTTCAGTAAATATATTAGTCCCAAAAGAAGGGCCAGGGAGGGCTTCCATCCTCTGGTAGATGCAGGAGGAAACATGGGACTGAGGACGAGGAAAAGGCTGAGGTGCTTAATGCCACCCTTGCCTCAGTCTTCAGTAATAGGACCAGTTGTATTCTGGGAATCCAGCCCCCCTGAGCTAAAAGGCAGAGACTGGGAGCAGAATGATCCCTCTGCATTCCAGGAAGAGATGATCAGCAAGGTGCTGCACTACATAGATGTGCACAAGTCTATGGGACTAGATGGGATCCACCCAGGAGTGCTGAGAGAGCTGGCAGAGGTGCTCACTAAGACACTTTCCATCATTTTTCAGCAGTCCTGCCTGACTGGGGAGGTCCCAGCAGATTGGAAGTTAGCCAGTGTGACAGTCATCTACAAGAAGGACCAGAAGGAGGATCTGGGAAACAACAGGCCTGTCAGTTTGGTGCTGGGTAAGCTGATGGAGCAGACAATCTTGAGTGCCATCATGCAGTACCTGCAGGACAACCAAATGATCAGGCCCAGTCACCATGGGTTTATGAAAGGCAGGTCCTGCTTGACTAACTCGATCTCCTACAACATGGTCTCCTGCTTACTGGACAAAGGAAAGGCTGTGGACATTGTCTATCTGGACTTCAGTAAAGCCTTTGACACCGTTTCCCACAGCATTCTCCTGGAGAAAGTGGCTGCTCATGGCTTGGATGGGTATAGACTTTGCTGGGTAAAAAACTGGCTGGATGGTTGTGCCCAAAGAATGGTGGTGAATGGAGTTAAATCCAGTTGGTGCCTGGTCATGACTGGTGTTCCCCAGGGCTCAGTTTTGGGGCCAGTTCTGTTTAACAGCTTTCCATGATCTGGATGAGGAGATCAAGTGCACCCTCAGTAAGTTTGCAGATGACACCAAGCTGGGTGGGTGTGAGGGTCGGGAGGCTCTGCAGAGGGATCTAGACAGACTAGATCGATGGGCCAGGATCAACTGCATGAGTTTCAGTAAGGCCAAACACCGGGTTCTGCACTTCGGCTACAACAACCCCCAGCAGTGTGACAGGCTTGGGGAGCAGTGGCTGGAGAGCTGCCCAGCAGAGAGGGACGTGGGGGTGTTGATTGATGCCTGGCTGAACATGAGCCAGCAGTGAGCACAGGTGGCCAAAAAGGCCAATGGCATCGTGGCCTGTATCAGGAGTTGTGTGGCCAGTAGGACCAGGGGAGTTTTCTTACCCCTGTACTCGGCACTGGTGAGGCCACACCTCAAGTACTGTGTTCAGGTCTGGGTCTCTCACTGAAAGAAGGACATTGAGGTGCTTGAGCATGCCCAGAGTATGGCAGTGAAGCTGGTGAAGGGCCTGGAGAACAAGTCTCGTGAGGAGTGGCTGAGAGAACTGGGGTTGTTTAGCCTGGAGAAAAGGAGGCTGAGAGGAGACCTTATTGCTCTCTACAACTACCTGAAAGGAGGGTGTAGAGAGATGGGGGTCAGTCTGTTCAACCAAGTAACAAGCGATAGGAGAATAGGAAATGGCCTCAAGTTGAGCCAAGGGAAGTTTAGATTGGGTATCAGGAAGAATTTTGTTACTGAAAGGGTTCTCAGGCATTGGAAGGGGTTGCCCAGGGCAGTGGTGGGGTCCCCATCCCTGGAGGTTATTTGAGAGTCATGTAGACATAGTGCTGAGGGACATGGTTTAGTGGGGGACTTGTCAGTGTTAGGTTAATGACTGGACTTTATGATCTTAAAGGTCTTTTCCAATTGAGGCAAAGCTGTGATGGCCTTCACTACCAGCATAAGGCAGGAACAAAGGGTATCAAAATGCACCCTAAAGCACACATCTGTACTGAGTTGTTCAGTGTAATTCATCTATATAAAAATGTCTCCTAACAGAAAATGTCTACTGATATTACCCAGGACAGGTCAGTATCATGTCTAGCAAATAACTGGATATTCTACTTCATGTCATAGGTAGTTAAACTGTGGAACTGTTTGTCACAGGACATTCTGGATATTAAAAAAAAAAAACAACCAACACATGGATTCAAAAGTGATTACACACACGTACAGGAATCTCTGTTAAGGACTTCATACTGGTGATTATGAAAAGACCTGGTTCTCTTCCTGGCCCTGTACCTGAAATGGTACACACAGAATCATTTTGAAAACTCAGCAACATGCTGGATGCTAAGCCTTAGCCTTACCATGGGTAGAAAGTTCACCTCTTTCCTCTGGTCCTTTGTGGCTTTTTCACAGTGAAGTGTTTCATAACTGTATTAATTTATATAACACTATCAAATGTACTCAATATAGTGACCTAAAGAAAGTAAATGCAGGTTGCTCATTGCTGGCCCTTGACTGGGACCAGGCACAAAATGATTACTGTGAAGTGACAGAGAAGTCTGGCTAATTGAACTGTCAGCATCTCTCCTCTAAGAAAATTTGTAAGCATCCGTGCTCACACTATCCACTAAAAGGTCGCAATCAAAGAATGCTTGACTGTGGGTTAGATAAAATTTTCATCTTACTCAGGCCAGTAGCTCTGAATGTTCATTGATCTTCCCAGCTTTTTTTTAATGTTAGCTTTGTAGAGTTAAAAACTGACATTAAGCTAAAGAAATCTTTCTTTCATAGAATGCATGTAGGCACAGTCCCAATATTAGCATTTATGGAAATGTTCATTCCAATTAAACACCTGTCACTTCAACATGCATGGAGAAGAAAAAATGAATGGAGAAGTTATCCCACTCTGTCTTCAGATGTGCTCCCCAACCCTCCTGATTGTTGGTACTGGTGGAAGATCCTATTCCAGGCTTTTCTCATAAGGAAGATTTGTTCTTCATTATTGCCTTGAGTTTTTCTAGGTGCTAAAGATTTCAGATAGCTCTGTTACAGACTGAACCAGTGTCCCTTAAAATTGATAATGCATTTTAGGCCACAAGAGAAAATTTATTACCTTTTTCTACTTCTTCTGCTGAAGTGGCTTAATCAAACCTAAGGAAAAAGATTGAAGTTTTGGGTTCTGAGCCTGTCCCAAGCCTAAGCAGAAAGGCTTTCTGGAATGCAATAAGATACTGTGGAGCTGCAGGAGGATCTCAAAGAATATCCATGTATATCTTGTTATACATAGATACAGACCAACAATTAGCTGACTGCTAGATTTATTTAATAACCACTCATGAACCTAAATTCTATAAACTTGCATTTTTTTAAGAATTTGTATTTAACCTTTACAACATATTTTATAGCAGGGAGTTCCATAATTTAATATAAAGCTTTATATTACGCTCTTTCTTTTAATTCTATTCTGATAATTTACTTGGATAAATTGCTGACTCATTTAGCCAACCCTGAAGAACTGCTTTGACTTGCCGAAAGATTGTGACCTTAAAGGAAAGTTAATTCTGGCAGGGGCAGATTGAGACCACCGACTCACAGACCCTCTGCCCAATTCATGCCACTACCTCAAAAGAAATAGGTGGAGTAACAAGACTGCGCATGTGTACTAATTTACATGCTAGGTGAAAGGATTTTAACCAATCAATTAATCAAATAACTGTATGCATGTATCAGGAGGCTGAATGCATTAATGTTTGTGTGCAACAGTGGATTTGAAGATTTGGTGTGCCGCCTTGGGACAGGCTCCCACACGTCCATGTGTGTGCAACAGAAGGAAATGCCTCCACTCTCTGTGTGGTTTGGCTCTTTGCACACTGTGTGGTGGACCAAATTTTTGGGACAACATTAGGACCAGTACTATTTAACATTTTTGTCAGTGTCGCAGATGAGAGTGGAAGGACTTAAGGTCACTTAAAGAATCACTGTCAAAGACATTAGGAAAAAAAGGAATTCTAATATGAATCTGTAAAAAGCGCAACTTAACAGTGTTCAATGGCAAGGTTCATGCTATTACAACGTGGAGAAAGCATACAAAAGGGAAATAAAATTAGGATTGAGTTAGAATGATTTACATGTAGATTGGGGGAAATAAGTCAGAACTGGGCTGGAGTGAGTCACAAGGTTCGGAAAGGACCCCCATGCTTTTCAGCTCCTCCTCAGAGAGGAGTCTAGGGGTGGCTGGATCCACTCCTAGTTCCAGACTTAGTCAACAGTTTACGTCTAAAGGAATTGGGTATTGGGATTTTATTGGTGGTGATTCAACATTTGATTATGCATTTCATGTAACTTTGAAATAACAGCAATTTAAGGTTCATTAACACTACTACAGTAAATTACAAGATTATTTTTTAAGCAGAACTTAATTAACTGATAATCAATAATTGGTTATAATGAACACAGCAACTTAAATAATTCAACAGTTTCCTAAATCAAATTGCATACACACACACATATATGGAGGTTCACCTATGAATAAAATTTTCCTTTTCATGAGATTCAGGATTTACTCATTTTTATCTGCCAGCGTTCACCAATGGACAGTCAGTGAACCTTGCAAAATCAGGCCTGTTGAGTTCCTGTGAAATTGTTGATGGATGATCTTTCAGTCCTCAAGAAATGCAGCCTGAGATACATCCCAGCCCAGGGGGAAGATACTGGGTCACACAGCCTGCTGCCATGCCAGAGAGCTCAAAATTCTCATCTTTGGATCACTATTTATAGGATCTTGAGATGAGCCAACACCATGCGCTTGCGGCGCAGAAAGCTAGTTGTATCCTGGGCTGCACCAAAGGAAGCGTGGCCAGCAGGCTGAAGGAGGCAGTTGTGCCCTTCTGCTCCGCTCTTATGAGACCCTACCTGGAGGACTACATCCAGCTCTGGGGGACCCAGCACAAGAAAGAGGAGGGCCACAAAGATGATCAGGGGGCGACAGCACTTCCCCTGTGAGGACAGGCTGAGGGAGTTGGAGTTGTCCAGCCTGGAGCAGAGAAGGCTCCGGGGAGACCTTACAGCAGCCTTACAGATGGGTAAGAACTTTTTATCAGGGAGTGTAGTGAGGGCCTGACTGGATGAGGCTTTGAGCAACCTGATCTGGTGGAAGATGTCTCTACCCATGGCAGGTGGGTTGGAACTGGATAATCTTTAATGTCTCTTTCAACCCAAACTATTCTATGATTCTATACAACCCTTTCTTTTTCTGTGAAGTGAAAAATCATTATAGTTCCTACCTCAATAAACTGAAATCTGGTTAATAAAAGTAATATTTTATTTCCCAAGGTTACAGTCACTACAGCTATGGAAAAGCAGAATTTCCAGCTTCAGTCTGGGAATATTTTCAGATTATTTGTGTACAATTTGTGAAGTTATCATTTGTGCACCCATGGACTACAATAACAAGAAAAGCAGATGAGGATGACACAGAATGCCAGCATTTATTCAGAAAGCAGTCAACTGACTTAACTTAAAAACTATAGAAATCAACAGAACAGAGATCTGTTACAAGCCTTGATAAACTAGACCTGAAAAAGCAAAGACAGATACCGTCAGGCAATATAGCATAACACAATATGAACTGTTCAGGAAGCATGCAGTTGTAGAGCTGCACACTCAACATCTGCAGCCCTTCGCACAGCAAGATGTGTCATCTTTCCTAAGTGTTTATCTTAAAGCCAATAAATTTGTTTGCAAAGGCTCTGGAAAAAAAACCCAAACACATTCTTGAGATGATACTTCACTGTTAGTTACAAATGTCTGCAAGGCTACATACAGGAGGAGCGGAGTTATTTCAAGTTTTGCCTCTGCAGCGTGCAACAAAATACTAAAGGGAACTGAGAAGATTTAAAACAATCTAAGAAATGCACATAAAAGTGAGAAGTTATGTATGAAAGTATGATTTTTAAAGCAAAAAGGACTGTTAAAAATCTTTACTTTGTCTGTTACCTGAATTTGTGTCTTAAAGCAGCTGAAAAAACTCTCCACAACGCAAATCATGGCATAACTTGCCATAAAACTAAAAGCTAATTGTAACTGTGAGCAGTTAATGTAGAAATGTTTATCTTTTTTCACACTCTTTTTTCACACTTCAATCAAATATAAATTTAATTAAAATCAGAGAAAGAGTAACAAAATCATTCAACAAGAAGAGGTTGCTGATATAAAAAAGGGCTATCATAAAATGAAAGTATGTCTTAGCCTCAGAGTATTAGTACTGGTGCTTTACTTTGTTTTAAAGTAAACATGTAGGTCACACTACATGTGAAAGGCTTCCAGGCGTATTCTGTTTGGATCCTCTGGATGTCTCAGGGCAACTCCATATCGCAGCAGCAGCTCAACATAAGGTGGCCAGAATGAGTCATTGATTGTTACATAGGGTTCATGTGGCGTGTTCATTATTTTGTTTATAAGAATCTGGAAGACCAAAACGATAAGATTTAGGAAATGAATAAACCAGCTAGATTTTTATCATTATCTTGTAATCAGACAATATAAGAAATAAAAGACTATGGGAGAAATACAAGACCTGCTCAAGACAGAAGTAAAATGAAGAATTTCCAATTAACTTCAATACATCTTTTTTGATGTAAAAAATAGAACCAAAAAAATCTGAACATGAGGTAGTAAATCTTCAGATAATTAATCTTTAATCAGTATCTGTTAATTTAAGATTAAAAGCATTAATTGAGAAAGCTAGATTTTTGAGAATCATTTGCCTCAAAACCATAATGATTTACTGCCAAGTCACTGCCATTCACTCTTTCAGATTTTAGCAGAGAAGAATGTCCACCTTACAGTTTTTCTAAATTTCACCTCACTAATAAACTGTATTTTTGTCCTTCTGTAGGTAGTGTTAGAAATAAGTAAGTTTGCACCTATGAAAAGTTAAATATCATAGGCTTAGTTTAACTTCACTATGTTTGTACACCACATCTTTTTGCTCATCTCATAAATGGACTATCCAAATTCTTAATATCACTTCTTCTTTGGGCACAAGAAGCACCTTAAAACAATTCACCTTCTCTGGATACATCCCTACTTCTCCTTTGTTTCTTATCTACATATAGAATTAGTTAATGGACTTAGAAACAAAGATCAGTTTTGACATTCTTTTTCTGCTCTTGGAGACTATGTTTATATCCTCATAATATTGCTCATGGGGAATACTGCAGACATTACAGATTAAATAATCTTACCCATACCATGGTGCTCTCTCTATTCGTCTCAGATATTTCATCTTTCTACTCAGAGCTTCAAAATGTTATAGCTTTCCTAATTTCAGTAGATACAATATATCATCACTACCAGATTTTACTCTTTTTTCACCCATTGCTAGTTAAAAAAAAATACTGCTTTTCTTTTTCAGAACATTCCAAAATTATTCCAGTTTATGTCTCTTGTACTTATCTGCCCCAATTCTGAATATTTACTTCAAATGCATTTTTTTGGGATAAAAAAGTTTGCTGATGACACCAAACTGGGAGAAGCTGAGGACACTCTAGAGGGCAGAGAGATCTGGATAAATTAGAGAGCTGGGCAATCACCAACTATATGAATTTTAACAAGGACAAGTGCCAGATCTTGCACCTGGGACACAGCAGCCCTGGACACACACACAGACTGGGGCATGAGAGGCTGGAGAGCAGCCCTGCAGAGGGACCTGGGGGTCCTGGTCAATGGCAAGTTGAACATGAGCCAGCTGTGTGTCCTGGCAGCCAGGAGGGACAACCGTGTCCTGGGGTGCATCAAGCACTGCAGTGCGAGCCGGTCGAGGGAGGTGATCGTCCTGCTCTGCTCTGCACTGGTGCGGCCTCACCAAGAGTACTGGGGGCAGTTTTCAGCGTCACAGGATAAAAAGGATCTAAAGCTACTGGAGAGTGTCCAGAGGAGGCCACTAAACTAGTGAAGGCCTAGAGGGGAAGTTGTAAGAGGAAAGGCTGAAGTCGTTTGGTTTGTTCAGCCTGGAGAAGAGGAGACTGAGAGGAGATCTCATCATGGCCTGTAACTTTCTCACAAGGGGAAGAGGAGGGGCAGGCGCTGATCTCTTCTCTCTGGCCACTAAGGATAGGACCAGGGGAAATGGCAGGAAGATGTGCCAGGGCAAGTTTAGGTTGAACATGAGGAAAAGGTTCTTCACCCAGAGGGTGGTGGAGCACTGGAACAGAATCCCCAGGGAGGTGGCCATGGCACCAAGCCTGACAATATTCAAGAAGCATTTGGACAATGTCCCCTCAGACACATGGTCTGAATCTTGAGATTGTCCTATGCAAGGGCAGGACTTGGACTCGATGATTGTGGGTCCCTTCCAACTCACAACATTCTATGATTCTGTGAGATTAATTGTTACTTAGCCTTTTCTGACATGTGATATTCCAAAATAGCCTTTATGGCTATAACTTTATATACATTTCTATTGTAAACAGTCTTTCAAATCTTAAACTACTTCACTTAATCAGAAAGGAATAATCCTCAGTTTGTTTAAAAGGAAAAAGAATTACTATATTTGTAAAAAATTACAGTTCATTACTGGAATAAAAACTAGTATAATAAAAAATTCTGAGTTTTGCATGAGAAGAGTTTACTGCTTGCTTACTACTTATGATAATTTAATGAAGTAAGTACTAATATACAAAAATGTATATACCTAGCTTGTCAAAGTGTATTTATTAAAAATGTACACTTTCATTATTTAACAAAACACAAGGAAATTGAGGAGACATAGCTAGGAACATATGCACTGATTGTAATTTTGTGAATGAATTACATTTTTACAACTGCAAATCCTAAATCCATAATTGTAATACAAAGATGACTTTGCATTTGTCTCTTTAAGAAACTATTACCTCTAAGAAAACACTTTTGAAATTTAACAGGCACTTGAAGCTAAAACCAAGTTGCTGAACCAAAAAAATCCCATAAAACAAAGATAAGAGATATTAACAGTTTATGCCAAGATAGTTAAAAATAAGTCTGAATTTTTGAAGTAGTATGTTCTTCCAAATGGAAATCAGACATTACTTGGAGGTGTTCACATTTTGAGGACATTAACAATGTCAGAAAAATATGAAAGGCAATTTTGAAGCGTTAGAGAGCTTAAAAATTTTAATTCCATAGGGAATGTGGCTATTTAAAATTCTGACCTGTTTACAAGCTCTGCCTAATTCGGCATTAATAGGCATGCTGAGATACTTGAGGCATGTAAAATTATTTTGATGAAGTAATCCTAAAGTCTGGGTTTTAAAGTACAAACAATGTCATAGTGACCAGATCATAGCATCTTAATACCCAGAAGTTGTTATTCATCAAGTTTTCCCTCAGGAAAACAGTTGCACTCCTGAGGAGGTCTTACACACAGATGCTTACAACTGCCCGAACAGTGAGGAGGGAGGAGGAATAGGAAACGTGCAAAAGCTAAATTTCAGACAAGAAAGAACAATGCCAGTGAAAAAATAATTAATGCTCCTTCAAAATTATGCTTTGCCATTCAAATTCATAAGTTGCCCTGTGTTTAAAAACACACACTAAGCAATGCTGGCATACTTAGAAAATAATTAGAAATGCATGAATCAGATTCATTGATTTCCTCATATGAAGAGACAATCCAGTTAATACATGAGACCACTCATTAACTGCTCGTTCTATAATGTTCCTGTATTACATTTCAGAAATACTTTTACTGAAACAGTACAAAATATAGCATGAAATGGAACAACGGATATTTTTGTTAAGTCTCCCCTAATATAAACCACTAAGGGTCATAAAACTTCTTTAAAGTAATTGTTATAAAATTAAGAAATAAGGGATTATCAGTCTCCAGCTTAAACTGAAGACTTGTTATCTAAATTATTGCCACATCTCTTGAAAAAAAAAAGGGGGGGGTTAATTTGATAGGAATTAAAATAGAAATACAACATTCTACTTTTCAATTAGCCATCTTAACCATGTGTCATATATATTATTTATCTTATTAGTATATTATCATCAGATCTGAGTATTGGAAAATGCCCCAAATCTCTACATAACAAGACCATCTTACCTCCAAAATTTTATGCAGCGTTAATAGTTCTACAGCAGGCTCTTCAGAATAATTCTGGAAAGATAACCACCCAGCCCAGCCACATTAAAAGAAACCAAAACTAAATAGTCAGGAAAAATGTTAACTGACAAAGAAAAACAATCACACAATTATTTGATTGCATAGTACACAATAGATGAAGACTTTTACTTAGATTTAGAAATGACAAAAATACAAGATAGTATTTAAATCATTCATCTACCAGTTCAGTATACTTTAAATGTAATTAAAAAAAAAAATTATTAAAGAAGATTAAACTTAAGTTATTATAGTATATCTACCTGGGTTTACATTTAAATAAAATCAAGTACATCAAGTTTATAAATGTAGTAAAGTGCAAACCAAGAAAAACATTTTTTCTAACAGATAATATTCATAGAATGAACTTTAGAAAAATGTTTACAATTCAAATTTGACAGCTCAAGACTTGAGTTCATAGTGCCTTAATATTTTTTTCATTATTTGATGATGAATATTTGTTTACTCTTGCTCTGACTTCAGTTAAAAAAAATTGTCCAAGTTTAACAAATAGAATGATTAAAAATTTGGAAAAAAAAAGAAAAAAAAGTCCTTGATAAAATAGAATTTGTACAGCAATCCATTAGAAAATTACTTGTTTTCATCTGCAGCAAGCAAATCAAGGTGTCTGCCTAAAAACTGATAGGGATTCCTTAGGCAGCAGTGCCAACAAAACTGCTTGTGCTGTTGTACAGTCAACCCGATTCTTTTATTTTTAAATTTTATCCTTTGTCCCCTTGCACTTCATATTCAACAAAATAAAGGAGATAAAACAGCACTGGTGAGATATTCTACAGCAGTGCTGAGAAAGCAGCCAAGTCCAGTCCTAAGACATTAACAGATGTGCAGCAGTTTATACTAACTCTCCTTCTGGAACAGAAGTAGAATATAAGCATTAAGGAAGAATTTGTGAACGTCAGGTTCTGGCTCCTTTTTTCCAGTCACAGTTCTTAATATTCCCACCTTCAGAACTGCCTGCTCCATGGGTATCTTGCAAACCCTGCTCAATAATCCCCATCTTTGTGCCTTTATCTTGATTCTAGGCTGAGGAAATAGAACCTACACTAAGAAGCTGCAAAAGCTTCCTTGGAGCAATCATGAAGACACCTTGTAGACTTGTCTGTTATGTTTCCCTGGCCAAAAAAAGTACTTTGTAACTTGGGTCGTCAGTTCAATATTCATGTTTCAAAGTTTAGATTAGGTCATGCCTTTAGTAATTACTAAACCGATACAAAAAATAACATCCTGAGGTTACTGGTGCAAAGAGCTTTGCACTCTCACAGAACTAGCAAACCTATTTTGCTAGTTTTATAACGTACATCGTATATGTTGTTCTGTAAAATTATATTACTGACATATATTATATAATGACATATTTTAAGTGTCACCAATATAATGAATACCTCTAATTAATTAATGCTTATGAAGGCATTTTTAAGTAGGATGCTCTGCATTTACTTAATTAACCTGAAAGGCATCATCTTCTCCCATACATGAGATGGATTGACATAAAGAATATTCCTCAACATATGACTGGTCATATTTCTTATCTTGAAAAAAAAAAAAAAGTGCTTTTTTATTGGAGATTTAAAATGCAAGATAATCCTTACCCCAATCTCCACCTACACTAAAGGTGTTGGGCAATGGCAACGGAAACTAACCTGAGCTGCAGTGATTCAGTCTTCCCTCTCACTCCCAATCCCAGGTGCAGGTGCCTGGTGAAAGCAGTTCCCGTTGCTCTGGGTGACTGTGCGGGGTGAATGTCTGTAGATGTACAGACATCAGCCTGGCACGTTTGCCCTCACACAGAACTACTCAGAAAACAAGAAGCTTCTGCGAAGCAAAGCAAAACTGCTGCTGTACAGAATTCAGACCTCGGTGCTCCCAGAGCGTTGAACCAAGCTGATAATAGATGGGAATAAGAAATTCCCCTGAATCAATGTAGCCACAAATTTAATGCCGTCAATTTGTATTTCTCACACAACAAAGAAAACAATACAGGCGAAAATGGCTGTCTCTCCTGCCTTCACAGTTAACCACTTAAATGTAGATGATGGGGGACTTGCAGTTGAGCCACTGAAATCTAAATCAGTAACAAGATACAGAAGAAGCTATGAATTCACAAGGAGTGAAAGGAAAGAAAAAGACTTGTCAGAAAGCAAGCTGTGTTTAAGAGTTCAGGAAATGTACAAACAAAATTAAAACTAAGACAACATAAGAACTTGCTTGGAAATTTCTAAATATAAATTTTACATTTAATTTAAAAAAAAAAAAAAGTAGAAGATGAGCTTGTGTGAGCAGGAGGAGGGTTGACTAATCCCAAACACCTTGAGTGATTTCTTTCCTTTAGGTTTTAATAAAGAAAACTGTATGGAAGAAAGATGTAGACAGAGGACCTAATAATAATTTCTGACAGTCAGTATAACAGAGGCTGAGAAAATTCAAGCAGCTGATTTTGCTCTGTGGCAGGAGATTTTACATAAAATCTTCCTCAAGATTCTGAAACACACACATGAATTCACTATTTCTTATATTTAAAACACGGCTGGATATGACCATGAGCAACTCACTGGTATTGGAATGGAAGATCTCCAAAGGTCAACTTCCAGCCTATAATCTTCTACCTCATCAAATAAATGGGAGGAAATAAATTAGCGCATCTCATTATAGAAAAAATATTTTAAAGGAAATTATAATGATATATACAGGAAAAATGGACATGGGAAAGTCATTAGTGTTTGAAGAGGCATGTCCTAGAAGATGAATAAGACTCAACAGACAGGGATATGACATATAAGGCTGAAATCAGGAAATATATGATTGAAAGATGACTGTTAATTAAATCCTCAAAGCTTTAATTTCTCTAAATTTATCATATTTAATAATAGCAGAAAACTGGAACACATTGATATTAAGAAGAAGGAAGACAAAATAAGATGTCTGAAGATGGCTGACTAAGACTGAAAATGGACATCATGCTTTGAAGGCTCCATCTGGTATTTTTATGTGGAAAATACATACTTCCGTGCAAAACCAAAATTTTTTAAAAATTAAAAGCTCAGAGTTCATCAGTTGGAAATAACAAGAAGAAAAAGACAAGGGTATAATCAGTTGCTTTTATGACTGTGAGCTAGTAGTTTTTTATAATATTGAGTTTTAATAGGTTCCAAAAAAATATTAATCCAAGTGGACGCAAATATAGAAAACGAGTATTATTAGGATAAACCATGGAATTGAAAAAAAAAAAGAAGAAGAACAAGGAAGATTTGCTAGTTCTGTTAACAAAACAAAGAAAGAGTGCAAGATTGCTGTCTGTAAATATATCTGGAGGAATAAACACAAGAAAGCAAAAGAGCTATCCTAAGGACAATACTGGTGTAAGAATATATGGATCTGTGCTGGACATTAATAAATTTAGACTGGAAGTTAGGAGACAGTTTCTAACCAGAGTACTGATGTACTAAACCAAAACCCAATAGAAACAGTAGTAACAAAAATAATTAGTTTTAAAATTGAGCTCAATGGTAATATTAAAGAAATTATATTATGTGGTTGTCTGAAATAACAGAGAACTGGATTAAAGAAAACCCTTCTATTTCTTCATTCTTAAGTGTGTCTGAAACAAAAATCAACCCCTGCCTTTTTGTAACTCTTCTTTCAAATAGTATTGGTAAGAGGTTTATTTTTACTGTAGTCTTTGAATTTATTATGCAAAATACTCCTTGACTGCCTATTTTCACTAAAGCTTTAAGATAACTTTTGGCCCAGTTTGGCTGAACAGAAACTGACGGTTAACATTCCAAACTACACTGTAATTATAAACACTTGTCCTTATTATTGTTCCAAAAACATTGTTAGACAATTAAAATTTGCTTTGCCAAGGAAAATATGAATCCACTTGCCTCATCCAGTGAAAAAGAAAACGGAACAATTTGGAGTGAACCCCTACCATTTCCAGATTTGGCACAGCTTGCAGTTCAGTAAGAAATTCAATACATTGCTATGCATCTAATTGGGTGAAGGATATATGCATTTAAAAAGAAAATATCCAGCTGGGAGCAGCCTTAAATAATACAAACCAACCTGAAAAATAACAATTAAACCTAAACAATCAGCTGGAAGAACTACATTTATTTCAAAATGTAACTGCAGATTCTATGCTGGTGACTCTAAAAGGATATTGCATTTAATTAAATAGAAATTTACCTTCTAAACTTAGTTATTAAGAAAAATCTTACCTTCTTTTTAGCAGTTTTGCCTTTCTCTGGAAGGGGAAAGTGTTCTTCTAGGAATTCACCCAGAGCATTCAAGATTTTTTCCTTATATACATTCAGTTTCAACGTTTTACTTCGCAGTTCATGAAAAGCTTTACTATGCAAACTAATAGTAAAAACATAGCAATAGAACATGAAATTCAATAAAATAATTTAAAAGTTCTTAAGTAAAAAATTTCCTTCTTTTCTATTGTCATTAGTTCAATGTCTTGAATCACAGGACATAAGCAGATAGTAGCAGTATTTTCCATGTTTCAAATATGGATTACTGAGTTATTATTTGATCTATTTAACAAAACAAGGAGTATGTTTTAAGAGCTTGTTTGCACATTTGCTCTTGCTGACATTTAAATTCTCCAATACAAAATCTCAACACTGTAGAAATACCTTTTTTTGGAAAGTTGTTCAACTTGGGTATTTGTCTCTTCTTCAAGTCCATTAAGAAGATCTAGTAACTGCTCCTGTTCCTCATGCCATTGCTGTTCTCTTTGAAATATAAAAAGCAAGAAATGGCACAACAGATCAATAGTTTTCCAGACAGTAAAAAAAACCTAATATGTGGTAAAAAATCTTACAGTATTCATAAGTCCAAAGTATTATATTACCTTTTCAGATCTTCTTCCAGTTGTTTATTCTTTAACTCGAGTACCGACAGCAGCATTTCAAGGTCATTCTTTACTTTCTGCAACTATAAAAAAGTAAAAGTAAACCTCCAGTTCACAGATAGCCCTGCCTGTATTTGTTCTATGTAAGGTTACATCTGTACCTCTGGTAAAGAGGGCCAAAATTATCAGTGATTTCTTAAGAAATATGGCTATGGAGTGACACACTATTTTTAAATCCAGTTGGAGCTATCTAAAATGTTACTTCACCAGTTGCTCATTAGTGTCTTATGGAAGCTTTGTAAGACAACATAGTTGATTTTCCCTGGAGCAGATTGTGGAGCACACATCTGAACTGCTCATCTGATGAAAAACTGAGGACAAAATATCTGCAGCACCAGGGCTGTGTTATCTAAATCACTGCAGCTGTTTGCAATAATGAATCCATGCTAATTGCACCAATACAAAATGTATAGCACTCAGAAAACAAAGATGCTGCAAAGAAAAACTAAGTTCTGAATCCACAAATTAAATGGTCCTCAGTAGACATATCTGGGAGAGGGAAGAAGAAGAAATAAAACTACCACAGACAGAAGTTTACATGCAGTGCTGAAGACGGGGAACAGTGGAAGGGGTCTTTCATTAGTGCATTATGTTCTACAAAGTAGTATTTTTAATAGTTTATGGTTTTTTAATATAAAACTATGATTTGAATGTATTTTGTCTTCTCCCATACAAACTATGGGAACTTTTTTTATTTAGCTCAAAGAAATAAAAATTGTGAAAATATTGTACAGAAGCAAATTTGCTCTCTATATGCAACATCTGGAAAAAAAAAAGAATCCTCAACAAAATAGGCCACAAAAGGGGATATCAGATCTAAAATGCCATAGCAATACAGTCAAATGAAAGTGTGTAACCAAACTTGTTAATAGCGACTCTTAACAGCCGTTGGGTTCCCTGTTGTGAGTGATACTAGCGGGAGGAAAGCTTCTAGGAAGAAAACCAAAAAGTCCTCCACAGGAGTACCCACAGGAAAATGCAGCAACAGTATATACTTTTTTCAATGAAATTTTACTATCACTTAACAAACAAAAAGACTTACCTCTTCCATTCCTAATGCTAACAGTACATCTGGATTGGTAGATATTACTGAAAAATAAAATTAATTTGGTTTATTGCATTCATGATATTGACTTGTTTATACTGAAAAGCAGCCTGACTAGAGAGAAACTTCTGTAAATTCTAAAAAACTAGCTTGGCTGTCAGCAGCAGCTTAACCACATTTTGTGGTGTCCTGCTGGGTTAGCCTCCTGTCACTTTTCAAATAGTTAAATCAGATGGAAAAAAGTGTGTTGTTAATGTTTCTGCATTATTTTTTTATACCTGAACTAGCTCAGGTACATAATATTGAAATGTGAAATAGTCATACTTCAAGATAAGCAAGCCTGATTTTTTTCAGTGGAAGAGATTCCATCAACATTACCAATGTGGGCAGTCAAATTCTTCCAGTCTTCTAATTTCTTGTTAAATAGACTCACAGATGCTTGATCAGGATTGTAAAACCTATCAGATTTAAAGAACTTAAAAAGCATGTCACCATTCCTACAGTTCACAAGAACAGCTACAAGTAGGGAGATGAAAGGCCCAGCAAGGCCAATATCCTAACTCCATTCCTGAGCTAAAGCAGTACTTCAGGGAAAGCATGGTACTATTCAAGAATGTGGAAATGTTTCTTCAGAATGCTTCTGCAAATTGAAGTGATTTATGGTTCATGCACTTTCTGAATAAAAAGAGAATTGCTGTATTTGACAGTCTTCAACGTACTTCAATCAATTCTCAGTTCCGTGCCAACTTGCAGCATCTGCATAAACATGTAACTTTTGAAGAAGTGAAGCATTTTAATCTATTAAGAAGAGAAGGAAAAGCTACTCTAACAGATTTAAACCTTAATATGACGAGGATATTTTTTGTTCAAGCTTGGGCTCCAAATTACTAATCTTAAAAATAATTATTTCAGTAAAAGCTTTTCCTTTAATGAAAGAAAAACCCTTAACCCTCTCATAAAAGCATTCAGTATCTCCTAAATACAATACAGTTGATTTCATAAATTTATAAAAGTACCTTTTTTGGGTAATTTTATAGTTTTTATCTCCACAAATTTTTAGAAGCCTTAGATTAGTAGTTCTAAAAAAAAAAAAAAAAAAAATCAGCAAAACTACCGAGTTCAAAATGCATTAAATTCCATGTTACAGTAAAATCCCTTTTACTTAGAGAACTACACTCGCTAAATCTTGACACAAAATTTGAGTAGAGTGGTCCCAAATTAAGCTTATGTTTAAGAGCTGTGGAAGATAGTGGTCTGTGTTATTATTAGAGCAAGATTTCTTTAATGACAGAAATATCCCACATACACATGATAAAATTCATTGGTGTGCTTTTATTCACATTCACTGGCATATCTGAAGAAACCCATAGAACTCTTCCCCTTGACAAGCCACCCCTGTGATTATCCTGACCTCTCACTACCTGGAATTATCAATTTCTACTATTGGTTTCTAACACTTCCTTGTTTATAGATACGCTTCCAATTCGGTGTTCATATTGTGTGAGTATTGGAATAGAAAGCCACATCTTCCTAGGAAAGAAATCACTAATCCTAATTTAGTGAAGTAACATTGTAGATCTAAGACACTGGGACAACACATTTATGGCAGCTGCTACTGTAAAGAACACAGGTTGCTCTATCTACTATTAGTTAAAGCTTTTTCAGTTATGAATCACTCCATTTGCAAAAATCAAATGTCAAACAGAATTGCCTAGTGATACATAGTACAATTACTAAGCAAAATACTACCAGATGCTAGGAATGTAAAAGCAACTACTATGCACATGTTTATACAGAAACTCCTATTAAAATAAGAGGAATTTGGCAGAATACTGATACTTTGCAAAGAAAAATAGAAATTATGCAAAAACCACAACTGTTTCATATGGTTTAAAATATGGTTGCCTCCACTTCCTTATTTTGCAAAGGTAAAGTTAAATTCTATTTTTAAGAGCCTAATATTTGTTGAAAAGTTTTAATTCAGCTGATTTAGCAGCTCTAGAGCTACATAAATAGTACCAGAAATTGAGAAAGAGCAAGAGACTAAAGTAAATGCTCTGCAAAAATAAAATTTGCATTGTGGACTCAAGTCTGTGTGCCAATATTGTGCCCAAAGAAATGTAGAACTGCCAAGTTATAACCTCTGAAAATAAGTTTTAAAATTGAAATGCTGACAGGCCCTCATCTATAAGAAATGAACTGGCCATTACTAAAAGCAGAAACCAAAGTAATAAGACAAGCTGGCATTCATGCTCTATTAGTAAATTGTATGAAATTAGTATTTCTGCTATTACTATTTAGATAAATTCGGTCAGTGTTTTCTATTAAGTAATTCCTCCTTCAAAACAAACAGCAAGTAGGAAGGAGATAAGATGGACAGAGGAGATGTAATCCAAGCAGACTCTTAATTTCCATACAAGCACTAGAGCTCTATTCAAATTTTCAGCAACAACTTCTTTTTTCTTCCCTCAGAAAGGTAGCCGAAAAGGCAAAGCTTTGGCTGCAAAATATTATTTGTATAACAATATGCATAGATCATTTTTCTAGTACAAAATTAGGATTTCTAATAATAAGTCTTATCACCTGGGAACAAGTGAGAACGGTAGAGCAAAGCAAGTCAGTAAGCCAATAAAAATAGGTCAAGGCCCAAGAATACTTTTAAGCAAATAGATTAAAGTTTAAAATAATCACATATTTAGTACGGAAACCCAACATTTCCAGGTATTTTATCCACATAAAAACTTTAAGTGTTTTCAATTCATTTGCTTTAAGCCAGTAGCTTATTCATGAGCAACAACCAGGAGCCAGTACTTCCCAAATTAATTCAATGTCATACCTTTGGTCTGCATACCTCTAAGAAGCATTTGAGGCTGACCATTCTTAGAGAATCATAGAATGGTTTGGGTTGGAAGGGACCTTAAAGATCATCTATCTCCAACCCCCCTGCCATGAGCAGGGACACCTTCCACTAGACCAGGTTGCTCAAAGCCTCATTCAGCCTGGCCTTGAACACTTCCAGGGAGGGGGCACCCACAACTTCCTTTTTTAGGAGTCTCCAAATGGGACTTCAGAAAAACCAGACTAATTGACTCACACTTAGATTCTGAATGGTTTTATTTTCAGTGTCTGTCCACATCGGCCTTCCAACAGCCTGAAATAAGTCAGTACTGATGCTTATGTACAAAAAGAATTTTGAAGAACTGAGGAATTTATACTTTTTGACAACAAATTTAAGAGATACTACTTGTCTCAGCAGTTTGTGTTTCTCAGGATCAGTAAGTGATCTGGATTCCTGTGTTGCTAAAAAACTGAAGTGTCTCTTATGACCTTTCCTTGATCTGAAACTTCTCACTCCTGTTAAATCCAAGCTAGATATTTTATTACAGTGAAATGCGCTTACCCCATTATGTTTCAGCTAGTGCATCATAATACAATACACTTCTGTGAAGTATTAATAAAAAAAAAAAAAAATCAAAGGAGGTATGGTTAAAGATATGTCTGAGTAAATTATTGTTAGTTTATTAGCAATACTTGCAAAGATTTAAAAAAATAAGCTTCTTAAAAGACAAAATTAAAACAAAAATCTTTGTCAAAGTAGTTCTGTCCTAAAAAGGAAATAGAAATGAAAGATGGGAGAAAAAAAAAAAAATCACAAAAGGGAGAAACCTGAAGGAGGGTAACAACATAATAAACATTTGTTATTCTGTTAGGAGATCTGCCAACAGTTGTTTTCCATTTAACTGCCTGATGAATGTTGAGAGAGCCATACATTTATTTACCCAGTATCATAAGATTAAGTTATAGTAGAAGTCACTTTGAATTCTAAGTTCACTGAGAAATGAAGTTCAAAAAGAATATAGAAATTAAACATATATACTACTGTGGAAAGTATTCATTTTTTAAGTATTTCTAGTATGAAAATACAATCAGCAGACATTCCATATATACACAGTTTAAGATGCCTAGATCAAAGAGACTGTGCAGAAGTTTATATAAGTCTACCTGAAACGGAAGCAGTTACTTACTTTCAGGACTTCTTTTTTGCCATTGATTGTATTCTGCTGTTAAAGCTTTCACTTGCATCATTAACCTGGAATCCTATATAACAAGAAAAGAAACATCTCTTGAAGCCTGTTGAGATGCACTGGAGTAAAATGAGATAGAACAGGATAGAAATTCAATTATTATGTTTACACAGCAGAAAACAAAAGAACATCCATTACAACAGACCACTTATTCCTTCAGAAGATTTAAAAAGCCACTTGCAGGGATTAAGAAACATTTTTATTCTTTTTTCAAAAGGGAGAAATTGGAAGTAGTCAGAGTTGGAATTTTTCCCCTAATTTCCTGTATAATATCAGACAATGACCACAACTGGAGATGAGCCACTAGAAGCAAAGACAGTACTTTACACCCCCACTCCTCCTCAGATGCATGGTTGTTACACATTTAAATTTAAATTGACTGTGCTTGAATATGTGATGAATAAACAAAAGATTGGCTTCCAAAAAATCCAGTAGTGAAACTTTCTATCAAAACCTTATCTGTGGACTGAACAAAAAATGCTTTGGAAGTTGTGCTCTAGCTCAATATAATCACTGAAAATATAGAAGCAACAAGAAAAAACACCAGTTCAGAAAAGTTTATTAAAAAACCCCAAACTAAACAACCACAGGTTTTAAAAAATGTACTTATTTTATGATCTTACTATGTTTTGGAGAAAGGATATATTTATTATTACTATTCCACTTCCTGAAACTGAGGACTACACTTACAATTTTTCTTGAAATACATTGTAAATTAAGCGTACATCTAAATACAAAAGGTACTGCTGACATGGTCAAGCATTCCACAAAAAGCATTGCAGACTGTATTTGGCTTTACATAAACTAAAAAGAGAAAAATACACTAAGAATCATCAACCAAGTTTTTCTAATAAAAACATTAAGAACTGTCAACTTAAGATCAGCTTCTCACTACTCAATGTAACTTTTTAAAAGTGCATCTACAAAAGACAACCTTTTATACTAAAGGAAAAGAAAAAAAACCCAAAACAAAAGAAGTAATCACCACACAAACTTTTTTTATTTTCTAGTTCAGGTAGTGCCATAATAAGGGAGCACTATTCCTGACCATACCATCAGCTCATTCTTTGTTCCTTTAAACTGGATAAAAAAGGATTTACAAAATGTTCTGTATATTCCAGTAAACAGATAAAAAAGCTTTCAAATAAATTAACAGTACCATTCAGCAACTTGAATCGAGGACAGTCTTTTCAACAGGCAAATACAACAGCAAATAGGTACATCAGATGTCTCCCTCCCATGCCCTATATACATCCCTTGCAAAATATGCTGCTCAGAAGGCAATCCATTACACCATAGACCAGAACCAGTCCCCAGCCTTAAAGGGACTGGTTCCTCAATAACATACTGAGCATGGCATTATAGGATACTGAATATTCCACTGGCAGATCCAAATGCCGATTTGGGTTTGCTAATTTTACTATTGCCCCACCCAAGTCCTTTGCACCTGCAGATTAGCAAAATGTGAGGAAGTTGGAAAAGTCCTTCATTTTCCAGTAACAGCTGAAAATGTTAGTATGTTATCAATGTTCTTCTCATAACAAATCCTATACTGAAACCAAAACACAGTGCTATTCCAGCTACCAAGAAGAAAATGAGTTGTGTCCCAGTTGAAAATCAGGACACTCTCCTCATTATTTTCTACCATGAAGTACAATCTTAATTTAATCTTCATTTTTGCAATTTCATTTATCCATTTAACTGTCATTGTCTTGCTATGACAGTTTTCAAGAAAATTGTATCTCCAAAGTTTAAGTATTAATTACAAGGGTATGATATGTTTCAGTAAAGCTGCAAAGGAACAAAAACCTCAGTCTACACCCAATTAAAATCACAAAAAAAAAATTTCTACTTATACAATTTTATCCATAGTCCTAAAAGAAGAAAAAGATTGTGTTTATGCATTTGAATATGCATCTTCATTTATTTATTCTGATTCTTAATAGTTTAGAACATATTTTATTACTAGCAAGAGATTTATATTAGTAATTACTGTGTAATCGAACATCTGAATGTTTGATTCAGATACATTCTGTTTTAAATGTTCCTATTTAGAATTTACAAACAACCAAAGCAGTGAGCCAGCATTGCCTTTTTGCACGTTCTCCAAAATTTGAGGGATACAGAAGCTCATGTTCACGGACTCAGCATTACTCAGTTAATTTCTAATTCAAGCACATCAGTTTCCCAATAATACCCACAAATGGAGAGCAACTGTAATTTGCAAATACAAAGTTCCAGGTTAAAACTAAAGGGGTCGACACAGTTTGACAAATGACATATACACTGATTAGGAAATAGTCCAAATGGGTATTGAAGTAACACATCCCTCCATTTTGCTGCCTGTGTTAGTCGTATATCAGTTGTGTGGCAGGACTACATGTAACCTTTCTGCTATACATAAATGCAACTTTTCAGTATTTGCTAGACACATACTTCAGAATACAGCTTCAAAGTTAATAAAACTGTCAGCTTTAGAGAGTAAGTGAAGATTAGAAGTCCCCTTGTTTTGGAAACACACCATATCTTTACAGAAAACTAAATATTTTGTGGAGAATAAAAAAAAAATAAATTAAAAATACTGTCTTACCTTGACATCTGATGACAGTGTTTCCTTTTCTAGAAGCATTAGTTTGCTCTGACACTTGGAAAACAAACAAAACACAATGTTTATTTACTCTTCTCTTTTGTGAGAAAGAAACATGATGCTTAGAAATTCCAACAAGACTTGTTTAACATAGGAAAAAAAGCTCTCACTTGGCTCCTACCACAACCCTCACAGCCTGACCCTGAACAGCAAATTAAGAAATATTTTGAAATCATACCACAGTAAAAAAGTAGGACTTCAATTAATTGAAAAGTAGCGGCTAACCAAAGACATACCATGTGAGGAAAAAGGCAAGTTATGAGGGAAAAGGTGATAGGGGGAAAGACACTGAACAGAGAACATGAGAAACTAGGGACAGTGAGTGGTGGACAAGGCTGCACAGGGAAGGTGCTGAGAAGTAAACACATTTGCTGCTACTATTCTGGCTCTCCAAACAGAGCAATCGCATTAGAACACACATTCTTAGTTTTGATTCATTTATGGAGACACATTGTGCACTTCAGAAATAGCCTGATTTTCAGAAGTGCATTACATCAGCTCCCATGGCTGCAATACAAGGTATATTAAGTCTGAAATTCAGGCCATGAAGGCTTCAGCAGGAGACACCTGTGAAACTGTTTTATAACTGTCAGCAGTTTAACCTGCCCCACGACACGGCAGGATGTATTCCACTAAGCAGTAGCAATACCTTGGAAACATTGCTGTTAGTGTTTTGGAACCAAAACACAATACAGGATTTCTCCAATAACAACTGCTAATGCTGACACAGAATCATTGGAACATTATATCACAAACCATATCACCTGGTAGCTAATTCAATGACTATCAGCTGTTTAAACTTTTTGCTGAAACATGCATGTACCCATGATGCAACAATCACAAAGAAATAAAAATCCTACTGTTTTTATTCATTTCCAAAAACAACGCACATTATCACTTCCAGTATTGTTTTGGGGATGCTAGGAACAAGATACAAGATATCAAAAGTTTCCTATTAACTTCAAAATAATAAACATTCTAACTTCCCTCCTAATATGAGGATTTTAAAGAAAGTTCACATCCTCTGAAGTGGAGCCATACAAAATTTCTGTCAATAACTTATTTGAGTACTTCAGAAACCTAGACACAGGACTCCTTGTCACTTTTTCAATATTAAGAAAATTTGACATGTAACAACAAATAAAATTACATTAGTCTTTTTAAATCTAATTCTGTAAAATTACTGCACTGTGGGTTGTCTGTACTTTGATCTACTTTGTTTGGAAGAATTTTTACTTCAGTTTCTGATACTTTTAGTACTTTGAATCTACAAGTAAGAACTCAAGCAAATAGCATATAAATGCTGCATAAAATTGAGTGAAGCAATTAAGACTCTCAAAATGTAATTTAGAACATGACTTTTCATCAGACTCAGAAGAATCTTAGAAGATGCGTAGCCTTCCCTGAGAACTGTTAAAAGTATATCTTTCCTGGGACTCCCACAAGCAGAAATAACTTGCTTTAAAATGTTATTGTTAGCATATTGGACCCTTTATTGAGAGAAATTTTATTATTGAGGATGTAAGTGTCAGTTTGCACAAGCATAGGCTACCATCATCATCCTTCTAAGCCTCCTTTGCCTTCCATGCTCTTTTTCCTTTAAGACCCAAAGAACTCAGGAATAGCAGTTGAATCCTACCTTGTATGAGGCTAAAGAGACAAGGATCTCAAGTCTCTGTGTGATGCTGCTACCAGAACACAATTTATTAATTTTCGCTAGTTTTAACATACACTCCCATTCTATTTAACTAAACCATAACATCGGCACACTGTGAACAAAGTTTGACACTGCGAGGCATTTTTCCCCACTGCCAGCACTTCTGCCTTTGGCCTTTCTGAAGATCTTTTTTCTTCTTCCCCCTGCACTTCCTTTTTATTTTTTTGTCCTTGTTTTGTTGCAGTGGTTTCTTTGGAAGGGGTGAAGTAAGCGTGCAGTGAAGGATGGGGAGATGAACAAAAAAATGTTGAGGAAAATTTACAACAAATCTAGTCTATCACTTGTGATTTGCATACCTCTTCCATCTGCTTCCAAATGCTCTCACATTCATTCAAGAGTTCTTCCTTGGCATCTACAGGACAAACTGAGTCATTGCTGATTTCTGGTAAATCTTCAGCCTATTAACAAGCAAAGAGAACAGTAATCATGCAGATCTACAATAATTATTAACATGATACTGAATCATACTTGCTACTTCAGGTCAAATATGAACAGAGCAATCCCTATGAATCCAAAGCTTTCAGTTAATTCTCCTATATTTCTAGATAGCATCAAATAATCCAGTAAAATCAGCTAACTATATTACTACAGTAAAATCTGAAGACACTAATAGTGCTTTTTAAAAATTGAATCACAAATAAGTTTTCAAAATGACTTTCATGATCTGCAACAGCGTTTTTTATTTCTTCATAACTGTAATAAAGAAACAGTAAGAGAATCTCACATCTACAAAGCCACGCTTTTCTTCCACGTGTCTGCAAAGTCGTTAAGCACAGTTACTTCTGCTCTGTCTTCCAATAAATGCCCTAATCTACTTCTTACAACAACTTGAATTTAGAACCTTTTTGATTAGCAAATTGAAGGATTCTGGAAGTTACTAGAAAAACAAACAAAAGAAAGAGGGCACCAGGAGAGCCAAAAGAAAAATCAAACCAACTGCAATTAAAAAGTTTGAGAAACTGTTGGCTCAGATAGGAACCACACAAATTCAGAAATGTAATGCCAGTTAAATCTATAGATACATTAATGACAGCAGCAATTTAGAGGGAAAACCAAGAAGGACCAAAACAGGACTCAAGGGGATTTATTTTTTTTTTAGGTAAAACAGCCAATAGGAATTTCCTCAATGTAGAAGGTGCACGAATCCTTTGAAAATACTTGAACGGATCACTAGGACCACTAAGTACTTAGAGATTAAAAAGAAACATTAAAAAAGACAAAGATCTAAAGAAGAAAAAAACATCTCTGTATTCCTAGTGGTGCACAAATTCCTAATTCAACCTTTTGTTCATTTTAAGAACGAAAATGCAGCATCAGAGAACACTACGTTGAAAACCCGAATAATTTAAAAGGAATGAAATATTCTTCTAGTACATCCAAAGTTTAAGTATGCCATAGCAAAGCGGCTAAAAAAAAATAAATCAGAATGTCTCACCAAACATTGGAAGTATTCTGGAGAACTGAAAAGTAGCAGTACTTCTACTACAGTACTTCCTGGCAAATTTGTTGCATCAATAATTAAAACCAGAACACTAGAAACTTGGATTGCCATGATCTGATAAGGTCTAACAAGCACTGTTTTTGCAAAAGAAAATTGTTATCTCCTTAAAAGCCTTGGAATGTCTCCATAACATAAAAGAGAACTAGTTGACATAATTTATTAAGACTTCTGAAATGCCTCCAGCAATGTCCCCCACAGAAAGCTAATAAAGAAACTAAGCAGTCTTGAGATGCAATGTAATTTTTTCTCAGATCAAAACCTGTCAGGGAGGCAAACAAACAAACAGACAAAAAAGCTTGAACAGATAATTTTCATCATGGCAAAAAGGCTCAGCAGCGGAGCTAAGTGGGCTTTAATGGAGGAGGGAAAAAAAAAAGTGGGGAGGGAAGGAGGCAGGGAGAGAAAATACAATCTTTGGAAATTTGAAAGGAGCCTTGTGGTGGAATAAAGTCCTATGCCTGTGTTCTCCTGCAGTAACACAATCCATCAACATAAAAACATTATATGAAATAAAGCTCTGAGTACATAGCCAACTCCTCCCAAATGTTTAAATTATTATAATGACATTATTATTGTTGACCTTCAAAATTTCTGTGATTGATTTCATGCAAAGTTTCAAAGTGTACATATTATGAGATACTATGGGCCCCTGTAGCGCACGGCAAACTGACTTGTGGTCCCTAATCCGATGCTGTTAGTCACCTTATAAAGTACAGACATCAAAGTGTCACGTTCAGATGTTTTTCCCTGTAGCTTGCAATCTTCCCTATTTTTGAATGATGGAATTAGGTTTCTATTGTACATCATACCCGAAAACTGAAGACTTTTTTTTTTTTTGCACTTCACTAATATTAATGCATTCCAGTTTCAACATGTCATTCCTTCTTGCCTCGTTTTAGAACTACATAATTAGGTAAAAAACACATGCAAGGCCAACTGTGCGTCATGGGCTCCGTGCCAGCCGCCCGAATAGGCGAGCTTTATGGGAAATGTTTCACGTCAACGAACACACAACGAAAATTATCAGAGGTAAGAAAGGAACGTAGCAGCCGGCCTAGGAAGCCTGACAGGAAAGACAGAAAACCAGGAGTTCCCCATGGGAAGGAGGAGCAGAAGCAGGCTACAAGTAACAGCGCAAAGGCGTCAGAGAGGGAGCCCCCGTTCCCCGGGACGACGCCAGCGGCGGGGACACCTGAGGAAGGCGGTTCCTCCTCACAGGCGGGGGCCGAACGCAGCCTCTTCCCGAGGGGGAGCCAGCGGGCACGGCCGCTCCCTTCCCAGCACCCCGACCCCCCTGGCCCGGCCGCGGCCGCCGCGGCCGCCGCAGCCCGGGAGCCGCCGGGAGCCGCCGCAGTCTGTCTGCCAGGGCCGCCGCGGCCCCGCTCCCCGCGCGCCCATTACCATGGCGGCTCCGCGCGCCTCTGCTCGTCCGGCGCCCTCCGCTGCGCGCGCTTCGCGCTCACTGGCTGCGCCCGCGCGTCACTTTCCCGGCGCCCAGCGCGGGGTCTGGCGAGGGCGGGAAGTGTCGCGGAGAAGTGACGTCGGGCAGCATGGCGTCGTCCGAGTCGGTCCGTAAGCGAAAGCAGCCAGAGGCGGCGGGCGGCAGCGAGGAGGGGTTGCTGGTGGCGGCGGACGAGGAGGATGAAGAGGAGGAGGAGGAGGAGCGCTGGGTCGGGCCGCTGCCGGGGGAGGCCGCGCAGGCGAAAAGGAGGAGAGGTAACGGGAGGAGCGGAGTGTGCGCCCGCCTGCCCGTTCTCTGGCGGGTAGCTCGGGAGGCGGCCGCGGAGCTGCCCCGCTTGGGCCCCGCCGGGAGCGGAAGCGGCCCTGGTGTGGGAGCGCCTGGCAGGGGGGCTGCCCTCAGGCCATTCCTCCGCGCCTCGGGGCGGAAGCCCGTTGGCAGAAGCGGTGACTCGTACATAAAATGACCGGGCTGTGGAGGGACCCAGTTCTGGGCCCCCAGTTCAAGAGAGACAGGGAACTTCTAGAGAGAGTCCAGCGGAGGCCACAAAGATGATTATTGAGGGGCTGGAGCATGTCCCGTATGAGGAAAGACTGAGAGAGCTGGGTCTGTTTAGTCTGGAGAAGAGAAGACTGAGAGGGGACCTTATCAGTGCTTTTAAATACCTAAAGGGCAGTTGTGAAGAAGATGGGGCCAGACTCTTCAGTGGTGGCCAGTGATAGGACAGGGACAATGGGCACAAGCTGGAACCCAGGAGGTTCTGTTAAACATGAGGAAAAACTTCTTTACTGTGAGGGTGCCTGAGCACTGGGACAGGCTGCCCAGAGAGGCTGTGGAGTCTCCTTCTCTGGAGATGTTCAGAACCTGCCTGGATCCTTTCCTGTGCAACCTGCTCTGGGTGGAGGGGGTTGGACTAGATGGTTTCCAGAGATCACTTCCAACCCTGACCATTCCGTGAGTCTGTGAGCCCCTTGGGTGCGGAATTGCAGGCTGGGGACACTGTAGTTCCCCTTCCTCTGGAGGACACTCAGGCTAAGAGGACACTCACTGCTGAAGCTGTGCTGCTTACCGACGTGGCGGTCACTGACATCTGGATCTCTGCCCCAGGCCAGAGGAGTAGAAGCCTCTGGGTTCTGTTTCAAGATACAGTTTTATGTGTCTGGCATTTCACAGCTCTCTGGGCATCGTTGTAATGTAAATGTGAGTTAGGGATGTTGGGCAGATACAGAACTGCCAGTATAACAGCTGCCATTACGCAGGTATTAACGATTAGGATGGGAAAATCTCAGACAAAAGCAGAAAATCAGATTATTTTATTTGGGACAGTTAAAAGCACTTAAAATTTAAGCTACAGTACCCTTGTGGGACCCTGAATCTCGTAACAGCAACAATGGGGATATGTTTAGTTTTGGAAGAAAGTGAGGTGTGGATCGTCTTCTCTTTTCTGGTAGTAACTTAAAAATTGTTGTGTTGGATTTTTTTGTATACATTCTGATAGCCAAGGTAATGGTTGCTTTAAAAGGGGGCATCTGTATGGATTAAAGCAAAATTTGTGGGGCTTTAGTCTACCAAGAATCTGTAAGTCTGAGTACAAAGCCACAGTGGAAACCTGTTATGTTTGCACAAAATCCTGGCATAGTCTTGACTAAAATGGGAATAAGCTATTCAAGTATAAGTAAGGTAGAGCAGAAGCTAGATGTATCTTTATGAAAAAAAACCAAACTGATTTTTCTTTTTATTCTGTTTAGTTCTTGAATTTGAACATGTTTATCTTGAAAACCTACCATGTGCTTCAATGTATGAACGCAGTTACATGCACAGAGATGTCATTACACATGTAGTATGTACTAAGTAAGTGTGATTTTTTTCCACTTTATCTCATTATCAGAGCTGTATTTTTGTATATGATAAGTTTTAATTGTACAAGTTTAATAGTGGAAAGTTACTGTGTTAGAGGTGGTATTTAAAGGGTTTTTTAAAAAACTAAGTGCAAAGGAAACAGCCTACTAAGAAGCAAGATAAGACTGTTTAAATAGACTAAAAGAATATATACAAATAAAAGCAACTGACTGTAGCCGAACAAAATATGATTCATTAGAACTGCACAGGTTGAGGAGATAGCTTTCTTCTTTCTTCACACACGCATAGACACCAGAAGATAGTAACTGCTGTGGAACCAGACCCAAAATAGGACTAAAATGTACATAATCAGAAGGGATAGTATTATATATTTCAAGTCAGGCTGTTGACTTTTCAGAGATGAATCCAGAGTGCATGAAAATACTTGTTTGCTTTTCTGGGAGTGATAGTACTCATCCAGACAGATTGTCAGAGTAATTTCTTTAAAGTTTATTCTCTACAGAGCATTAATTATAGTGCAAATTACTGCCCAGTGTGAAAGTGCATCATGTGTATATCTATCTTTTTTTGTTGCTGTTATTTTTCTTTTGTAATTGTAGGACAGATTTTATCATAACAGCCAGTCACGATGGACATGTGAAATTCTGGAAAAAAATAGAAGAAGGGATTGAGTTTGTGAAACACTTCCGGAGCCACCTGGGTGAGGTTGCTTTTTCTTCTCTGAAGGACCTCACCTTTTCATCCCCTTTGCTCTTAGTCGTTAAAGAAAGAGTGCAAGTAAAGAGGAGAGGGGTTCTGGCATGAATTTACTGCAGTCAGGGATTAAATTGTATCTACCAACCTTCCTTCATTCCCCTGTCCTATTACATTGTGCTCCCAAACTGCAGAAGGGATAGGGTGAGAATAAAACAAGTGAGACTTGTCATGCACAGATCCCCCACATCCTTTTCTTTGCCTCGTGCCCTGCCAATGGGGAGAATGTCTAGGAAATGAAGGAACTGTCTGTTTAAAAATAAGTGAACAAGGTACATGACAGGGTACATAAAATCCAGAGAAGTTTAAAAAGATGTTGCTTTAAGTGTGGTTATCTTTATCCCTTGTATTTTTCTCTTTTCCTCTGCAGTATGAAAAAAAAATATTTTCATCTGGAATTATTGCAGCTGTAGAGTAAATTCTGCATCATTTCCATGATTATCTGCTGAATTGTAATTGAAAATTAATAATTTTAACTCAATTGTCTGAGTTACTAAGTACACATAGCTCTTCTACCCTATGCTAATCATATAAATAGGCTGAACAGAAAATGGAGATTGCTATTAGAAATTATGATGGGCCTCATGGAAAAAAAAACAGTTTTATATGCAGACTTTTACAGTAAGAAAAGTGTAATAATAGACAGTAAAAGTACTGTTTCTTTTTAGAGTTAGAAAAAAGTGTTATGATGGGTTTTTCATCTTGACTATCAGCTTTTCATTATATACAGAAACAAAATGTGAGAGCACAGGCTACCAAGCAAAAACAAGTATTGTGAAAAACTTACGGAAGGTTCAGTTGCAGAGTAATTCTGAGTATTATGTACGTTAATAGCAGGACTGTAGTACTCTGTAGAGTTCTGCTTTTTCTCTTTTGAGAGATACAAGCTGAAGAGCACATGATTTTTCACCTTATCATAATGGTGTTCTCAATTCTTTAAAATGAACATTTTAAATTAAAATAATTGCAATTATAATCTTGCATTTCTGTATATGGTAAGTAGTTAATTGTCACGTACCTAATTCTGAACAGTAATGGGATACAAAGTGCTTTGTGGTTTGGTTTGTTTTAATTAAAGTCAGGTAGTTTTTTTTTAAGTCAAAAACATGGAGAAACATCTGAGAAACAGGTTTAAACCTCTGTGTTTTTTTTTCCTGCGGAATATTGAAGTGAAGGATTTCCCTTTCCTGTGTTTTAATAGTACGTTAACTTTTTAAATAGGTGTTATTGAGAGTATTGCTGTTAGTTCGGAGGGGGCGTTATTCTGTTCAGTTGGAGATGACAAAGCAATGAAGGTGTTTGATGTAGTCAACTTTGATATGATCAACATGCTGAAACTTGGGTAAGTTACATAGTTCTTCAATGGGGCTTTTTTTGCTAAGTTAATAATTTGGGTTTTCTGAGTTGGTTTTTTTTCTCCTTAATCAGATGAAGCTGAGTAAGTTGCATTATCTGAAATGCATCCAGTGGCTGCAGAATGCCTGAGTAGGAAAAATGAGAAGTCTGTATGCACAGTACATGAGTGGAGTAGGTCTATATCTTTCCTCAGTGTCAAATATTATGTACAAAGATGAGGTGTTTCTCAAAATACTTAGCTAGGCACATTTTTTTTCTGTTTTTGACACTGAATTTAAAAATTATAGTGAACTAATAGTTCCAGGAGAGATGGAATTTGGCCTGTATGTATTGTCTTATTTGTTGTCATAGGGATAGAAATTTCCTTCTTCTGTTAGAAAGAATGTTGTTGTTTTCCTTAGTCTTGCTGTTATAGGATTTCTGTAGTTATACAGTATGTAGCTAAAGCACCTGGGAGAAATAGGAATGGATGTCATTTGAATTACAGCAACATGGGAGGAAGACAAGCCCCACACTGTAACAAGAGTGCATTTGGAGGATTGGAGAATCACTGAGTGCTGTATCAAGAATGGTAGAAATACTGATATTTCCAGAAGCTTTTTAAAACTTGAAAATTATTCCTCATAGTCTACTATTTGTTGATTAGTTGTGAATCTGAAGTACAAACTGAAGAAAAAAAAAAAAGCTTTTCAGAATGCCTATATAAGGGCTTCTGTTATCTGCTTTCCTGGTTATAGTTTTAGTATCATCCTCCAGGTAAGGTACTTGGCCTTTAAGAATTGATTTCCGCTTGGCCATCTGTGGAAAAATACCAGTTAGCCTTTTGTTTTTGCTGTTTCCTTTCAGTTCTAGCTAATCTGTACAGTGTGGCTATCTGCAAATCCCTGTACTTCATGCTTCAATCGGTGATCTGGAGAACGGCAGCTATTTCTGCAGAAGCTTTGAATAATGGTGCTGTCTTGGTTTGGAGAGTTGTTCTAACACCCATTGACCCTTCTCCAGCCCTGAGTGGGGGAATTGGGAAAAGGAAAGGAGACTCGTGGGTTGAGATGAAAAGAAATTTAATGAAATAATAGTAAGAACTAATATTAATACTAATATAAAATACACAAAGTTATACTCAGCCAACAAAAGCATGACCGTCACAACAAGAAGAACATTCTGCCTTGGGAGCAGAATGATGGGTGAGATCCTCTAGGGATGGTGGCCATTGAGGAAGAGAAACATTCCCAGCAAATTTTTCCAGTGTACAGTGAGCGTGATGTTCATGGTGTGGAACACTTCTGTGGGCCAGCTTGGGGCAGCTGCCCTGGCTTTTGCTCCTCCTAGCCTTGGCACCTGGATAACTCTAAACCGCTAAAGGCCTTTCTCATTATGGAAACCCACATACCATGGCTGGCCACAGACTAAACCAAGGTATCTTGACAACTTTGTTCTCATCAGATGAGGTGCTGCAGTCTTCTTAAAATGCAGTTTTCTGACTGAGAATTAATTCTATGATTCTGTCCTGGCAAAACCAGGATGGATGCATAGATCAATGGGACATCATATTTATTTATTTATGCATTTGTTTTATCCTTTTCTTTCTAGGGAACCTGAGACAAACTTCCGTTTGTGTTTCTCTTTACAAAAATCTTTACCAGAAAGGCACTGAAAATTCAAATTATTAGTATCTGTCATTTGTCAGTCCTTCGGTATCTGTTAGTTTTATTTGTGAAAGGATACTGAATACGTGTTTCCTATGGACACTACCATGTCTTTGTGGTCTGTCATTTAGTTTATGAGTTCTGATTTTCAAAATCTTTCCTTACTGACTTTTTTAAAAACAAACATAAGTTATATTACTGACCATATCTCTGGCTTGTTTTATTTGTAGAGTATGTTTTGGGTAGTAGCAAATGGGTTCCTTCTTAAATGCATTCAGAACACTTATTGAATATAGAGTGACTGTCTTAATTTGACTTATATTACTTTTTGTGGATTTTTTTTTGTTTGTTTATTTGGTTTATTTGGGTTTTGTTTTTTTTTTTTTTTTTGCAAGACCTAGTTGAACTTTTCCTTAAGGAAATGGCAAAGGTACAGTTGCCTTCATTTCCTCTAAAGCATTAATCATTTAACAGATGGAAGAGAAATGATATATTGAGTCGTAGAAGTTGATTAGTAATCATTAATGCCACTGGTGCTATTTAGCTGGATTTTCATTCTGATTCTTCTTTTATACTCACCTTCTACCTTTGCTGTCTATCATGGCCTCTCTATAAAACCATATGGGAGCAATAGAAATTGGTTGAGCCATCCACTGAATTGTGTTGCTTGGAAAAGAAGTCAAACTAGTCCCTATTTATTTTTTTTAATTGTTTTTCTGCTTGTGTTCTTTATTGCAGATACTACCCTGGTCAGTGTGAATGGGTATATTGCCCTGGAGATGCCATATCTTCTGTTGCAACATCTGAGAAGAGCACAGGAAAAATATTCATATATGATGGACGAGGAAATAACCAGCCGCTTCATGTTTTTGATAAACTCCATACATCTTCTCTTACTCAGATACGACTGAACCCTGTCTACAAAGTGGTAGTGTCTTCTGACAAATCTGGAATGATCGAGTACTGGACTGGTACTCCTCATGAATATAAATTTCCCAAGAATGTGAACTGGGAGTATAAAACAGATACTCATCTATATGAATTTGCTAAATGCAAGGCTTACCCATCCAGTATAAGTTTTTCCCCCGATGGCAAGAAAATGGCCACTCTTGGGTCTGACAGAAAAGTTAGAATTTTCCGTTTTCTGACAGGGAAGCTGATGAGAGTCTTTGATGAATCTCTGAGTGTAAGTTTGGTCTTGCTTCTCTTTTTTTTTGAGTCTTTTTCTCTGCTTATTTGAACATATTTACCAGCACATTCAGCGAAGCTATGAGCTGTTTCTAAAGCTGAGCTTCTTTGCTGTATTTTTCTTGTAGAAAAGATTTTCTGTGTTCTCTTCCTTACCTCTTTTATTTCTTTGCCCCAGAATTAATTCTTACTGATTTATGTTAGTTATGTGGTGAAACTGAGTTGTTGATTTTCATGTGTTTTCATACTGCTAGTTTTCTTTTTACCAGAAAGCAATTACAGAAAATGCCCATTTCAAAACCAACAAAATAAAGAATTAAATTTGTCATCTTCTAAGAACTTCATTAGACAGCTATACACTTTTCTTTTTTTTGCTTGAGCCTAGTACTACAACGTACGTACTGGGTCATTAAAATAAAGAGTATTGTATTTATTTTATTTCTTCGGGTAAGCTTGAATGGAGTAGTCTCACTTGACTTCTGTATTTTCTAAGCATGTGGATCAGTGTTTTGCTGGATCAGAAGTTTGAAATATGTTCATATGATAATGATTTTTTTTTTTTCCTGTAGATGTTTACTGAACTTCAGCAGATGAGACAGCAACTACCAGATATGGAGTTTGGCCGACGTATGGCAGTTGAGCGTGAGCTGGAGAAAGTGGATGCAGTAAGATTAATTAATATAGTTTTTGATGAAACTGGACACTTCGTTCTCTATGGAACAATGTTGGGCATTAAGGTCATAAATGTAGAGACTAACAGGTAAGTTCCAATGACACACACTGAGAGAAATACATTTGTATGAAAAGTCTATATTCAGTCAAATTTAGAGTATATCTAAAACTTGATATGGCTGTGAGAGTCTTTCGTCTGTTTTTGTTGTTGTTATTTGGGAGCCTTACGTTAGATACTCCCATGCTTAGCAATGAGTTGTTGCAATTTAAAGCTTAATAAAATGAAAAGAAAATATGGCAAGCATATTTATATTAAAAATCTCTGAACAATTTTTCTCTGGCTAACTGGATATGATAACAAAGTAAAAGTGTGGATCCTGCAGTTGGGATTTTATTGCATAAGGAGGCTAAGTAGTAAATTATGTAAAAATTTTGATTAGAGAAGCATCATAAAAACAATTAGTAAATTAATTTGAAAGGCTTTTGAAATTTTGCTTTGGGTCTTACAGTCAGAAAGAAGACTTTCTCTGACTGTGAGCAGCTAACAGTAGTTACACCTTTCTACATCTTGTACTTCAGGTGTATTCGTATTTTGGGAAAACAAGAGAATATCAGAGTGATGCAACTAGCTTTGTTCCAAGGAGTAGCAAAGAAACATCGTGCTGCAATCACTATAGAGATGAAGGCATCTGAAAATCCTGTTCTCCAGAATATCCAGGCAGATCCGACAGTAATCTGCACAGCTTTCAAAAAAAATAGGTTTTACATGGTGTGTGTGGTTCCTATTGAAATAACTCGATTCTTGTATTGATGTTTTCTCTGCATTAGTTTTTATTTTTCTCCTTGCACCTTCCCGGTGCTTTTTGTCATGAGTATTTGCAAACACAACTTTTCCACAGGAGTCCCTTTATATTGCAAGCATATTCTAGAATTTTTAGCTTGAACTAGCTATAAATTGATTAGAAATCAATTTAGATTTTAGCTGAGATGCAATGAATAAGCCAAGCAGACAAGCAATTCCAGAGTAGTTAGTAGTTAATCTGGGATGCAGTCACCATGAAGAATAGAGCTTGGTCTGTCTGTTGTTACTTGTGCTTGAATTTGATCATGTTTTCCATTGGACCAAGACAGTGAAGTTTATAAAGCTTTGTGTGTTTAGTATGTAGCATATAATGGAACATACTACTCTGAACAATTTGACAAGTGAGGAGGAAAAGTTAGATGAAATCTGTTAAGAGAAGACATGACTATATGCATGCAGGAAGATTAGTGATGGTCATTTGATATGTAAGTGTACTACTCACTTAAGCGGATGCTTGTGTGCTTGCATATTTATTCTGTGTTTTCCTATAAGTAATATAAAAACTACATTTCTGAGATTTCTCCTGTTTTGAGTTAAACTTGCTGTTTTCCTATAGTTTTGTATTAATGCAGTATTGGAATAAGATGATATAGTTTGACTTTGTTGTGAAACTTAAAGTTTTATGATGAAACCTGTCAGTTTTGTCTGAATATAATGGAACACATATTCTCCACTCTTTTTTAAAGAACGTTGCTGAACTACTATGGGCTTTCTGTTTAAAAGGGAGGAAGTTTAAAGATAAGTTTGTAAAAAGTTACTTGGATTTGCATGTAGTTGTACTGGAATTTGTGACAGTGGAAATGCTGGTAATGCACAACACTGAAATGCAAGGATAGATTGTTCATTAATTCTCTTCCTACATTTCAAATCTAGTTGGGTGTTTGGCAGGTTGAATAATCACACTGATGTCTTGGGTGCAGAGTGTTGTGTAAGATAAGGGAAAAAAAGAGAAAACCAAACAGTTAATCTTCTGTTCTTTTGTTCTTCAGTTTACTAAACGTGAGCCAGAAGATACAAAGAGTGCAGATTCTGACAGAGATGTATTTAATGAGAAACCTTCTAAAGAAGAGGTCATGGCAGCCACTCAGGCAGAAGGTCCCAAAAGAGTTTCAGACAGTGCCATCATCCACACAAGCATGGGAGATATTCATATCAAGCTTTTTCCTGTTGAGTATGTATTTGGTGTTTTTTCTGTCATTTCATTTTTCCTTCCTTCCTTCCTTCCTTCCTTCTGTAGTTTTTGGTGGCAGTATCCAATAATTACATTTCAAGCTAGGAATAGTTCTTTTCTTCCTCTTCTTCTACTGTCCCTGTTTCCTGACAGTTTCTTAATATATCAAGCTAGGAATGTGACTCTTGACAAACACAAATAAAGTAGGGTAAAAATAGGTCTAAATAACAGTTGTCGGCACAGGTTTTGGGGTTTTTTATTATTTTTGCTTTTATTTAATTATTGGTTCAGGAGATTTCTTCTTTTCTTAACTTTTGTTCTTTCTCTAAAGAGCAGCTGTGGATAGGTCATGCTGTTCTTCTGTGTATGCTACATATTATTGTAAGGCAGCGCTGTGTGAATCTGTCGTGAAAAAGAATGATGATGTTGGCAGTAGGTCTGCATAGGCCAGAGGAATAGTACAGTTTGCAACTTCCAGATGTTGCCATTGTACTACATCTTACGGTATTGCAGCTTCTTTAAGTGCAACTTGAAATTTATACCGCATATTAATGCTGTACCAATCCAAAACCAGGCATATAATTGAAAAAGTTTTATGCATGACAATCGCTAAATTTACTGTGTCTGCATCTCTCCTTTGTGATGCTGATATATGCAAAGATTTTGTTATGAAACAGTAAATTTATGTATTACTATAATGCTATACATTGAAACTTAAACCATTTAAGTATAGTCCATACTTGTCCAAAAGCTAGTTCATGATTTATCATAAGCACAGGTAAGGCAACACAACCTCAGTTCTACCCTCTAGGGCTGCTAGTCTTTTACTGTTCTCTTCACCAATGTCTCCTTGCATCAGGCCCTAGTTTCTGGAATTCATAATGGCAGTATATAGGTTGCAGTAGTGGTACAGTGCTGACCAGTGAGTGACAGGCCACGCTACATTATTCTGACTTCTTTTTTTTTTTTTAAATTCTCATGCCAGTGTGTCACTATCTTTGCATGAACAGTGCGTGAGCTGGCACAGGCAGGACGCAGGAACAACCACAAAGGCCATGGATAACATGCACAGAGCAAATTTATTCTCATTCCCTCACAAACTGGGGGATCTCCACAGCAGCCCCTGGGGCAGAGGCACGTAAGCGGGAGCACTGGCACCGCGGAGCTGGGTCCTGGCTGGAGAGAGAGCGAGAGATTCCAAACCTGCTGCCTTCACCTGCAGTCAGGGATTTTTCACAGGCAGTGGCTTTCCACTGTGCTTTGATCTTGCTCACAGCAGGGCAGGAATCCCAGGCATGTTTGATAGGGTGCCCCTGAGTCTATCCCAGGCCTGTGTTATCTAAACACAGATGTTCTACTTGTCAAGCACATCAGACTAAGAAACAATCGGCAGTGTGATATATGGGTGGGTTTCGGCACCCCGGGTACAAGTCACTTGAGCGTGTTTACAGCTCTCCTCGCCAATCTTCTGTTATATTCCCAGGTTATATTGCTAGGTGTTTCACTGCAATGTTTTGCATGCAATTTTACATTAAATACAGTATTACCAGGCTTGGTTATTGTTAGGTTTGTCCTTTCTTGTTCTATTATTTTGTCCTAGCTAAGTTTTGAGTTTAAAATCCCTTTAAGATGAATGTGATTAAAAAATTAAAGAGGAGCATATAGAATGTGGCTTTGTATGCCCCTTAAATTTTTGGCCATGTGCTCATGGAATTAAGTTATGAATGAGTATATTGCTCAGCAGGAACTGGGACTATAATCTTGTCTGTTCCATTAGTTATGCCTTTGGCACTGTGTTTCACAAGATGGTTTAGAGTATCACTAAGCCCAAGCTAATGTTCCTTGTCAAAGCTAAAGTAACGCTACAGCTACAGAGTCAACAGTTTTCTCATTTGCTGGGTAAATGTGTGTGACTGCATAAATCTGTTAATGTTGATCTACTCTGGCTACTAATCCATTTTATAAAACCTAGTGGAAGAGCTATCACAAAGAATTCTCACTCTGCTAGCACATCTCTGAAGTGAAAAATTAAGTCCCAAAGGTAGTTGTTTTTTTCCCTTTTTATTCAATTTCTTGTCCCTGCTTCCAAACAATGTTTGTGAGTAGTTTCAGAGGATAACTGACTCTGCTGACTGCAAGTTCTATAATATTAAAACATTGTATTTTTAGATTTTACTTCTTGTATACAATGCTGGACACCCTACATATATAGCTTAATAGAATTACAGAGGTGAAAGAGTTAACAGCTTTCTGCTTATGGAGCATACAGTCTTTAATTGATTTTGTAAATAAGCAATGTGTAAGTAGAAAGCTGGAGAAGGAACATCTTATCAGTGGTGCCTTGAACCAGGCTTTGAGAAAATAGATTTGGTTCCTGACTGTTGTGGTTTAACCCTGGCTGGCAACTAAGCACCACACAGCTGCTCGCTCACTTCTCCTCAGTGGGATGGTGGAAGAGACTTGGAAGGATAGAAGTGAGAAAACTTGTGGGCTGAGATAAAAACAATACGTAAAGCACAAGCTAAGGAAAACAAGGAATTCATTCATTACTTCCCACTGGCAGGCAGGTGTTCAGCCATCCCCAGGAAAGCGGGGCTCCATCATGTGTAACAGTTACTTGGGAAGACAAACACCACCGCTCTGAATATCCATACCCCCTCCCTACTTCCCAACAATAGCTCAAATATCCTTGTGTTACCAACACTGTTGCTGCCTTCCTCCATGATCATCCAACTTTGTACTCAAGTTTTTCTGCTTCCAGCTCTGGGTTTCAGGAGGTGGGGATTTGGTTTTTTCCTTATTTGATGAAAGCCCTTTCTACAGTGTGCTGAAACACTACTCGGTACAAGAGGATCTGAGTCTCAGCTGAAATCTTTATGGCCTTGTCACCATGGAATTAAACATTTCTTGTAGCCTGTATTTTCTGTTACATTATTTTAGGTGCCCCAAAACGGTGGAAAACTTCTGTGTGCACAGCAGAAATGGTTATTACAATGGACATATATTTCACCGTATCATCAAGGTAACTTGTAAGAAGTTAATTTTTCGTTGCTTTAAATGGTATACCTTTCTGGTCAGGCCTCTCTGTTAACCCTTTTCCTTCCCTTTTGCTCAAAAGATTTTTGGAATGGCTTCAGAGTTCCCTGTAAAGTCCGAACACCTGGGGTTCTGAACAGTTTTATCACTTACTTAAGTAGTTTAATAGTTGTTCTGTGACTGACAAGGTGGAAGAAAGCTGAAAATTGAGAGAAAAATCAATTCAGCAATCCTGCTCAAATTAAGACTTTGTTTCATGTCAGAAGGCATTTCTTGTAAAGCTTTTATTTCTGTTGCACCAGAAACAAGGGGCACAGCCTAAGTGTTTCCAGAAGGAACAGATAGTCAGGTTTCTGTCCTTCGCTATCAGGAACAGTGAGTAAGCTTGTTTTTTCACGAGTACTCCATTATCACTTGAGGAAGTCTGGAATGCTTTGTCCCTTATCCACAGCATTTTAACATGTTTTATTGAAGGGTTTGAAGTAAGTTAAAAAAAAAAAATTACCTGGCATAAAACACTTTTACTTATTTACTCTGTGTGATGATGTAATAACATTGAATTTCTGGGCAGGGTTTCATGATTCAAACTGGTGACCCAACTGGTACAGGAATGGGAGGTGAAAGTATTTGGGGAGGAGAATTTGAAGATGAGTTTCATTCAACTTTACGACATGACAGACCATATACGCTCAGCATGGCTAATGCAGGACCAAACACCAATGGATCCCAGTTTTTTGTAACAGTAGTGCCAACTGTAAGTAATATTAAAAGCTCAGTTTAAGGCCTGAGATGCTAACTAGATAGGAAAAAGTTTTTGTTGTTTTTTTTTCTTCCTCATGAAAAAAGGAACACACCAGTATTATCTAAATAATCTTTTCTTGTTATTTTGCAAATAAATGCTGCACACGATGTACACTGTGTAGGCTTCACTGAAGCCATCCTTTAAGAAATAGAAAAGTATTTTTGTCAGTTGTGATCAAGAGGCCTTTTGCCTTTAATTGGAGTAAGGATGATACCCAGTTCTTAGTAAATCAGACAAGTTTGCAGTTGTGTATTACTAGAGTGTTTTAACTGGCTTAAACTTGATGGAAATCTCGCTGTTGCTTACATTGTTTGAAGTTTTTGGGTATGGTACCAGGATGACTCCTTAATATTGCCTAATTATAGCTATACAAGGAAGGCAGTATCCAGCTTTCAGGATTTCATTTGATCTGTGTACAATTTCAGAGTCAGAAGAACTTTTGGTATGTGAATCTAACAGATAAAAAACAAATCATTAAAGGTAACACAGAAACTGCATTCTTATAGCACTTACTTCAAAGTCATGTGTCTTTTTTTTTTAAAAAGGCACCCATCTACCATAATTTTGAAGTTTATTAAGTTATATCAATGCCTATAAGCAGATTGCTGATTGGGCATACTATATGAATATGACTTTGAATTAAGTAGTATTCTGGACTGGCACTTACAGTTCAGCTGTGAAAATACCATGAAGTAGAGAGACTGAAACAGCATTTCTGTGAACTGAGAATATAAAATAAAATGCTACTGCATTGTGAGAACTTGACTTCTGCAGTCCTTTGAGAAAAGAACTGAAAAGGTGAGTTTAAATGCATATGAATATGTGTTAGCCACACTCCGCTATTTATTTACATGCTATTATTTACATGGTGTTAAGTTTCATAGTCTGAACTTATAAAATTTATCCACATTCACTTATTCTAGTTTGGTACCTAACTGACATGCTGCTCTCCATTTTAATATGCTTTTTGTTTCTCTTCCCCTCAAACAGCCGTGGCTAGACAACAAGCACAGTGTGTTTGGACGGGTGACCAAAGGAATGGAAGTTGTTCAGAGAATCTCAAATGTAAAAGTCAATCCCAAAACTGACAAACCCTATGAGGATATCAGCATCATTAATATCACAGTGAAGTAAGCTAAGAGTTGAAGTTTGCATCTTAAGCAGAAAAAAACTCAGCATGGTGGGACCCAAAAAGGGACCTATAAAGAAGAGAAATGGTTTTGATAATTCCTAGATACAGTAAGTGCCAGGACAGAGCAATCATCAGTTCTAGTATTTTTAATGTACTAAAGTGCCCTAAGTCTGTATTTTTGGTAACTTTGTATTTTAAAGTAAAAACATCTGCATGTTTCTTATGAAGTCTACTGTTTTTCTTGCACCTCTTCTATTTAAAACTGAAGATAAAAACCCATTCCCTGTGTCATGATAGTGTTTATAAAATAAAATCAGGGTATAGTTTGTAGCTTCTTCATCTTCATTTGCATCGTTCATACAAAATTAATCCTTTTCACAGTATTGAAATCCTTGACAGGGGAAAAGGTCAGAAATCCTAAGCTATGCCAGAACTTAAAGCATATATACATGCATCAAAAATCAGGTTAAGTTATGATACTGATTGCTAGGACAAGGTCTGTAATCCCCCAAGTCACAGAAGGCAGAGGCAGGGACTGGGAGAATGGAGAGATGCCTACTGTAGAGTATCAGATTGAACCTGAGGAACCTAAAGGTGCACTAGTCCATGGGATCTGATGAGATGCATCCACAGGTCCTGAGAACTGGTCAAAGAAGTTGCCAAGCTACAATCATTCTATATGAGAAGTCCTGGCAGTCTGGTGATGTTCCCACAGCCTGGAAAATGGGGAACATAACCCTAGAAAGGGGAACAAGGAAGCCCTGGGGAACTACAGGCCGGTCAGTCTCACCTCAGTGCCAGGCAAGATCATGGAGCAGATACTCCTGGAAACTATGCTAAGGCACATGGAGAATGGGAAGGTGATTGGTGACAACCAGCATGGCTTCACCAAGGGCAAATTGTGCCTGACCAATTTGGTGGCCTTCTATGATGGGGTTACAACACTGGTGGATAAGGCTAGAGAAACTGATGTCATCTACCTGGACTTGTGCAAGGCGGTTGACACGGTCCCGCATGGCATCCTTGTCTCTAAATTGGAAACATGTAGGTCTGATGGATGGACCACTCTGTGGATAAGGAACTGGCTGGATGGTGGCACTCAGAGATGTGGTCAACAGCTCAGTGTCCAAGTGGAGACCAATGACCAGTGGAGTCCCTCAAGGGTGGGTATTGGGGCCGGTGCTGTTCAACATCTTTGTCAGTGACATGGACAGGGGGATTGAGTGCACCCTCAGCAAGTTTGCCAACAACATCAAACTGTGTGGTGCCATTGACACGCTGAAGGGACAGGATGCCATCCAGAGGGACCTTGTCAGGCTTGAGAGGTGGGCCTGTGCCAACTTCATGAAGTTCAACAAGGCCAAATGCAAGGTCCTGCACCTGGGTTGGGGCAATCCTAAGCACAAATACAGGCTGGGCAATGAGTGGCTTGAGACCAGCTCTGAAGGGAAGGACATGGGAGTGGTGGTGGATGAGAAGCTCAACATGAGCCAGCAATGTGCACTTGCAGCCCAGAAGGCCAATAACCGTGTCCTGGGCTGCATCCAGAGAAGCATGGGCAGCAGGTTGAGGGAGCTGATTCTCTCCCTCTACTCCCCTCTCGTAAGGCCCCACCTGGAGTGCTGTGTCCAGTTCTGGAGCCCCCAACACAAGAGAGACATGGACCAGTTAGAATGAGTCCAGAGGAGGCCACAAGGAAGACCCAAGGGCTGGAGCACCTCTCCTACAAGGACAGGCTGAGAGAGTTGGGTCTGTTCAGCCTGGAGAAGAGAAGGCTCCAGGGAGACCTTACCGCGGCCTTCCAGTACCTGAAGGGGCCTACAAGGAAGCTGGGGAGGGACTTTTTAGAAGGGCAGTTAATGACAGGACAAGGGGAAATGGCTTTAAGCTGAAAGAGGGCAGGTTTAGATTAGATATTAGGAAGAAATTCTTTCCTGTGAGGGTGGTCAGACACTGGCAGAGGTTGCCCAGAGAAGTTGTGGATGTCCCCTCCCTGGAAGTGTTGAAGGCCAGGCTGGATGAGGCTTTGAGCAACCTGGTCTAGTGGAAGGTGTTCCTGCTCATGGCAGGGGGGTTGGAACTAGATGATCTTTAAGGTCCTTTCCAACCCTAATCAGCCTATGAATCTATCTCTGTCCTTTAAAAATGGTTGTGTACATGTCTTCTATGTCTAAAAAACAATGATCAGCTCTTGGAATGCCAGCATATAACGTCCTGTGCAACGTCTTTGGCATTGCCAATAATGCTTTTTCCTTTTAATGTTTGCTTTCTCCTTATTTTGGCCCAGGGAGTCTGTTTCTGGCTTTATTTTTACTCAAATTCCTACAAACATTACTACCTCTACTGAAATACTTTGTTTAAAATAAGTGATGGCAACTAAGCTTACATCAGGAGTTTCTGATGCAGTCATCAGTGAAAGCTCGGACAACTTCTCATGCTGTTGTGAACCTGTGGCTTGATATGGTCCTGTTATGATGGTGTATACTTAAGTCTACTCTAAATACAGTAACATTAACTTTCACTGCTTATGTTCACACAACACTACTGTATTCATACAAGACTCAGGAGTGTATAGTTTTAGTAACTTCATTCATGAAACAAGATGTAATGCATGCTAATAAAATTCAGTCTTTCAGAAGCTGCTACCACTAGGAAGCCTATCTTCAGTGAGGTAAAGGGTTATCTTCAGGGATCAGTAAGAAAAACTCTACAGTAAGTTAAACGTAGCACACCTCTATTCCCAGATGATCTTAACAACAACAAAAAAAAGGCAAGTTTATTAAAATTCATTGTCAAAGTTCTACATACTTTTATTGAAAAGAATTCATTTTCTGGGCAACTTGTTTCCATTAAAAGAGCCCTTTCTTTCAAGAAATCTTTACATAACATCCACGTGTACTCCAGCAGTTCAGAATAAGAACTATCTCACAATAAAACCCTGATGTACCACATGGTCCACAATAAATTTGAAGGTAGCATACAGTAAGACCATATCAAATGATAAAACATTACTTTTAGTTAGCCTAGACATATATTTTTGAGCTGAGATTCTTTAAACAAAGCCACAACACAGTCATTGGATATTGTATTTACTCAACTTCACAATTAAGTCAAAATCCTATGAAAAGTTAGTCAGTCTTTTCAAATAATCCCCATAGTTAGTAATGCTTGAGTGCTAGTTGAGTTGAGAAAATGGACATACCATGTAAGTCAGTATACTTAAAAACTAAAGTTCAGTAAAACTGGTGAAGCAAGCTTAAATTTATAACTGAAGTAGTTTAGTATTTATAATACAAATAAACCTCATAGTGTACCTGTTTACACTGAAGAGTTCACAGACAAATGCGACACTTTCACAGTTACTTTAAGTAATCTTAAATAAACTCCACTGAAAAACACTTTCATTGCATATGTCACCAGCAATCGTTTATACTCAAAAATATGCATGAGTGAGTATTTTTCCTCTGCCCTCAAATGTAATGTTTCAAAAAATCCAAACTGATCACCTTGTACGTTTTAAAGTAGAACTATACTGAGAGGCATGTATAGGTGCATCATGAGCCAGATAAAATTACAGAATTGGGATTTTTTAAAAGAAGGCATGTCCTCTCTGTTAATAATATTCTAGGAAAAGGTACCTACCATGCGTAGCAGAACTTGTTCATATTTTAAAGGGACAGTCAGCCCGAACTAGGTCTGGGACTGCACTGCAGTACAGGCTAAGCAGATGCTCCAGTCAGAGCAGCCAGCTGTCTATTGTGCAAGAAGTTACAGGCTGGGAAGGATGAACAATTTCTAGTTCAGTAGGTGCAAGAAAACACCCTTCACTCCATTGTAAACTACTTCCAAATTTATCAGGTTGTCTGAAGAAAGAGTAAACACCCCTTCTCAGTACCTATGTAGGCACTAAAGCCCACTTCACAAACATTTAACTAAAGCTTAGTGTTCTTTCAGCTATTCAAGTCATTAGACTTGCTGAAACTGAAACTGCATTTAACACCACTTATATGAAATTTAAGTAACAAGAGAAAACTATAAATAATGTCATTATGAGGAAGCAGTTAAGGTAACATTAGGAAGCAGTTAATGTAACATAATTTATTATGTTTGCACTTTCTTCAAGAGTTACCTTAACTGCTTCCTCTTGAAGTGCAAATGTAGTAAATGATTTGTTTATACGTTCTTGGCTTTATCTAAGGACTGTAGTGGGAAAAAAAAATGTAAAATTGATAATATTACAATAAAAGCCACAGCCACAGATAATGCATACGTTTTCCTTGCTAGATGAGGTTCAGAGCTCTCACAGATAAACACATTTTTCAGTGTGGCAAAAATACCTACCCATCTGTGAAACAACACTGCTTACTTCCACTGTCTGGTTCTGCAGATTCACCTCTACTCCAATGAGAAAAGTGAGGATACGCAGTTTTGATCTATTGGCCATGCTCTTCGTAGCTCCTTTACTGACATGAAGAGGTCCATGGCATTGCTTCATCAGTTGGCTGTGCACTTACAGAGGAGGGCAGAAGATTCTGGTGTGCATACCAGACAGATAAAACTATTAGCAGAGTTCTATGTGCAGCAGAAAAAGACACCACTACATCATTGCAACCTTCTCTAAATTTAAACAGCGCTACTCCCATATTTCATTGGTTTGTGAATGTGTAATCTTCAAAAATAGAGGCACTGGTGACAGTTCCATGTAGAAGATACATAAGAATTGAAAATCTAATTATGTAAGGTTTATATAACATTTTACCATCTTCTCTTCTAAGTAAGAGTTATAATTAGTGTACACTGTTTTTACATTGTGTTATTTAATATTTTGAGGCCATTACCTTAATCTGGAAGCATGACTTCTACATAAGAGTACATAGCTGGATTGACATTATACCACACTACTTCTTTAAGAAGGTTGGGTTTTTTTAAACTTCATTTGACATCTTGAGGAGTGAGCTTAATCTCTAAAGGCAGATTATGTCCTCAAGCATGCACAAAATACTTCAATCTCAATATTGCTATAGCCTCTCCATAAATAATTTAGCATGCGTACAATTAACCAAAAAAACCAACTAACCACTCCCCACAACTAGAAAATGACCAGCTAAACAATGCCACAGTCCCTTTAGCCCTGCAACACTGTTCCCTCTTCTCAGATTTCTTTGCCCAGTTATGCTGCTTTCTGGTAACAAACAGGGAAGCTAATAAAAAATGGGAGAAACATTTTCTTTTTGTGGTGTATTTGCAAGTAATTTTCAATGTCACCATTAGATGAATGTATTATCTAGATATTAAAGAGTAGCACCATTTATTTCTGACTAACAGACCAAGTTGGCTATTCTAATAATTTGAGAGGGATTTTGGAACAGTTTCCTGGGAAAGTATTTTCTAAACCACTCAAAATTTTTCTGACACCAATTAACTACTGTAACCTTGTTACAGTTATTAGATGAACTCCAGTGCATATTTTAGCAAGGAAGAATTTTAAATTGTAACAACCTAATTTCAACAAAAACAATTTCAAAGCACCTTTGTAACAAGACCATTCCATTACTTGTAAATGTATCAAATTTCAAAAACACTATGATGGCACAAGTTTACTGGAACAATTATCCAATCTAGGATAAAAGCTTATATTTTCTGCAACCACTAAGTTAAATGAAGTCCCCTTTTCAGACCTGGCTACAACATCCTAAATCGTGCAAACAAAACAAAACAGTAAACTACAACCTTAAATTGCAGCTGCTGTAAAATTAAGCAACATCCAGGACACCAGCAGCCACTAACTGCCTTGAAAGCCAGTCCAATCCTTCATAAAGTCCTGTACCACTTCGGGCATCACAACCCTGAATATACCAGCTACGACCACAGCAGAGTTTGTGGAGACTCAGCAGTTCTGTGATTTCTTCGACTGAAAGTGCACCTGCTACATCCTGCAACAGAATCAGATACAAAGACTCGGTTATACTTCTAAATTACATTTAAAACATTTTATTTTAACTGATGGCTTAGACTGAAGCTGCAGATCACATAAAAGCTTTCCAAACTCAAAAGTCAAATAAAACAGTTAAACATTTACTACTTGTTACCATTTAAAAAAAATAAAAATCGTAAGTACCTGCTTATTAGCAAAGATCAAGAGCAAGGCATCCCGCAATTCCTTCTCGGTTAATAATTTTGCAAGTTCACTGTGTGCTTCACTGACCCTGTCTCTATGACTGCTATCAACAACAAACACCACCGCTATGAAAGAAAGAGAGAATAATTTTACACATTCAGATACAAACTCTGTAAAATTAGCTTTTAACTTACACAGTTCCTTTTTCTAGCTGTCTCTATGTGAAGTTTCTCAGCAGTGCGCCACTTCAATTTCAAATCCAGGAGGACCGAGAAATGCCTTACATACCTCTATACTTTTGACAAAAATCTGTAATTCATTCTAAAACAGGAGGAAAAAGTCTGCAGTTTTTTGCCTAGTCTAACATAAAGCCTGTGATATTTTAACTACTTAGGTCTAAAACCAGATTTAATATGTGTGGATTGAGTATCTCAGTTTAAACCATTTCTTGATGCATTTATACTCAATTAACTCCCACACGACTGTTTCTTTTTCCTCTAACTGGCTGCAAAATCCACAGGTTCAGCCAAATCAGCGCAGCACAGACTACACAAGCCAGAGAAGATTGCCATGGACCCAAAACAGCAGCAGGAGATTTTACTACAGAGAGTAACCAGAGCTGCCAGAAAGACTGGAAAGTCAGGGAGGCAGAGTTAAGAGGACAGAATTTAAACTCATGGGTTTTGCAATGGAAAAAACCCCAACATCAAAACTTAACAAAACTTACTGCAGGTATGCACCAGGTTAACTGCTTAGACTTTCTCTCCAACATATAATTCCTCAAGGCAGATATGATTCCATGCTACTGCTGTTTACATGGTAAGTTTTAAGAGGACAACAGAAATCCCAAAATACATTTTTTAGAAGTTTGAAAAGATGAACAATTTAAAACATTAAAGTTTGCAATGAAGGCTGAAATAATGCACCAAATGGAGCACATGCACTGATGTTTGTCGTTCCTAAGCATTTCAGATAATTCTGAATGAATTAATGAAGAGAAACACCTTTCTAAATTAGAAAACAACTATGGAGGATTTACAGATGGACAGCATGAATTTCTAAGTGGGCACCATTTAGATCGAAGTTTTCAGAAGCAGTAATCTAGTCTATGACCTGATATTACACTGCAATGCCATAGCAGAAGTTATGCTACTTTGTAGAATTTTTTAAGTTGCCAACTAAAGGCTCCTAAAGACTGAGTATTTTCATTTCAAGTGCTATTTAAACTTCATACCTAGCAAGTACTACTTCTCACTATGCTGCACCTTGTCTATTGTCAGCTAGAACTGGTTTAATAGAGATTCTAATTTTGTTTGGCTCTATGCACTCTCTGATAGATTTATGAAGAGTGTATCTTTATCATGCAGCAGCCACTATGACCAACTGGATTAAAATTTCTTAGCTTGTGAATCTAGCAGCTATACTTTGCATTAGATGAACATTTTTTTACAGTTATAAATTAATTTTATTAACAATCTTTTTGGCTCTGAAATACAAGCTAGAAGAAAAAAAAAGTTTAGAAGTTGTATTAGTCTCACCTTGTGTATTGAGATAATAATGTTTCCACAAGGGCCTCAATTTGTGCTTCCCTCCTACATCCCAAATAGTAAACTTCAGATTCTTGTATTCTACTGTTTCAACATTAAAGCCTAGAATAAAAATATTAAAGCTTTACAGTCTTGTTCTATATGAATATAACGTAATCAAGTTCTACAGATAAGTCCAAATTCAGAAAAATCATTACATTTAAATAGTTGCTACTAACCTATTGTTGGAATTGGCTGCATGAATTCATCTTGCTTTAACTTAAACAAAATAGTTGTTTTGCCAGCTCCATCTAATCCTAGAGTGACAACCCGAATTTCCATTTTTGGTCCAATATGTACCCTGTTGTCCTAGAAGAAACAGCACGCACAAAACAAGAGCAAGTTTAGGAAATTCAGATTAGAAAACCCTTATGTTTAAAATACTTAGCTTGTCACTATTTGTAAAGTGATTAAATGGATGGACTCCAAAAATACAAGGCACAATCACCAATCACTTCCAGCAACAATATAAACCAGAATATCCAATAATTTCTGCACTGAACTTGTAACTTCTGCCTGAGTTATCACATCCCTTTTAGAAAGACAGCCAATCTTATGCTAGTATGTCTGTACTTGATAAAATTTCAAATTCTTTCATCATTCTTGGCTCAAACAGCATGAGGAGCTGTTCATAGCAACTAGTCAGAATTCTCTGAACAGAGAACTCTGTTGGTTTTGCAGATTTTCCACTATGTTTTGTCACATTATTAATGCCCACATCTACAGAACTATGTCCTTGCTGGCGCCTCCGTAGCTATGCATCTTCACCTCAAGCTGCTTCCAACCCTTTGCCGCACTACATTATTAGTGACAGCATTAAGCAGTAATCTGAAATAGTGAAGAGAAACATACAACAAGCTGATGCTAACAATGAAATCAGTGGCATTACTAACATAAAGCAGCAAACCACAAATGGTAAAATAAATAACATAGGCTAAGATTACTATGTATCTCTGAAGCATATTTTGAAGTACTTAGAAATGCTGACTTGATGAAGTACCAGATTTCAAACATCAGAACTATGTAGCAATACATTTGTTTTCTTGCAAAATCCATACAGCACTGTGCTGGGCAAGCAATACAGAAAAACTTCTGTCTATCACACACAGCTCTTTATTTCTTCTTGCATTAGAAATGCTATTTAATGAATGCAAAAATGCTGCAATGTCTCCTAGTACAAGACGAACACCCAGCGTGACCAGATGTATAAACATCTACATCATGTAACGAGAGAGAGAGACACCCAGAGGACACATTATATATCCAGCTATATGTTCTCTTGACACACAACTCCATTCTCCCCTGTGTCACAGATGAAGAAGCATACTGCTAGAATAATCAATAGACATTAACTCAACGGCCTTGTGTTGTTGCAGTCTCCAAGAGTAAAAACACATTGAGAGACAGCTTTCTGAAAAATAAAATAAAAAACCATGCAAGTACCACAGTGCAAAAGTCAGCAACATCACAATTCTAAGAGTCAGATCAGAGGCCCATCTAATCTAGCACGTTGTCTGAAACTAGGTAGACAGACACATGTGAAAGTAAGGAACATGCAAAGTACATAGTGATAGCTCCCCTAAATGCCCTCTTAGCATCTAATAGCTCATGGATTTACTGAGCCAACAGCGCAGTTTCTGCAACTAACAGATCATGATGTATTATTCATCTATGAATCTGTCTGTCTGCTTCTTGAAACCACACATATTTAGGGCCAAGAAGATCCCTGGTATAGGACTCCACAGGGTAACCATTTGTTGTGAAAAAAAACGATTTTATTTGAATCTGTGAAATAACCTTCTACAAGCTGAGCAGTTTCAGCACTACTAGACAATGCAGATGCTTCAAAAGCAAAAGACTGACTGAATATTTGAGATTTGGAAAATAAAACATTGAGATTTATTTGCCTTTTAATAAATTTCCTCTAAGTTCTAGATTTTTGGATTCAGAGCTGAAGTTGCCAAATTCAGTGACAACATTGCAACACAGCGTGTTATCAGAAAGGATTATCTCCTTCTGGAGAAGAAAAACCTGTGGGCAGATTTTTCACAAGCATGTCAGGAGTAAAGGTGCAGGCAAAGAGAGAGAATACAAAGTATGCAAAAGGCACTGAAGAGTCTAAAAAATGCCATTCCTCCAGCGCTATTTCACACTCAAGCCTTAGTTCTTGAAAGGTTTTCAGCATATTGTCCTGGAATTCTCCAAATCCTCCCTTCAGAACTTTATATTATGTGTCATTTCCCTTGCTGGCTTAGGAGGAGGAAACAGCACTATCCACGTTTTCCATGTCACCAGTGAAACAAAAAATGTGGATAAAACCTACTCACTTTCAATACTGAAGGACTTCTCCCTCCTCTCTTTAAATCTCCACAGCTTTCACTGGATATGGAATGTTCCTCTGATCTGGTATTGTTTGAAATGCTTTTTAAATTTTATAATGGATGCAGGCTTTAGCACATGAGAGTTCCTGAGAAAAGCTTTTTCAGTGATATAATAACAGTTTACAGTTTTCAATCTGAAGGTTTAATTTCTGTCTGAAATCAGTTGCCAGGCACAGACTTTTCAGGTACAAGGAGCCTCACTACAAGTCACAACAATGGCGATCAGCAGGACAGTATTCTAAAAAAACATTGTGTAGAAAGAGTTTTGAACTTTGTCAGAAGTGAGGAAACATAAATAGTAAGAGACTGAAGTAATTATTTTCACTTTTTCATGGCTGCTGCTGTTTTTGTGAAAAACAGTATTTGCTTTAGCATCTTTGAAATTCAGAATCTAAGCTTCAGAAGTTTTCATTAAAATACCAATTTGTCACAGGAGAAAGACAACAAAAGCTCCGTTTCTTCCTAAAGAAAGATGAAGTGAAGAGAGACACTGGAAGACTTCTGGGTCCCCCAGCTGAGACCTATCTCGGATCGCCTATTACAGCTATTGCAACCAATCTCTTTCCAAATGCTCAGGAATTCACAATCAAAATTTTATGAGTCAGATTAACAGCTCCTAAAGTCAAAACCAGCTATAAAAAAATGCCTCTCCGACAGCCCTGTGAGATGGCAGCATCAACCAACTCTGAATACACAGAATACAATTCATCATCTGTGAAATGTGAATGCTGCTTCATTCATGGAACAATGGGGGTTTGCAGAACAGATCTCCCTGACACTGCTAACTCTGGTCTCTGCTAAATAGGGAAGGGAAGGGCTGAAGTAAAAGCATTGCATTTATTGATCTGACAAAGCAGTTATTACATGGAAATTCAAATATACTGAAGTTACAAAACAAATTATTTGGAAGAAATTGAATTTCTGACATCAGCAGGGACTGGAACAGGACCCCTGAGGAAGCAGCCATTTCCTTACAGTAAATGGTTCAACAGCAACAGTTAAATCTCAGCAACAAGAGATCCTATTCCTCTTTCACCCATTCAGAACCAAGAAACCTCATAAATTAAAGTACTTCTGGTTCTTTACAGTTTCAAACTTATTTACTATCCTATGTGAAAAGTATCACCATTATCAAACTTCAAATAATTAAATCTCATTCAAAGAATAAGTGGTATTGTAACCAAAGTCTTATGTTTGTACGGTGACAACAGGAGTGAGTAACACTGGAATATGGGAAATGCGGTATCCTCTGCAGAGGTGGGGATAGTGAAATCATCCCCTCTTGGGTGTATTTTTGAAACACTGGAAAAAGTCTGGGGGAGACTCCCTAACTCAGAAAAAGCTAATCAAATATTGCAATCACTGGTGGCCAATTTATGTGTTAGATGATGACAAAAAGTGGCCAAAGAATGGTACTTTGAATTATAATACTATTTACAGTTAATGTTTTGTCGGAGGGAAGGAAAATGGGATGAGATACCATACACTGATTTATTCTTTTCTTGTTAAATGATTATGGAAGGATTGTGGATTGATTACTAAGGATGCTAATGTTCTGAATACAGAAATGGATAATGGGAAAGTTAATCAATTGAAATTATGTTGTTTAGCACATAGTATTGGTAAAAGATATAACAAATTTAAAGATCCAGAGGATGTGGAGGAGGAAGAGGTGGAGTTGTCTGTTGTGCCGTGGGGTCAGAATAGAAAACCAGAGGGTGGAGGGGATGGAAATTGGGAATGAGACAGAGAAAGAGCTTCTGGTAGTGAAGGATGGAACAGGCAAGTGGAAGATAGGAGGGATGAAGGTTGGGAGGAAATCAGAGAAAGAGCTTTTGGCAGTGAAACTAACAGTTTGATTGTGAGACAGACCAGATGAGGAGAAGTTGTAATACAAGCCCCTCAGAGCTGGGCAGTAGGACTGGAAGGAGAACCAGCGTGGGTAAAAGTGCCCTTTCCTGTAGTTGATTTAAAGGGTGGAAAGAAATGGCTGGAACATACAGGGAAAATCCTCACACATTGGCACAGACTTCGGAAACCACTGTTGAAAATCATGGTCCTGATTGGAAGGATATGCAAGTTATATTAACTACTTTATTTACCTACGATGAACAGAGAGCAGTTGTGGCTAAAGCTAGGGAGGAAGCTGAAAGAGTACACGTGCAGGATGCAGAAGCAGGCAGAATAGAAGACCATTTCCCAATAGTTAACCCAAATTGGGATCCAAATAATAGAGTGCGGAGATTGCTTTCACAGAATATCAAAGGTTAATTTTATTTAGGGTAAAAAATGCATTCCAAAACCTAAAAATTTGTCAAAGATTTACCAGGTTATCCAAGGGAAGGATGAAACACCTTCCACATTTTATGAGCTGTTATGTGAAACTGCTCAGAAGTATTCTGACTTGGATCCAGACAGAGAGGGAGATGCTCTGTCACTTCAATGTATTAATTGGGCAATCAAATCCAGGTATTAGGAAAAAGTTACAAAAATTGGAAGGAGAAGATGGGAGATCAATTAATAAGTTGTTGAAAACAGCTTGGAAGGTTTATAATAATAGGGAAGAAGAAGAAAAGGAAAGATGTGATAATGAGAAAACTAAGTCAACTTATTTGATAGCTGCTGCTACAGCAGAAGAAAATCAAAGAGGGAGAAGATGGACAATTGGAAAAGGACATAGAGCCCCACACAACCCTCTTGAAAAGGACCAGTGTGCAATTTGCAAGCAGCAAGGGCACTGGAAAAAACAATGTCCTCAAAATAAAGTAAGCAGACAGGGTCCTAAACAAGCTCCGTCCAGAGGGCAGGAGGACTCTAGGTTGATGGAGTGAGTTACTCCAGCACAGGATTCAGATTGATAGGGACCAGGGGCACACTTGGAAGTATCCCCAACAGAGCCTCTGGTCACATTAAAGTTGAGGAATGAAAAGGTAGAATTTCTGGTAGATACTGGGGCAGCACACTTACAAGTATACAAAACAGAGCACAAGGTTATTATAAAGTTTAACAGTTCTCGGTGCCCCAAGGGGGAAGGGAAACTAGGCCCTTCTCTTGTCCAGAAAAGTACAAATTTTTCTTGTGTTTTTATACACCATTTTTTGTATATACCAGATTGCCCTAGGCCACTATTGGGAAGAGATCTGCTAAGCAAATTGAATGCACAAGTTACCTTTGAAACTGGACAAGTTCATGTGCAAATTCCTGAAGAAAAAGTGTTGGGAGCACAAGTTTTTCTTTTAAGATGGGGAAAGGAAGAAGAGACTCCAGAGGAAGTTTTGGATGCTGTAAACTCGCTAGTATGGGCATCTGGGCTACTTGGATGATCAAAAGCAGCAGAGCCAGTAAAAGCTAAACTGAAACCTGGAGCACAACTGGTAAGACAAAAACAATATTCTATAAAATTGGAAGCTAGAAAAGCACTTGAACCACTAACAGACACTTTCTTAGGCATGGACTTTTAAGGGAATGTCAATCAGAATATAACACTCTCATGCTCCCTGTAAAGAAACTTCATTCAAATGACTATAGATTGATGAAAGATTTAAGACCTATAAATCAGATCACCCAAGACGTACATCCAGCAGTAGCAAACCCTTATACTTTGCTAACGACATTGAAAGAGGCTCATCAGTGGTTTACAGTAGTGGATTTGAAAGATGCATTTTTCTGTATACCTTTGGAGCAAGAAAGTCAGAATGTATTTGAGTGGGATAGCCTAGCTACTCGAAGAAAGACTCAGTTATGTTGGACTGTGCTACTGCAAGGGTTTAAAAATAGTCCAACCCTTTTTAGGCAATCAGCTTGCCAAAGAATTGGAAAATTGTCAAAAAGGGAATGTGACACTAACTTTGTTACAGTATGTGACAATATTGCTGGGGTCCCAGAATAGAGAGGACCACGTGCAAGCAATGAGTGGGTTGCTAAACTTCTTGGGAGGGGCTGAATATTGAGCATCTAAGAAAAAGTCTCAAATAATACAAACTACTCTTACCTATCCAGGATTCACTATCACACAAGGAGAAAGAAGTCTGGGACTGGAGCAGAAAGAGGCTATTTGTCAGATGCTGGAGCCAAACTCTAAACAGTTGGGTGTATTTCTAGGAATGACCAGATGGTGTAGTTTGTGGATCAATTCTGAACTATTGACCAAGCCTCTCTATGAAGCTGTGAAAGGATCTGGGAACATCCTTGAATGGACTCTGGAGTGTCCAAGGATTTCCAACCAGATTACACATGCATTGATGACAGCTCCTGCACTTGGGCTCCCAAACTTAGAAAAGCCATTTGAACTGTTTGTGCAAGAAAAACATGTCATGCTTGGAGCATTAGAGCAGAGGATTGGATCCTGAAAAAGACCGGTAGGATATTTCTCCAAACAACTGGACCAAGGGAGTAAAAGATGGCCTCCTTGTTTGCAGGCTGTGGCAGCTACAGAGATACTAATACAGGAAGCTGACTTTGAGACAAAAACTAGTTGTGCAGGTACCTCATACAGTGACTACTGTTGTAAAACAAAGAGGGGGGTATTGGTTATCTCCCAGCAGAATGATGAAATACCAAGCAATATTATTGGAGCAGGACGATACTGAATTGAGACCGCTGACAACGTTAAATCTAGCAACATTACTGCCCCTACCAGGTGACAGAGCTAGACCATGACTGTCTGACAACAACTGAACAAGTGTATCCTAGCCAACCTGATTTAAAAGATGAGCCTTTAGTCTCCCGACAGGAATCTGTATGTAGGTGGAAGTAGTTTTGTGGACCATGGGAAAAGGCAAGCTGGATATGCAGTGGTGATGGAGAACAAACTGCTAGAATCACATGCCCTCCCTGCTCGGTACCTCAGCACAAAAAGCTGAATTAATAGCATTGATAAGGGTTCTGAAATTGCCATCAGAAAAGAAAGAAAGTAAATACATGGACTGATTCAAAATATGCTTTTGGAGTGGTACACACTCACTGTGTGTTACCAAAAGGTCTCCTGGCAGATGTTATAGCAAGACCTCTTTTAATGATCTTTCATCACTCTTGGGAATATTATTTTTAATACTACAAGCTGAAAGTTATAATAGCATTATTGCATTTAAAAATAAGTGTGCTATTTTCATGAAATAAAATATTAATATTCTGCAGAAGTTATACTGCACTCATGAAAAAGCCAAAAATACATGGGAAAACAAAGGGCAGATTCCTGGTCTGAGCTGAATGTACAACACATCAGGGATGTTTCCAAAGTAAGGTGTTTCTAGAATTCGCAAATACCATCTTACATATTTAAAAGAAAGCAACTAATGTTCAAACAAAGCTCCTTACATAGTCAATGTCAAACAAATGTTTCTCACACAAATTGTAACAGCACAGTGGTTTTGTTGCTCAAATACCAGATGGCACTCATCACATGATAAGACACTATGACTAACTGACGTTGAGCTGCCTAAATTTGCTGCAACAAATACAGCATCATAATGAACATATATTATTCCTGCTTTTTTTAACATTACATTTGGGACTTCATAAAATAGATAGCTGTACTTTCAATTAGATTAAAAATACCTTTGTAAAAGTGACAGGTATGCTAGCATCCAGCTGCACGTGATCTGCAAGTTCTGTAAACTGCTGCTGCTGCTTCTGTAATGTTTCTAGCAATCTTGTAATTTCCTGTTTGGCCAACACTACTCTGCAGTCGTCCTAAACAGACACAGAAAACAGAAGCATGCCTTTCATTTAGTAACGTACTTAAACCAACCAAACACAATGTAAATATGATGGCTGGAAATAAACCATCTTAAACAGAAATACTCTAGTTAAAGAAACTCATATTTACAAAATAGATTTATTTAAAATTGCAATACATATGGAAAGGCCTTGTCATTCTTTCTCAATGCTAATAGACACTAAATAGTTCCGCAGTTTTAAAAAACTTTTTCTTTGACCTCTTTTAGTCCTGTAGGAGTAAGAGTATAAATTATAAAAGATAGTAATGTAATACATAAAAAATATTTATATCATTTATATATCATTGCAGCAGCTGCAATAAAGCAGCTGCTTTGCAGCATACAGCAACACACTTAACACAAAAAGATCAATATCCACCCATTAATGATGGGAACATTTGCATAATTAAAAGTACATCTGACTAAGAACCAGACACTAGCTCTAAACAGATTTTTTTAAAAGTACAAATAACATTTATGAAGTAATTTCTCTCACAGTCAGTTTACTGTTCACTATATACACTATTTACTTCTTGTTGTCATTAAATTAAGCGAATAATGGACCAAACACATACTCTCATATAGCCACTTTCTTTACACATTTAATGTGTTCAGTTATCCATATTATAAGTGCTAACAAAAGTTAATTAGTCCTAAAATACTTTTTTCCTACCAGCCTCATAGGACAACTATCTTCAAACGCCTACACTGGTAACTGCAACTGTAAAATCCTTCCCATTAATCTTCTAGGTTGTTTGCTTCAATTCCATCTCTACTTCCCACTAACCTCACAACCAACCAGGAATTACTCCAGACAAGAGAATCGTGCCACAGGATTTACAGCAACTGGGGGACTTGATGCTTTTTTACTGATTATCCTTGTCTAACAACCCCTTGTAACGAATAATTCAATCTCAGGTTATATCATTATTGTTTTAACATGGTAAAGAAAATAAAAGTGCAGAGTATCATCTAACCCTTTCATTTGTAGCCCAAACTTAATTTGCAGTTCCACAAATCTTGCCAACCTACCTGTTGTAAAGTCTTTTCACAATGAAGGCAAGCCGTTGAAACCTGTGACAAGAGGATAGTCATGTCTTCTTGCTGTTGCCTAAGCCAAATCAGCTTCTCTCTCACGTGAGCATCAACGACACTAAGAGCCATTTCCTCCTGACGACAAAGGGTTTCATGAAGATCAGAAAAATAGGCTCGGACACATGAGCGAGCGTTCTCTGCAGTCCCTGGTACCTAGTGTTGTAGCAAGGAGATTCAGAAGATTAAGGACATCAGCTGATTCCAGAAGTACATTTTTCATTTTATTCTGGTTTCTAACTTATGTTTGCATCTGGCTGGCTTCATCACAGTTCAAGTCCCAGTTACACAGAAAGTCTTATCAGCCCTAAGACCAAGATCCTCCAAGAAGCTACTCCAAAAATCAAGCAGTTTATTTGTACGTATCTTCACGTATATTACTAAAAACAACCAGGGAAAAAAGCCTCAATGGTATCACAGCATCTGAGAACAGACGCAATCTGTCAAAGTACTTCGATACTGTACTAGCAGTTATACAGCTTTCCCTACTGCCTCCCTATTTTCACGTAGCCTAAAAACACTGTAATGGACTACAAGTTCCCCTCTATCTATTGGTTTAAGTCTCAAACTCAAGTTGACAGAGATAAGAACTTCAGGTCTTGTCTTATAAAACCTATGTATAACTTTCAAAGAAATTCCTTTTCTGGTTATTACAAAAAGCATGTGAGGGGGGAAAAAAAAAAAACCAAACATACATGTTCCGTATGGGCCATTCCAACTCCATCTTCAACTATTTGTTCACCTCCTTCTATATGCTGAACAATTCCAACAAGTTTTCTGGAATAATCTGAGATTTCTTCCGTGAATGTTCTTATACAGTGGGCCATGTCTAAAATGGACGCACGAATCTGGTTTGCTTCTGGTTCCAAGACAGAATGCTATTAATTAAAAGCAACACATCAAAGATCAACTATAAATATCTTCCTTAATAATCTTTTCTATTTTACTACATATTTAATATATATGTATGCATACATATTAAATATATAGGCAAGGAAGTATTTAAAACAACCTTGCAATTTAAAATGCAATCAGAAGTTCCAGATTACGCTGAGACTAAGATACACATCTAGCAATTACACAAGAAAACATACAAATATGCCTGTTTACCATAATCAATAACAAGAAAAGAAGGGTAGTCAGACTGCACCAAGTTGGGAGAATCTAGTCTTTGCATGATGAAAACAGCTTTCAGAATTGGTAACTCAATGCTTTGAGTTCAGAAAAGCATCAGATAAAGGGACTGTCATCTTAATATGTAAATAACTTATTGTGGCCTTAGAAATCATGTTTGGGTTTTTTTCTTGTAATTTTACCATGGCAGCTATCTAAAATGAAGGGAAAACAAAAGAACAGTATGATGTTATTTTTATAAAGATATCATGAGAATCTACCCTCCTTTCTTGATAATATTTTGTATTTTGATTGGATAAATAATTATGCAAGACATCTCATGGCACAACTAGAATCAGATTATTAGCAGTACCTTATGACCTTGATGCTTCCCATATTCCTTGCAGACACAACACATAAGAGGACTCGCCTGACAGCCCTCTTCTAAACAAACAAACTCAATAGCATGCACTTGGTGTTGGGAGCACATGGTCTTCTCATGAGGCTTATCAGCAAGAGGTACACGCCTATGTTTCGCTAGTGTCTTTGTAGAATGAGTAAGCTGGGAACAGTCTGCACACAGGTGAGTGGCACAGACAGTGCAATAAACAGATGCAATGTGGGCTTCATCTTCATCGCAACGAATGATACTCTAACAAAAAAAAAAAAAAGAAAACTGCAATCATTAACATTTAATCCCAACAAATGAGAAAAATCAGAAGACCTGCCACCAATATAAGCCTGAAAATAGACTTTCTTTAAAAGTTATACACTAATAAATATTTGGACTACTTTGAAAACTTGATTTTAAGTTAGAATCATAGAATCATAGTATGATATGGGTTGGAAGGGACCTTAAAGATCATCCAGTTCCAACACCCCTGCCATTAGCAGGGACACCTTCCACTGGACCAGGTTGCTCAAAGCCTCATCCAGCCTGGCCTTGAACACTTCCAGGGAGGGGGCATCCACAACTTCTCTGGGCAACCTGTTCCAGTGTCTGACCACCCTCACAGGAAATAATTTCTTCCTAATATCTAATCTAAACCTGCCCTATTCCAGTTTATCATCATTATGCCTTATCCTATCTCTACTTGTCCTTGTAAAAAGTTTTCCTCCAGCCTTCCTGTAGCCCCTTCAGGTACTGGAAGGCCGCTATAAGATCTCCCTGGAGCCTTCCCTTCTCCAGGCTGAACAGCCCCAACTCTCTCAGCCTGTCCTCATAGGAGAGGTGCTCCAGCCCTCTGATCATCCTCGTGGCCCTCCTCTAGACTCACTCCTGTAGGTCCATGTCCTTCCTATGTTGGAGGCCTCAGAACTGGACATCGTATTCCAGGTGGGGTCTCACAAGAAATTTATTATTTCTTAATACATTTTTTAAAAATAGAAGACCATTTCCTGTACAGTCAACTCCAATAAATTATTCTAGAGGTGTTCAGTGGTTTTATAAATCCACTTCAGTGGAGTTGTAGAGGTTTGGAGGGTAAAATAGTTCAGGCTCCATTCATTTCCTGCAGAACAGTCATTACAGAACAAAGAATTACAAAGTTCCTAAAATATCCAAAGGAGTAACCTTTTCTAAAAATCTTAAAAGCCTAGAAAAGGGTTAAAGAGTATGCATGCTTGGCAATACCTTTTTATTTTCTGTTTTAGTCAGCACAGATTAGCATTTAATTATGAAGCAATTAATTGAAGCCTTAATACTAGATACCGAAAGAAAACAGAAGCATTATTAGAGAAATTACATTTGGCAAAGAACTGATTTTCTTTCCTCTTCTTTTTTTTTCTTCTATCTAGAGATAACTTTAAGCAAATATAACAAAGTTTTTTCTTTTTTAAAAACTCAGTACCTCTCCAGATAGACCAATGGCTTCTTCTGCTGTCCCACACTGCCCAGCAGGTCCATTCTGCAACCGTTCCAAGAGTTCCAATAAAGCAAAATTCTTTTTCAAGCCCCAGACACCAGAATCTCCTATTTTTGAGGAAGAATTAAATGAAGGGGAGGAGAGGAAGAAACACCTCAAGCAAGTACCACCATGAGAAGTTCATAAACTACAGCTGAGATTCTGACAAATATTAAGAGCATATCAACTACAGTGACATTAACTAGAGTGAGAAACAAGTACCACTTTTTCTATATAAGCTCACACTACCTTTTGATCCTCTTCCTTCCTTCTGTCATGGAACTATTTAATATTTATGCAGACTTTCTCTACTTAAAAGATGACAAGGTTATTAAAAATTTATAAAAACTCAGTAAAAACACTTGTAAAATAAACCACAATATCTAACAACTAAAGACTACAAGGAACATACAAACTCCAATGTGTATCATAAAAGTTAATATTTTGCATAACTGCGTACAGTGAACACTTCTGCTGTACTAACAGTAGCTGTGAAGAATTCACACTGACAAATTTCATACTCCCTGAGTCATAAGATGCAACAGCTATTGCAGATTTCAGTCCAGCTAAAACAACAGGAGTTAAAACAATATTCAGAAAGGAAGACCCGCACACAACACTACTTGATATAACAAAAAAGAAGATATCTCATACTCCCTAGAGGAAAGTAGAAGTCTGTGTTTACTCCTGTATCATCCTCATTTTGTAGAGGTTAACATGAAGCACGTAATGAGAAGCAAAACCAGAACTGCACCCCAATGACTGCTGCTAAATGCTACCTGCACAGGCCATGTAGCATATGATAATCCTAGTGATTCTTTCTCCAATTAAGTATCAACACTTTTCTCAGCATCACTGTAACAGATTTAAGGAAATTTTCCCTACTGCAAGGTAAAGATGTCTTAAGAGGTGAACCATCATATTTGAGCTCTGGATCATTACTTTTTAGACATTACAGGATCACAGAATGGTTGAGGTTGGAAGGGACCTCTGGACATCACCCAGTCCCTGTGCTCAAGTAGGGGCACCTAGGGCTGGTTGCCCAGGACCATGCCTAGGCAGCTTTTGAAGATCTCCAAGGAGGGAGATTCCACTACCTCTCTGAGCAACCTGTGCCAGGGCTTGGTTATTCTCACAGTCAAAATTGGTTCCTTACATGCTGACAGAACTTCTTACGTTTCAGTTTGTGCACATTGGCTCTAGTTCTGTTAGCAGACACACTGAAAAAAGCTCGGTTCCATCTTCTTTGCTTCCAATATTTATAAAATATCTCTTAGCCTTTCCTCACATTAGAGATGCCCTGGTCTCTTCACTATCTTACTAGCCTTTTACTCCAGTAGCTCCACATCCCTCTTGTACTAAGGAGCCCAAAACTGGACACAGGACTCCAGGTGTGGCCTCATCAATGCTGAGGACAGGGGAAGGAACACCACCCTGGACTTGCTGGCAATACTCCTCCTAGCCCAGGATACCTCTGCCACAACAGTACACCAGGTAAACCAGGACACCCAGGTCCTTTTCTGCAAAGCCGCTCTCTAGCTGTTTGGCCCATTCTTGTCTCTCATTCTCTTCCCAGATGAGAGAGTTACAATCATAGCATCATACAATGTCTCAAGTTGGAAGGGACCCATAAGGATCAAGTCCAACTTCCTGCTCCTTGCAGGACTACCTAAAACTAAACCATATGACTAAGAGCATAGTCCAGGCTTTCCTTGAACTCTGACAGGCTTGGTGCCATGATCACTTCCCTGGGGAACCTGTTCCAGTGAAAGGGTGAAAGGGTGAAAATTGGGCATTTTCCTCATGCCCAATCTGAACTTCCCCTGACCTAGCTTCATTCCATCTCCTCGTGTCCTCTCACTGGTCACCAGAGAGAGATCAGCACCTCCCATGCCACTGCCCCGTCAGGTAGTTGTAGACTGCGATGAGGTCACCTCTCAGCCATCTCTTCTCCAAGCTGAAGAAACCAAGTGACCTCAGCCGCTCCTCCTAGAGTCCTGACCTCGAGGCCTCTCACCATTTTGTTGCCCTCCTCTGGACACACTCTAATGGTACAATGTCCTTTTTGTACTGGGGAGTGTGTCAGGTGCTCTCTTCCAGCCAAGAAGCACATGTGCTGCAGGTCACATAGGGAGGCCCTACTCCCATACCCCAAGTACTCAAGCCTGCCAAAGACCTCCTCAGCCCACCTACGAAGCCTTTCAAACAATCAGAGCTGCGCATGACCACGAGCCCAAATCTGACTCCAGGTATAAAAGGAGCCTGCCAGGAGAACGCTTTGAGCCAGTCTTGCTCGGAGCAGTGGGACTGCAGTCAAAGGACTCTCTCTCCCTTCAGATCAGGATGCCATTCAAAGAAACTTCCTGGCACTGAGTGCTTTGTGCATTCTGAGACATCATTCTGAGCTTAGATTTAGTTACACATCGCACAGTATTGGTTTCCCAAAACGACATCCTGAATCTGTAAGTAAGTTGTGTCTACTGAAGTGTTTGTAATACAAGATCCCTGTTCAGTTTGACTGTTCTAGTATTGACACTATTAAAGTGATTTTTGGCACATATTTTTCAGTCTTGCACTTCTGCTACATCAACTGGTGTAGCTGGCAGGAGCTGTTACGGAGGCACAACTATGAGCTTTCTCCCCTGGGATTTGCCTGGGCAAAGTAGAAGTGGGACAACCCAGCAGCGGTCATAGAGTGGAGCAAGGTCCTGGTAAAAGGAGGGGTGGCAAGGGAAAAGAAATGGTGTGTATCACCCTGGGTGCCTGCCTAACTCAGGCGCAGGAACATCACAAATATTCTGGAAAATTAGAGGAGGATAATCTCAAGAAACAACTAGAGACAGCTTTTGGTTCAGCTATTAAACCGTCTCTATCTCAACCAGCTTTTGCCCTTCTGATTCTCACCCATGTGCCACAGTGGGAGAGTGAGCAAGTGGCTCTGGGGGGCTGAGAAGCCCACCAGGGTTAAACCCCAACATTCTCTTTTACTTCAAGAGCTATGAAACAAGAAAAATGAGACTGGCTTTCAACCTTAACACTTCAAAACTTGTTTTATTGTTTTGTGTAGCTTCCAGTTTTGCTACACGAAACTTTCTTTTCTAGGCATTTTTCCCCCCCAGTTTAAACCTCTGACCATAACACACCCAAACTCAAAGTAGAAGTTATCTGCCTCACAGATAAAAGACAGAGTTCAAAGAACAGATAGATGGATGAAGACTGGTTTTCTATAGGTATAAATGGATATACATTCTGACTTCAGAGCTTACCTATTTTTCAGGTCCAGCACTCCTAGCAGGATCACACTGTTTTTCATAATACAGAGCAAGGAAGAATCCCTTCTTATTACAGGCTGATGAAATACAGAGCACAATGTTCACTTCTAGAATCTAAATTAGGTCAAACTAGTTTGTAAACGACATCTGGATTTGCTAACACTGTATCTAGACAGATTTCTAGATACTAACTCCCATAAACCAAAGCACAGAGAAGTGGCTAGATAGTTCTCTTCTACAGTGTTTAGAACAGCACTGTCCCGTAGCAAACTGACTGTGCACAATCTTCAGTTACAACAGTATATAAAATACTCAAACTAACAGCACATCAGTATAATGACTGCTGATACTAACGTGGACCTCATGTCTCCAGATCAGCCATTAGTCCAGACAGCCATTAATAGCAGAGTATATATGGATGTACACGCACCAAGAGGATAAATCTACTTATGAAACAGATTATAGCAAATCAGCCTTTAAGCAAACATCATCTTAGCCTTTAAGCAAACACTGGATAAGGTTGAGAGAAGAATAAGCTGTTCAATCATTATAGTGTTTCTTACAAAAGTATTTTCCTTCATAGGTTTTAATATCTTTATTAAAAAAAACAAACCTCAAACCACAAAACCAAAACCAACAACAAATAAGCCCTATCTATCTTCAGCTTACATTCTCATATCTGATTTTAATCATGTTAGTTCTGTTCCTCATGAAGAGAAATCCAAGCCAGAAAAGGCAGAGCAGAAGTAATTTACTGAAATGTAACCAACAGAAAAGATACCTCTGAAGCTCTTCTGTGTTTATTTTCTAGCTCATAACTTAACACTGTCAGAAGAAACAAAGGTATTGACATTTTACAATCTTCCTTTAACTTTACATTATACAGTCTGAGATCTGCTGATGTATGTTGTACACTGTCAGTGCACCACTGATCTTGGACACAGATGGAAACAGGTAAAGCTTAGACATCAACTATTAATCTACTGTAACAGAATTTATAACCAGTAAGCACCCTATAAAAGATGCATTATCACACTGAAAGTCATGTCTCATTTCACTGGTATCTACCATAAAGCATACATATTTGAGAAAATGCCACTTTGCTTCTCTATAAAATCACTACATAATCAACATACACATTTTCAACACATCTGATCAAGTGTTCATTTTATATTTATTATTTTATATTTATATTTTAAAACAGTAAAAGATCAGTCCTCTAAATACATCTATATATCTATCTCTTGGACTTTAGCTCAAATTATGCTTTTCTTTCTTAGTCCTACCAGTTCCAATACTAAATATTTTCTCTCATAGCAAGATTTTATGAGCTATTAGAATAGTTTGGTAAGCACGTAAACACGTTAGTTTTCACTTGCAGGCTCCATCTTTCCAGAAATCCTGACTGACAAGTACTTCTAACCCTGCCTTCCCATACAGTTTTATACAGTTTTTGTATGCATATATATATAAAAGACAGGTCAGTGAAGCTAAACCAAGTATCTACTTCAGAAGGGAGAAGATACAGCTACACCTATACGTACATAGATCCCTGAGTATTTATTTCAAAAAGTTACCAAGATTCCTTGGGAAAACTTGGGCAAATATAGGATTAAGTGATTTAGTAATAAGAACAAAAGAAAACACGCAGTTCTATATGCTGAACTATATAGGTTAAATGAACAACTAAAAGCATTTGTAAAAGCCACAGTTACTGGCTAAGGAACTGTGTTCAACACAGGTACTCCCTGATCATACAGATTTTCTTTTTAAAGAACTTTCTCCTGGCAGCGATCCTGTAATCTCAGTTTAGATAACTCAACAGTTTGCTGAGACTAATTCATTAAATAGCAGAATAGCAAATGCAGAAACAGGTGAAAATGGAGCTTGCTTTCTCACATGCCCTGAAATGGAAGAGAGGGAAGGATGAGAAGTTCCCTGGGCCCAGATTTGCCATGCCTCCCTCCCAGCTCCACTCCTGAGCTTTTACTTTTATTTTACAAGCAGCGGTCTCATACAGAAATGTTTCCCAGCAGCAGGGCTGCGTATTATGCTCTAACATTCTCCCCCTTAAAAGCATGCTCTAAGAAATCTTGGGCAACTGCACCTCCACAGATAAGAACTAAAAGAAATTATGACTCTTAACCACATCTTCTAGATTGGCAATCATTCATGATACTCATACTTACCACCTCCCTCCCCCCAGAAAACAAACCCCTCTTTCATATGAAAGACTCATACTTTATTTCCCAGCTCCCTTTTCCATGAAAGTATTTCTAGAGTGTCTCAATATTGCTGTCAGTTTGGTCTACAATCTAGCAGATTCTTTTACTGCAAAGTGAATCCTTATTCAAGTGAATTTAATATTTAAACATTTCTTTCATGGATTACTGCACTTGAGATCTCCTTGTCTGAGGATTCTCCTCCTTCCAACAGTGTTTTTCCCCTGTGGTATTCAAAACTGCTGGAGACAGTTCTATTAACAAGTTACTCTCAGCACAAATTCATAAATAACCCAACTTCTCTGTAACTCCATGTTGAATAGCCAATTCCTATTATGAAGTAACTATAAGCACGTGTCATCTTTTGCCTAAAATAAACTTCCACTGTTGGACAGAAGCTGTGTCTTATCCTTTCAAATGCTGCCTGCAGATACTCCTACAGTAGGGGAATTCCTGTTTATAGCCTGCTGCTATCAATTACTGCGTATACAGAATTCCTTTACATTTAAAAAACCAGATTTCTTATCACTGGTGTTTGCCTCTGTATCACTTCAGAATGAATACAAACAAATCTGCTTGTCAAAGAAGCTATGTATTTAATTATTTATTTAGTGTTTAGGACAACAGGAAATTAATTACCCATTCTGGAACCCTTAGACACTAATTTAAAATAGAGTAGTCCCTTTGTAAATACAGTTGTACACAAAGACGTTAAAGTATAAAGCTTCTAAGCCCAGGTTTAAGAAAATAAAGATAAAATCTTTAATAACTTACTTTTTTTAAGGTATCTATTTCACCAGTGCTTAAAAATGCCAGGAGCTTATATGAATGAAAAGGAATGCTGCACATCCATTACTTGGAAATATTATCACTAAGTGAAGCATTAAGAATCTATATCCAGCATTATCTTCTAGATATCCTTGGCTGATAGGTTTCAAGAACTTTAGACTTACATTTTCTTACCTAGTTCAGTAACTTGTCGATCAAAAGGACAACGAACTGCTCTGCCATGAAGGGGAAGTCGAGTAAGACAGTCATGGCAGACAGTATGGCCACACAAAAGCAGCCGGGGAACTTTGTCACCTTGCAAAGAAAATACATCTTCACAGACTCCACACTCAAGAACCTGTAATTTAAAAAGAGATCATACTTGGCTTGGAGCTGATAAAAAGGCAAAACTTCACACAGTAAGCAATATGACATAGTTTATTTTGCAGAAGTTCCTACAATCACAGCAGACAGACTGAGCCATTAATTTTGTTTTACACACACAAATAGTGATCATACAAATGATATTTAAAAAATAAGTAAATAGACACGAAGAGAACATTTAAACTCTTCAGCATCCCACCTGATCACCACTAGTTTTTGCCCACTTCATTTAATGCACTGCCACAAGAAAAGCCCACTGGTCAAGCAGCACAACTAAGTAAGCAGAAATGTCCTCGCAGGAGAAGGAAACAGAGGGCACGACCCTGTCAAAGCAGCCTATCAGCCGGTGGAGAAAGGTTCCATTCATAGCTGATGCATGTAAAAAGGTCAGTCATACCAAGTTAGCCATTTATGAAGCTACAAACGCAGCATCGAGGTAGCAGGAACAAACAGCGGGGGACCGGAGCATCTTAAACCGCTAATGAAAAGCAAAATTGATCGTCATTTAAGAAAAAAACAACCAAACAAACAAACAACCCACTAAAAAAACCAGGACAATCCATAAGCAGCACCAGCTAACCACCTCAGGGAGCACAGGCGTTACGTTTTCTTCGAGGCAGCTCCGCGCTTTGAAGCAGCCACCCTCGCCCTCACACAGAGGCCTCCCGCCTCGCAGCCCGCTCCGAGGCACCCACGGCAGCGCGGTCCTGCGCAGGGACGAGGCGGGGAAAGGGCCTCCGAAACGGTCGCCCGGCCCCAGCCGAGCCGAACCCTGCCGCCTCAGGGGACGCCTCCTGCCCCGGAGACCCCCCCGCTCCCGCGCTACGCCCTCCCCCAGCTGGGGCAGCCACAGCCTGCCCTGCCACCGGAGGCAGCCACGCCGGACAGCGCGGAGGACCGAGCAGCTCGTCTCACCTTCACTGCGGCGCCAGCCGGGCTGCGGCTGCTGCTACCGGACCCGCGACCCCCATCCAGCCCGGCACCAGCCCCGACCTTGTTTACTCCCAGGGCCGCCATCTTGTGAGGGCGGAGCAGACCGGCGCTCGGCAGGAAGGAGCCCGGAGCCGGCAGCCGTGCCCCACCCCCGGCTCAGCCCCGGCAGCGGGCCGGTCCGCGCTCGCTTCCTTTGACTTGCAACAGAGAACTACGGTTCCCATGGAGCCGCGCCGCACGGCTGCCCCTGGGGCTTCCGGAGGACTGTGTATCCCAGCATGCTAAGGCGGCCGCCGTGCTTCCCTCTGACCGCTCCCGGAGCACTCGTCCGCCCCGCCCGCCAGCGGGGGAGCGGGAGGCGGTGCGCTCTGGGGGCTGTAGTTTCTCCCGCCGCGCTGGTGCCGAGCCGTGCTGCATCCTGGGACAGCTGTTTCCGGGTCCGGCGGTATCTGCCGCGCCTGGGCCTTGCGCACGGGTTCATCCCGTCTCACCCGGCCGAGCGTTTTTAGCCACCGGCAGCGTTTTGTCCCGTCTGCCCGCCCGTAGGGGTGAAGGCTGGCGCCATGGACGTTAACCAGCCGAAGCAGGAGCACTTGCTGGCTCTCAAAGGTACTGACAGCGCGGCCCACCGGTGCCCACCCGCCCTCCCAGACCGTAGCCGCCCCTCTGCCGGCCCTGCCCTCACCCCGCTTCCTGCCCTGGGGTTGGCCCTGAGGGGCGAGGCGGGCCGGGCCGGGCCCGGGGCAGAGGCGGGACGCTGCGGCCGGGCCGGGCGCCGCGGTCGAGGGGGAGACGGGCCCCGAGTTGCGAACTGTCATGAAACAGAGTGTCCGTTCTCGGGGCGAGGCCGTTTCTTCCCTCCCTTTTAGAAGAAGGTGCGCGGGTGCCGGGGCTCTCCCGTGTACCTGCATTTTGCACAAGGCTTTCAGCAGGGACAAGAGTTTATTTTTTTTTTTTAAATTTCCGTTCCAGTTCTCTGTTTTGTCTTTGTTTGTTTTTTTCCCTTTTAATATTTTTTTTTTCCCCTTTAACCTCATGCTTAATGCCCAGCTGCTGGGCTTACGTGCTTGAAATAATGAAAATTAAAATGTGGATGTTTCTCACATAACTTGCATAATTAGTAGAGAAATCAAGAGAGCCTTGTAAAGAATGTGATAGTTTCTGTGGGCAGTTGGGTACCAGTAAGTCAGCAACTGTAACACTGGAAAGCCTGAATTTGTTTGCACTTTATTACAGTTAACAGACTAAAATAAATATTTGCTTTTACAATATTTACTTTATTTGGTGAGACACAGGCCCAGGTTTCCCAGATAAGTTGTGGATGCCCCCTCCCTGGAAGTGTTCAAGGCCAGGTTGGATGAGGCTTTGAGCAACATGGTCCAGTGGAAGGTGTCCCTGCTCATGGCAGGGGGGTTGGAACTAGGTGATCTTGAAGGCCCATTCCAACCCAAACCATTCTATGATTCTTTTTTTTCTAACTGTGCTTGTTTGTAATCCTGCTAGTTAAGAAGGAGTAATAAATCATTTGTTAAAGTTTAAATTCTGGAAGCATTTTAAAAAAGTGAGGCTGCTCAGAGGGATAGTGTAGTACAGGTGTGTGGATGATTTCAGAGCCCATCTTCTGCCCATTTAGTAGTTTTACAGCACATCTGGAGAGAGTTCTCAGTGGTGTCTGCTTGTCACAGTAAAATCTGCTAACCGTAATTCAAAGATCAGCAAGCCCTTTTTCATATATGTACAGACACGCAAAATAAAGCCAAAAACTCGAGAACACAGAACATCATCCGCTGACATTACAAATGCATTTTACAAATTAATTTTGTAATTAATTCAAAGCAAGAAGTTTTATGATTAATCATTTTCATTTTGTAAGAAACCAATATAATCCTTGGGTTTATATCGAATTTGCTGCAGTGTGCCGGCTGTAGATTTTGTAAAAGAAGTGAGAAAGGTATCAAAGGTTGTTTTGCATTGTGATTATTTTAAACAAAATCTTGACAGTGTAATGATTAAGGAATCCTAGATTTTCTTGATTGTAATATCTTTGTATGTTGCTGATGTCTGGCAGGGAACCTGAGACGATGGTGAACTTGCTATGGGGGGAAAAACAGGAGAGCAAGAGAGTGCACTATGTTACATTTCATAGTGTTGTTTGTAGTTCTCCCTTGCTTAAAAAGTTGAAGTGTAGGAGGAAAACACTGTTAAAAAAATACAGATTTGTCTGGTAAATTTCAGAAAATAGGCAGTAGTAACTGTATGGTTTTAAATGCATCATGACAGTATAGCAAGAGTACTGACAGACAGGTGGCAAGTATGGGATGGTGACAGTAAAAGAATACTCTTGGGAGGGACAGTGTGAGTAAACTTAGTGCATATAGATGATGTTCAGTGTACTGAAGTTTCACTGTTAACAATGGAATACGGTTGCTCATGTTCAGCCTGGATCAAGTAGAATGTTCTGATATATATCTCACTTACTTTTATTACATGTTGCTTTTTTTTGTAAAATATCCTAGCAATGTTTTTCTTCATATGGTAGTATCTTATTTTTTTTATAACACTTCTGCTTTAGGTCCTGTTTTCCACTGATCTTTGCAGCACGAGGCAAGGAAATTCTTGTAAATAAGATGTTTCAGTCTAGATTTGAGAATCCTAATCAAGAAACTGTTCCTTTTCTTAAGAATAACTGGATTCCTCCTGTACAAGCATGGAAGTGGTCTTGCATTATCGACCACATCAGAGAGATCTAATAAAGCTGCAGAAATTTGCAGAAGCAGCAGTGAAGGAGTTTCCCATTCGTCAGTTACCAAGATTTACACCCTGGTTTCCAAATGATTTGTGCAGACTTCCCCTCAGACCAAAGAAGTGGCCACCTGTTATTTCTTGTGAGGAAGCAGAAGAATTGAAACGACTTTCCACGCCTTCAGACTATGTTACAGGATCTCCTGATTATGACTGCACAAAAAATCTCCTTGAGTTTCAGTCTAACATGAAAGATGGGCAGACTTTAATGCAAGCACAAACTGTTCACAGACTAGTTAACTTGGGCAATCAAGGAGGACCACCACCTAATGGAAAACAGAAATTGACAAGGTCTTGGAGTGTCTCTCTCCCTAGCCCTAAGCTTAAAGAAAAGATTCTTCCTTTATCTCAAGAACTGCAAAATAATTTGGAAAGACTAAAGCTGCATGCATTTTATAGAGCAAAGTGGACAATTGAACAGTCTGTTTCTAATGATCAGAATTTGGAGGACATCTGGATAAAACTGAATAGACTCATCAAACAGAACGAGTTGCCATCTTGCAATGCTACTATCCAAAGATCTGTGGGACAGATATGGATTTTCTGTGATATATTATACTGTGAATACGTTAGAAATATTCTTAGGGAAAAGCTAAGCCTTACTGATAAAATGAATTTGATTGTACATAAATTTGGAATTATATTTAGTTTATAATTGTAAGATAGAATTTCATAGTAAAATTGCTGTCCGAAGTGCTAGAGTTTTTAAGCAGCTTAGAGTATAAAAACTTCAGAACAACTGATGAATTAATAAGAAGAAAACTACTTAATGATACTTTACTGCAGTTTTTTAACTGTAATAATGTATTTATTTAACTTTTTTTTTGCGAGGAGACTTACAGATATTTCTGTTAAGATTAGTAAGTTTCTCTTTGGCTTAGTACTGCCTTTTTTAGCTTTTCTCTACCTCGGTGGTCTAAAGGAAAAAAAAATGAAATAAAAACTCCAGACTATTACGTCAAGCTGTGTCAGATAATAAAATTTATGCTTTCAATCAAGCAAAGTACTTGCTCACTGCTTCTTTGAAATTAGAAGGAAAAATATTTTTAAGTGAGTGGTTATAATTGCTACAAGGTTCTGTAATTATTTTTGACACTTAAACTTTCAAGATCTAATTCTTTCCTGAAAGTATTGTGTGAGGGGTTTTTTAATGAAGGCGTAGCCTTTGCATGAAATGCAAACTTACTTTCTGTTGCATGTATATGCTGTCTTAGTAATGTTAACCATATTTTCCCGGAAATACTAGTAAAAGTTTCAGTGGAATTTGTGTGCTGAAAAATAATGAACTACTTGGCAATTCCTAGTTTATGACTTTGGTAATAAGATCTTTTTTTTTCCTGATGTTTCTGGTCTTTTTTTTTCTAATTATATTGGGGAACGAGAAAGAGCTAGCTTCCAGCTACAGGTAGGGAAATTAAGAAATCAGACTTCTATCTGTAAACCTCTACTTGTCATTATGGAAGGCAAAGGTCTCTGAGATTTGAATGCATTTTATGGTGATAAAAGGCTGATTTCAGCATGACTTTTTGTTACCTGAAAGAGTTTTTCAAGGTCATGCTGTCCATGCTCGGTTCAGTGTTTGGAGGGTCAGTAGAGCAGTTAAACTGGGATTGATATGACTGCAAGGGTATGTATTTCTCTTAGGCACCCCTACTAACTCCAGATAATTTTGCTGTAGCTGGAGGTTAAGGTTTATGGCATCTGGAAGAGGGATAAAATAAGTGAATGATATCTGTAGATTGTTAGATTCGTTAACACTGATGAAATAAAAGTGCACATAAGCATAACAGAGATCTCTCTGTGTAAAAACTAAAAATCCCCTGAGACTTTTACTTAGATTTTTCTTTTGATGACATCCTTATGCTGGAATATTTTATTATAGACATTCCATATCTTTTTGTAGTTTAAAATTAAGGATATTGCTCAGTTTGGATCTTGGACATTCATTTCTAAATGTTGACTGAATATTAAAGGGTCTTATATTGATATTTGGGGTGTTTGTGACATTTAATATTAGCACTTACCAAAATTGATGCAAAATGGCATCTAGAGTAACTGAGGGTCATTATTAGTTTTCAAGATTATATAGATAAGTTATTTCACTGAAATTATTTTTCTGAGCTTAACACTAACAAAGTTTGTTCGTGCATCAGCATTTTTCAAGACATAATGGAATAGAATACAACAGGATTTGAGTTTTATTTAATGTTGTATTTTGTGTCTAGGATCTTAGAATAAAAGAGATGAGAGGTCATCCTGCAAAGATATAATATTTTCTAATAGTAGTTTAGTAGTCCTATTAAATATGATAATCTTCATAATTTATTTGTGTTTTGACTTCATTCAGTGAATTATTAATTTATTTATTTACTGTCTTCAATATTACTCAACTTGATCTGTAAGTGTTCTGTTGGAAACAGTCAACAAGTACTAGTTCGTATGGACTTACTGTAGATTTTAATAAAATTGGGCAACCATCAGTAAACAGTCCCACAATATTTATTTAATATACTGACAAAACAGCTAAGCAAACATCTCACTAAACAAGGTGAGATCGGTGTCACTGCTAAGTGGTAGCTGTCGGCTTCCTGCTGCTCTGGGTTGGTTTGTATGTGACAAATGATACATGCAGTGCCAGCTGTGAGAACCTCAGCCAGATAACTGTCATGTAATAAAAAGTGAACACCACGTTTGGTTTCTCTGCAGAATTATTACAGTCTTGGGTTGCACCAACATGCAAGCTGAAATCCAGACTTGCACTTTGAACTGTTCCAGAAATGCTTAGTTCATGTGCATGTATAATTCAGTGTTTATCTTTTTGATGTTGAATCTAGTTCTTAATTTCCTCTGTTTTGTATATTTGGGGGTTTTTTACTTACCTGGTGGTTCTAAGCCTTCAGAGGTCATGTTTTTAAGCTTCACTGTAACAATGAGAATGCGTTATGTTTTTTATGTGAAAACTAAGATTTGTTTGTTTTGATGCTAACTTGCATAGGTCTGCTGTTACAGTAGCGTAAGTTATTGTGAACCAATGCAGCCCACTACACCCAAATGTATATTGAAATAATTGAATATTTTACACAACTGGAAATAGTGAATGCTGACTGGACATATAAGATGCACAAAAGTATAATGAAGATAAAAGCACAATAAATGTGTCAGTGCAAGGCTGTTGATTAACTTGTTGCAGTCAAGGGAAACCCTTTTATTTTCTTTTTTAGTTTTAGTTTTCAGAAATTATATGGTTTTATGTTTGTTAAGTTTTGAAGAAAAACAAATTAGTGATTTTTACATGTTCAGATCAACAGCTGAGGTTACAAATGCTCAGCTTTGTTCCATGTGAATGCTTTCATGAGAAGCTATATGCAAGATTAGTGCCATTGGTTTATATGAATAGGAAGGAATTATTTTAAGAAGCAGCATCTTAAAACTGTAATACAAATAAAAATAAAGTAACTTTGAGTATTCTGAGTTAATATAGCCTTTGATAATACCAGTTTCTTGAAGTAGAGGTTTTTTAAAAGCAAAATCTCAATTATTTTGATTTTGGCAATATTGATAAAATAGATTTTTTCTAAGTGTGTTCCTGTGGTTTTTGTGATGATTTTGCTGGTTTTAGTTTAAAGTTTGTGACTGAATAAAAAAACCCAACCTGTTGTATAAATAGGGTAGGCTTTTAGACTTGTAACTCCGTCTTGCATATGTTTTGGCACGTAGGGTGCAAATGCAGTTCCTTATAGCCTGGAGTTTGACTGAAAGGTTTCGTACTAGTCATCATGTCCCATTCTAGAGCATGTAGGATCACAGAACAGGCCTAGAAGAGTCCACAAAACAATGACAGAGATACACTTCTGAAATCTAGTGAGCAGTTAACACTGTAACAGATGTAAGACCTTTAGCTTGAAAGATTGAAAGCAGATGTTGGTGTACCAGGGGAAAAAAAGCAAGAGGGAGCAGTGACATCACCTGTGCTCTTGGATCTCAGAGTAGCAGGGACTTTATTATATTAAAAAAGGGCCAGGTGATCCAAAAAGGTGTTACCCTTTTTCAGGAAAAGATTTGGTGTTTGGGGCTTTTTTTGTTGAAGGAGAGCAAGACAAAATTAAATTTAAAAAAAAAAAAAAGTAAAAATACTCGTTTCATTGACCTATGGTTTCTTTTCTGATTTTTGCAGTGATGAGGCTAACCAAACCTACTTTATTCACTAATATTCCGGTGACTTGTGAAGAAAGAGATTTGCCTGGTATGTCTTTTCTACTGCCTGATTATTAAATGTATGTGATCCAGTTTAAACAATGTGCATCTGAGACTTAGATGTCAGAGGAGTCTTATGACCTCCCACAGATGGTAATCTGAAACAGTAGTGTATTTTATGTCTGGTAATGGCTATAGCAAAACACCGAGGTACACTCTACAACTCTAGACCTATCACGTTGAATGCCTGGTGATAATATTGCAAGTACTTGACCTCAAATTTTGAGCAATTAACACACAAGGAAGGCTGTTGCAAGAGAGAAATGTGTAAATGTAGAAAGTTTGGTGTTATTATCATCTTTATCTGGAGAAAATACCTGGTAATTAGAACCAACACATAAATGTTCTATGGAAAATTATTTTGCAAGAATCATTGCTTTTGAATTGGGTTATGCTTGGTGTACAGTCATAAATTTTAAGTCCTTGGGTCGTCCCCCAGTGATAGTTGCAGTCTAGAAGTCAAGTAAAATAAAGAGGCAAAGGAAAGATTCAAGAAAAGAGGATTGTGTGGAGATACAAAGCAAGCAGGGGAAAAAAGTAGGTGGGGTTGATTAATTTTCTTATGTAATGTGCTTTACTTGGGCAGAATTTCCCTTGAAGTTTAATGTTAATTTGAGAAATGCCTTTGGGATTGCACCCTTCAGTATGTATACTGAATTATTTACTGCACCCAAGTACCTGGTAGTAACTTAAAATTTGTAGGCAGGCTTATAGAACATCCCTAAACATGTTGTTTGTAAAATAAGTATGTCTCAGATAAATTATATCTAAATAAGCGATTAAGTGTTGTAACTTAAATGTAGACAAAGCTTTAGACTTAGAAAATATTTAGATACTAGCAGTTTGGTATTTTCACAGGTAATCTATTTAACCAGCTCATGAAAGATGATCCTTCTACTGTGAAGGGAGCAGAAACTTTGATGCTAGGAGAAATGCTAACTTTGCCTCAAAATTTTGGGTAAGAATGAATTATTTTAAGTGTAATGTACAAGGTTTAGGAATCATAATGATAATGTGTTTATGACTTTTCTTTCTTTTGGAACATCTTTATTATGCAATGAAATATTCAATCATTTTAAAAATAATCTGTGGCTTGATTTATAATGTGACATAATATATAAATCTGAGCTGCCTGACGTTCCTTGTCTGTAGCCTGACTGTGAATGTAATAAGGCTTGAAAGTTGAAAGAAATCTGCAGCTGTAGGTGAATTTCTAATGTAATGTGCTACTAAAAACCACATCTTAATACTAACAGTTTACTGTGGTGATTTTTGCAGGTATTGTGAGCCATCTTATTCTTCTCAGATGTTTAACTAGAAAAAAATTCTGATTTGTTTGTTTGCTTTTGAAATTGTTTGTCTTGGAAGGATGACATTTACAGATATGGGTGTGAAAGTGCCAGTGTTCTTTTAGGATTTGATCTGGCAAACACATGTTTGCGCATGTGTGTATGTATATTTTAATTAGAACTTAAAGGCATTTCAGTGAAGTACTCTATTCTTTTTTTTAATACCTGTTACTAAACATTCTAATTTAATTTTTTTTAAACACAGAAATATATTTCTGGGAGAGACCTTTTCCAGTTACATTAGTGTACACAATGATAGTAATCAAGTTGTCAAAGACATACTGGTGAAGGTATGTGAAGATAAATCTACTTACTGGATTGATAAAAGTATAAAATATCTTTTCTGTTTCATACAAGTATTTTTTCTGACCATAACTTTTATGTTTAATGCTAATGTATAGACTTTAGGAAATATCTATCATTTTTTTCCAATCCAGAAAAAACACCTGGAAATTTGAAACCGTAAGACATAAAAACAGAAGTCTTTAAAGATTAAAATGAAAAATTAGGATTTTATCAAAAAATCTGATATGTTATAAAGCTCCTCTGGAGAATTAGTATAGTAGAACTTCCGCAGCTAAAAAAATTGTTTTATATTCACTTATTTACTTTTAATTAAGTCATCAAAGCAATTCTCTGTAAAGCATGCACTGACTTCTATTTTGCTTCTATTTCTAAGAGGTTATTTTCTAGTGCATCTTTTTTTTGCATTTTCTGATGAACAAATAATACATTGAGAATAGAAATGCAGAAGTCATTGTGGAACTGAATGTAAAAAGCAAATAGAGGTTTTATAAGCTGCATGTTAAATGACTGGACCATTTATATGTATTTTAGAACTTGTCTTTAGCTTTGACAAGTACCTCATCATCTTAACTTATCTTAGTTACATTGTATGTATAAAAGCCTGTAGTATACAAAATGCTCAGTGAAAGCTAGTACTTTATAATGTAAGTTATTTTTCTTTAGGTCTCTTTAAGCTGCAGTTCCGTTTTTCTGTCCCCAGGCTGATCTTCAGACAAGTTCTCAGCGCTTGAACCTGTCAGCTTCCAGTGCTGCAGTGGCAGAACTTAAACCTGACTGTTGCATTGATGATGTGATCCATCATGAAGTAAAGGAGATAGGGACACACATGTAAGGTTTTAAAGTTTTATATGATTAAATGAAACTGCAACACATGTGCTATTCTGTTTCTGCTTTGATATAGGCACAAAATTTAAAGTAATTCAAAATAATTTTTTGAAAAATTGTTTCTTTCAGCTTAGTTTGTGCAGTAAGTTACACTACACAGACCGGAGAAAAGATGTACTTCAGGAAGTTCTTCAAATTTCAGGTATTGCATGAAGTATTCTATTCTACTTTTTATAAGTGGGTGAATCTAGAAAACTTGTTTTAAAACATTTGATACTTTAAAATCACTTTTGCATACGAAAAATCTCTTTGACATTTAAAAGTGAACCAATAAAAAACATTGCTTCAATTCTCACATGAACTGATGGTTTCTAATTACCACGCTGTTAAACACTTCAGAAATATTACATCTTATAATCTTTATTCATTTATTGAGAAAGAAAAAAGTATTCTTCAAAATAATTTTTTTTTTATAGCTAGCAGCAAGCTTTATGACTATTTTTAAACGAACAAGTATTGTTCATTCTGTCCGGGACACATCTAACCTTTGAACTTAGATTGTAAAGTTCTACTTCTTCTTATAGTGTGTGTAACCCATTTTAAGTTGGACCTTAGTGGTTTGGTTTTTAGAAGAAACTAAGCAAAAAAAAATTCTTATGTGTTATATCTGACTTATAGCCACAGAAGTAATTGATAGAGTTGAAATCTTTTGTTCTACCGCACAAATTGCAAGGCTTGAGATTAGAGTAAATGAGAAAAGTGGGAAACTACTGTTATCTATGGACTGGCTCTGGAAGGAAAGAGTCTTATTTTAGCTGTGTATTTAATGAGTGCTTAGTTTTTAGAGAAATAAACTGAGACTGGGAAAATTTTGGGCTCTCTCCCAAAGAATGGAAGGTTAGGTGACGTGCTTTTTACTGAATACATTTTTAGGTACTCTCACAGAGTGTCTGGCAGTGAAAGCAGCATTATATAATTGAGACCTGTGTCTTTTGCAAGTGATTTCATTGTGGTCTTTTCTAGTATTCTATCTAGATACTTCAGAAAAAAGCATTTAATTCTTTAGAAGGCTAAGTTGTCATGCGCTGCAGACCAAGAACACTCAAGTACTGTTAGCATCTGTGGGCCTTGAAATGGCAGGTATTGATTAGTCAAAGGTGTTTCCAGACTATCCTAGGGACAATCATTCCATATCAATTTTTGTGTTACACTCTCCTCTGAACCCGGAAACTCTGCATTATTTCTTCATCTTTATTGAAGCTGATTTTTAGCTTTGTGTGTTTTGTCTTGCTCTCCTTGTGAAACTGTTTTCCCTTTCAATTTCTCCATTCTTTGTCCCTCAGAGTTCAGTATTCTGTCCCTCTGTCTCCTCTAGGCTTTCTCTGATACTAACATATGCATCTGCGGGCTTCCAGCTTTCATCTTCTCTGCCTTCCTATTCAAGATGTCAGTTTGTCTCCTTTAGATTTTACATGGAAAATTATTTATACACATTTTTCAGAGAACTACATGCATATTGTAATTTATGTGTTTTATTAGCTGAATCCAACACAGGCAACTTTAATATCAAAATAGTTACGGCTAGTTATCTATCAAATTTGAAACTCTTCCTTCAAAGAAGGAAACATAACTGCTTCTCAGAAAGTATATATAAACTTTAATACCATTCTAAAAATACTCTCTGATTCATTATGAGAAAAACACTGAGCAATTTTGGTTGTTATTTTTTAATTTCATGTGAAAACAACAGCTAGAAAATCTGAGAGCAAACAAAAAGAAATGTTATAGAAAAGTGAATACTGTCTTTACAATGGGAATTGATGGCTGCTAGTGATAGAGGTGCCACCAGCTATTTTATAACAACAACAAAAAAAATTATCTTTGACTGATTCTCAACTTTTTCAGTTAACACAGACTCACAGAATGGTAGGGCTTGGAAGTGACCTCTGGAGACCATCTAGTCCAACCCCCCTGCCAAAACAGGTTCACCCAGAGCAGGTTGCACAGGAAAGGATCCAGGCAGGTTTTGAACATCTCCAGAGGAGACTCCACAGCCTGTTCCAGTGCTCTGGCACCCTCAGTAAAGAAGTGATTCCTTATGTTTAAGCAGAGTTATGTTTAAGTTTATGTTTAAGTTCCAGGTTATACCCATTGCCCCTTGTCCTGTCACTGGCCACCATTGAAGAGTCTGGTCCCATCCTCTTGACACCTGCCCTTTAGGTATTTATAAACATTAATGAGGTCCCCTCTCAGTCTTCTCCAGGCTAAACAGACCCAGCTCTCTCAGTTTTTCCTCATACAGGAGATGCTCCAGCCCCTCAATTATCATCTTTGTGGCCTCCACTGGACTCTCTCCAGAAGTTCCCTGTCTCTCTTGAAGCCCAGAACTGGACACAATACTCCAGATGTGGCCTCACAAGGATGCAGTAGAGAGGAAGGATCACCTCCTTCAACCTTCTGTTCACACTCTACTTAATGCACCCCAGGGTACCATTTGCCTTCTTGGCCCCAAGGGGACATTGTTGGCTCATGGTCAGCTGGTCATCCCCCAGTACTCTCAGGTCCTCTCTGCAGGGCTGCTTTCCAGCAGCTCAGCGCCTAACCTGTACTGGTGCCTGGGGTTATTCCTCCCCAGGTGTAGGACCCTACACTTGCCTTTATTGAATTTCATCAGGTTCCTCTTTGCCCAACTCTGCAGTGTGTCCAGGTCTCGCTGAATGGCAGCACAGCCTTCTGGTGTGTCAGCCACCCCTCCCAGTTTACTAGACTGAGGGTGCACTCAGTCCCTTCATCCCAGTCACTGATGAATGTATTAAATAGGACTGGACCAAGTACTGACGCCTGGGGAACACCACTAACCACAGGCCTCCAACTAGACTCTGCACCACTAATTAGATCCCTCTGAGTTCTGCCATCAAGCCAGTTTTTCACCCACCTCACTGTCCCCTCATCCAACCCACACTTCCTAAGCTTACCTATGAGGATGCTATGGGAGACAGTGTCAAAAGCCTTGCTGAAGTCAAGGTAGACAACATCCCCTGCTCTCTCCTCAACCACCCAGCCAGTCAGGCCATCATAGAAGGCTATCAGATTGGTCAAACATTATTTCCCCCTAGTGAACCCATGTTGACTATTCCTGATAACCTTCTTGTCCTTTACATGCTTAGAGATGGCCTCCAGAATGAGCTGTTCCATCACCTTCCCCGGGGTGGAGGTGAGGCTGACTGGCCTGTAGTTTCCTGGGTCCTCCCTCTTACCCTTTTTGAAGACTGCAGTGACACTGGCTTCCCTCCAGTCCTCAGGCACCTCTCCCATCCTCCATGACCTTTCAAAGGTGATGGAGATTGGCTCTGCAATAACATCCTCCAGCTCCCTCACCACTCGAGGGTGCATCCCATTGGGGCGCATGGATTTTGGGTGTTGAGTTTGGCTAAATGGTCCCTAACCCAATCCTCCTTGACTAAAGGAAAATCTTCCTCTCTCCAGACTTCCCCTCCTACCTCCAGGGCCTGGGATTCCTGAGGGCCATCAGTAAAGACTGAAGCAAAGAAGGCATTCAGTAACTCTGCCTTCTCTGCATCATCTGACACCAGGGCACCCACCTCGCTCAGCAGCAGCCCCACATTTTCCCCGGTCTTTCTTTTGCTACTGAGGTACTTGAACAAGCCCTTCATGTTGTCCTTGACATCTCTTTCTAGATTTAATTCCAAGCAGGCCTTGGCCTTCCTCATTGCATCCCTGCATACTCTGACAACGTCCCTTTATTCCTCCCCAGTGGCCAGTCCCTTTTTCCACAGTTTGTAGACTTAATTCTTCTGAGCTTTTCCAGAAGTTCTTTGCTCATCCATGCAGGCCTCCTGCCTGCTTTGCTAGATTTCTTACTCTTAGGGATGCAGAGATCTTGAGCTTGGAGAAAGTGTTGCTTAAATATTACCCAGCTCTCTTGGGTGCCCCCTACCCTCCAGAGCCTTAGCCCATGACATTCCTCCAAGCAGATCTTTGAAGAGGCCAAAGTTAGCCCTCCTGACGTCCAAGGTGGCAGTCCTGCTGACCCCTCTCCTGACTTCTCCAAGAACAGAAAACTCTATCATTTCGTGATCACTGCACTCAAATGGCCTCCAACCACCACTTCACCCACCAGTCCTTCTCTGTTACTGAATAACAGGTCAAGTGGGGCAACTTCCCTGCTCAGTTCCCTCATCTGTGTCAGGAAGTTGGCTTCCACACACCACAGGAACCTCCAAGATTGCCTCCTCTCTGCTGAGTTGTATTTCCAACGGACATCTGGCAAGTTAAAGTCTTCCATGAGAGTGAGAGCCCATGATCATGAGACATCCCCTTACTGCTTGTAGAATATTTCATCCACCTCCTCATCTTGGTTGGGTGGTCTATAGCAGACCCCCACCATAGTATCTGCTTTGCTATTTTGTTAAGTTTTCTGGGATCTTTTAAGTTGAACTGGTGTTACATTTGGTTTTGAACAGTTTCTTTTCTAACCATTAGATGCAGTTTAATACTGTTCAGTAGTGCTTTTTGGTTCCAAACTTTTCTCTGAGTAATTAACACCATTATATTTATGTGGAGAAGGAATGATTTTTTTCTAGAGTTTGGTGGTTGTTTTGGTTTGCTTTTTACTGGAATGCCACTTGCAATGTACTGGAATGGGTGGAAATACTTTATCAGAAAGAGAGAGAAGACATCAGCATTTAGGCAAATTAACAAGAAGCTCACTGAAGCAGAGTATTCAATGGAAAAAAACACTCAACCAACGAACACCTAAATTAAAATTTTGCTTTTTTCCTGACCAGGGAGATAGTTATGATTACTTGAAAGATTTTAACATTATGCCTATTACCATCCAAAAATCTCTGTGAAGGACACCTTTTAATCTTGAATTCGTCAAGGCTGAAAGATTTGTTCACAGATCGAACTTTAGAGGTCTCTCAGGATGTGGAGTAGTACACTTATATGTAAACAAAATAAAAGTTTCCCTGGTAAAGGGAAATAAACGTCTTCAGCAAGATATTTTAAATTTGTTTCCTTACAAATATAATAGAATAGTATTTCTTTTAGTTCCATCAGTGTATATCCATTTCATATTTGGTTAACTGTGCTTTACGCACAAAATTCAAGCACTTAAGGAACAGCACTTCGTTATCACCTTTTGTATCATCAAATTGTTTTCTCTTGTTGATTTAATCTCATGCAATTAAAATTATTTACTGCCGTTTTTATTTTTGTAACAGTTGCATTTTCAAGAGGGAAGTGAAGCCTAGTAGTGGTTTGTTGCTTAAGCTGATCACATAAATACTTCTCTATTTCTTGTATTTTTAGAGAAGCCCTCAGCAACTTTTGTTTGCTGCAGAACACTGAAGAACTTGTAAATATTATATGGTTCTTACTCTTGAGAGCAAGTGCAGACCACTTCAGGATACAAGATGGATGTAATGGTATTTTAAAGACACAGATCTACTTAGTGCACTGCATTTTTCTGGTTTCATAAGAGGCCACTGCTTAGGTGGAGAAGTATGGTTTTTTTCAGTTGAAGGAAACGGCTTAGTAGCAAAGCAGTCAAGTGTGCAAATAAGAAGCAGCGAGTTCATACTCTGAATTGTGAGGCTTTAGCTGGGTTGATTGCATCATATATTCTATTAGGCACCTGTACTGTGTAAGATCGAAAAGAAAAATGACACTTTATAAAAGGTCCTAGCACTTATAAACAGTTTATGCTGAAGTTGTCTGAGAAACCAATTGTCAATCTCTTTCTTTCCATTTTGTTCAGGTTCTTAAACCACTAGATGTGAAAACCAAATTCTACAATGCTGAGGTAAGTGAGAGCTGTGTGTATTTGGGTTTATTTTGGTGTGCTGCATTTATTTCATATTAGATGCTTAGATTAAATTCAAAGAGCTTCTTAAGTACGTGTTTCTGAGAACGATGATCCATTGTGAAGGGAAAAAATTAGGTGGTGGGTTTATATAATTTAGTTTAAAATAGATATAGTTGTGATGAAGAGGGGAAAGAGGCGGTAACTAGGGCAGACGTGTCAGGACCTTAATGCGATTGACTGACAACTTTGCATATTTTCTGCTTTCCCGTCAACTCAAATACTTTTAGTTATTGCTTGTATATTTAAGCTGATAGAGTGCTTACTGTAAGGGAAGTTAATTGTTCACAAAGTGGGTAATAATTTACCAGATTGGGGAAATTTAAATTTAATTTCTTCGATGTAAATACGATTCCTCTGTTCAATAACTTAATTTTTAGGTTTGTGAAAGTTACACAGAGTGCTTCAAAACTAAGTTACCTTATATATGCCTTGTATATTTATTAGGACATACTTAGGCATCTGTCTAGCTGTTTATGGGAAGAATTTTAACTGAATATGATACAGATAGTGGAAACCCTTACAAATTATGTACAGTGTTCTTTTTATTTGTAGACATTCCTTGTGGATATATGTATGATATAGATCTGTTGTAGGATATAAACTTCCATGATGTCTCATTACACAGGAAGTTAGGACATTGGTTTCCATCATTATCGCTTACCTGCTTTGTGATAGTGAGCAAGTAGTTTAATTTTGTGAGCATCGCATTCTGTATCGTTTTATCTTTGCAACAGATACTGGCAAAGTTGGGGAGCTTCCATTATGAGTATTAAACTTTTTCTCTAACCCCTGAAATATGGTCAGCTATTACATTGCTATTCATTTGGTTGAAAACCTTCATTAGTATTCTTAAACAATTTGTTTGAAATAGTTCAAAAAACAGAGTAAAATTGTAGTTGGTTTGTATCGCAGTGAATAGCAGTTGAGAGAAAAAAAGACCAAAGTGTCATTGAGAGGAGAATAAAATTTATGGAATGTTGGCAATTCTAAAAATATGTTCAGATAACTAGAAAATATTGTGCTGCCCTGTTTATTCTTAAGTAAGCAGATATATGTGCTATGAATTTCCATGTAGAAAAGCAGAGTCTCCAAATCTATTGTTATAATTATTTATCTCAATCCTAATCACACCTGGGGTTCATCATGCAAGATTATGGCTGTAGAAGTGTGAAAGGTGTATTTCTTTCCCTTCCTGACAGTACCAGTAGAGAAAACAGAGGGAGAAATGACAGATAAGAATTTCTGCTCTACAAATGAGGATTCCAGATGCAAAGATCTGTCTCTTTCAGAGTTGTGCAGGAGACTTTCCATAAGGATTTTCTGTCTGCTGTGAGTGTAAATTATGAGACATTTAATGTATAGTGTATAAATTATTTAGAAGGAGGATGAATCAGGGCATAGGTCATAACTGATTTAAATATTGTAGTACAGAGGAAAAGAGAAAAACATTTTCCTAAAAATATCTTGGTACATGTATCTGGGCCACAGGCTTCGATCCTTAGGTTAACCAGGTGTGAGATAGCTGAATAGGGTTGGAACATAAGCTGGTCAAGTGCTTTATAGAAGTGGTGTTATCCATAAATTGGAATACCTGGAAATGTCTCCTGCTGTGATTTAAGAATGAAAATAATCCTAAGAAACTAGGTAATTCCTCTGGGAACAAAACAAAGCTCCATTTTGTGAGTGGACTATATAATTGTTTTAGATCTACAATACATAGTAGGGGAAAGGAGACAGAGAAATTAAATGGTGCTGTCTCTTTATACTTTGCATGTAAATTTTGTTTTGTGCTGAAATGCTTCATAATGAATGGGAATAAATACATTCAAGGTAAATTCTGGGCAATTTTTTGAAAAGTATTATTTTATTACAAAATTGTTTTACTGACTGACTTTGATAAGGGACTTAATAAACTCCATTCCTCAATTAGCCGCCAATTCCTCATGATAAAGATCTATGAGAAGCTTTGGTATCCGAGCTGGTATTTGTGGCTTTTTGGTTTTGTGTCGTATCCCCCCCGCCCCCCCAAAGGTTTTAAAAGGCTGCTTTGATGCCTTTTGTTGTTCCTCTTCAGGAATTTATGCAACTCCTATTGCCATAGTATTCATATGATTGCTTTAAGACTTTTTTTTTTAAGATTTTGGATTATATTAATTGAGAAAGTCTCCCGTGCCTAACAGATATAGTACAATTCATATTTAGTTTCTGAAAGTATATAAAGTGCTGCTGTGTGTTGTGACCACGGAAGTAAAATAAAATTCAAAAAACTAGAAATAAGTCTTTGGCTCGACGTTGTATGTGATACTACATTGCTGTCAAAGTACCAAGACCTTCCCTGAAAGCTTTTATTCTTGGGAGCAGGGGAGTTAAAAAAAATGGTATGTCAGTTATTAGTTAACTAAAGGTCTTTAAAGGTTGACTAACCAGTTCAACTGTTACCATTAATATTTCAGATGTCATGCTATCTATTCATAAAGTCTGTCGTTAAAACTATTTTCTACTAGAAATTGTAATCCATAATTTCATTTTTTCTAAGTCAAGGAATGATGCTGAACCTTAATTTTCTTGCTTGTTGCTCATATTGCAGTAGCATACAAATCAATTTGATCACTGAAATTTGTGCATAGAGTGCATGCCCTGTCACTGTAGCCCGCTGCGATCCTCAGTTTGAATTACCAGCCCCAGTCTATAGGAAGTACCGCCGTGGAAAAGGCTCTGTAAAAGGTTCTGTTCCTGCAAACACGCATAGGGAGGCAAATATGCAGTCACTTAAGAACAAGTTTGCCATTTAAGTTGTGTTTTTGGGATGACAGATATTTTAAGAAGTTTTTCCTGCTTGTGTTATGCCAAATTTCATTAAGAGCTGCAGTACTGTAGCTTTGCTAGTACACATTACCACATTATTTATATTTTGAGACCTTATATACGTGGATACTTTAAATTATCTATAAAATGACAAGGACTGTTTTTCCATTTCATATGCAACCCATTGCATGGATTTAAATTCAGGACAAACTTTAAACTTGCTCAAAAACTAACTCTTTTTGGGGGGTCAGTTTGTTCTACTGTATCTTATCTGTGACTTGTGTGCCTTAGGCTGTACTTTGGATTGGTTCTGAAGCAAAGCTAGTTAAACCATATATAGGCAATAGAAGCTATAACATATTAGAAATGTAGTTGTCATCTTTGTTTGCATCCATTTTTATTTACATTTCTGTCTTACTAATGCTGTCTTGTTTAGATGGTGCAAAAAAATGCAGAAATGCATTTTGTTTGAAAGTTAGCCTCCTTTTTCTTTAACATTTAACCCTAATTTCTCTAATGTGTTCTTTTTTATTTTCCCATTAGAGTGACCTCAGTTCTGTGGTAATTTTTATTTATTTTTTATAAATATGTATGCTTTTTTAATTGCCTATCTGTCTCTGTGCTTGTTGACATTCTTTTAAAAACATAATGGAAAAGCAATGTTTGTTCTGCATATCACAAACTGATGTTTTCTCATCTATATATGTGCAGCTAATCATTTAAATGGTTAGCTCTTTCTTTAATACCCATTGTTGAAACTAGAAGTTGATGATTACAGACTCTTGCTTGTGAGGGTCCTTCTATAAGGTACCTTACCAAAATTTGACTAGATTCATTATTTGAAAATGAGCGTTAATGCCTCCTAATTTTTTTCCTGCTTTTGACCGGTAGAAATGTAGGTTTTACTACAGCATTGCTTGTGTAAGCTGTGACAGAACTTTTCATGTCTGGTTGGTGGAGACAGTGGGTTTGAGGAGAGAGCAGCAGTTGGATGTTCTTCCTTCTTTTTGCTAGCTGGAGCTGCACTTTCCAACTTTTAACTGCATGTAACAGTTGGTGAGTGAGGATGGTAACTTCTGCAGTCTGATTTCACTTTAAAGTGTGCCTTTTATCAAAATAAACTGAATTCTTCTGAAATACTTAAGGTTTTTTTTTAAACCATATGATACTAAACCAAGTTAGGAGTAACACAAAATTAACTTGCTTTTTCATTATGCTGCTTGTTTTTTCTTTTCCCTTTCAAATGAGCTTTTTCTAAATTTCTGCGTATGTTTGCTGCATTGAAAACAACTAAAATTTGGGTAAATGGACACTTTGAGCAATGGATTTATGGGATATAAACAATATCAATTTAAGTGACAGTCAGGTGGTAGTAGTAATGATTACTGAGAGCCATGTTTTAGTTTTAGTTATTTCCAGCTCCTTCGGCAAGTGTGAGGTTGGTCCATAACCCGTGGAGCTTGCAGTTTTCATTACTATGTATATGCTATCATCTAGTTTGTGTTAAACATGTTTATAAGGCACAACAAATAGTTCCACTACCATTCTGTATTTCTCCTAATACAATGCATTTTGAGACTAAAAATATTTTTACTCTTTTGTCCCACTTTTATTTTGTAATTTACAAGCAAGACTCCATTTGTATAATGAAGTCATCTATTTACACTGATTAAAAAGGACTGTAAGCTTCCTTCCACATAAAAATACTTTTTTTTTTTTTAATATATCAACAAAATACCTAAAACTGCTTTATACTGAATTTACAGAATAGAATATTTCATTGGAAGGGACCTACAATGATCATCTAGTCCAGCTGCCTGAATCAATAACTCTCTTGAATATGTAGATGTGTTACCCCTCCTCCCTTTTTTTTTTAAATTGGCCCTTCTTTGTTTTGCTTTGTTTTGTTTTCATTTCTCCAGGGGCTCATATCTCTGGTAGACTGAGCCTTCCATAATTATTCTATCCTGAGATTTAGAGCTGCAAAGAGACTTCACTGGTCTGCAATTCTACAGAAGAAGTGAGGCAAAAAACACCTCTATTTTTACAGTTTTTCAGCTTCTGAAGTTTAACAGTCTGTACCTTTCATTCCTGTACTAGAAGTGGTCCTTATATACCATCTTCAGGCATTAGCTTTGTTTAACACACATATCTTATAGGAGGTTTTGAAGGTAGAGCACCAGTTAAATTGTTGGATGCCCATAATATTGGTAACGATTGGCATGATACAGCTGAGTGAGAGAGGTTGTTTTTTGGTGTTTAGCTAGTACATGAATGTTTCATAATAATAATAAAATCTCAGGGCATGTAACTGAACTATTTTACTTCCATTAAAGAAAAACAAACACATTTTAATTTCTTATACAGCTTGATGCACTAGTAACCTGGCATGGCATGTCGTTGTGCACTGCAATTCCTTTCCATTTATTCTATTTTTTCTTTTTTAATAATTTGGAGTAAAACCTGAGTTGCTATTGAGTTGATGAAAGTCTTGGAAAGTGGTGCTCTGATGCATTACAAATAAGCAATAGCTAGAACATAGTGAAATTATCCCACATCCATTGTTTGGCAACATACCTGTTGACTAACACTTTTGCTCCTATTGTTACTGGGATTAAGGTTTTTTTCTTGCATTAATTAATTTGATTTGCAGGCATGAACTAAACACGTGACTTTTTTTTAACAGTAGGACTGTCTGCTCTTTTCAATAACACAAATCACATTTTCATGAACTTGCACTTTTGTGTTTTGTTTTGGTTTTTTTCCAGACAGATGAAGTGTTTCTGGAAGCTCAGATTCAGAATATCACTACCTCTCCAATGTTTATGGAGAAGGTTTCTTTAGAGCCGTCTATGATGTACAATGTTACGGAACTGAACACAGTTGACACAGCAGGAGAAAGGTATGTTCAGATTCAGGACACTTGACTTTGAAACTCTGTATTATGATTTCATGAGATATAAGCATTGCAGTTTAGTGAGTTGTCTAATGGAAGGATTGCACTACTTTGCTCAGTTATAAAGATCAAATTCCTGTTATGTATTCAGCTGGAAAAGCTGTTAAGAGTTTTTTTTTTTTATAGAGACTATTGTTAAAAGTTTGTAATTCTATCTAGTAGACAAATCCCCAGCTTAATCCTCAAATAATTGGCAATATGGATGACATGTTAACATGAAAACATACTACTTCTTCAGCATCTCCTATACAAAAGTTAGCCCATGTCTGGTTCTGACTTGGTCTGTGCATACATACTTAGTCTTACAGGACTCATCTGACATGTCCTTGCTTCCTTCTAGTAGACTGATAACTGTTTTCAATTATTCTAATCGAGATCTAGCATGGCAGCAGTCAAGGTAAATTGGTGGAATAATCTTATAGGTTCTTAGAATATAAAAATTTGTCATGCTGAAAAAAATTAAATGTCATTTAATGTCAATTAGTAAAACACTAAACACCAGAAGAATTTTCTTTCTGTGTTCAGTAAACTGTTGTGGATAGAAAGGCTTGTTATATCTGGGTAGAAGTTAATTTTGGCTGTAAGTGTTTTGCAGTTGCCTGGGGTTTTGGAGGAGGTGATATTTGGGTGCTTCTGCAGTGGGGGTTGAAGTGGAAATTCTGTTGTCTTCTTGCCTGTTGAAGGCTTGTCTGCAGCATAGTGGAGAATTGTTCTCACAAAGTGTTCACATCCACTGTAATGATTCTTGTCCTGAATGGGAGTCTTAGGCTCACGACACTGAGATTTACTAGGAGGGAACCAAATAGCAGAAGCAAAATTACCAGCATTGTTTAAATGCTAAGATGCCAGGTAATAAATTATAACATAGCAAAGCAGATTTCCACCTCAGTTTTCTCTGGCTTAGATGAATAATTTTTTTTCCCCCTTGGTCCTTGACGCCATGTAAATTCTAGAATTGTTTTCTGTTGTGAAAACACAGAAAATTCTATGTGTTTTGCCATGAATAAAATACACACATAGACTGGTGGGGGATGGGAAAGTGGTTGGGTTTTTAGGTCTTCCTAAAAATAACTGTTTAAAATAAGACCCAATGTTTTTTTCTTTTAGTGAGTCTACTTTTGGTTCAAGGACTTATTTACAACCTATGGATACACGTCAGTACTTATATTGCTTAAAACCAAAGCAAGAGTTTGCAGAGAAAGCTGGAGTAATAAAAGGTGTAACAGTGATTGGTAAACTAGACATTGTGTGGAAAACTAATCTGGGTGAACGAGGAAGGCTGCAAACTAGCCAGCTCCAAAGAATGGTAAGTTCAACTGAAGCATCAATTTAACTTAGCATCCGTTTTTAAGGCAACTCAATGAAGAATTTAATAGTGACTTGAAGGAGAAGTTCAAGCTGCTTACTTTGGGCCTCATTCTGAATTCATATGTTTCTTTATATATATTTGAGAAAGTTATTGAATACATTTGAACCGTGGAAAAAACACTATTCCAAGAGACTGTAGCTGAACAAAAACATTGTTGTTCCTTTTTGTCATGTGAACGGCAACATTTTTTGTTTTCTTGAGGATTTGTTTTCCAGCACGTAACATGCCTTTCGTTTTTCATAGCACTGAACAACATAACTTAATGGATTGTGCACTCGAATTGCCAGAATTAAGCAACCTATGTAGCAAAATACATTGGTTAGAATAAAATTAACTTGGATGCCATTTGGCAACAAACCGAAAAGCAATGACGAAAGATCTACTTTGAGTATGCTAATTGTTGACACGGAAGTCTGCTCCCTAATTCAGACAGACATTTTAGCTACAAAAAACAATTTTTATGTGTAGGATAATACTATTTGTCTTTCATGTCTACAGTTTTGATTTAATCTATTCTAGTCTGGTTGATTTAGAAATTGTTCAATAATTGTAATTACTAGCTTGCTTAAGTCAGCTGCACAGCCTGTCTACTCTAATCCCTAAACCTCACTTGCACCTTTTGTATTGAGAGTGGTGTAATATGAGAGAGAAGTAAAAAAAACTTTGACAATTTAATCTTAGTCTGAGTTCAAAAAACTTGTAATCGGGTTTCTGCCTTGGTCTTTCCCCCTGCCTCCATCTAGTAGTAAACCGAGCAATTCTGTAGGGAAATCAAATTGACTTGGAACAGGCAAGCAAACTTGGACCCTGGAAATTCACAGCTAAGTCACTAAAACTTCTCTTTGTTTTTAATTGAAGTGTTAACATATTTGTATAACCCCATCAAATCAGAAACTGCCCTTGTTCCTGAACTTTACTCCTGTTACTTTGACACTTGTTGCTTGTTTATTAACCAATAAACTGTCCCATTTTCAACTGACCTTTCCTATAATTTCTCTTCAAAGATTTCCACCCCCCCGCCCTCTAAATCAGTATTCTATCACTCTGCATGCCTTATTCTTGAACCTTTGAGAAATGCACTTTGAAGCACAAGGAGATTAACAGAACTCCACACTCCAGGATGTTTTAGTCATCCGTCATTGTTTTGTGCTAGTGATTAACAGATAAACTGGGCTATTTTGTGTACGTGAGCAACATCTTTCTTTGGAAAGGCAGCAAACAGTTTTGGGGGTTTTTTTGCCCTTTGAATTGCAGTGCAACTCCCTCTTGTCTTCTCCTCATCTTTTAAGTGCTATCAGATTATTTAATTTCTAGGCTCCTTTCACCTTCCATTGTTGTCCTTCTAATCCATTTATTAGCCCTAAAACCATTGTTTCCCCCACAAGCCCAGAATTTTACCTGTACTATGCCCCTCTGTCATTGTTTTGGTTCAGATCAGGAATGCACTTTTGGTACAAGTATCCTGGATCACTCCCACATACAATAATTTGGGGGTTTTTGTGGACTGGTCTTAGAATTCACAACTACTATTTTTTTGAGTGACATTTAACCAGACAGATGCATGTCCACAGTATGCCAAGGATGCTCCACCTGCTCATGGGCGTTCAATCCCAGGCTAGACTAGAACAGTCCAAAATTAAAGAACATTATTCTTGTTTACCAGAAGCAAGGAATTGCCTAGTTAATTCCATACTCTGAGCAATTATCTCATTATTGGATGAAAACTACTTTCCTTTCTTTGGTGTTGTTGTATGGCCTTTACCTCTAGCCATCAGTTGTTGCAGGTATCTCATTGTTAAGGGCAACAGGTATGTTCTGGTTTAGGCCTTTTCATCTGCTCTCATCGTCTCTTGATTTGGTGAATTGCTGCTAAGTTTATCTTATAAAATACTGCTTTTATTGTTTGGGTTTTTTTCTTAATATATCTCTTAAATTAAGTCTAATGTTACGACAAACTACTGGTTATTCCTTCCTGTCACCTAGTAGAGCTAAAAATCTGTGCCTTTTTCCACTGCTGGATAAATTACTTATCTTTCTTGAAAACTTCCAAACCTGTGTTGCTCAACTGGTCTGAAGTCTCAATCGGTGGACATCCCTTTGCTCACTCTAATATCCAATTTAATACTTTCTAAAATGTAATCCGTCTTCAGTCCGTAATGAACTGTATGTGAGTAAAAGATGTTCCCAACCTGTCAGACACTGGCTCTCTGGACTTCTTTGGGAATATCTTTTAATCAAGCTGTAAATGTAACTTTTACTACAGCAACCTTTTATCAGCAGAATTGGAACATGTATCACAACTAAGCCTTGTCAGGCAGGACAAATTTTTCCCTTGTTTTTCCCTTATGATCTATCACTTTTGGGGACTGAAAAATGATCTATCATTTTTGGGGACTGAAAATCTAAAGCTTTTTACCTGAAGGTTACCATCTTGAATCAGCCCTTTCTAGTAGTAACTAGGATATTTATCATAGATTTGTAAGTAGACTGTATGAAATGTCTTCAGCTCTTGACAGAATTGGGTAGTTGACAGGTGTTTGTATCGTGTGCCTTTCTGACTGGTGGCAGTTAATTATTTTGGCACGTCCATACTGTATCTGCTATCTGCCTAACAGGTCCCAGAATAAAGCTGATCTTCTTGGGAACTGTATACAAGTATTCAAACTTTAAGGATGTGAACTATCTGAAAAACTTAGTAATAAAGATCATGCTTGCCTAATGCATTGTTAAACCTATCAAGAATGTGGTCATCAGTAGTGGATGGAGCACAGCTGTGATCTGGGTATAAATCAAAAGCACAAAGTCAATTTTCTTTCTTCAAACTCCTCTTACTCTAAGCTTGTTGCAGTAAGTGAAAACTTGAGCAGCAAAAACTTCAGCTTTACTATCCAGCATCTGAGAATATACATTCTTGTACCTTCTCAGGCTCCTGGTTATGGTGATGTAAGGCTTTCTTTGGAGACAATACCAGACACCGTAAATTTGGAAGAACCTTTTGACATTACATGTAAAATAACAAATTGCAGGTAATGATTTTATGTGATTCTTGTGCTTTTTCGTGAGTGGGTAAGTTGTGGCTGTCTTCGTCTCATTTTTCAGGACTTTCTCCTGAAACAAATCAAACCTGACTTTACTATGAGTTGTAGCAACATGAAACTACTTGAAACATACCTTTTGGATTACAATGATTTTAAAAAACCCAAAGAAACAAAAAAATCCCACCTCCCGTCATGATCTGCTAATACCATTTGAACTAGGAGATTGCCAGAAAACTGTAGTGGAATTCCATGGAACTGGCTGCAGTATCATTTAAGATTGCACCTCATACTTAAATCACAAATCATATGAGTTCTTCTTAGTTAATCATCTAATAACAAAATGAGCATGTTTATAGGATTTTTTTAACTACAAGCAGTTTTATCAGAATAAATGATGCCTTTTACATCCAGTCTGATTTTACTGCTAGTTCTGCACCACTGCTAGAATGCCTCCTAAACATTGTTACCGTAGTCTTTTGTATGTCTTTGTCCATGTTTTGACTTGATTTGTGTTTACAGAAGGATCCCTGGTAGCCCTTTATAAAAGGGTTGCATGAGTAACATTTAAATAAGGTAATTCTACACAGAAATTGAAGCCAGGGACTAAAGCGGGTACTTCTCATTAAAATCTTGTACTGCATCCAGAATGTGAGCAGTATTACCCAGCTATCCAGTATTGCTACACCCATGACAGGATGCTTGTGTCAGACAGAGCTATATGCAACTGAATTACTGTGCATCACAGTAAATACTGCTAGCTGCCTTATAAATATTTATAAATGCTTGATTAATAGTCAACTGAATAATAATCAAGCTTTTACATGTCTGCAGTCCTTGAATGCTTAAAAAAAATCCCACAGGTTTATTCTTGTTTTTGAATTTCCTCTAGCAGTGAAAGGACTATGGATCTGGTTTTAGAAATGTGCAATACTAATTCCATCCACTGGTGTGGAGTTTCAGGAAGGCAACTTGGAAAGCTGCACCCAAGTTCATCCCTCCATCTTGCACTTACATTGTTGTCTTCAGTACAGGGATTGCAAGTAAGTCCTGATAGCATAGTTTTGTTATAAAATACCTGGTTTATGAGCTTAGTAATTCTTTCTAATAACTCTTATAAATATTTTCCCTTTCTAGAGTGTCTCTGGCTTAAGACTTACAGACACGTTTTTGAAGAGAACATATGAGTATGATGACATTGCACAAGTCTGTGTAGTTTCTTCAGAAGTCAAACAAAGCTGAAGAAAAAATTCTATGTTTCTGCTGGGCTTTTTTCTTTTTTTGGACCAACTTCTTGATGGTTTTGCAGCTGAATCATTAAAATGTGTACAAACAAAACCAAATCCCTGTATACCTACAAACAAATGTAACTATGCTTATTTAATTTCTCTGAGCATTTTTTGAATGTTTTAAAACCTTTTAAAAACATGCATATGAATTTTATCTCCTGAAAATAAAGCCTTTGAAAAAAGTGGGGCTCTAGAAAATTATATTGCATTAACATCACCTCGGAGCAGGGTGGTGAGATTGATATGAAAGTGAAGCACTTATTTTCATTATTTTAATTATTTTTTAAATATTGAAAGTTTTAAAATCGTGGTTCTGACAAAACTGCTTCAGTTTGAAGGAACTGGCCTTTCACAGACGAGTTCCCGAATCCAGACCCCTGTAAGAAAAACATAGTGTGTACCTCATGTACTTTCATGGTACGTGCACAGCCATAAGAACTAGAGCCTGAGAAAGGCATGAGGTGAGAGAGTGCAGCTGGCACTGCTGAGGCACTAGCAGCAAGAAAGCAGAGCACCAGCCAAAGAATGTGCTGGTTGGGGCTCAGTCTTTGGAAAGGAATAACACAGCAAATCTGTCCAAATTAGCTGTGGTCTTGTGCAGAGTTGTGTGTCCCTGCAATACAGGGCATGCTGTGAACAGGCACGTTACTTCCCAAATAGTAGGGAACTGAAGACTAAACTAGCAGAACTTGGGCATTTTTTATTGTTAAATTGAGGCAGTGCAAATTATTCTTTCAATTTAAGTAGATTTTTAGGCATATGAAGAGAAAAACCCTGCATGGCTGCCCTAGATCGAGTTCTATAAAGCATATGCAGGAAAGAATTCAGGACTTGTTTAAGCACTGAAATGTACTTTTCCCTAGCTTTGTTTTGACAACAGATGGAAAAATATCTTTGGCTGAAATATCTAAGGTCACCCAAAGGTAGCCATTTAATACAGAAAATGGTGACTGGCTTTCCTAGTTTTAAGAGTAGCTAAACTAGTGTTAAAGATTCTACTCAGTGGCTTGTCATATCTCTTAGCTACCATATAGGCAGTTAGCAACCTTTGTTAGTTTTGGCAGTATTTTAATTAAGGCTTTCCTGTGTGTAAAATCTTTTAAATGTAGAATTCAAATCGAAAATATTGGATAAATTTAGGACCAGCTAACTGAATTGAGGGAATGAGTCCATACTGGGAAAAAAAAGAAATTAAAACTATATCCTGCACATCTAATAAAATGCAGAGAAACCAACATAAACAGGTATTTTAAACAATGTGGTTTACCTGTTACTCTAGATATATCAACAAACTAAAACAGTAAAACCACAACTATCCAGACAAAAAATGTAAATAATTTTATTTATAATTTATTTTCAAGTTAAATTGACACAAGTTGAAGGGAATATAACCATAGGGTAGTAAGAGGTAGGAGATACAGAAATGGTAGACAAGTTGCATTTTTCTAGTATGACTTTCTGTAGCTCTGAAACAGTGTATGAATCCAACGCTGCAGACTTAGTTCTTTTCCAGTATGCATGAGTGAATTTACTTTGTATTTGTTAATAAAACCAAAAGTGCAACTGAAACAATTTCTAAGCTGAATATTTCATTAGGTATCTTTATCATTCAGGCACAGTTAGAAGAATATAATTCCATGCAAGCAGGTTACGGGAGTTTACAAGTTCAGTGCAAAACATTTTCTTCTCTAACAGTTATAACAACTTATATGCTGATGGAATAGTAATAATACAAAACTGATTAGGTGTTAAATGCATATTTTCTCAGTTGAATGATAAACTGCAATTGACTTTAAATTTTAGAAGTGTTTATGGGAATTATGGTTTACCACTTGATACAGCAGGATGAAAAATTTTAGTGCAAAATAAAGTGCAGTTATTACACAGGAAAAGATTCCTTCCTCACCCTGTGATTAAGACATATTGCATGACTATGTGAAACAATCTAGTCTATTCAAGTCAAAATGGACTTTAGCATAAATGATCCCTCTGTTCCTGGTTTCAATGGAAAAGCATGTAATGACAGTTCCTGTTATTGGTTTAACCGTTTTTTATTTAGGCTATAAAGCCCTTTCTGTTAATATACAAGAAACAAAGAATGTTTACAAGTTAAGTATTGTGCCAGTTTTAGCATATTCCTAAAGGGTTAGCTAATGCTATCAACGTTTTAATAAATATTATCTGTAGTAGAGTAAAACGTAAACATGACAGTATTGTAGTATGTGAAATGAAAGTTACCACTCAGTAATTTCAAGGGAAGTTTTCAGATAACTAACCAGTGCTTCATTCCATTTAACCTTGGGGATAAGTAAGCTATAGGGCTTGTACTTGACAGTACAACTTCCACAGCCAGTCTTTGAACATTATCATATTTTGTAGTTCTTGAGAAACTCTCAAGAGGTTCTTGACACTATTTCTGTCTTAAAGTAGAAAGGTAGCCGACCGCATGAAGAGTGCTGTCACAGAGTAAGGTATAAATTGGGTTTGAGAGACATTGCAGTGCAGTGCTGTCCAGTCCACTCTGGATTTGTTGGTTCCCTTTACCAAAGTTAGTAAAACTCATTGGGAGTAGTTGGAAATATGAAAGAGAGAACTAAGAGGAACTGTTTAACAAGAGATGTACTAGGAGCAATGCTTCTCCTCTGACACAACACACTACTCCAAGCAATGTTTGTACAGTAGTCATAGCCCACCTGGAGCCTCTTTTGATCTTTCCTGTAAATGGTATCCTGTCCTATTACATGTAACTGAACTAAAGTAGCAGTTTTCTTGAATGGATTAGATTCAGGATCTGAACTACCTCTGGAAAAAGATCCTTTTGTGGATATTCTTCTTTCTCATCAGATGTTAAGTTGGAAGCTGCTACTTAGAAATGTTTTTGATGGAAAGCTTAAGTATCTCTATAGCCTCAAAAAGGTAGCTACAGCAACTTCTTTAGAGAATTTAAAAAAACATTTTAATGCTGTGTATAGGTAAGCTCTATTGAATAAAGTATGAAATATCTTACAGTTGTTTAAGTTTCTCTATTAAGCTTTACTCTATTTATCAACAGATGGTAACAAAGAATTCCTATTTTTATGTTTTTTCTAATTCTTTTAATTTCTCCTTGGATCCAGCTGTATTTTCCCCCTATGTCAGTAGGGGGACTCATACAAGAGATGCACTACTAGCATTTGTTAGAGGCAAGTACATGACTTAGCCCCAAATGTTGCCTTTGCTTCTACTCAGGGTGCTCTTTTTGGACCACAAGATGAATCAGATCTAATGTCTGAGGTCCACGAGTTCCTGTGTATTTCTCCATTTGGGAGTCTTCTGTTACTCCTCCACACACCTTCTCCAGTCTAACTGGCCAGCAGAGATCACTTTGTTTTAGAAATCAGAGCAGGCTCCTCGAATTAGTTTTGATATATAAAGAGGGAAGTGTGAGTGGTGAGAACCTCCCTGCAGTAAAAACAAATGTACCTTGTACCAGAATGCAGTATGAACAGTAAGCAGAATAAAAAAAGTTAATATAATAAAAATACAGAAAAGCAGTGGTCTCTGAAAGAGTAAGATTAACTGAACAAGAAAAGTGAGGGTAGGAAAAGAAATAGTACAGAGTGGAAAAGTCTTTCAGTTTGCCATATAACCACCACTTAAGATAGATATATGTAATGAAACTTGAAAACAGAAATCCTTAATTGTTTAATCTAGTGATTTACCACACAAGAACAGGAAGAGAATCCTTCTAAGGCAGTTATTTTTGATAAATTTTCAGTAGTAGTTATTTGTACAGTCACAGGATCAGTTTTAGCTTATTACAGTTAAGAATTTTAAGCTTATGTTCAATACTGCATACATACAGAATGTAATACAGTTTGCCGTGCCTAGGAAAATAGTGACATAATGCTGACCTCCAGGGCTACCATCATGATTTGAGGGTATACATGGCAGCAGAAAAGCCTAAAACTTAGAATCATAGAATGGTTTGGGCTGGAAGGGACCTTAAAGATCATCTAGCTCCAGCCCTTCTTAATATGCTTTCCTTTACGAAGCCAAGTTCCATTTTGGTTTCTGTGTATTATCCTATGCAGGATTAGTGTCTTCTCTTTCTCTACAATTTCTGGTACTCCCTCATATGCAATCATCTCCCTCCTGCTCAATGAAGCTCAAAAATATTTCATGTTACTAATGACAGCCCCTCACAGGCAAAAGAAACAGACTTTTCAAGCATTAAAGTACACTCTATACTCCAAAACTGATTTATGCTTGTTATAAAGGGGCACATCAATAGGTGAGCCTGATGTAATGATTTTCACCATAAGAACTTAGAATTAAGCTGTTATGCAAGATCATCCCACTACAAAACTCCTCCCTGCTCAACAGCCCTGGAGATCAATCTAATGCACGTACTGAAAACAAGTTGTACTTAGGGATTTTCACAAATCACCTACTTAGTGTATTAATTTTCAGAGGACTAACTATACATAAACGATATGTTCCAAGTTAGGTGCAATAGATCTGTTTAACAGATTTATTCTTGTTTGCAAACACACACAAAGAATTTTCTGTCTTCTAGTCAAGCAGAAGAGTTACAATGGTGCTTTTGCTACTAACTATTATATGCAGTTAGGGGTTATATACCATTACAATTCACATGCCTCCTTTAAGTCAGGAATGCTCTTCAGTGCTGCCACTGAAAGATCTGCTCCGGACATGATTTCTCAGTTGCTCTATGAGCTCAGGATTCTGCTGCTGTATCTGTTGTGCAAACTGCTGCCCCCTGTGTTGAACAGTTTTACATAAAATCAACAAGTGAAAAAAACTGACAAGCAGCATTTTTAAGAAAACAGGATATCCCAATACAGCTGAAAGGTGCATTATATAAAAGTTAAGACCAAAGTTCAAGATAATTGTAGTATTATGACTTTATCTAGTCAACGTCTCTCCAAACAGGATTATCATCAGACCTTAATTTTCAATCTTCAGGACTATTACTTCTACTTGATAACATGGAGGAAAGTATTGCTTTACTTGGTAAAACTAAACTTAGCAACAGAGCTGCTCCAGTGATTTTCTACTTTCTTTTAGAGAGGACCCATTCTAGTTGTTTAGGATAACTGCTGCTCTAGTTGGAGTGCAATGTTGTATTAGTTTTTCCAGAAATACAGCGTGTGGCTGCCAACTTGTACTTATGAGCAAGACCGTAAGTAGAAAGCAAGCATACAGTTACACCTTTATGTCTTGTATGACTGAAGTGATAACAGATCCATCTCCATAACAGTTGTAGCTTAAGAGTTAAATTAATAGGTGAGATTAATTCCATGTAAAAGATAAGAATAACCCTGGCTTACTAGAAAAACTTATTAAGTAAATCACATTACTTCATGAATATTCTGGCATGGCTTCTCTGTAACAACTTCTGCATTTTGCTCAAGTAGCAAATTATCCAGACTCCTCTAAACCACAGTGCAGGTTGATGGAAAGCCAACATTTTCATAGATCTAGGTGTAGCACGTGTTTTTTGTGAAAACAGCCCTTGATTATGTGGGGGCACATTCCTGTCTGAATGTGAATTTTAAATTACTTTTACCCTGAAGGGGCAAAACTTAAAAAATAGTTTCATAGAATAGTTTAGGTTAACCCTCTGCAGTGAGCAGGGACATCTTGAGCTCGATCAGGTTGCTCAGAGCCCCATCCAGCCTAACCTCGAATGTTTACAGGGATGGGGCTTCTACCACCTCTCTGGGCAACCTGTGCCAGGGTTTCACCACCCTCACTGTAAAAAATTTCTTCCTTATATCTAGTCTCAATCTCCCCCCTTTTAGTTTAAAACCATTTCCCCTTGTCCTATCACTACCGGTCCTGCCCAAACGTCTGTCCCCATCTTTCTTATAGGCACCCTTTAAGTATGAAAAGGCTGCAATAAGGTCTCCCTGGAGCCTTCTCTTCTTCAGGCTGAACAACCTCAACTCTCAGCCTTTCATCTTAGGAAAGATGTTCCATCCTTCTGATAATTTTTGTGGCCCTCCTCTGGACCCGCTCCAACAGGTTCATGTCTTTGTTGCACTGAAGACTCCAGAACTGGACACAGTACTCCGAGTGGGGTCTCAGCAGAGCAGAGTACAGGGGGACAATCACCTCCCTTGACCTGCTGGCCACACTCCTTTTGATGTAGCCCAGGATATGGTTGACCTTCAGGGCTGTAAGTGCCCATTGCTGGCTCATGTCTAGCCTTTCATCCACCAGTACCCCCAAATTCTTCTGCACCAGGCTGTTCTCCTTCCCTTCATCCCCCAGCTTGTATTGATACTGGAGATTGCCCCGACCCTGTTTGAAACAGGCTAGAATGCTGAAATAAAGTAAAATTGTATGCCCAATAAGAGGTCTTGCCATATAAGCAAATGGCATGTTTTTATGCAGACTCTTCCAGCTGGATTATCATTATTATACTATAAAAGACTCGGGTCCTGTAAAAGCTACTCATTATACTGAGTCCCTGAAGCCTTCCTAGTCTAAATGGGGGGATGCCAGAGCAGAAATTGTGTAAACTTTACTTAGCAGCTGTGCTAAGTAAATCTGTAGCTTTTCCAACTAGTGTCTGGGATATCAGGTAGTAAATTTATCAACACAATTGGAAAGCACATGTAAGACTACTTAAAGATTTAAAGGAGCAATTTGTAGGAAGTGGCATTTGGAAAGTAAACAGTAGATGAGAACCAGAAAGTGAAACCGAGCACACAGCTCGGTCATTCCAGTTGATGAAAATGCACAAAGCAAACAAACAAGATAGTGAAAAATGAGTCTTCAAGTTCTCAGCTTTAATAATAATCAGACATACAGTGGGGACAGGCCACAGTATAACTGGCTTGACACCATAGCTTTTAAATAGATGTGGCACAATAATGCTTCTACAAATGTAACAGTTAAAACTGCAATTCTTACTTACGCATGAATCAGGCTGGACAAATCTGACAGGCCACCAACACCTGCAGCAGGGCCACCAATGGCGTTTGACATCATCCCTGACATCCTGGAACAGTTAGCACAATGTTGGCATTGGGGTAGGCAGGGACCTTTCAGTAAGCAATAAACTGTAGTTATTTTGAATAGCTGTAAGGAAATAAGCTGCAAGAGGAATAAACTGTAGTAGTTTTATTTACAGTAAGCAAAAATAAAATTACATTTTCAGGAATATAGTCCTTTCCACTTTTTCTCTTCAATAATTCAAACACCTAAAAACATTTGTTTAATGGTACTCCATGTTAATACTTACAATTGTTGAACTTGAGGATTCTGCATTAAGCTTGCGGCCTAGAACAGATAATATACAGTTGAAATTATAACAGATTTACCACTTAGGTATTAGAGGGGAAATGTGGAAAGAAAAACCCAAAAAACCCACATGCTGTATTTTATGTTTTACAAAATTAAGCTAAGTTTACGTGCACAGAGATGTATGGTCCCCAGCAGAAAGAATCATTACAGGAATGTATTTCAAGGATATGAAGCTGAGACAATTTGTTGCATGTTTGATAAAAAACAGTGGTTACAGATTCAGATATGAAAAATATGACAAGATGACATTAAACATAAAAATGCAGTACCAGAAAACTAAAAAAAAAAGTTAACTTGCCAAGGACAAAGGTTTCCTATTTGGCTTTTTGGAGAAATGTCTGTATTTTGTTGATTCCCAGTCTGGATAAATCAGTTTTGCACAGATATAACAGTGCAAAATATTGCAGAGTAAACCAGAGTGTGGACTTACTTTGTAGCATAGTTTTGTGGTGTCCTGGTTTTGCTAGGATAGAGTTAATTTTCTTCTTCACAATAAGAATAGCTGTGTTTTAGGTTCAGTATGGGATTTGTTATGAGAAGAACACTGATAACAGTACTGGTGTTATTTGCTGCTGGAGCTCAAGGCCACCATGTTTGGCTGGTTCACAACTGCATTAGGACTGGGAGGGAGAAGTGCAGTACATAGCAAAACCCCAAACTGGCATTTGGATGTGCCAATGAAATATTCCTGATCATATCACGTCATGTCAGTACATTAACCAGGGCTGACCGGCAGACGGGGGTATTTCTCTCGGGGATCGCTCGGGCTCGCTCTTCTGGGGTTTGGGTTTCGGGACTGTCTGGGCCCCGGGATCGCTGGCTGGCACAGGCTGGGCATCGGTCGGTGGGTGATGAGCAATTGCACTGGGCATCACTCATTTGTATATTCTGTTATCACTGTTGTTATTATTTTTATTTTAAATAGTAAATAGTTTTTATCTCAACCCATGAGTCTCCTTGCCCTTTTCTTTCCAATACTCTCCCCTACTCCCTGGAGGGGGCAGGAAGAGTGAGAGCAGGCTGTGTTTGGCTGCAAACCAAAAGGGTAAAACCACCTCATGTGGTAACATTTATCTTCTATTGTAATTGCATATCTTCTTACTTTGTAGTAAGCATGAGGTTATTTAAATTTCTCATTCATAAGACACCTCAATAATAATATGTCTACCATAGTGTAACAGTGTACACGGACAGAATAAACCATGTGATGTTTTAAAGTTATGCATAATTCCTACAGAAATCAGTGTCTGTACAAATACAAGACCAATAGGCACAACACAGTATCTGCTTATTTAGTCTCTTATTAAAGGTACTACAAAAGCCAGACAATATTCATTTTAATGATAAATATATCTCCATATCTATCTATCTCAAACGTAAATCAACTGTTTTCTCTAATCTACAGTTGGATATAAAATGCCAAATTCAGGTCAATTCTATGGGTGATACAGGATTTTTTTTTGTTTCCTCCATCAGTAACAAGTCTGATCTAGGTTAGGGGCCCAAAATGGAGGCTAGAAGTAACTTTCTCAAGTCAAATTTTTTTGTGAGTCAATTTTTTTCTTTCAAAACAAAAGAAAGCAAAACACTACACCACAGGAAAATCATTCATTCTTTCCTAGCTGAATGCCCTGTGTTCTATCCACTTGACCACACATCTTCTGGAAATGACGCAAAAAATCCTTTCCCTATAGTTAGCTCCATATTGAAGAGTACCTCTTGACTCTAAACAGATGCAGACTATCCCATTAAGTCATGTGGCCAGTCAGGTAGTACACAGAGTTCCAGTGGTATTTAATCACTAATGCCATTGGAGAACCCACTCACTTCTTCCTTATCTACCATCTCTATTCTTTGGACCATAGTATTGGACTAGATGTATTGACCTCTCTTGCATGTAGTGCATTTACTCATGGGAGCACTGGTTGAAATACCCTGTCCTAATGAAGCTACCAGAGAGGCAGTAAAGTTTTAACTGCATTCTCAAAGGAAATAAGGATTTTTTGCATTTTTTTTCTCCAAATTCCATTCTTCAAGGTTAATCAATACCATTTAGCTAAGAAAGCCATGCACAGAGAAAAACTGCTGAGGGACAAAACAACAATATGCCATTATACTGGAAGTAAAGGAATGCACTGTATGTTATTTATATTCAGTGTTTGCCCATGTCACGACATTTTGCACACTTAAGGATGTCAGGGATAATTTGAAAGACTAAGAACAGAGAGGTCTCTTGGGTAGTTCTTTCCAAGGAGAGTTACTTTAGTCTTGGGTAGACTCCATCTGAATCAACTGCTGTTCACTTAAGAGGTGATTTCTTTGCAATCATTGTTAACTACTATGAGAAGAAGAGACATCATGCTGTTGACAAGTGTTTTACTATCATGTCATCTATAAAAATAGCATAGCTAATCTATACTCATTGTTGTTCAAAAGTAAGATAAAATCAGCTGGAAATAAGACAGGCACTGTAGAAGATTTATGCTTCACTTCTTGTTTTCAGTGTAAAATGACTCAGAAAAGTTAAATTCAGTATAGTGAAACCATTGCATTACGGTATTAAAATTGCTTGTGTTATGTAAAGCTTGAAATATACTCACCATACTAATGAAGGCAGGATTGTTTATCAAGCTTGCCATGTCAAAACTCAGTCCAGTTCCAGTCTACAAACAAATTGCAGGTAAGTTTATCTACAAAATCCCAGTTAACACTATTGTAAATAATACAGTAGATACAGAGCTAACTTACAGGACTGGACGTATCTCTTAGTTTCTGTTCTGCTATTTTCAAATTTGATTTATAAGAGTCATTCTCTGGATCAAGATCCAGTGCTTTCTGGTAACTGGTAACTGCTTCTTCATATTTATTCACCGAGGTCAGAGCCAACCTAATGCGAAACAAAGAAATCCTAGGTAGAACATAAATGACCATATAAAGATAATGATACATTTTCTGCTCTAAGTAAAACAGTATAACAACTAATTTTTAGCTTGAGCACTAAGTTAAAGCAAGTTTTGCTACTGGGCTACTGCTGCTTAGTGTAAACACTTATTTTTGCTGAAGAGATGATCCTTCCAGAACTCATCTTGCATTATCTGTTCTGCATATAGGCAAGTTTCATTAAAAACTCCCTGGCATAATCAAGTGATTTAGCCTGTATTTGAGAGAGCAAGACGGATCCATCATCCATGACTTTTTGCATAAGCTCAGGAATTCCTCCAAGTGTTTCCTCCAGTGCTTTTGATCCAAGAGACTATTCAGAAGGGTACACAGGTAAGTAGAGCAAAGATACTCTTAATGTGAGTTCTGCAGCTTCAAGAAATCAAATACAAGAACCACAAGTTTCAACATAGTAGATTTTTGTCTTAGGATCACTGCAAGGTTCTCCTTTCAGATCTTCTGCTTCAATAGCTTGACAAACTGGTTACACAAGACAGTAGTAACATCTGTAAGATGCTATAAGAAACCTTTGTATCTGGGAAGTTTGCTTTATGTTTTCAAAAAAGATTATTCTCCAGCAGCTCAGGAGAGCACAGAACAGATCTACTACTTTTGAAACAGTTATTGTTTCAAATTCAATTAGCTACTACACTTAAAACATCATCTTTCTTTGAGCTATTCTGGAAGTCCTTCTGGTTGCAGTTTCAATTCTACCTTCTACCGTGTTTTCAATTCATACTGACCTGAAAACTAAACTAATCTTACCACATTTTGTGAAAGATCGGTGTAACCCACATTCCTCTGTTTAGTACTCCAGTCCCCCTTTGGTATGTGCTGACCTACACAGACTGGGTTGATGCCCATTATAAAACTTTAGCCTTTTATCTCAGGCAAGAGAACTCAGTGTGTTAGATACATCAGTCAGAGTCATTACTCACAGTGATGGTGAGCTCAGTAACAGTATGAAACTCCAGGAGTTTCCAGTAACGCTCCTGGAGGAACCCATGCAGTATTAATGTTTTATCTCTTAACACAGTTACTCCTATAAAAAACATTCTTCCTTTTGGCCCATTAACTTCCCAAAATAGTTTCTGACCAGACAAGAAATGCCATCTGGTATTTCTGTGATGCAATAGTGATGTTTTACAGATTAAGTATGCAAAATTCTGCTTCCTGGAACACAGTGCAAGTCAGGACAGTGGGCAACAGTTTCTTTGCTCACAAGTGTAACTGCCATTTCAGTGAAGCCACTGGGGCGAAGGGCTCTGGAGCAGGGCACTGCACCAGGGGCCTCTCCTGAAGCGGCAAACAGCGGCAAAATCAGCCGAGGCCAAAGTGCTGGCAGAGAGTGTGCCCCAGCCCCCCTCCCAGAGCTGCTGACACGTAGCAGGTGGCACAGCACAGCCATTGCCAAGGCCACTGTGACCACACACACACCCCCTTACTGTGACCCCAGGAGTCACCCAGCGCAGGCAGGTGAACAGCGCGTGCGCATCGGCCCATGGCAGCTGGCATGGGAAGGATGCACAGGCAGGGCACAGTTCCCCTCCTGGCTCAGGAAGGCTGCCACAGGCAGTGGGCATTGCCTTCCCTGAGGGAGACACAGCTATGGTTGCCATTCAGCTGAAAACCATCACCAGGAAGAGTGTGGCACCTCAGACGGAGGTCCCATGCAAACATGGAGCTACATGGAGTGCCTGAGCCTGTCACTGGAGAGCAGCAGAGACACCTGTGTGCGCTGTGACCAGGTGAATGATGGCAGAGGTGAAAGAAGTGGAAAGGCTAAGGAGTGTGAGAGGGAGATCAACTGGTGGAGCCACACCATATCATCCCTGAGACAAAGGCAGCAGATAGAGACTCCACAAGAAGCAGAGGATCTCCTACCCTCTTACCAACTGGCCGAAGGAGGGGACCTAAGAGACCGAGGGGACTGGAAACAGGTCCCTGCTCAGGGCGGCAGGTGAGTTCCCTCCAGGCCTCCCTCACCTACCCAGCTGCCCTTACACGACAGGTCTGGGGCTCTGGAAACTGAGGGTCTGGCAAATGAAGATGAAAATATAGACGAGGGCCCATCCAGGGGGTTGCCCAAGGTGAGGCAGTCTGCCCCACGCACTCCAACTGCCTCTGTTAAGAATAAAAGGAGGGTGATTGTCACAGGCGATTCCCTTCTGACAGGAACAGAGGGGCCAATATGCCGACCACACCCAACCCACAGGGAAGTCTGCTGCCTCCCTGGGAAATATATTAACAACAAAGGAAAGCCAAGGAGAATCTCCATCCTTTACTGGATGTAGGGGGAACAATAGTGACGAGTGATGAGGACAAGGCCGAGGTACTTAATGCCTTCTTTGTCTCAGTCTCTAACAGTAAGGTCAGCTGTTCTCTGGGTACCCAGCCCCCTGAGCCAGAAAACAGGGACAAAGAGCAGAACAAAGCTCCCATGATCCAGGAGGTAACGGTTAGAGACCTGCTCAGCCAGACAGACATCCATCCACAAGTCTATGGGGCCGGATGGGGTCCATGCGAGGATATTGAGGGAGCTGGCGGAGGCACTTGCCAAACCCCTTTCCACCATCTACCAGCAGTCCTGGCTGACTGGGGAGGTTCCACTTGACTGGAGGGTGGCAAATGTGACACCCATGCACAAGAAGAGCCGGAGGGAGGACCCAGGGAACTACAGGCCTGTCAGTCTGACCTCAGTGCCAGGGAAGGTCATGGAGCAGATCATCCTGAGAGCCATCACACAGCACACACAGGTCAGCCAGGGGATCAGGTCCAGCCAACAGGGGTTTATGAAAGGCAGGTCCTGCCTGACCAACCTGATCTCCTTCTGTGACAAGGTTAGCTGCTCAGTGAGTGAGGGAAAGGCTGTGGATGTGGTGTACCTGGACTTCAGTAAAGCCTTTGACACCGTTTCCCACAGCATCTGCTTAAGGAACTGGCTGCCAATGGCCTGGACAGGCACACGCTCTGCTGGGCTACAAACTGCCTGGAGGCCAGGCCCAAAGAGTGGTGGTAACTGGGGTCAACCACACCACTCAGCTCGGTGTCGTTGGCAAATTTGCTGAGGGTGCACTCAATCCCCCTGTCCATGTCTCTGACAAAGATGTTGAACAGCACCGGCCCCAATACCGACCCTTGAGGGACACCACTCCTCACTGGTTTCCACTCGGACACTGAGCTGTTGACCACAACTCTTTGAGTGCGACCATCCAGCCAGTTCCTTATCCACAGAGTCATCCATGCATCAGACCTACATGTTTCCAATTTAGAGACAAGGATGCTATGTGGGACAGTGTCAAACGCCTTGCACAAGTCCACTTCTGCATCTTTCTGTGACATAATAGAGTTTCTGTCAAGTCCTGAGAAAAACTGATATACCTGCAAAATGCAGTCAGAAAACACAGCTTTCTCATAAGGAATTTTTGTTGATAATGTGGTTTCTGCACTTGTTTTTTTCAGTTATTACTAAACAAGCACTGTTTCCTCATTCAGCCAATACATGGCAAATGTATTATTATAACCATCTGCTAAGTTAAGCAATGGCTTGTAGCTCAAAATATACTCTCTATCAAAAACCCCAGAAAATCAGCGTAAGAGAAGCGCGATTGCCTGGGAGTGATCACACTTACATTGTGTATCAAAAGGTCTTACATCCAAAACTCTAAAATAACCTCCAATTTCCAATTAAATCAGCCTGTAGCTTCTCTTCATCGTACTAAAATCAGAGGATCTCAGGTTGTGCTAGATGAAGAAATGATCTAAAGAGAGTTAAATAGGACAAAAACTAATTCAACAGTCCCTCAAATTTCAAAGTGAATTAATCGTCTCAAAAGTCAGTCAGACTACATTTGTATTAGTAAAATAAAACTGTATCATGGAAACTTTTCAAGTTATAGAATTCTATCATCTGTGATCTTAAATAAATGCCCCCTGCATGGTTTTATCCTAGGCCAACAAGCATTATCCCAGATAATTTTGGACATGGTTCAGAATTTAACACAGGCCAATGCCATTTAGCAACAGGCAGTTTGGATGTGGCCACTCCATACTGCAAAGTGGATTTTAATAACATGGACATGGACCATTTTGTGCCAGCTGACAAAACAAACAATCCCAAGCATTTTTTAATTTACTAGTATAGATATAACCACAAAAGCCTTATGGAGCATTCAGCCCACACCCACAACATCACAGAATTACAGAATGGTCGGGGTTGGAAGGGACCTCAGGAGATCATCTAGTCCAGCCCCTTGCCAAAGCAGGTTCCCAACACCAGGTTACACAGTAAAGCGTCCAGGAAGGTTTTGAACATCTCCAGAGATGGAGACTAATATGTCTGATTATTGAAAATGCAGAGCTACACATACTGGAACAATGGCCTTTCACTCAAGTAGATATCCCATTCAGAACATTCCTGACATTTTTTCAGATAGCACTTAATCAGACCCACTGCTGGAAGAAGCTGTACTGTTAATTCCCTCAGACATGACTGAGAAAAACTTAACAAAGGGGTATAGCTTAGTCTTGCTAAGACACCTGCTTCCAAAGAGCTACTGAATGGAAATATTAAGTCTCTATTCCTGCTAGTGTGAAGACAATACTTTTAGGATTCTGTTCTCTAACAGCGTCATTAACAGATTCACCATTACAACTGCAGAATTTTGATTACTCATAACTAGGTAGGAGGTAAGAAAAACACATTATGACTTTCTAAACTAAACTTGCAAAGTTGATAAACTGAAAGAAAAAAAATTGCAAACTAATGAGATCTGATATGAAAATGATGAGATTAACCACATATGTAAAACTTCAACCTGACAGCCTGATAGGATCATCTTCAGAAAATTGCTGCACTTCCAGAACAAGTATGTCAGCTAAGTAAAACAACCTAGCTCCTCTTACTTCAGAACATCTCTGGTGATTTACACATAGGTCTTCAGTGTTTACTCAGATCCGTATTAGCTTACCCCATTCTCCCATATGCTTTGCTGTACTTTGGATCTATTGCTATGGCTCTCTCACAATCCTTTATCGCTTCACTGTAGTTGTTGAGCTTACTTTGAGCAGCAGCCCTGAGAGGAAGACAGGAGGGAAGGGAGACAGCTTTGTCAAAAAAACAATTTTTTTAAAAAAAAAAGCTTAGATACACACATGTTCATGACTAACTTTAGATTTGTTTAATCTTACTGACTTTTCATTGACTATTTAGGCAATGTCTCGGCTTTCCTCAATTAAGCAGAACAAGCAAATGTTCTGAATTATGTGCTTAAGTGCATTGCTAGACTAGGGCTATGAAGGGCATGTGCTCACCTTTGAGGACACAAAGGACAAATAATTCTAAGGAACTGGTTTAGATCCAGCACATGACTATGCACAAAATACATCATAAAATCTATCAAAAGAAGTTAAACTCTAAAGAAGTAATTTACATAAAATAATTGTTTAAGCAGAAGTATTTTATACAACTGTCATTTTCCAGCAAAAAGTACAATTTTGCTGCCATTCAAAGGAATGCTCTGATTTTTCCCTGCTCAATTTTTTAGCAGGCAACTCATGCTTACAGGTAAATCAGAATAACATTTCTCAATAATCTCTGAATTAGTAAATTACAACTGCACCTGTATACCAGAGAAATACTAAATGTTATAGACATTTATACAGTAAGATTGAAGACATGTCCAATCAAAAAGGACATTGGAACAGATTAATAATCAAAACTTCTCCAGTTTGAAAAGTCTCAAAAAACTCATAATTTGTTCTTCTTTGATTAAAAAACTATAGTAGAAATGAAAATGTTTCCTTTGCATAAAGCATTCTTCTCTTTTATTAGGAATGCTAGATGCTATAATCATCACTATATTCAAACCTTTCTCCTGTGACAACCTCCAAATTGCATGTTTTTTCTTACTTTGATGAAAACCTCTTCTAATTGGGACTACTTATTTATTTAAAATATTTAGGCTGCTTAACAGTTGCCCAGTGAACATAGATGCCAGTGAAGATGTACACATAAAAGCTGGGGACAACGCTTAGTTTCTCATGTGTTTGAACAGAAAATGTTTTTTCCATGTTTACAAAAAATTTACATGGCCAGCTAAAATTTCAAGGGCACCTCAGCTCTCTTTTTTTCCCCTCACTGTTGTGAGTAAAAAGCAATACTGTTGAAGGCAATACGTCTCCATTGCTCCCAAACTAGCTTAAGAAAGATAAGGCCTATATTTATTAAAATACTGTACCACCCACAAAACTACAAGCAACTGCCTGTCTTCTTTTAAGTAATTTCATACAGTACTGTGCTTACTGACATTTTGGTCCTCACAAACGTGGTATGTGATGATGTAACACACAGAGTGAAGTATTTCTGTTCTTGCCAATTACAGATTTGGTGCTTAAGCCCATTCTACTGAGGAAATTCCCAGTGATCTTGGGAGGCTTTTCAATCTGCCCTTGTATTTCCATTTTATACCCAAAATCACTTACATGATCAGTTTTCTCAAGGAAAATAGATGATTTACACTTTGAATTGCCATCTTAAAAATGTAAAATATTAGTAAACTGCGCAATGAAACTACAACAGCAGCCTTGGTCATGCATAAAAATGCTGAATATTTATACAGTGCTTCAAATCTCCAAAATGGTATTCCCACATTGGCAGTATTGTTTCCCAGGAAAAGTCAATGCTAGGGGAGGTAAGAGATGGCAGCTGAGCCACTAGAACACCAGAAAAAAAGGCTCTTTTACTACTCTCAACAGACTGGGAATCACAGCCTAGGTTATGATTTAATATAGACATCCTAACTCACAAAAACCTAATCTCAAGTGTTACAAGTAATTTTAAAGCTCATATTACACCTTTAACTGATACAGATATGCTGATGAGATCACTTTGGCTTTAAATCTTTTACAAATTTAACACGATAAATTTCTGAATAGTGGGGTTTTATGGCCTCATGTTGCTTTGATTTACTTCACAGTTTATCTTTAAAATAATGTGAATGAAGTTTGGGAATGAAAAGTGTGTATTGTTTTGTTTTTACCTGTTGCAGTAATAGACTGCATTGTTTGGATCCAGTTCTATAGCCCTAGTGTAACAATCCACTGCAGCGCCATAATTTTCTTCTTTCATATGATTATTACCTGAAATAAATTATGAAAAACTCTTAAGTAGTTAAAAGATGCAGTGCTATGTATGAAAGAAATAGAGCAGCCACATTTTAGTATCTATATAAGGTAGTTATGACTGCATTTTTTTCAGATACATTATTTTAAATAGAACTGGCATGGAATAATGCAAATAAAAATATCTACTATGTCTGTGAAGTTTCTTATGAACATTGTAGTTCATTGCATAAACCTTCCCCTTCTCATCTTGCTATTTCACACTTTCCATATTGTTTCTGCTGTTTAATTGTAATTGCAGTTCCACTCGAATGTAGATTAATCAGTCTTAACTCTCTGTGTGAGCCTCATAATCCGTTAGGTTATCTGTTAATTCCATTTTGGTCTCATTTTCTCACATGTCCGAACAACTTGCTTGTAACTATCCATATAACACTGAAAATCAAGTAAAATTAAGCACGAGCCCCACTTTTGCCATGCCACCTAAGTCATTCATTAAGATAATGAAATTTATGTATAGAATAGGCAATCTAAAATTATTCAGAGGTAAAATGTCTCACCAACAAATCTCAGAACTTCTACTCTGTAACAAAGTGTCATATTTCATATTTTTTAAGTCCAGTGAAAAAAACCCAGAAAAATACAGCTTTTCTATGGAAAGAAAATTCTGGAGTAAGGTCTTTCAAAACAACAGGTATCTTACACATTCCTTCCCCCCCAAAACAGGGCAGTTCTGGTAGTTTCTTTCTTTCCTTATGACAGAGTAGTAGAGAAAAAAATATAGTTCAGAATGCCCAAGCTTAAGGCTGTACTCGGTCCTGCAATTACAGATCTTTGGCCTGCTAGGTCCTACAGAAGCCTTGGTTTCCCAGCAATGTCAAGAAATTGTCAGGAAAATTATAGGCTTCCACTGACTATCTTGTATTTTGGCAAAATATTTCAACCCTCTCCCAAGATAAGCAAGAGAACGGACAGGTCAGCAGGTTACTACAGATGTAGATAACGGCATGAGCAAAGGCTGGAAAAGTTCAGTCAGTGCCAACACCGTCTGTCACAGGAAGCAACAGACTGTGGAGCCAGCAGTCCTAGGTGCCTGGGCTAACCGAAAACAACTATTTATTTGTGAACATGGAGAGCTTAATTAAAAAAAAACAGATTTAAGTTAACTAAGCATCACCAAGGTAGTACAAAATCGCCTCTTCCCAAGTGATATACCAGACTGTAATTACAGTCAGCAATCCCTGCCAGTGAGAAGGCAAACTGAAACTGCAATTGCATGTATACCTTCAAAATATACAGAGAATATAACCTAACCGTGTCTTGTCTTATTTCTACAGGCCCACTACTTACACCTCTTTCCTTTGATCTAAGGAAACACACTAAATCCTGTTGTCAGATAAAAGACTTGCAAGTGAGCTGCACTCAATGAGAATGCAGCAGTCAACGTTTCTCCAAAACAGAACTGCTATCAATGACTACCAAAGCTGAAATTTCTGATACTGCTCTGAACTAAAGATGACCTGGAATGTAGGGTTAAGTTGGAGCTAGTATCAGCGGGCACCGTTCTCGCTCTCTCTCTCCAGCTCAAAAATGGCTAAAGGAAAACAAAAATAGCTAGACCTACTATTTCTGCTGAGATTAAGCAATTCAGGGCAAAAGGAAAAGCAACTGTAATATTTTATTTTAACACCATACAAAAATTCTTAAGACCAAAAAACACCACAAATGCTTTTACTTTTGAATGTGTGTCCTCCAGAGTGAAAATACTATCTACTTCTATAATTTGTACCGTGGTAGTACCCAGATCTTTTTAGGATCAAGCCACTCTTACACTAAACAAACCTGCATATAATCTGTGCTCTTACATAACTTACGTTAAGACAAAGTGTAAAGTGAATTTACTTGCCTACTCTTGTGTATCAAGTAGTTACTAGTCTGGAGGGTATAATACTTCCTGGTTTTATAAAGACCAAGAAATAAAACTCAGCTATCTGATTTTGTTTTGCTATTAATTAGCTAATTTCTGCAGGTACTAGGGCTGGTGGAACAGGCTGGTGGCCATAAAGGTGAGGAAAGTTATTACATTGGTAAGGACATACAGGTAGAAATGAGGAAATGGCAGTTTTAGAGTTAGATAGACAGTATTATAGAAGATACAGGTCAAATGGACTTCCCCAAGTGGTCCAAGTTATCTCCCTAACTCAGGGCTGAAAATACTCATAACTGAAAAGCATGAGAGTGGTGATAGATAATACATGTGTGAAAACAAGGAGGATTAATATTACAGAGCAGCATTAGAAAACAGGGCAGAAAACTTTAATTTTATTATGGGAAATTAACCAGAAGCATTTCAAGCAGTTCCAAACTGCTTACGAATGCCCCTGACAGCTGACAGTTAAATGGCCTTTTGTTGAAGTTTAGACCCTTTCAATTTTTTCAGTGGAGACATGGACTTGCTTTAGTAATGCCAGACAAAGACTAAAACATAGCGCACATTAATTTCATTTCCTCAGTCTATTTCACAAACCCCTGTGGGCAGACATACAACAAGACAGAAGTCACAGATTCAAAACAGGCATTGCTGTAACACCTGGAAAGTGCTGAATATCCCTACAGTTCAATAACCATACTTAGTGCTACAGGTATTTTTCCATGAGCTAGCAGTATCAGACAGCAAAGTGAAAAGCCAGTGTGCACAGCAGGTATGATACAGATTACAAACTAATTTCCATTTGTGACCTAAGCTTGTTTGAGCTCTTATTCTTAGAAATAAAGAGCTAATGAGCAATTTCAACAATCTGGAAAACTTACTTTCAAAGCCAGTTATGGACTGCATTTGTGACTACAGATTACCAGTTTTAAGATGACAGACATGGAAATCATTCTCAAGAACAGTAGAACTTTTTCCACATCATTATCCTGTAATTGTTGAGAGGATTACACCTGCCTTGCAATTAGAAACTTCCTTGTTTTGTCTATAAAACTAAAATATCTGAAAATCCAACAGGTCATTAAAAATGTGATTTATAAAGCATCAGTCCACCTGATAACAATTCATATCAGTTATCAGTGCTACGTGCTACTTTTTTTCTCCCCCTTCTTTTTGGGGAGAAATAAAATGTATTCCTTCTTGAGTAGCATTAGTGAAGACTTCTATGGTACAGTGGCTTTTCCTCACATAACAGCAATAACATCTATCGAGGCAAAAATAAACAACTGTCTTTTCTGCAATTTTTGCAGAGCACACAAATTATTTCACATACGTGAAACACTAGCCCTATTAAGTACATAAGAATTTTTCCACTGGCTTCAGCTAGGTCAGCTTTTTAACAATGTTTTTATATTCAGCTAGCACATAATACTTGACATCACATAACCTTTTCAATAGAAAGTAGAAACTTGCATAGAAATTCCACAGACAAACAGAAAAATCTATAATACACTGAACAATAACTGTTCACTCTTTAAAGCTTCTGCTACTCAGGAATGTTGCCCTGACATCACGTGTTATCCCTTAGTTTTTAAGCAACCTCCTGAGCAAGGCAGAGAATAGACCATATTTTCTTAAACCCCAGATGGAGCAAATCACTTAGCCCTTAGAACATAACAATCACCAGAGAATATAAGCTCAAGTTTTTGTGGAGAGTATTTGTTTCTCAGCTGCAATACTATCACTATCCATGATAACCCCAAAATCTTATTAAAAGCATAATATGTTTATTCCTATGTTTATTACAAACCTTCATCCTTCAGTTGGTCAGCCTTTTCAACATCCTCTGGTAAAGAATCTGAGAGAGGCAGCATGTCATTCTGTACGTAAACAAACCACATTTTTTTTCATTAAAATAGAAGCCCTGATTTTATTAAAAATTTCTTTAATCCTGGGCAGCACTGTACCAACAAGCAACCAACTTTTCTCTAGTGCACAAGAAGTATAAAACAACTAAATATCACTGAAACATCCTTAGAAGAGAAAGATAGCTTGCTTTCTACTACTTTCTAGCTGAAATTAATTCCTCCCACTGCCCCAAAAGATTCTCATTCTGCTAGCTTTTATGGAAATTTCACTTTTTTTTCATGTCTTCCTTAAGTTTCCACGTTGTTTTGACATATACAGCACTTTAAGGTTGTGTATACAGTGTGAAGTCTTAGTATTTTGGCAGAGTAACTGCAGAATCTAAATTAAGTTCTTACCTTGTGAAAACAATTTTTGAACATTTCTGTCAGATGCTGTGGAGGTGCAAGATGAGTATCTTCCAGGCTAATCTTAAACACAGTCTCCAGACACTGAATTGCAACTTACAAGGAAAATAATAATAATAAAAAAAATCTAAGTCACCAGTTTCTCAATAGAAGTGTAATTTCATTGATTTATTTATAAAGCTGTGATTCACTTCCTTATTTGGCTAGTAAAAGCAGCTCTTTGGAACTGTCATCAAATAAAGAGAGGCTACCTGATCCCCATAGAACTAACTTGCTGAAAAATAGTATAAGCTATACAGAATCTATACATAGTTTGGCCATCATTCTTAAACCAATTTAAAACTTTTATTTCAATTCTTTCAATCGTTTAATATCTTCTTTAAAAAAAATATGAGGATTTAACAAAAGCACCACAATTCATAATACAATTATGTATGTGTCGCACACCCCTCCTCAAAACACCATAACTGCCATACATTTGTGTGGCATAATAGCTGGAAAAAAATAGATCATCTTTACAGTAAAGAATAAATGCAAGATACTTACTACTCTTTATCTTTTTTTTGGAACAAAATATATTCATTTGAAGACACTGTTTATTAATAACATATTCCATTAATCACAAGCCTTTATCCTATTTAAAAAATATATCTGCAGTATCCTTTCATATGCTCTGCTGTGTAAGGATTCAATGGCCCTGCCAAACCCACAATAATGCAAATACACTCACAATTAAGCAAGTCTAAAAAAGTAGAGCCAAATACCTGAATGAAGTTTTAAATATACTTACATATTAGGCAAAAGACGATTATATTAGGCAAAAGAAGATCAATGCCACATACTATACACAATTTTGTATATATATGTATTCTGTTAATTATAGCATCTCAAATTATATAATTATTTTCCCTGTTACCTTCAGACTCTAATAGAATGTTTTTATTCAGGTATAGCATCTAAACATTTTAGCCCGAAAACCGAGGAGAAACAAAGAAGAATCTTTGTAAAGCCTAGTTTGAACAGAAAAGTATCTGTAGGAACAGGTCCTATAGTTTGACTTTTTTAATTCAAACTACAGATAATGACAAGTAGTTGAATTAAAGTACCAGTAAAAACTAAGTCCTAGAATTTAAATTGAATTTCAGTCCAATGCTAATGTAATAAATATAATTTGAATTCTTATTTGCATTATAGTGAACCTGAGCACTGACTCAAAAATTAGAAAAGTGAAACTACTGAAAGTTAACAACAGTAAGACCAGTTTGAGGAGCCTATTTCCTATGTCGCGGCTGGGAGAAAGGGTCAAAAGTAGACTTGTAAAACAAATAGTCAAACTTGGATAATGTAACTTTTTAAAAAAACTGTGATAATATACAATAGAAATTAGTCAGAAAAATTAAGGTATAACCTATATATCACAGGTATAACAAAATTAGGATCTCTTACAGGATGAATCCATAGGTTGGATAAATAACCTCTGGTCTGGTTAAGCCTGTGTAAAAATAAGCCCAGCCAAAACAGAAACTTTTCCAATTCAGAAGATGTACTAAGTTGTGACAAGATCAATAACTACCCTGTTTTAACGTGACGTAAAAACATGTTGCCAGTAAAGTCAAAGGAGAGAAGACTTGTTTTGTTTTGTCTGAAAAGCATCTCAAGACTAGCCTGCCAGCATCTCACTATCCCATTATCAAAGTAAGGCACTGTCAGCTGCTGCAAGCTCAATACCATCAGTAGTTGGGAAAGACTTGCTGCACCGCATGATCTATTAATCTACTATTTTTCCCACCCCTGATTTCAAAGGCCAAAGTTATCTCTTCTCCCTATTACCTCCACTGTCAGACACTCTTTCAGAGGCCCAGGCATTGCTGAAGCTTGCACTGACCACCTTGCAGTCCTGTACAGATACCCACCTCCCTGATGAACAGATGGGCCTCACACAAACACCTACTACCTGGCAACCTATGTCAGAGTCTGGCTCAGCATCCCATTGCCACATAACTCCAGGATTTTTTGCTGTCCAAGCACAGCTGCAAGCAACATCAAGGCATCACAGCAGACATGCAGGCTGCTGAGCGCTGAATAATGAATACTAATTAGCTTGCTGAGGCCCTTTCAGTACTCAGTATCATCTTGCTTCATCTTACGCGTAACTGTCCTCATCTCAAGTGTTACATGCATGCCTTGCCTTGAGGGGTGCGTGCCACTCTTTTGGAAACACTGACTTAAGATAAATTCATCGCAGTACATTGATCTTAGAAGTAAGAAAAAAAAATCACAGCCTTGTGCACATTGTAAAGTTTCTGCTTTAATCCCACAGAAATAGTTGCTATAGACAAGAAAAACATAAATTACTGTAAACAGGAAAGAGAAATAACTGCCACTTAAATGCACTGTCTAAAATATACCTTGGAAGAAGTGAAGTTTCTAGTTCATATAACAGGGTTGAGCATTAACCACCAGAGCTCTGTATCACTGCTCTAGACCCTAGGTTGTAAGGGAGTGTATTTCTCCAGTGTACCTTGTGATTACCCTGCTTTCTCAAATTAAGGCATTTTTATTTATCATGCAAGTACAAAATTCCTAGAGGAAATTTACACTGTCATTGACATCACCATGTAATTCAAACATGCAGAATGCAGGTTATCAATAGAAATACAGTTTGAATCCATGCTAGACTTCTGTTTTGATAAAGTCTTGATATGAATTGTAATGTTCTAGCTCTTTTTGTTGTTTTGTGGGGAATGGAAACTGTTTAAATTACTTCTTGGCACAGTGTTTTATCTTTTCATAGACACCAAGTACCAATGAAAAACATCAAGTCAAATTTTTTCATCCCATATGTCTCCACCTAACATTAAACACTTCAAAACACTTCAATGAGGGGGACTTGGGCTATTGCTACTCCACATGCACTAAAGATATTCTGCACAACTAAAATGAGTAAACTATTCAAAATGTCCACCTCCTATCCTCTAACACACAACATATGGTACCACGCTTCTGGCAGGGTACAGCTCTAAAATTAGGATTCCATATCTGTATTAAAATGGTAAATTTTACATCAGCATTTAGGTACAACTGAGGTTTTGTAATATTTTTTGTTCAGAAAACAGAATATTAAAATTGTTGATTCCTTCATATGGACATTGGCTAAGGCTGTTCGAAGTCAGATATGTTACCAGGTGAATTTTCAGCCATAAGCCAATATTTAACAGTTTTATAACAAAAAACATTGCTTCCTTTCATCAGCTGAATGTCATCATAACCTGGTAACAGGTTGAATTCATAGCTGACTACCACTTTTCAAATGTGAAAAATGTTCCAGATTCTGACATAAAACCAAATCTTTTAGCTTTTATTCTTTTGGGAGTATCCTTTGAGTATCATGATACAAATGCTTCTTTCTTGCTTATGTTAGTGAACAACTACACTGTAAAACTAGTAAGACACTGGAAGGAAGCACACACCAGGTTTATCTTTTTAAGTTTATGCCTCTGGGAAGCAGGACTTGCTTTGCACCTCACAAAAGTCTACTCTCCACACCCCAGATTTCAGGTAACTCAGTGATCAACTGCCTAGATGTCGTTTATTGCACTGCTATAGACTAGACTTCTTCCTCTTACCTCCAAATTCTTCCTCTGGTTGAGTCATACAACCAAAGACTGCTTGAAACAGTGCAAAGGTATTTTAATTAGATGTTATGAAAAGCTTGTTGCAGAATTAAGACTTTTTGCTCTTCTTTTACTTAATTCCACATTGTGATACCACCCACCATGAAGTCTCCAGTCATTAGGAAAAAGAAGTAAGAGCAGTATGAAGGAGAAAGACAGATACTATGAAGTTACAAACACTTAATGAATGTCTGTCAACAGAGGAATACACACTGAAGTCCATATTTCTGTAGCTATGTCTACAGATAGATGGACTTGGATGCACAACAGAAACTATACTGTACTGAAAATAATCACTACCTGCTCTCTGTGGAATCACTATTCAAGTGAAAAAGAAATGCAAAGCATTTATTTTATTTTCCATATTCTAAGGATCTCTTAGGTTTCCCTCAAAAATTACATGGAATTCTTGCAAGCATGAAAACAGAGTTCTTCCCATATACCAAACCAAATATATGGCAATTGTTTTACTTCCTCTGTGGCCAGCACAGCTCTTGTCAGACATAAAGTGCAGAAAGAAACCAAACATAAAAGTAAAGAGAAAAAGAATCATCAGGCAAAAATCTGTGGGACACATACACAGATCATTAGCATAGTCTGCATTAACTTTATATGATTCAAATCTCTGTTGCTCAAAATTAAGGTAGTACACATTTGAAAACTTTAACATTTTTCAAAAGAGAGATATTTTTAAATTAATAATCTTGGAAATATTAAGATCACTATCTTATTCACAGACAATATTTGGTGGCAGTTTTAGTTAGGTCACTCTAGTTACTTTATATAATAATATACATCAAAAAATTAACACAAGCAATAATGAGAGGTATTATACATGCATATATTAGCATCTTTATCACTTACCTTCCAAGCTTTCTTGTTCATCCGGGGTGAAAGTATCCATCTGACTCTGCTCTCTCAAGAAATGGATGACTGCATAAACCAAGCGTTTAACTGATGACATTTTGAAATTGATGACTTTCTCCTATGTCTTAAGAACAACAGGATCTCTTATTTTGGAAAAATTAATTTCTACAGTATTCCAACCTCCCACTGACCTCAGTAAGAAGTACACACAATACACAGACACTTATTCTTCACTGGAAAGCCAAATACAATGCCTTGAAACAAGTGGTTAAGTTGTATCGATCAGGGAGAACTCCTATAGTCATCTAGTCTATCAGCAAAAGAGCACAGATTTCCTCAAATTCATTCCAATGGGACAGTTCACTGATGCTAAAATAATTTAGCAACTTATGTTTTTTTTTATTTTTGTACAGTTTGGATTTTATTTCTAAGACATATGCACCTGCTTAAAATCAATTAAAAAGACACACTGGTAAATATAATGACACAAAGAAACACACTTTAATAAAAGGTATTCTGTTCTCTGACATTGTGCTCTGAACAGTTTATATTCAATCTGGACAAAAAAGTGGAACGCTGTGACCTCCGTGCACACTTGTGATTAGAGACGCTGCTGCCTCAGTCTGATCTGCATTCAGCATCATCTGCGAGTTATGTAACTTTAGAGAAAATTTTAGTTCCAACTTTTGAGTTATTTTTCCTCAAACCATTTAGATTTAAAAAGGGCAAAGCCTTATCCAGTCGCCAGGGGAAACAGGTTAAAAAAGAGCGTTAAATGACTGGCAAGAGCTGGGCCAACCCTCGCTTACATTATTTTCTCGCTACCAGCGCTGCGCCAGCCGCTATGCAGCCAGACCCACGCCGAGCAACCTCCGCCGTGGGGACGGCGGAACGGCGGCTCCCCGCCCGGGGGGCGGCTGCCGGGGCTGCCGCCCTATTCGGGCTCCCCGCACAGAAGGGCCGGGAACGCGGCCGCCGACACACCCCGCCCGAGGGGCAGCGCGGGGTCCTGCTGCGGGCAGCGGCAGGGCGGGGGCCGCCATCCCGGTCCGCCCACACCTCTCCGCTCACCTCCCGGTCCCGCGGCAGGCTCGGGACCGCTCGCTCAGGCCCGGTCCGGTCTGCCCCGAACAAGCGGGGCGCCCCGGTACCCGCGGGCCCGACTCGACACTGCAGAGACAGCAGCCGCGCCGCCCGGCCCCTCCCGCCACTTCGGGCCCGCCGAACGCCCGGACAGGGCCCGATCCGCCCCATCGCCCCGGAGCCCCGGGGACAAGGGGCTCTGGGGAGGCGGCGCGCAGGCTGCCCGCTCCGCACAGCTGCGCTGACCATGGAGAGGGCATCGCCCTTACCCTGCCGGACGCGAAGAGCCCCGCGGCAAACGCCGTCCCGGTCCCCGTCCCTGTCAGCGCCGCCGCCGCCGCCGCTGCTGGGTGGGAGAGACAAGGGGCGCGAGGGCGGGCGCGCGCGCGCCGCCGCGGCGAAAGGAAGGAAGCGGAGCGGGAGGAGGCGTGTGCGGCGGGCGAGCAGGCGCGCGCTCGGTAGCGGCGGCAAGGGCGCGAGGAGGTGGCGGCGGAAGCGGACGGGCCGGTCGCCGGCGCGGGACCGAGCGCTGCGCCCGGGGGCGGCGACAGGCGGGCGGCAGCGGGAGCGAAGCCGACGCCGCCTCCCCTCGCGCCGCCCTCCCCATGCTGGCCCTGTGCGCGGGCGCGGCTCGCAGGTAGGCGCGCAGGGGCAGGCGGCGCGCGGGCCCCGGGAGCGGGGCGGCTCAGGCCCCGCCGCGCCGGGCGGTCTGCAGTCTGGTGGCCGCCTGGACAGGAGCCGTGAAGGCCCCGAGCCGCCCGCGGCTGACTGGGAGCTTCCCGTCCCTCGGGGAGCCGGGCCTGGGCTGTGGCCGGGCGTCCTGGCGTGGCGCCGGCGGTGCGGCCGGGCCGAGGCGGGAAGTGCCGGGCGGCTGAGGGGGGAAGCGCCCGCTCGCCGGCGGGCCGGGCCGGGCGGTGGGCGGTAGGTGTGTGGGGCGCGCTCCGAGGGGCCAGGCGGACAACAGGGCAGGAAACCTGACGGCCTGTGGGGTTTGTGGCCTCCGCTGCTGGGGCGTTTGCTGCCGTCCGCCTTCCCTGGCGTTGCCGCCGCTCTGTGCAGCTCCCAGCTGGGCAGGGCGGGGCAGGGCATCTCCCCGCCCTTACGTTGTGCCCCGAGTTACCAGCCGTACCGCCGGAGAACGGACTGGAAGACAATAGAGCGAGGACTGAGGCTGTAGCAGCGGGTCTCTTCAGCGGGGTGCGTGTGAAGCGAGACGGAACAAGGTGTTTTTAATAGCTTTATAAAAAGGAGATGTGTCACTGTTTCACCTCATATGAGGGGTGAAACAGGTACAAATGTTATTATCAAAGGGTTTTGAAGTAAGGGATTAATTGTTTTCTCTGTAATGAATACTAGCTCTAAATGGACCCAGAAAACCAGTGTGGCAGAAGGCTTGTAGGCAGTTCTAGATGGACTAGGCAAATGAGCATCGTTGGAGAAACTGAAGAGGACAGAAGAATATAAGCAAAGGACCAGATTTAATAGGAAATGTGGAAATAGTACGAGTGTCACAATGTAAACACACTGTGACAGTGAGAATGGAGCTGAATTTGAGTGTAAAATGAAGAAGATGGTTACCTCTTGTGGACTTTTGAGAAATGACAGTTGTGTGCTTACTGCATAAAACCATTTTTGTCCTATTTCACAGCCTTTGTTCAGGTCAAATTAGGGTTAAGGGCGACTAGCAGTTAGAAAATAAGATCTGGAATCTTTTCATAAGTCTTCTGCTGTTGTAAATTAATTGACCAATTTACTGTTGTCGAATAAAGTGCACAACTATTTTCTTTTCCTAAAATACATTTACATTCTTTTTGTGTAGTCACTTTCACTGTTCTCCATGTTTTATGTTGACTGTCCTTGTCTGTCCTACAGATTTTTTCCAGCAAAAAGAAGGAAAGGGATGGAAGGTTTTTTCTTAAAAAAAACCCAAACCCTAAACCGTTTATCTTTGTTTGCAATTTGCATTTGGACACTAAGGATACCTCCTTCTTAAATAATAATAAAGTATTGAGTATTGATTTGATTTTTTTTATCACTTGTTGTAAGTACAGTGATGAATAATCACTACACTTTAATTGTGATTTTTTTTTCCAGTCATTATTTGAGTGTGCCTATATAATTGTTTCATAAAAGAGAATGATCTTGAATGCCTAATAGTGACCTCTAACTTTCTAAAGTCAATCAACTGGTCACAGAAATGTTGAATAGCAAAGATTCTCAGCTTCTGTTTTTCCCAAGGATATCTTAACATGAGATAAAAATAACAGTTCTTACTAAGTTTCAAATATAATGACTTATGTTGACTAAAACTACATTAAGGGTTTGATTCTTTTGGTTAAAGGTATTCTGGTACTTTTCCTATTGGAGTCCAAAAGATTCAAAGATAAATATTTAGTTCAATAAAGTGCCTGGAAAAAGGCAGGCTAAGATGTAAATTAAGTGCAGTAATCTGTTTACTTTTTAAGGATATTGTTATAAATTAAAAAACTGAATAAAACTAGATGCACTGATTTGAATAATTTCAGTGTCCTAAAATAATTCTCTAGGATTCTTTAATTCTGGAGTCTTTCTTTGAAAATCTTCAAAATTAGGTTTGTGATAGGGAAATATATGTACACGGACTCTGTAAAAACTAGAATTTATATTTAAGATCTGATTTTAGATTTCCCTCACTGGAAAGAAAATCTGAACACTGTATTTTCTCTTGACGAGGAAGTAAACCAGTAAGAAGCTGGGACTGGGGGAAAGAGGCAAGAGAAGTGACACTGGGAGGCGAAGAAACAGGAAGAACTTTTATAGTCACTTTCTTATTTCATGCTTATCACCGTAGTGTGTGCATGTTCTTTCATTGCTCTCAGGTCCAACAGCAATGGCAAGGGCCTGTCAGGACACTTGGAACATTTTTTTCCCTTTCCCTGTGCTCCACAGACTGCACAACCTCCTCTGCATGCTGCAGCAGCAATTTTTTCCTGTGGTCAAAACCAACAGCTGCCACCTTTCTAACCAGAGCAGGCTCTGGAAGAACAATTTGCCTGTTTGCAGAGCAATATTTTTCCCTGGACTGGGTGAGACAGAGATGTCTGGCTTAGAACCATTTTGTGGACAGAATTTGCACCACAGAGCACCAGTTGCACCATGCTAGCAATGCAATTAATGTCTTTTGAGTATATACCTGTTCTATCATTCTCTCCATAAAGGAAAAAAATGCCTGGGTTGGGAAGATTTATTTTAAATGGTTTAGATAAGTTCAAAGGTCTGTCCTTTCTACAGGAGCCGGAGTCGGGTACCTTGGAAAGCGTGTAAGACAGGGTGAACATTCAGTACTATCTTTTCAGAACAGTCTAGGAATTGGGGACTTCCCAACACAAAAAACAGTTGTCTTGTATGATCTTGTACAAAAATTTGTCCAGAAATACCTTTTTACATTGAAAATGCCTTATAAAACTGTGTTTGATGTCTTCCTGAGTTGTGTCAGAGGCAATAGGGGAAAAATTGATCCTCTTCATAATTGTATAACTCTGAAGTACTTTCTCTGTTATTCTCCTTGCTGCCTCCTCAATCCCCATCTGAAGAATCCCAGTCTAGTTAGTTTTCTTTGATGAGTCTATTGCTCAGTGCAGCTGATTGTTACTAACTCTTGATGAGCTGGTAGAAGAGGAAAAGGTTTTTGCAGGTGGGAGAACAGAAAAAGAGAGAGTTCGTAGCTGTTGGGAGGATCAGAACTGCACATAGTATGTCTATATGTTATTACAGAGTGTTACAATGCATCTTAGTGTTTTGTTCTCTGTTCCACCTCTGCTAAATCCTGTGATTTCCTTCTTTTCAGCAGCTTTTTGATTGATGTTTTCATTAAACTGTTACATCTCCAGAATTACTAGGTCAATTTACAGGTCATCGCTGTGTGTATAAAAAACAGAAGTGTGTGTCACTTCACACTTATTAAGAAATTCACTTTGTTAGTGGTTTTAAACTTTACTCAGTGTTGTGATATTCTTTCACATCTTTTTGTGGCTGCCTTTAGTACACTGCATTACCATCAGTACATTGTTGCCAGTAAATTTTATCACTTCATTAATCCCACCTTTTTGTAGATGGGGTATAAATATGTGAAAGAATACAGAACCCAGCCTGGAGCCCTGAAAGGGCTCCACTGGTCGTCTAGTGCCATTCATAAAAATGCTGATGCTTCTGTTTCTTTCCTAGCTTTTAACCATTTATCCATAAGAGGACCTCCTTTCTCATCACACAGCAACACCTTTTAATCAACAGTCTTAGGAAATCAAATAAATTACATTAGCTGATCTGTGTCTATTGTGACTTCTTCAAAGAATTCCAATAGATTAGTGCATCAATATTTCCCTCTCTGGAGGAGACTTTTCCAGTACGTGTATGTAGATTAGGGAAGGCGAGATGATGGCAGTGGGAATTACACTTGTCTCTGAGCAAGATATGGTTGTGTGTGTTCATCATACCATCTCTAAGAGTTCCATCTTTAACAGAGATACTTTTTATTTCTACTGTACAGTGTTAAATGAGTGAAATTCTTGGCTATACTTATCATGCTGGAACAGTTTTTCATGTAGCCTGGAATCAGCCTGGGAAGCACTCGGTGATGTTAAGTCACTATTCACTCAAAGCCAGAGCAGCAAGGAGGCTTCATTTGCTGGTGTGGTGTTGAACAAACTGTAGCAGAGTGCTCTTTGGGATTTTGCAAGCAGTGAAACAATCATGACATGTTATAATGCCCTGTCTTCCCAAGAAGAACTGTGACTTGAAATGGTGCAAGTAAGCGAGGTTAGCTCATCATCCGCTATGAAGGCATAGAGTTTTCCAACTAACTAGTGATTCCACAAGCTGTTTTTCATGCATCAGCTGATTGCATTTAAGTACTGAACTATCCTGGCAGTAATAGTAATCCTTGCACTAAATAGCATACACTTTACCTGCTGTTTATATTGCTGGAATGGTAGATATATAACAGATGCTTATGCAGTAGGACCTGAGAGAGCTATAGGGCCTTAAAAAATAAAAATATTTTTCCCACTGTGTTTCCATGGTTCACATGATGGTAGAATCAAACAATAAGATAACCCTAATGAGCACCTCCTGCATCAAATTCAGTGTAGTTATGCTTGCTGTCTGCATGTGAGTGTTGAAAAGTCTCTCAACTTCCTTCTTAAGATCCTCCAAACAAGTTGTACTGTGATGGAGGTTTGCTGTGACACAGAATGGATTCAGTTTAGCAGTCCTAGTGATTTTGGGTTTTGTTTTGAATTGCTTAGTTGGTTGGAATTTTTTTCTTAGAACCATGGTTACCATAGTTTCAGAGATCAGATACTGTGCAGAAACAGCGCCCTGACACTTCTATGTGTTCCACTGCAGACTGCTATGTGGAAATCGTGTCTTCTTATGAAAGTCAGTCAGGCCAGTTTCCAAATTCCTTTTGTTTAAAGACTGTTGGACTGTTGGGCTGGGGGGAAAGGGAGAGGATATAAGTAAATTGTAACATGTAATGCACATATATGTGTTCTACTTAAGGTCTGGATTTCCTGTTAGTTCCCACAGTTTGCTGTTGATGTTAATTCTGTCAGAGAAACCATTAAACGTTTGTTGCCAGATAGTGAGGTCATAAAGGCAGCATCTGAAGGTAATGTAAGAATCAATAAAGATTTTAATATGTTTGTATAACTTGCAGCTTTTTTGATTCACTTACATTGATGTGAAGAGCTAAAGGTATATCTATTACAGGATTTTCATCAATATAGAGTGTGTAGTGAATTAAGTTGCATCCTTTTTTTTCTGGAAGGTGTAGTGACAAAGTTAGTGGTTTAGTGTTAAAAGGTGATGGATTTTCTTCTGTTCCTTTAAATGCAGCTTAAGAAAAAAGAATTTCTAATGGCGGTTATGGAGAGTTAAATTAGGAAATAGTAAACATGCTGTCTTCTTGCTATTGTAAGATCTGTCTGTGCCAGACAGTCATAACACAGAGCCAAGTACTTTTCTATGGAAAATTGCCCAGGAATTCAAAGCATATATTCACTGTTCCATACACTGTCAAGTGCCAAACAGATATAAAATAACTGAGAAACAAAGTGTAACAAGGACTTCAGAGGTGTTTGTCCAGCAGGAAAAAGTGATGACTTGTATTGTGGGGCTATAGTCTCATTCCTTTGGCTCAACTGAAATAATATTGCCCTGTGATTAGCTTTCAGCTATTTAACTATACTTAGCTTGTTGTCTTGGAGATTTTGGGGTTTTTTTTCCCCCATTCTTGTTTTTACCTTGGATTATTCAGCCATCTGCTTACTTTGTTTGCTTTTGTCCTTGCTTTACTATAAAATATACAATTAATTCTTGTCTGAAACTGAGTCAAAAGTGAGACAGAATGGAGATATATTTAAAATTCAATCAAGAATTAAGGTTCTCTAAATACTACAAAGATTAGCCTACAAGAAAGCTGGGGAGGGACTTTTTACAAAGGAAGGTAGTGATAGAACAAGGGGCAATGCTTATAAACTGGAAGAGGGTGGGTTTAGATTAGATATTGGGAAGAAATTATTTCCTGTGAGGGTGTTGAGACACTGAACAGGTTGCCCATACCATTCTATGATTCTATGATTTTAGCCTATTAAATTTATGTCTTAAAATCCATGCTGAGAGCACAGGCCAACTGCAATGTATTTTACATTATATTAGATGCTGCTGAATACTCATAGTGATTTGTTTCTGAAATGCTTTTTAACTTCTTTGTATAAAAAAAAAAAATCCATTCAGTGTGAGGCCTGACTGTTTACACAGTGTGGCTGAAACCATGTCCGTCTGCTATCATTTGTATAGGTTTGGTAGCATTTGAGTCTTTCTTTCAGGGAAATGCCAACGTATGGCATGTTACTAAAGTACTAAATAGTTTGTCCTGAGGCAAACTGTCAGTTTTTATACTGCCTTAAATGTTTGGCTTTTTGTTTCGGTTGATTTTTAAGAAGGTCGCTAGGTGGAGGCAAAACGCCGAGACCCTGTGGATGATGGTTACGGATGCCTGGTAAGTGTGGTCTCCGCACACACGGTGCTGGTTGCCAGCCTGCGGCGCCGGTTCTCCTGCAGCCTGTAAGACCAGGAAATGTTCAACTAAGATCTGCTGTTTTAGAAGATAGGAAGACCAAAATGGTCTTCCCGTTGTTCTTAATTTTAAATTGGCATCTTTTAGAAAGCTTCACAGTAAATTTAAAAAGCTGAAGAAGTTGTTCATTGTGATTTGCAAATCTGCTCTTACTATGTCCATCCCCTGAAGTATTCATAAGGTGCAGCAAGAAAAACTTAATTGTATTTAGGTACCATTAGTGGATTTAAAAAATAGCTCTCAGTTTATCTCTTCTTTTTAAAATCTTGGCTCTCACTTTACCTGTGAAGCTGTTATCCTAGATCTTTTGTCAGCATATAATGTAGTTTTCCATCCTACATAAAGGTGATACACTCTGATTTTTGTGTGGCTACACGGAACTATCAGATCTATTAGCAAGTGCAATAGCTGGTCCGTAAATGGGAACTGGCAAATGAAGTTGCGAAGCCATTATCTATGATATTTGACAAGTCCTGGCAGTCTGGTGAAGTTCCCACAGACTGGAAAAAGGGAACATAACCCCCATTTTTAAAAAGGGTAACAAGGAAGATCTGGAGAACTACAGGCCGGTCAGTCTCACCTCAGTGCCAGATCATGGAGCAGATACTCCTTGAAACTATGCTAAGGCACATGGAGAATGGGAAGGTGATTGGTGACAACCAGCATGGCTTCACCAAGGGCAAATCATGCCTGACCAGTCTGGTGGCCTTTTATGACAGGGTTACAACACTGGTGGATAAGGCTAAAGCAACTGATGTCATCTACCTGGACTTGTGCAAGGCATTTGACACTGTCCCACATGGCATCCTTGTCTCTAAATTGGAAACATGTGGGTTTGATGGATGGACCACTCTGTGGATAAGGAACTGGCTGGATGGTGGCACTCAGAGAGTTGTGGTCAACAGCTCAGTGTCCGAGTGGAAACCAGTGAGGAGTGGTGTCCCTCAAGGGTGGGTATTGGGGCCGGTGCTGTTCAACATCTTTGTCATGGACAGGGGGATTGAGTGCACCCTCAGCAAGTTTGCCAACAACACCAAACTGTGTGGTGCCGTTGACACGCTGGAGGAATGGGACACCATCCAGAGGGACCTTGACAGGCTCGAGAGGTGGGCCTGTGCTAACCTCGTTAAGTTCAATAAGGCCAAACGCAAGGTCCTGCATCTGGGTCAGGGCAATCCCAAACATAAATACAGGCTGGGCAATGAGTGGCTTGAGACCAGCTCCAAAGAGAAGGACTTGGGAGTGGTGGTGGATGAGAAGCTCAACATGAGCCAGCAATGTGCACTTGCAGCCCAGAAGGCCAATAACCGTATCCTGGGCTGCATCAAGAGAAGCGTGGCCAGCAGGTCGAGGGAGGGGATTCTCCCCCTCTGCTCTGCTCTCGTAAGGCCCCACCTGGAGTACTGTGTCCAGTTCTGGAGCCCCCAACACAAGAGAGACATGGACCTGTTAGAACGAGTCCAAAGGAGGCCATGAGGATGATCCGAGGGCTGGAGCACCTCTGCTGTGAGGACAGGCTGAGAGAGTTGGGGCTGTTCAGCCTGGAGAAGAGAAGGCTCTGGGGAGATCTTATAGTGGCCTTCCAGTACCTGAAGGGGCCTGCAGGGAAGCTGTGGAGGGACTTTTCATAAGGGCAGTTAATGACAGAACAAGGAGAAATGGCTTTAAGATGAAAGAGGGGAGGTTTAGATTAGGTATTAGGAAGAAATTCTTGACTGTGAGTGTGGTGAGACACTGGAACAGGTTGCCCCGAGAAGCTGTGGATGCCCCCTCCCTGGAAGTGTTCAAGGCCAGGTTGGATGAGGCTTTGAGCAACCCGATCTAGTGGAAGGTGTCCCTGCTGATGGCAGCGGGGTTGGAACTTTAAGGTCTCTTCCAGCCCAAACCATTCTTTGATTCTATATGTTTCCCAGAAATACATTTGTTAATAGACCTTATTCTGTAAAATTGTACTTGTCATTGTAACTAATATTGTTTAGGTGAAGATTAATTTGAAAACTGAAAGGAGTCTTGTATGGAATCGTTGGTATCCGTATGTAATTAGATTTAAATGGGACAGCAGGCTTAAATCCTGACCTTATTATAAAGTTACCATCAGTAGTAGGAGCATATTGTGGACAAGCGTGCAGGTTTTTGTGTTTGTATTTTCTGAAGCTTGTACTCCTCTTCACTGCATCTGCTTCATAGATTGTGACTTTCTTATTTTATTTTAATAGTGTTAAGGGAACATGCCAACAAAGGGTTGCTTGGTGTGTTCCAGTCAGAGAAAATGTTTCTAAATAAAACCAGGCTTACATAAATGTTTAATGTATTTAAAATACTTACTGCACAAGTAAAAATCAGTCTGTAAATTCAATTGCTTTGTTTGTCTTTGCAGAAGTTATGTTGGTCACTGTATTGCTGTAATAGAGTATTATAAAGGTTTTTCTCCTTTCTGAAATCAAATCAAATTTATATTTTCCAGAAGCAGCAAGTAATTGAATTGTAGATTTGTTAGTAAATCAATTACCTGGCATTCTAGCAAAAATAGCAATGATTGCAGTCTGTAACTTAGAAGCTTTGTTTTCTTCTTTAAAATCCTCTTATACAAGTAGCTGCTAAGCTTTTAAGTTCTTACTCAACTTACACATCTTTTGGTAGAAATTTTCATTCTTACTGCTTTTGGGATTGGCAGGTTAATACCATAATTTGTGAAAAAAGCTGCTTCTGCAATACTTTCTGTTGTAGCTGAAAGTTCAAACCAAACCTTCTGTACCTTTCCTCCTGAATTTCTCATAGATGGATGAAGCAGTGCAAAAATGCATAAGATGTTTCAATCTTTTCTGTCTGTCGTGCCACTGACATTAGAGGCCATAGGACTCGCTCAAGAAAGATGCCGGTACAAGTTGCCCGCAGAGACCCATTAGATATTCATAGGACAAATGCAATGCAAATAAAGGTGCTTTAATTTTGGAGGAATTCACAGGAACATAGGGACTGGAAGGGACAACTGGAGTGATCAAGTCTAGTCCTGTGCTGCCTTAGGTAACCAAGTAATATAATCCGTTTTATAAGATGGTCAAGCTCCATGTTATAAATAGAGGTGTTTTCACTTCCTGGTGTTTATTGGGCAGCTGTTTCGGAATCTCACTGCCCTGATGGTTACAAATGTCTCTTAAAATTCTAGTTTACGTCTATTCCTGACCAATTTATTTTAATTTATGCTTATGTCAGTGTTACCTTATAGCATTAATAGCTCTTTTCACTTTTGAGCACTTACAGTGTTATCTTTAATGAGAGCAATCGTTAAGCTAGATGAAATCCATGTATTTCATGTGTGTTTCATAGAAAGGTTTGGGTTGGAAGGGACCTTAAATATCATCTAGTTCCAACTCCCCTGCCATGAGCAGGGACACCTTTCACTAGACCAGGTTGCTCAAAGATTCATCCAGCCCGGGGAAGGGGCATCCACACCTTCTTTGGGCAACCTGTTCCAGTGTCTCACTGGAAAGAATGTCTTCCTAATATCTAAACCTCCCCTCTTCCAGTTTAAAGCCATTACCCTTTGCTCTGTCTCTACCTGCCCATGTAAAATGTCCCTCTCCAATCTTCCTGTAGCCCCTTCAGGTGCTTTAAGGCTGCTATAAGGTCTCCCCTGAGCCTTCTCTATTCCACGCTGAACAGCCCCAACTCTCTCAGCCTGTCCTCATAGGAGAGGGGCTCCAGCCCTCAGCTCATCCTTGTGGCCCTCCTCTGAAGCCTGTCAAGGTCCTCTTAGGGCATTCCTTCCCTCATCGTGTCGACCAAACCACTCAGCTTGGTGTCATCAGCAAACTTGCTGAGGCTGCACTCAATCCCACTGTTTGTGTTACCACCGAAGAGGTTAAACAGTGCCAGTCCCAATACCAACTCCTGAGGGACACCACTTGTCACCAGTCTCCACCTGGACATGGAGCCATTGACTGCAACTCTTTGAGTGCCACCATCCAGCCAATTCCTTATCCATTGAGTGGTCCATCCATCAAACCCACATGTCTCTCCAATTTAGAGACAGGGATGTCGTGTAGGACAGTGTCGAACGCCTTGCACAAATCCAGGTAGATGATATCAGTTGCTCTTCCCTTATCCACCAGTGTTGTAACCCCATCATAAAAGGCCACCAGATTGGTCAGGCACAATTTGCCCTTGGTGAAGCCATGCTGGTTGTCACTAATCACCTTCTCATTCTGAATGTGCCTTAGCATAGTTTCCAGGAGTATCTGCTCCATGATCTGGCCTGGCACTGAGGTGAGACTGACCGGCCTGTAGTTCCTTGGGTCTTCCTTGTTCCCCTTTTTAGAAATGGGGGTTCTGTTCCCCTTTTTCCAGTCTGTGGGAACTTCATCAGACTGCCATGACTTCTCAAATACAGTGGGTGGTAGCTTGGCAACTTCATCAGCCAGTTGTCTCAGGACCTGCGGGGTGCACCTCATTAGATCCCATGGACTTGTGCACCTTCAGGTTCCACAGCTAGTCTTGAACCTGGTCTTCTACAGTGTGCAGCTCTTCTTTATCCCAGTCCTTGCCTCTGCCTTCTGCGACTTCGTATTTCTAGCAGTAGTGTAGGCTAAGGTGGCTATTGACACTTCTGATCTTTCATTTAGGCCAGCACAACTGTTTTGAAGTCATACATGAAATAGCTAATGGAACTGCTAGGTTGAAAAAAAGCTGCCCCCCCTCCCCCTGCATTTTGTTAGTCTACTTCATTTTTCACCTGTGTGCTGCCTTTACTTTTTTTGAAGTGTGACCCTACTAACAGCTATGCTGCTGTCATTGATGGAGTGGTGTACAGGGACAGAAATAAGCAGGAGAAACAGGGAAGACGAAGAATATCTTAAGGCAATACTGCTGCTGGACGTGAACTTTATCCTTAACCTAGGCTTGTTGAGATACATCTGCCGTTCTACACTGTATTGCAGAAAATTGAGTGTAATATCTGAAGCAGTTTGAACTAGTCAGTTCAGGCATTAGCAGCAGCCCAACCACGGCCACGTGGGATAATTGCCGTATACCCATAGCATTATTTACAGACTTACATTTATTTATCCTTCCCTCTAGTTTAAACTGAATCAACTTCTGATTGCTCAGTCCAAGCAATGGTTGGCTCTTCTGTAATGTCATTATTTTAGTGTTTGTTTCTAATAATATGTAGTTGGTCAGTGACAGGTCTAGGTGAAGATAACAAACAACAGAAAACTGTAGGTTCCCTTTAAAAAAGAATATCTACTTTGTATCCTGCACTTTAGCACACTTGCCAGCTTTCATGTTTTTTCAGTCTCCTGTTTTCCTTTGATTCTATTTTACTTTTATTTTCACCTTAATTTGGCACATTTCATATTCTTTCTGATGTTCTTAGGGCGGGGGCAGGGGGATAGAGTTCAGAGCTTTGAACCTACTTTTGAGGAGATTCCCGTTCAGCTCCTGTGAGGTTCTACTAGAGCTGCACTAGCAATGTGTGAAAAATAAGACATAGGACAGTTCAGTGGGAAGCTGTTCATGATTTAATGAAGTACTATTCTTTAATGGATTTGTAGATTCAGGGTAGAATTCAGTGTTTTTCAGGGATAGGAAACTAATGCATTCTGAGAATATTCATACTTAACCTTTTGCTTTCACAAAAGCAGCTTCATTTATCACAAACTTCTGAGATTCAAATATTCAGTAGTCCAGTGGAGAAGCTACTAATGCATTCATGTCAGAACTGAGTTAGTATCAGACAGATAGAACATAGGTGGAAGGAATATTCTTTATTCAGGCTTCACTTTCAGAGTTGAATCAACAATAGGCTGGACATGGATGTTTTTGTATGCCAGTAGAAGGCAAAAGTAAACATCTTGCCTACACTGGTATGGAAGAATTTGAAGAAACTGTGGTAAGAAGGAAAAAAAATTCTCAGCATAAAGCATAGATAGAAATGTCTTTCATTTTTTTCTCTTGCATAAAAATAATTTTGGCTAGGCTATTTCTAGAGAGTTCCTCTTATAGATGAGTGAGACTTTTAACAAAAAGTCTTGCCTTCAAACAGAAACCTTGCTTGTGGTTCTTTTCAGACTGTTGGCATTTCACTCTTCTGCTTTGTTTTTCCTTCAGGCTAAAATTGCCTGTCCTTTTATGGATAGGCATTGTATGCCAAAACCTATCAGAGCACTTACTCACATACCAGACTGGTTTTGCAATTAAATTAATACAGGTACGGTGGTTAGTGTTAAGAGAAAAAGGTATTTAATGTAAAATAGTGTTAAGTAAACACCCCTTTTAGTCACAGGCTCTCTCTGTGTGTTCTTAGGTTTCTTTAGTTATGTTTGAAAATTTTAAGTTGTCATTATTACCATAACGTGATTTTTTGTTGTTGTTGTTGTTATTATGCGACTGAAATAGGGAGGCACATAGTAAGCCTCTGCCAGCCAGAGATTCTCTTGTGATGCTCCTATGATCCTCCTATTGTACTAAATGCTGCAGCAAGTTTTACTCCTTGAATGCAAGCTGTCTTTTAATTACTATCAAATTATTATTTTCCTTAGCAACTACTTTATGTATAACTGAGTCACCACGTGAACATCTTGTTAACTCTGGGTTTCTGTTAGTCCCACTTTAGTAGTTGGCTGAATCTATATCATTCTCCTTTATACAACCGAGTTGAGTGCTGAGGTGGGGGAGTGGAGGCTGGTTAACATCTTCTTAGTTTATATTTAGATTTGTTGCTCCGAGTAACTTTTTTTTTAATATTATTAAAAAGATCAGTGGAAAGGCAACCACTGATTGCATAGCACAGTAAGATCAGTTACATATATGAACTTTCCTGCTAGCTAAAGCTGAAATATAGTTGATTTATATAATCAGGATTACTAGTACATAAATTACAGTGAACTTATGTACCTATTCTGGCAATAGAGTGAAACTGTGTATGTAAAATCCACAACAATTAAAGGAATATATTTTCAAGTGAGTAACAGCTAAAAGTTTTCTTATGGATGAATTATGTGGCAGACATCTTATATAAATATAAAATTATTTGTTACAATGAACACTACCAAATGACTTTTTTGTGTGTCTTGTTTTGTGCATCTTTGCCATTCTTGGTCTTTATAATCTACAAATTGCTATGTGGGTTTTATTCTTTACTTCAAAAATGCAAATATGGTCTGTTTCTATAGAGTTTCTGTAATTCTGTTTTTCTTGGAAGATTTAATAGTAAGTTAATTTGTCTGGTTTTGTCAATACCAAAGTTTTTATCCCTATCTGCACTTAATCATGCTCTAGATGGGAAAGGTAGAAGACAAACTTCTGACTTATTTAAAATTAGACTTAATTGATAAGGGTAACAACTGTGCATGGCCCTGATGGACAAGCTAAGGCTCTAAAAAGGACTTTGTTCTTGCTTCTAAAAATATTCTATAATTATTAAAGGTCTGTTGCCTTTTTTTTTTTGATGTTTACTATAAACTACCTCTTGAACTAGTATCTTGCTATGCAAAGATAATTTTTATACTTTTAGGTCCATTGGGCCACGGTTTGTGTTGAGAATGACATTAGGAGCAGAAATTACTAACCAGCTGAAGGCTTCTTCATACGTAGCATCAGGCCGAAACCTTTTGAGATGGGACCTGTCACCAGAGCAGATAAGAACAAGAACAGAAGAGCTAATCAGGAAGACAAAGCATGTATACGACAGTGTCGGGATGCTTGATACTGGAGAAGTAACACATGAAAATACTGTGCGGGCCTTGGCAGATATAGAAGTGGAATACGCAGGTCAGTGTACATTTTCTGTGCTGCACATAAAGAAACATTGAGAAGAGATAGTAGTTTCTTACGTTTCTGATCCGTGATGTTCTTGTGTAGAAGGTGTAGAGGCCTCTCAAGGGTCCTCTGGTCATAATAATCTTTCAGGACCTCTCAGCAATAGGTAACATGAACAGCTACAAAGTTCTGCTGCTTTATTTGAGGGGCAGAAATAAGGATTAGCAGAACTGCAGTGTTAATCTCTGATGCTTCCAGAGAACTACATTGGTCACCTGTTTTCTTTTTGCATGTGGAGCTCCCCGTAGTTCCATTTTCTTTTCCAACTGTGTACAACCCCTAGGGGACAACGTGCAACAGCGTAGTCTACAGCTTCTCTGGTATGCATAGTACGTTCAACCCCGATAAGCTGTGCTTTTTTCAGATATTGCAGCATCTGGGGTAAGCAAGTCAAATGGAACAATGGAAAGGGTGATAAGCTCCTAGTAGAGAAAATGTGGTGGTTGAGAATGAGGGATTTTTTCAATGCTTTTTTGAAAGAAGATTGCTTTACTTGCTCATTTTTATGTTATGGCCTGAAAGGCCATAAGGAATCCAGGAAGAGGTGTTGGTCATGCAGTCACATCTAGATTGTTCTGAATGAGTTATCAAGACATGCCAGTATATGGATGGCATTTAACAGTCAAACACAGGTCATTCAGTTAAATTTTTAATCATTGCCAGTTAGAGGAGATGGGGAAAAATAAAAATGTGTCTTGGGTGGCTTTTTTTTTTTTTGAAACGTATCAGATGGTAGCTGCATGGCTCTCAAAAAGCAGTCAGTATAATAAAATGTCAGGTTCTCTTTACTCCTCTAAAAAAATCTACAGTAGCAACAGAAGTGCTGAAAACAGCCACCTTGACTTGAAGCGAAATCTTTACCTAGAAAAAAGAGCAGCCTGCAGCTTAAATTATTGTATTGTAATATTAATGTGGCTTTCACATTACTTAGCATTACAGTTTAGGCACATCCAGTGAATTGACTGGAATTGATGCTGGCAGAAAGACTAAGTATCCTCCATCCAAGCAGCTTCCTGTCAGATTCAGTTTTAATCATACCAGTGTATTTGGTATAATTATTGTAAGCATTTTCACCAAGGTACAAGGTATACCTTTTTTTTCTCTGCATACTATTGCAGTAATGGGTCATATTTAAGCTTTTAATGCTCATCTTCAGAGCTGTATGTGAAATTAGCATGACTTACCTGTGAAACAGCCCATGATATATCATAGGGGTGTATTACCACAGCAAGACTTCCATTAGAACCTTGGATTTTTAAGGCCTGTGTTGTCCCTTTCACATGTATATGAAAGACCCGCCCCAATAACTGGAACTATCTGAAAAGACACAGATAACAACAGGCCTTACATTTCACTTGGCAGCTGACAAAACTTGCTTCATTATTTTGAAACATCTTGGCACAAGGACAGGAGAGGGAGGAGGAATTTGCCTATGGACTTAAAGAAGAACCATATACCCATGTTTGCATTCCAAAGGTTTCTGAAAGGGCTGAGAGTATCTCAAATTTGATAAAACAACTTAAGATTACACAAAATTACAAAGCTTTAAATCATCCTAAAATGATGTTACTCCAAAATGTGCTTTTGAGGAGGTGGAGAGGAGGGAAATTATAATTGGTTTTAAATTAATTTAATTCAGCTTGTCATAAAAATTAATTTCTATATTAGCATTTCTATTCAATGTCATTATAAGATGCATTATTTTTGTAATAAGCAAGAATTTACTTAATCTCAAAGGTGTATTCTAAAAAAGTAGTATTACTCAGGTTCTGATCTCTAAAAGTTCAGAATACATAGACAGAATCTTGTGTTTGCTGTATGTTTCCCCTTAAACACATAAAAGAAGAGAAGGATTTGACACTGTTCTCGTAACAATGTAGAACTGTCTTCAGGACAAATAGGCCTGTTTGAAAGATTCAGAGCTCTTCACTTTAAAATCTAACATGGAAACCTATGTGCCAGCAGTGAAACAATGTCACTCTTCACTTACAAATGGTTTCTCTTTCAAGCATCGTGTATCATTTATACACCTTTCAGTTGATTTTGTAGAAGTAAGATGAGACAATTAGGCTTGGGTAATAGACAGTTTCTGTAAAATGTTTATTTGTTATAACCGTGTGCGGTTTTGTCCTTTCACCTATTCATTTTTACATTATCTGTAATTCTTTTATGGGCTTCAAGCCTGATCTGAAGTGTCAGGTTGCTTTGCATACTTGTTTCTTATGTCTATGAATATCAGGAGTGGGAGTAAGTTCCGTATCCTTAAAGCATTTCTAGCCCTCTGTGTAACAGTGTTCGTTGCCTTTTATTTAAACAGTGGAAAGAAGCATGTTGGATTTTCCCCAGCACGTCTCACCTGACAAAGAGGTACGCTTAGCAAGTACAGAAGCTGACAAAAAGCTTTCTAATTTTGATGTGGAGATGAGCATGAGAGAAGATGTGTTTCAGAAGATTGTTTATTTGCAGGTAAATCACAATGATATCTGCATAACTTGTGGAAATGTAGATGAAATTCCAGCAGTGAAAAACTTTTCTCTGAAGAAGTTATTATCTGCAGCACTTTTTAAGATTCCCATCACTGTATGTATTTCCCCTGTGTCCATACCAGTCAAATCTTTTCAATGGGACACAGCTATACAAAAAGGCTGTGGTTACACAAAATCTTAAGCCAGTGTAACTTGATGCTCCCACTCTTTGCCTCTCATGTCTAAGTGTGTATATCCTTCTCTCTCCATTGCAATAGCTTTGACTCTTGTCTAATCATCCGATGAGCTGGTACAAGGAAGTTAAACTAGCAGACAAAACTCATCAGGAAGAATGAAATTTATTGTTTTCTGGTGGCTGAACTCCCTGAACTGGTTTGCCCAGAGTATCACCAAGGGAGAAGGGAGAAAAGAGGCAATATAGCAATGTATTTAGGTTGGCTTATAGCTTTTGAATTTGTGTCCAAAATTGTGCTTTATTAAAGTTGTTTAGAATTTTACATTTTAAAGTTATGAAAGTTATTGAGAGCATGTAACTGGGAGTAACAGCCAAAATTACTGCTTTTGATCTGCTAATTATAGACAGCTACCTTGAATACTCCTCCTCATATGTTTCTTAAGCCTCAAAATAAAACTAAGTCAAAAAAACATTTACTGCTGAACTGGTTTCTATCCCTTTTGTGTTCCTGTTTAGCTTCCCTTCTAATTGATCACCTACATGCGTCTTGTATTCTTAATTTGTACTGTTTATTTTGTAGTTCAAACAGGAAGAACATTTGTTTCTGTTCAAATGCATCTAGTGACATTTAGTAATAATTTTCCAAAACTGTAATTTCAAGAGAATGCAAAGAAGCTATCTAATGTGAAAACTAAAATATATATGTTTATCCATACTTCAGATGTGAATCTTTCCATTCAACCCCACTGATTTTTAATCTTCTTGATGCTGATAATATACTAGAGCCTTGTTTATTGGAGTCGTTTGTGCTTTTTGCAGCATTGACTGGGAATCAGAATAATATTTGCAGCACCTTATTAAAGTGCCTTCTGATACCGTTGTCTTCTATTGCTATGTTTTCTAGGCACATTTTCAAGTGTTCTTCTCTAGCTGGGTATTGTTGTTTATGTGTTTGTGGAGGTATTTAAGAGTTTTATTTTGAGGACCTTCTGTTGTGCGTGTGCCTTAAGTTGACTCCTGCCCTGTGCCGCCACCAACCCCCCGCCATCTTATGTTGATTTTTTTTTTCTTGTTCTTTTGATATTAATTAAATTGTTTAATATGTATATATTATTTGCTGTGATTTTTCCCACCCTCCAGTATAGCACAGATACATTTAGGGCTAATCTGCCATATATGTGTATCTATCTATTTTTAATCTACAGGAATTTCTGTGGCTAGTGAAAACTGATTACTGTTATTCACTAGTATTACTTTTGGTGCTTCCCTGCTTCATTTTCCTTTGCAGAAATACTTGGCTTTTATAATAGTTATAGTTGTTGCTTAAATCTCCATTTAATTTTTTAGAGATTTTTCTTGGCTAAACTGCAGCATGCAAGCATGTTTTAGTGTTAGTTTTCCAGAGATGCAACCTCTGAGCATGTATCAACATCATAATACCTAAGCAAGTAGTACCAGTTTTTGCTGTAGAACAGATGTGAAATTGCCAATAGTGTCAGGCTGATCAAGTCTTGCTATTTTCAAATCACAAAATTCTTGTTAAATTTTCCTAAATTTCTAATGCCTTCTCTTGTCAGAAACTCTTTGTTGAAAAGACAGGGTCCAGGAGCATATAAATGAAAATGCTCTGCTGAAATCGTCAGTTTAAATGAGCCAGTAAAACATTTTGATTAAATTAGGTTTTTCATGGCCTCACTGAGTTCAGGTATATGAATTCAGTTTCATGATCCTGCACAGGGACCAGATTAAAATGTGATGAGGAGAATGAGAGCCCCTGTACTCCCATGTTATTTGTCATCTTGTCATCTTCTATAATACAGTCAGTATTATAGAAGATGAGTAAATCTGCTTGATCTCAGTGACATCATGAATGTTTTTGGTCCATTTAACAAGGACTAAACTTTTCTAAGTTGACAACTGTTTAGTATTTTTTCTAAATTCTGCTTTATTTAAGAACTGGTAGTGGTAGAAGGTGTGTGAGGGTTTTGTATTTAATTAAAAAAAAAAAAAAAAACGAAACACAAAACCAACAAACTGAAAATAATCTAGTCTCTTTCTTTTCCCCACACATTAGGGCAAATAATTCCAGCATAGTTGTCAAATATGCTTCAGATCTTATTCTTTAGCAAACTTTTGTTTTGGGATCTGAAACTTAGAATAAAGGTTAATTTGCTAGTGAAACTATAATTTTAAATTTTATTACTCCTAACATCTGCACATGTTGGCTAGCAGAGGCATGCTCAACAACGTTGCCAATCTTCTCCACCCACACGCCCTCAGGAAACTCAGCCTGATGTAAACAGTTGCTCCAGTTTTTGTTCATGATGTCCTAAGTAGTTTTTGTTTCTTATTATGCCTGAAGATTTCTTCATGGAATAAGGTAGCATTCTTGTCCAAAACAAGTATGAAATTGACTTCCAAAATTTCATGTGTGTAGTATATTCAAAGTTATCACTTCTGTTGTGGAAATTGTTCATCAAAGAAACACAGGATGACACAGACCATCCTTATCAGACCGAAGTTCACAGAGGACCACAGAGCACCCTTGGTTCCTGTATCTGTGAGAGTTTATGCCCTTGCTTATGCTTTGAATGTGTATCGTAGAATCACAGGATCATAGAGGTTGGAAGGGACCTCAGGAGATCATCTAGTCCAACCCCCCTGCCAAAGCAGGTTGCCTATAGCAGGTTGCACAGGAAAGCATCCGAGCAGGTTTTGAACATCTCCAGAGAAGGAGACTCCACAGCTTCTCTGGGCAGCCTGTCCCAGTGCTCTGGCACCCAGTAAAAAAATTTTTCCTTAAGTTTGTATAGAACTTTCAGTGTTGCAGTTTCTGCCCACCGCCCCTTGTCCTGTCACTGGGCACCACCGAAAAGAGCCCAGTCCCATCCATTTGGCCGCCACACTTTGGAGATTTATAGACATTGATAAGATCCCCTCCCAGTCTTCTCTTCTCCAGGCTGAAGAGTCCCAGCTCTCTCATCCTCTCCTCGTAAGAAAGATGCTCCAGGTCCCTCATCATCTTTGTGGCCTCCGCTGGACTCTCTCCAGAAGATCCGTGTCCCTCTTGAACTGAGGAGCCAAGAACTGGACACAGGACTCCAGATGTGGCCTCACCAGGGCAGAGCAGAGGGGGAGGAGAACCTCCCTTGACCTGCTGGCCACGCTCTTTTTAATGCAGCCCAGGATACTGTTGTCCTTCCTGGCCCCAAGGGCACACTGCTGGCTCATGCCCAGTCTGATGTCCACCAGCACACCCAGGTCCTTTTCCTCAGAGCTCCTCTCCAGCAGGTCAGCCCCTAACCTGTACTGGTGCGTGCGGTTATTGCTCCCCAGCTGAAGGATTCTGCACTTGCTCTTCTTGAACCTCATCAGGTTCCTTTCCACCCAACTCTGCAGTGTGTCCAGGTCTCGTTGAATGGCAGCACAGCCTTCTGGTGTGTCAGCCACTCCTCCCAACTTCGTATCATCAGCAAACTTGCTGAGGTTGGACTCTATCCCTACATCCAGGTCATTATGAAGATGTTAAACAAGACCAGACCCAGTACTGACCCCTGGGGAACACTGCTGGTTCCAGGCCTCCAACGAGATTCTGCTCCACTGATCACAACCTTCTGAGCTCTGCCAGTCAGCCAGTTCCCAATCCACCTCACCATCCACTCATCAATCCCATACCTTCTAAGCTTTGCTACAAGGATGCTGTGGGAGACAGTGTCAAAAGCCTTGCTGACATCAAGGTAGACAACATCCACTGCTTTCCCCTCATCTACCCAGCTGGTGATAACATCATAGAAGGCTGCCAGATTGGTCAAGCATGATTTCCCCTTGGTGAAACCGTGTTGACTACTCCTGATAACCTTCTCTTCTCCCAGTTGCTTAGAGATGGTATCAAGAATGAGCTGTTCTATCACCTTCCCAGGGCTGGAGGTGAGGCTGACTGGCCTGTAGTTGCCCAGATCCTTCTTCTTGCCCTTTTTGAAGACTGGTGTGACACTGGCCGTCGTCCACTCTTCAGGCACCTCTCCCATTCTGTGAGACCTTTCAAAGATGATAGAGAGTGGTTTAGCGATCATTTCTGCCAGCTCCTTCAGCTCACATGGGTGTATCCCATAAGGGCCCATGGATTTTTGTATCATCCTTATTTTAAGTATGTCTGTGATACAGATAAACTTCACAAAGGCTAATATTAAGACTAGAAGCTAGTCAGGAGCATGACAGTTCCATATGCCCAATGGAGGGGCTTGGAGATTCCCGACAATGCCTGGATAACTCAGTGGGGCTTTTCACAATCCTCTGTCTTTAACTGTTACTGTGGTAAAAGCAGTGTCTTTTTACAGAAGTTAGAATATTCCTTTTTTTTTTTCTCAGCCTTTCTGTTTCTGAGCCTTGCAGCACAGTTGGCACAATATAAAAGTCAGTGTAGTGACAGTATCTGCATTTTCACCTCTATCATTTTGAAGTTGTGCTTTTTTGATCACACTGATGTTAGATCAGAAAAATACATATACTACAGTATCTGTAAACTAAGTTAAATCTCCCTATTGCTTTAGAAAAGTTTTATCACAAAGTGAAGTGGTAGTTGTCATTTTTTTTCAGTGGACTTAAAAACTCTTGCATATAGACTCTTGGTATATGCATAAGAGTTTTGGGCACAGTTGTACTAATGCTTAGCAGTCCTGCTGTAGCATAATGCTGCTAGGACTTGCAAATCTTTGCAGAGTGAAAACAAAGATGAACCGTTCTAAGCTCTTTCATGGTTCTAAAAAACAATCCACTAATTTTTTAATCCTATATGCAGAGCACTGGTGGGAGTAGACATTGTTTATGTATTATGTGAATTATTTTAAAATAACCTTTGGGAAAATACCTGTTTCAGAGTTTTTATTCTTATTTATTTTCTCTTGTAATACAACTAGGTTCCTATCTTATTTTTTCCATTTAAGGAAGAGAGGTAATTTGCACTGGCAGGTCATTAGTTGGCAGCTGTAGACAGTTGTGTACCTTTTTAATAAAATTTGCATTTTTCAGAGTCCTAACTTAGTCAAGAATTAATTGTCTGTAGGTAAGCTGATGAGAGGGTTGTTAAGACAAGTCTCAGCTAATTCCTAAAGCTTCATATTTGGAGGCAAACTTAAATAGAATATGTCCTTTTTAACCAGGACTATAAGTTAATGCCCTTTTTAAAATGTTTACATGAGAGAAAATAAAACTGTGTACAGCATTATTTTCAATTTAGGATAAAATGTCAAGTTTTTGAATTAAGCAGTTAGGCTATAGTCAGTTTGAAGGAAGACCCTCACAGGACTAATCCATGTTCTGTTATAACCAGCATCTTGTCTCAATGTTGGTTGCTTTGGGAAATGATCATTCAAGGATCTTCATAATGGCATAACCAGGCATGGGAATACTGTTTTATTTGTTGCCAGTTCTGAAGGAGAACATGTGTTTTATGCCATCTGACAACCCTCTGTGACACATCTAATCTTTGGAGGTTTTTTTTAATCCCTCTAAGTTTTAAGGTAGAGTGTTACCTTATAGCACTGATTTTCTTCAAGTATAGATCAGAAAGCTATCTCTACAGAAAAAGCTTAAGTGCTTTGTACTATAAACTAAGAGGGCTTGCCATTATGACAACATGTAAATGTGATGAGTTACTTGGTAAAAGAAAATTATTTTTAAACCATGCTACATCAATATAAGAATACTATTGTGTAAGATAACTGTTTTTGGAAAGTCCTTCACACAAAAATCGAGGATGTTCCTTTTATATTATGGTGGTGTTCTAAAGAACAACTCTGTTCAGACCTTTCTAATGCTTGGTATGTTTCTTACACCATGTTATAAATTCCATTATTCTCTACTGTCATTTCAGCAAACCTACGATCTTGAAAATGTAAAGCCTGAAACAAAGCGTTATCTAGAAAAATCAGTTCAAGTGGGAAAAAGAAACGGACTCCATCTTCCTAAAGAAGTGCAGAATGTAAATATGGACCATTAGTTTGTAAAGCAAAGGAGGCAAACTGTGGAAGGGATGAAATTATGGTTGTATAGCTGTACTAAGCATGTATTTGAAATCTGTGCTTTTGGACCTGCTTAATTACTGCTGTAATTTTAACTGCTCTTAGTTTCATATCCATCCTTTAAGCTTCGATAACCTAAGGTTTTTAAATTCATCTGTTAGACACTCACAGTACTCAGCGGATAGAGGTGGTATATATCACCTCATTTAGCCTTCCAGAGTAAAAGAAACCTATCTGGAACAGTTTTGTTATATATTCTGATTACAGAGAATGCCTAAGTTAGACTCCTAGCTAAGAGACCTCTGAAAAATGTTATCTGTGAGTCCAAGCTTCAGAAGTATGTATAATTGTTACATAGACATGGCTATTTAAATTTTGGTTATTAACCAATGTTGTAAAATGTGTCCAAGATTTTAGCATTTTGACTAAAAAAAATTGGGGTATCTTAAAAGGAGCACAAGCAGAACTGAGAATTTTGACTGCATTAAGGGAGGATTTACCCAAGTATATAAAAGCACTTGTCACTTCTGAAAATCATGAAGTAAAGTTGTCAGCTTCTGAGATATTCAGATTTATAGATTCTTTTAACTTACTTTAAAATTCTGAGTTATGTTGTATAACAGTCTCGATTTATGACTCTTGAATAGGCTTTACCTTTTTTAGGAAATAGTCATTCTTCATCCACATCCTTCAGTTAGTGAGAAGAGTTTCATGTGTGTTTGCGTTAAGGGCAACTGATGCCTCTAAAGGAATTTTTAAATACTTTTATCAGGAGACAATAGTTGAATTACATTTAAGTAAAAACTGGACTAATGGTAGTCTCTGCCAAGTTTTGTATTTAGTGTGTAATCTTCTCCTGGTAACTACTGTGTTTATGTGAACTTGACAGTAAAAGGTAGAGACAAACTATGAGATATATTAGAAAATGTTTCAAATGGGTGAATATCATGATTTTTAAAAAGGTTTTAGAATGCTCTCGTCTTGTGAGGAGTATTTTCTTTTTGTCACACCTGTACAATTCCAAAGGAGTGTTTTTCAATTCATTGCATGCATTTTTACTCCTTTGATTTAGTGGATCTTTGTACACTTAAAATTGTAATTTAGGCTTTTCAAATAAAAGAAAATAATTGAATGTTAGCACCTAATGCTGTTCAAAGAATGCGTTTATGTGTTCGGTCCCCTTTGAGTTGAGAACACATTTGAAATGTTGTCAGAGCAATAGCCCAGACCCAGCGTTTGTTGGCAACAGTATTGCTCAGGACCAAAAGAAAGATAAAAAGGAGGCTGAGGGAGAATGAAGTATGACACTGCAGTGTGTTACTTGCTCAATGCTGGTATGCACTGTCGGCTACTAGAGAGCCTAGCTGGAAAAAGTGAAATGCTATTCATGTAGAGTATAGTAATTGCCATTTTTTATTTTTGTTTTTTTCACTAAGTTCAGTTTCTACCTGATACAGGAAATAAAGACAATGAAGAAAAAATTGAGTGAGCTGTGTATAGACTTTAACAAAAATCTGAATGAGGAAAACACATTTCTTGTATTTTCTAAGGAAGAACTTGGTGAGTAGTATGCTTGTTCTTTCCGTTTCTTCAACCTTCCAGTTTTACTGGAGTAATTATTTTTGGCCCAATGGATGATGGTTAGATCAAGTGAAATTCTGACTGTTTTCCAGTCTTCTCTGTTTCCTTTTTAATCTTTCCCCAAAGTCAATTTAGAATTACCCTTTGCAGGCATTTATGATCTCTTAATAGATTTGTGCTTCCTGAAGTGTTTGCCTTGCATCAAGTTAACGTATCTGTCCTACTGGTTTTTTCATAACTTTACTCTTCGCTGCTTCTTTTCTCTGTTCTCCACCATCAGGCAATCCTCTGTGTATTGTATTCATTACAATTGTTGGAAAAACTTTCCTGTCCTGCAATGTATTTTAGCTGCTTCAATTATTTAAAGAGATTTCATGTGACAGAGAATTTGGGGATTCGTTATCTGAAGGGCATGGCATAAAATGTGCTTTAATAACACCAGAGGTATTTTTATGTCATACTGAGTTTTATCTGGTAGCGTTACGTATATTTCTCTTTTGCTCACAAGTGTTTCCAATTTTTATTTTGCTTTATTGTGTTTTGAAAAAAGAAAAAGCAAATAGTTGTAAAAAGATTGGTATATTTCCATGGAGATTTCTGATGTCAAATTAGATTGCGGAAAAACAAATGCAACAATCTCACAAAAAGAGAGGGGAGTAGGTAATTCTGGTAAACAATCTTAAATTGTGTTCTACAGAAGGCCTTCCTGATGACTTTATTAAGAGTTTAGAGAAGACTGAGGAAGACAAATATAAAATTACTTTAAAGTATCCCCACTATTTTCCTGTCATGAATGAGTGCTGCATTTCAGAAACCAGGAGAAAAATGGAATCTGCTTTTAACTCAAGATGCAAAGAGGTACGTCTGTTAACTGTTCTACAGGATGATAGAGTTGAAAAATGGAGCTAGACATTCAAATGTTTGAGTTCTATGTATTGTCTAGTACTGTGAAATCAAAACTTATGAGTGTGATTTTTAACAGCTCCTTGCTCCAGTTCATTATGATGTCTAAGGACCTTAGAAGTTGATGATCTGCCTGGGTGTATACATATCTTAAATTTTCAGTCATGCTGTAAATAGAAGTAGGATTTTGATCTTTTGCCAAGGTGTTCTGCAGCTGCTTGCTGACACTTTTCTCCCAGAGAAGGACATCTGACTGTAGCTTTTGTAGTGCTTCAGGATTCTTCAGAATAAGAGGGGTTATTTAAGCACATGTTTTAATTATGAAGTACAGGTGATTAAATGCGAAATTAACATATTGCATATTGATGAGAATTTTAGATGTTTAAAACCCCTGATTTTTATGAAAGATTCATTTAATTATCCGAAAAATAGCAGGAAATGTGCCTTATAAAAAAAAAAAAGACATAATTTCACAAATAATTTGTTTGATACTGATGGGATCAGGCACCTAGACAGGTACAAAAATAATGAAAAGTGTAGAAATTCAGGCAATTGTACCAACCATTCACCAGAGAACAATGTCAGAGTTGAGCTTTCGTATTTTGTGTGCTGGGAAATGTGAAGAGAACAAGATAAGATAAAATGGCACCAAGAACTGAACACTCTGCAAGTCAGCACACTTAAAGGGATTTGCTATTAAGACTGTGGGACAGTCTTTGAACCTAGTGCTTGAAAAAAAGTTTTTCCCTGAGAAATGTCACTTTTCCAGAGTGGAGTTTAACACAGTTACATTTTCAGCTTCTCAAGGATCCTCCACTATGTTTAGGTCAGGGCCTGGGTTTTTGTGTTTCAGATCTCTTTCTCTGACTGCTATTGTCATAGTAGCAAAAGAGGGAAGTTTGCAAACAAGCTTTGAATGTTGGCTCGGTAGCTTTGCAGTCTTGTCTTCAACACTAACGAGCAGTTAAGCCTGCTGTCAGACTTTTCCCTGTTATCCTTCATATTAAAATTATTGATAAAGGAAATAAACTCCTTGCAACAGTCAAAAATACGTTATTATCCTAGAAGGAAATGGTATATCTTTTGATTAATTAAAACAGATAAATTATAATAGGGAGAGTAATGATTCAGATTGACTAGAAAACTAGCTACCTGCAATCAAATGATGTGACAAAATGTTGAAAAGAATCTAGCTAAACTTACATTATCCTATGTTTATATCTTAAAGTTTTTAGTTTTAAATGTTTACTGTTTCTTATTATCATAGATGTTACTGAGATAATTGTTTTAATAACATGCATTTTCTGGTTGTACTCTACAAATTTACCTCCTTTATTTTTTAGGAGAACACAAAAATTCTTCAGCAATTGCTTCCACTAAGGGCAAAAGTAGCAGAGCTTCTTGGTTATAATACACATGCCAACTTTGTCTTGGAGGTAAACACTGCAAAGAGCACAGATAACGTAACAGCCTTCTTAGGTTTGTTCTTATTTATAAACAATACTTTTGTATTTGGTGTGGCAACATGGTTTCTCAACCACGATAAATTTAAATACATAATTGGGTCATGGTGTCTATCATGTTCAGATGGAAAAGGAACTCCTTGTTGCATCTGTTCTGACATATAAATTTTTTAGACCATAGCTGTGCAAATGCAATTACTCCAAAACAGGGAAGCACAAGACAAAAATCTAAAAATAACTGCGTTGTGACAGCTAATACAGGCAAGCAATTATGTCTTTCTCTGACCCAAAATGGTTACCCTAATTTAGAACTAGAATAACATGTGCAGCCTAAGCAATTTTATCTGTTCAAGAGGCTGCATCGCATTTGCAGCTTTTCAGTCCCTCAGGTTAGCTGCAGTTTTTTTTTCATCTGTAGCCTTAGTGTCTTTTTCTGATACAGCTTCTTTTTCTGATACAGCTTCTTTTTCTGATACAGCTGCATTAAGTATAATAAAAGATTACCCTATGTGATGATGCAATTTCCCGAATTTAAAAATTGTATCTGGAATGGTAGATTAAATCTGGAATTCAAAAGCCTACTTTTTTGATCTGAAAACAGGTATCTTGAAAATTTTAAACTGAGCAGTTTACACATTTATAATCATCCTTTTGACCTCAGTGGACCCACTGTTATGCATAGAGTTAACCTCTGCTTTCTGGAATTATGTAGTTTCACAGAATAGTATGTGTTCCTTTACTTATGTGTCCTAACACCACTGAAGGTAGTATATTGACATACCATATAAATAAAGCCCCCAAAATAATTTAGTACAGCAATTTAGTCTGTGTGATGGTAGTGGATTTTTTGTGTTTATACATTAATAAAGAGATTCAAGTGCACCTCTTCTTTCACCTGTAATTCTGTCACGTTTTTCCTGTTATGGTGTAAGCTCAGCTCCATATTTGACAATACTAATTATCCATATATTTCTCAATGAATTTACACTTTACATTTGATTTATAATTAAATGTTAGAATTACCTGATTTTTTAAAGTGTACTTTAAGTAGTTTGATCTCTTTTCTATCCCTTATATTTTTGTAATTCTGTATGGGCTTATATAATACTGTGTTTTTTCATTTGTTTTGAAGCTGACACACCTCATAATTTAGCACTTGTTGTGATTTTAACTTTTTACAGTATGAGAACCTATGCTTTTCTATTCATAAATATAATATTTCATGGTAATTCTCATAGAGGGAATATGTTCATCAAATTAATTGTCAGCTTTAATTCTTTTGAGTCTTGGCCACAAGCGTGACAGTATGATTTGATCTGCTTTGTTCATATATTTTCATGGTTTAAATCAGTGTTCATAAGCTGATCTTATGGCTAGGAAGAAAAGCATTCTGTCTGTCCTATGATGTATTCTGAATTTAGCATATGAGCTGCAAACATTATTGCAGTCATGTAAATGCATAATAGTGCCTTACAGCCTGCCTAGAAACAAGAGTGGCAGTTCCAAGATTTTACACTCAAGATACCAACAGTGAACATTAACTTGAATTCTTAAAGAAGAAAAAAGTATCTGGTAGTCTAGAAATAACTTAAAAGAACATAAGTACAGTATGTCCTTTATGGGAGTTTCAGTAAGCTTAAATATTTTATATTCAATATATTGAATTCATAGCACTATGACCCTTTCTTGACCAAGAAAAGCTATATTGAAAGAAAGTGGGATCAGAGAGGTGAATATCCAATGGCTTGAGTAGTCTTGAAGTTAGCCATCATACAGGCAAGAGCTCTTTAGTCTTTTGTTCTTTTATAGGACTTTAGCTAGTAGTAGATCATAATCTGTCTTGAAAAGTCTTGGAAGAAAAAGTACTGTTTGAATTTTGTGTTGCATTCCAGTAACTAATAGCAGTTGTAGTCTTTGGCTGTTTCTGCAGAAACACGTTGAGAGAACTGAGATTACATGAGGTGAAATCAAAGGTTTCAAGCAACGTTACTTTCCATTTCTGATGTCTTTTTAAAAGTCTAAATTTATCTATACCGTTCACAGTACCACTGGGCCTATGTAGACTCCTGTATTATGTGTAGCATGCCTACAATTAAAACTCATTAAGACAACAAAGCATACAATTTCCTTGCTGTTAGTCAACAAATGGAAAACTCCAGCGTCCGCTCTTGGAGCATGTGCTTAAAGTTCAGAGTGTAGTTTACAGTATTACACATTATAGTAAGGAACACAGAAGTTCATTCCCAGGCGATCTTTGTTTCAGATGATTTGAGTAAGAAGCTAAAGCCGTTGGTTGAAGAAGAAAGAGAATTACTTCTAGATTTGAAGAAAAAGGAGTGTAAAGAAAGAAACTTTGATTATGATGGAAGAATCAATGCATGGGATATTCACTATTACATGAACAAAACGGAAGAGCTGAAGTACTCCATAGATCAAGAAAAGCTGAAGGAATACTTCCCAATTGAGGCTGTTACAGAAGGCTTGCTGAATATTTATCAGAAGGTTCTGGGACTTGTATTTGAGCAAGTAGAAAGTGCTCATGTTTGGCATGACAGCGTTACTCTTTATACAGTAAAGGATAATTCAACAAGAGAAATGTTAGGGCAGTTCTATTTGGACCTTTACCCCAGGTAATTATGACTTAGTGTTTTACCTATGTGTTTAAAATTGAATTGATCTTAATGGGTTGCTGGTGTGGTTGAAATTAAATGCATTTGGAAGTAAATATTTGTCCCACTGACAAGACTATTACTGTATTCGTTAAGTTGTTCTCTGAACTGTTATCATATTGTTGGCACTTTTTTTGCAGTACTATAGCATTTCTTGCTTATATTCCATTTATGAAACATTATTACTTTGTTAATTTTCTGTAGTAGTCAAGTTAGCTGTCCATAATTTTTTGCTTCTATGAACTTTTCTCCCTTCTAACTGTAATACTGTTTTACTTTTCATTGTAAATTGGCTGATAACAATTTTTTAGTATAAATCGATTTAAGGCTTTTCTGGATTAAGAAATTAGGTTAGTCAATACAATAGTACACAAATTGTTCTTTTTAAGATAGGCACATTACCTCCTACCTGTTTGCCTGCTCCTCCATTTCTCTGTATCATGTGACTTGCTGAAACTATTTGTTATTAAGACTCCTCTGACATAACTACACAGTTATCTCTCAGGTTTAGGCAAAAATTTAAAAATATTTTTTCTTTAAACTTTTGGATCACACTGAAACTGTAGTAAACTATATTCTTTGGCTCTGTATTGAAAGAAAAAATACTGCTTCAGAGGACAGGACCTAGTCCTTCCTCTTACAGTAGCAGTTTGAGATAGAACTGACATCTAGACTGTATATACTTTCAGTATATGAGTAAGAACCATATTCTTGTAAATGCTGCTGTGAATCTGAAACTGATGCCATTTGAGTACTGGGGAGTTTTGTCCCTTGTGCTTTTAACACATAGTGAGTCTTAGAGGTCATGAAAAGACATATTCTCTTTATGTAAAGCTTTAAAGAGACACTGGCTGATTGTCCCTGTTCTTGAATAGGCTTTGCCATTCTGGTGAGCAGGCTTGTGGTTTGAAGATAGTGTCTGATATATTTTCTTATACAGAGAAGGAAAGTATGGGCATGCAGCATGCTTTAGTCTCCAGCCTGGCTGTCTTCTCTCTGATGGCAGCAGAATGATGTCTGTAGCTGCTCTGGTAACCAACTTTACAAAACCAACATCAGATCACCCATCATTGCTGCGACATGATGAAGTAAAGACTTACTTCCATGAATTTGGTCATGTAATGCATCAGATATGTGCACAGGTTAGTGATGTTTGAATTCTAGTGTAAGAGTTCTTTCTCCTCCGTCTCAAAGCAGGGTCTATTTTGCTGGTTTCTAACTCTAGTGAAGTATATATGCAGTTTTTTGGTTATATTTCAAAGTGGCAGGCTGGCAGGTTTTTTGGTTTTAATTTTTATTTAAAACTTCAGCAATAAATACGCCTTCATAGGAACATATACTTCTGTATTTGCACCATGCAGGTACCTGTGACAAGTAAGTAGATCCATGTGTAAGGTATAAAAGGTGCTCAGTGGTGGCTTCTGTTACAGCTGTCAGAGAGCTTTTTATTACTTCTAGTAGTATTCTAGATATTAGAAGCAAAAAAATGTTGCTGTAACTAGGAATGCAAATGATTTGTGAATCCAGATCACCTCCAGTATTTTGGTATTTAGTACTTAAGAGCTATCACTTTTGACATCAAAAGCATAAAACATGTCTTGCCTGAGCTATTGTGTTTTCTGCTCTCACAGTCAGGGTGCTCACAGTGACCAGAAAGAAATGAAACTAGTCTACAGATTTTGCATCAAAATGTCAAAAAAGTTGTAAAATTGCTTCATTGGTTTCATTTTTGCTTACACATAAGATTGATTCTACCAGATGATAAATTTATCTCTGGCCGAATTAAAATTCTATGTTTCAGAGAGCGACAAGTCTCAGTATTCATTCACTAAAAAATTTGCATAATTGTGTCCAAATCCAGACTTTGTGTAGCATTAAAATCAGAGAAATATGACACACATATTTTAATTCTTGAGCTTGACCCTGGAGACTAGGACCGTAGAATAAAGAAACAAAGTCATAGAAATTCATATATTAAATCCAAAAATAAACAAATCATGCTCAGGCAAGCTTCAGAACAAATAGCTATACTTGTTTGGATATTTTTGTGTCATGTTGAAGTTAAAAATATAAAGGTTATTTGATCATCTTCACCCTAATACAGTGTATCTGAGCTCAAAAACTAAGAAATAAAACCTGTTCTTTCTTTTAAACTACCTAGAAGATGTTTATAAATAGACACATTCAGCTTTGGTACAAAATTGACCGCAGTATTTTGATGACTGATGAGGACATGCCTGGGTGTTTCAGAGCCCCTTCTGGGCAGCTTAAGCCAACAATTCCAATGCATATGTACTTTACTTGCTGTGGAATTGCACACAGGTCAGGGAAACCTGCTTTCCAGTTATATCTTCCACTGCTGAGTGGTTTCTGTGTGTATAGCTACCACGCTTACTGCTGTTGTACATCTGCAAATAACTTACTAGTCCCACATAAGAACATCCTGTCCTCTGGGGTTTGTGTGTGCAAAGTGCTATCTTGTTTCATATGGTAATTTGTTTAAGGATGTTAAAACTTGGAATTTGAAGGGTGTGCAGAGATCGAACTGGATGGGAATCTGTGACCTGCTGGTAAAGGTCAGCTTTTGGAGGCTGATGCCCCTTGTAATGCACTGGAGGTCTGCTGGAAAGTGAGGCATCAGGAGTGAGGGAGTTTGGAGATCTGAACCAAATGTCTTAATATTTTTTTGTTAGCATGGTGCACTTGTGTATGAGTAAATGAGGATATCTGAAGGCCAACAAGCTCTTGCACTCCGCTTGCCTTTTGCTCTAGCCACTTCTATCACCATTTCTTCCCAGCTGATGTTTCCTAGCTTTTCTTCATAGCTGCTATTCAGCAAATACATTAAGAAGGGCCAGCCTGCTACAGCTGTGGATTTGAGTAACCCACAAGAGTAAATGAAGGCAAATGTTTTTTTCCTTTTATGCTGTTCTTCTGCAGACATGAGAGGAAGATACATGCATGTGACATAGCTCTCAGTTCAATGTTATGTCCTATATAATACCTTTTTTTTTTTGTAAACCTGCAAGAAAGTAAGTTCAAAATACAGTAGTCCTGTGGGTGTCTATTCCCCAGTGGAGGATGGAACCTAAGAGTTGTCTACAGCTCTCTAGAGAAGGCATTTGGGAAATAGAGAATTCTCTTTTTCTTTTAACACTTGAAAAATTTTGTTAGAATGTTGCAGAGAAAAGAAGAAGAATAAAATTAGGTTGGCAAGAGGAGGTAGATTTACTACAGGACAAGTGTGGAGTGAGACCAAATAATTTCTGAATGGCATTTTCTTTTTAGAAATATTTTGAGTTTGGAATATATTTGAATTAAAATTGTTAACTGTACAAAACTTTTCTTCAAAATTAGGCTCTGGGGGTGCTTTTTAGACATGAAGTGATTAATGATACTAAAGTAAAAAATAAAAAGCTCTAATGTGCTTGGTTTTCAGAAGGAAGTTTCTTCTATCAGTGACTGAATGTCAGATTTAGAGAACTTTAATGGATAAAGTTGCTAGGATTCATTTATTTCAGGCCATGTTTTACTGGCTCAAAAGTTGTGCTATAGGTTAACCATATGCCTTATGAATTAAGACAGGACAAGCTTAATAGGATAAGTTGGTCAAGTAAAATCTCTGAATCAATGTGGTAGACTGTAATAAAAGAAACTATTTTTTAAGTGTGTGATTGTAGTTTATAGTTTTACTTTAAGGTAATAAAACAAAATTTTGTAACAATTTACAAATTATTATCATAAGGCAGCATGGAAATATTTGCATTGCTGTCATAACCTAAAAGGTAAAAATCAATTATATTAAGAGAACCTAAGTACATCAGTAGAGAATGCAGTAAATAACTACTGACTAATCTCTTGTTGTTAATAGTCTTATATCTGAATTTTTACTCTCCTTTCTTTAAGATTAATTTTCCAATTATTATTATTATTATTATTGATTTGGTCAAATGATTCCTTTTGCTGTGACTAACACTGAAATGTTGGCATCTGAAAGTTTATATTCTACTAGAAGTCCTGGCTTCTTTTTTCATTTAATACAATGGCTTTTCCTTTTAGACTGATTTTGCTAGGTTTAGTGGAACTAATGTGGAAACAGACTTTGTAGAGGTACCTTCACAAATGTTTGAGAACTGGGTGTGGGAGAAAGAACCACTACGGCAAATGTCAAGACATTATAAAGATGAGAGCCATGTTGGAGATACTCTCCTTGAGAAACTTGCTGCCTCTAGACTGGCTAATACAGGTATCTCTCTGCCCTCTCTCCCCACAGTGTATGTATAAAAATATATAATTTTTAAAATTGGTGGGAAACATTAAAGACAAGCATAACAAGCCCATTACATTTCTTCTGTGTGTATACTTATCACTGTCTTTCTGTTTATTTGCATGGGTACCGCCGTTAAAAATGGCCATGATGACAGATAGCAGTATTTGCAGGAGCCCTAGCAGCTCTGTTTTTCCAGGCCACCCATAGGTCTATAATACCTTTTCATTCCTCTCCATGTGACTTTTTTACCTACCAACTTTGATCCTTTAAAATTGGAGGCAGGTGAGAAGGTCCAGGGTTTTCTGTTGGGTTTTTTCCTGGTAGCCCAGGGCAGGCACTGTGCATAAATACAGTATCAGATTTTCTGCATGTATCAACCACATTTGATTTGCACATGACACTTGACAGACATTAAAGTTGTTTGCAAATTTACTGAACATACTGGGATATGATGCTGAACATATCCCAGACAGAAGTGTTACAGCCCTGCATTGCTCAAACAGCCTCTTAACTTCTCAATCCAGAACTTAGTCCATGTTCTCTACCCTCTCAGCAGATACACTGCCTTCCCAAACTGAAGTCCCAATTCTCTTCTCCTTCCATGTCTTGTACCACCTTACATGTATCTCCAAACTGAGATTGTAATCTCAGGTCATTACCTGTCGTCTCATTGTTATTCTGTCGCTTTCACCCCTCTGTCCCTGTAATCAGAATTCCCCCAAATGTGTAGTCTTACTCATTTATGGTACCATTTTTCATTAAGCCATTGCTATTTATTTCATGCTCCTTCCCTATCCTGAACAAGTCCATGCCCTTCTGGCTTGTACAGGCACTGTAGTTACATAAGCATCTTGTCTGAGTAAATATTCATCTCTTGTAGCTTCTTCAGAAAAGTCTACAGCACCTGCAGCAGCAGTTCTTGCTGTTCTTTGAAGTGTCTTAGGTTAGCTATACTTACTACCATTTGTGCAAGCCCTAAATGAAATGGTATACTGGAAGTGAAGACAGCTGAAAACATAATTTTGAATACTGAAATTTGCTTTTAAAGTGTCTGCTTTATTTTGATTTTGACTTGTAAGGAAAATAACATTTTAAAAGATGGAGTTAATGATGACAACTCCTTTCTTAAAAATATGCCTCCTGACTTCTTGTAACTGAAGCAATTCAGATGGAAATGAGATAACTCCAAGTTTTTGCCATAGTTTAAATTCTAATAATTTAGGATGCATGTTGAGATCTTTGAATGAAAGGTGCTAAAGAAACTCCAGCCACTTTAATGATAGTTAATTAAATGTTCTTACCCAATTAGGTCTTTTAACTCTCCGTCAGATTGTTTTGAGCAAAGTTGACCAGGCACTGCATACAAAGCCATCTGTTGACCCAGCAGATGAATATGCTAAATACTGTATGGAGATTTTAGGAATTCCTGCAACCCCAGGTATGTCAGTATGAAGCTTTTATACAGCACGTCCAGATGGTTTGATTAAACATGCCTTTATTTCCCAATAATGCTTGGCATACAAAAAAAACAAACAACAACAAAAAAAACCCCATTGTTATTTATGAAAGAATGTACTTTATGAAGCTGAAATAATTACTTTAAAACTTGGGGTGATCTTGATGACCTCTTCTGAAGGAAGATAAAGGTGAATATAAAACTTAACCTTTTGTGGGTTATATTTTAGAGCCACATGGTATGAATATCGCTTTGGTGTCCTGTAGTATCTGTGTTGGATGTGCAACTAGCCTTAAATGGGAAATCAAATTTGCTTTGGAGTCAACAGAATATGGCCGATACGTTGAGTCATACTCAGACCTTTTAGGTTAGAAGTTTCCAAGTAGTTGATATCAATTCCTTATTAATTTATCCTTAAAGTTGAAGTACTGTATACATCAAAGAAATAACTGCATTTAATTGAAATAAATTAATGTCAATCTACTTTTCAAGGAACAAACATGCCAGCTACTTTTGGACATCTAGCAGGTGGTTATGATGGTCAGTACTATGGATACCTGTGGAGTGAAGTGTTTTCCATGGACATTTTTCATAGCTGCTTTAAGCAAGAAGGAATAATGAATCCAAAGGTAGGTGATGAATACTTTTTACTAAAGACTTTTGTTGCACTTTGTCTCTGGAACCACATTTATTACAATCATGATACCCAGGTATAACATCTCAAGTCCTTCTTCTGAACCTTAAAGTTAAGAGCAAGGAAAAAAAGGGTGTATAAATAACTTAATTAATTTAGAAAATAATCTTAAAATTTCCAGGAGTACTTGGTTATTAATGCAATTCTTACATAGTCATATACTTAATATTACATTATGACACTTTAAAGACATTGTAGCTCATTGACTAATGACGTCCTCTTTAATTTTAGACTGGAAAAACCTATTACTCCATTGCAAGAGCAGATGCATATTCTTCTGTTATGAAAACTGTATGACAGTGGTACTCTATTTCCATTAACAGTACCTCAAGTGTTTGGTACTTTAGTGTAATTATTTAGAAAACTTAATTTCTTTTGAGTTTTCTCTCTCACAGTATAGCATAACTTGCAAACTTTTGGCTCTTTAGTTTTTCTCCCAAGTTGTTTTTGAAGTTCAAATAATATACAGGTTCTAGATTTTTTTTCCCTCTTGTAATTCTCCAGTCTCTTCTGCATCCAGCAGAAGGAAATAATAGCTAGTGATGTGTTTAGTAGTCTTGCCAGTTCTGGCAGCCTCTGTTATTTTTCAGAGATGGTGTTATTAGATTTGTGAGTTGTGATACTGCAGTTCTATTATGGGAAAGACCTTTCAATTTTCCTGATCCTCTTATCTGTCTTCTAGATTCAGCAGCCAGCACTAGTTCTTCCTTTGGTAAATCTATACAAGAGAGAAGTAAAGCAGAGAGTAGAAAGTGCTGATATTCCAGTTCCTCTCCTGTAATTTACCTTCATTCCTCCCTGTCCATATCACAGCAATCAGAACTTCTAGAATTGTCCTTCCCTCATGAGGGTGGAGAAAGTAAACAAGATTAGACTTTGCCCAGGACAAAGAGAGGAGTCCAAAGAGGGGATGGGGTAGAGGCTAGAAAATTGAGGCAGTGGCTAGGACAATAAAACCCAAAATGGGTTTTATGAAGAAAAGGAGCAAATTGAATAGTTTGAGAGGAGAGGTGATGAAAGGTTTGGAGGTCGAGATTGATTTTGAAGTGCTAGGCATTCATGAGGCTTACATGTGAGAATAAGCATAACTGCTTATGTTATCACTCGTAAGTAAGAGCAAGAGAGAAGAAATGGCAAGTTAAATGAGAGAATAAAATAAATTTTAACGAGATGCTGTTCATATGGATCTTAAAAATGGCATTTGGGGCAGGTTCAGACTTGCTGGGTTTTTTTAACCATTTGCTAATGGTTAAACAGTTGGCCGAGATGGATGAGGGTTCTACTGCCAGACTTGTGGGACTTTGTGTGAATTCTCTGTTCTGACACATGCACCCCCCTCCAGTGTCATCACAAACCTCTTTTCTGTTAGCTTTACTCTGTACTCTCAAAACTCTTTCCTGAGTGATTGTTAGTCAGAACCCTAAGCTATAGTTTGGCAGAATTGCTCTGTGACCTTTATTTCTCCTGAGGGACAAAAGTGCCTTTTATTATGATTTTTTTTGTGGGGATTTTTGTTTTCTTTGTCTGTGTATGGGAGGCTTTGCAAATAAATTAATTAAACTAGGAGTGAATATTTGCTATGGTTCAGCCAAAAGGCAACAAGTGCTTCTTTAAATGTGAAGCCTGCTATCCAGGCTAAGAAGTGAGGAAGAAAAATTACTATTTGTGTTTGTGTGTGTGTGTGTGTGTGTGTGTGTGTGTGTGTGACTCGCTCTTGCATATATGTGTGCACACACACTTTGCTTGATTACTTCAGGGGTAACTCTGTGGAGATTTTCCTTCCCTCTTGAGAGCAATGCTATCTTATCAAATGGATTCTCTTTCAACTTGTTTTCTTTATTTGCATTCCATGTAGGTGTAATAGAGTTCCACAGGATGGGACAAATGATCTTTTATAAATAAATGCTAGGTACCAGTATGGTTTTTGTAGTTACTCATGTTTCATTATATCTAGATTTAGACTAGTCTTCAGACCATCAGGAAAGGAAAAAGTTTATGTTATTATGACTAGGGCTTTTAGAAATTTGGCTTACCTCTTCCTGTTAGAATAAAACCTCTCTTCCTGTTTTGAGCAACAGTTATAGAAACTAGTTTCAGAGACTGTCTATAAAAATTGTTCAAGAGACACTTGAATTTAATTGTTTGTCCTTAATTCTTGCACGTTATCAGAAGTAACCTCTGGTCTCCCTAGAACTGAGCAATATGCTGGAGAGACAGCAGCACAGACTCAGGTCTACTTAAACAACACTTCTAAACTACAAGAAACAATATCTTCATTTGCTGCTGGTGTTCAGGAAACAACACAAATAGTGAAGTATAAGCAGGGCTTCAGTCAAAAATATTTTTTTCCATTTTATTTTTTTCCAGCTGTAATTCAGACAATACTAATGGTAATGCAATTAAATCATGGAAGTTCATCAGTTAAAAAGACCTATGCTTGTTTTTGCAGTATAGCTATCAGGAAGCGGTGTCATCCTGTAATCTCATAGCTTTGACGTGTGGGGGAAGTATATATGTGTATATACAGTGACTAAAAGGAAGAACATTGTTTTCTTCATTATCGGAAGCATCTGGGACATCTGCATGCAAAATAATATTTTCTCTTTGATAGTCAGGTCTCAGAAGCCCAAAATTTTCCAGATATTTTCTTTAAAATATGACCACTTGTTAAGAAAGTCCTCGTTACTTACTGTTGTCTCAGAAGCTTGGTTCATTCCTTTTAAAGGAATCCATTCCTTCTGAAGTAAGAATGTTTATTCCTGAAAATAAAACCTGAGTTAAGTCTCTGTTACTTTAAGGTACTTTAATAGGGGAGTTAGATATGTTTGTGTACTACTATGCCTATAATATGTGTGTATGTACTATATCATTCTTCAGTGCTCTATCTATCTATCTTTGAACTATCATCTCTGTCCTCCAAACAGAGGTTGAAGAAAGAGAAATCATCAATTAAGAGAGAATGGATGTTAGGTTCCCTTTTTATGGCAGTCAGTCACAGGGATAATCCCTCACTGAAGGTTATGTGGAGACCGTACGTGTGTTATGCTCTATAGCATGTCTTCCAGACAAGTTATGATTGCAGCTTCCAAAACAGTGTAAAACACAAGAAAAGTTATTTATTTGAGAATAAGTTAAATTTCTGCTCTTTTGAGTTCTTCCAGTAGATGTAAATTATACTTGTGGTGAATCCTAATTTAGTATTAAGAAAATCTGGAAGAAGAGAAGGTGTTTAATCATGACCAGATTTTTCAAATACGCAACAAATACAGAAAAGAGGCAGTTTGCAAGATAAGAAATACTAACATTCTGCTTTACCTTTTACCAGGCTGGGATGAAATACAGAAACCTCATTTTGAAACCTGGAGGATCTTTGGATGGGATGGATATGCTACAAAATTTCTTAGAGCGTAAACCAAGCCAGAGAGCTTTCCTATTGAGTAAGGGATTATGTCTTCAGTAAAATTACAAAGTTCCTTCATGATGGCATATAATTATGGAATCAGCTGGAAATGCCAGCGTATTTCACTTCTTAACTATGTATCACTCTGTGAAGCTGGGTCACTTTTTGATGATTTTTTAAAATTGTATAAATAAAAATGTGATTTTTCAAAAAAATTGCATAGGACTACAAAATGCAATACATTAGGGAAAAATTTCTGAGATATGCAGAAGCTGAGGAATTTGGGTGCTAATTTTTTTGAATTGTTTTAAAATATTACTAATCAGTATGGGGATTTGATGCCGTGTTTCTCTTTTAATAGATGCACTTAAACTGTCTCTTGTGAACGAATTTTAAAACTGGAGGGGGGAAAAGGACACTACCAGCAATAAAAGAAACAGATTCATTCTTACTCTCTATTTTTCTGTTTTATTGATGGCTCACCGGTGTCTTTGATGGAGAGGAAGTGGGTGTGTTTGATTTCATCATGGTTTGGGTTCAGTCTAACTTCCTACTGAATTTCAAGGCTGCCAGAAACCTGCCCCAGACAGCTTTACAGCAGAGATACTTCTGTGATACTTATAGACTTCATTCTGATGCATGTTAAATTTTTGTATCATTTATAAACTTATACAGTATGACTATAAAGAAAAAAAACTACATTTGAGCTAGTGTTTTCTTCCCTTCATTGAGGAAAAAATAGCCAAAATCTATGACCTTGGCAGTTCTTCCACTACTTTATCTTTTTTGTTGTTGATCACATCTTTGTTTTCCAAATTATATCAACACTGGCACTGAAAAATTATGCTTGAGCAATTATAATGGTTTCAGTTGGTTTGTTGAAGTATTTTGAGGTGCATATGCGGAAGGAAGGGAAGAAGATGTCCCCAGTGGGAATGGTAAAACTAAATCCAAGATTTTCTTATTTCTTTCCAGTGTGGCATGCAGAGGTAGTGCAAAAAAAAGCTTCATAGATTTAATAAATTCAGCTGTGAGAATGTGAAAGTAATCAAGGAATTATTTTGCAGTTTTTCTGCAAGATCAGGAGAAATGGGTCTTACAAGCCAACTCTACACCACACAAATAAACCTGCTAATCCAAGTGCATTTTTCTTGTCTTCAGATATCATACCTTACTTTGGTTTTGATATTACCATATGTTTATGAAAAAACTTTAATTTTGTTTACTAGCTAATGTGTTTTAGACAATTGAACCATAACTGTAAATGTGGTTGGTAGTTTTATTTGTTTGTTCAACCACCAAGTAAGAAAATGTGCCTGGTCAACTCAAAAGGCTTCCTCTTTCTGGCAAAAGTAAACAGAAAGCATTTACTTTGGGTCAAATCTATGTGTTTCATAGGAAAAAAAATGCAGTTTTAAATGTTCAGTCAAAACTTATTTCTCTGTGTTTTTCTTTTAAAGTATTTAAACTGGGGGAAAAAATGAGCTTAACTAGTTTCCAAAATGGAAAAAATTTAACAGGACTTATTTTTGAACCACACTAGTTACAGATGTTAGGAAATATAAATATTTTTAGCTAAAACATATTAACTATGTATTCTTACCAGACCACGAAATTAAGTCAGTTCTAACTAGTCGCTTAGAGTTTTAGACCCCAGTTCTGCTGGGTCATGGGAAGGCAATACATAAAAGTCACATATATCTTGAACAGTATTCAAACAGCTATAAAGGAAAGCTGAGGAAACTGATAGATGGAATATTACCCTAAAATCTCTGAATTTTGCCTAGATTAATATCCCTTACGTTCTGAAGTATTTTGCTTTCTTTTTAAGCGTGTTTAAGTTCTTGTGATCCTCTCTTATCAAAGGTTTTTTCCTGTCAGACTGTAATGATAGCTCAGATGAACTAAAATGTAAAAAATATACTAAATGATACTTTCCAAAAATGAATCTGCAAATCTAAGCAATGAAACTTCATTAAAAAGCAAAATGCAGTTTTTATTTCACATCTGGTAGACAGATTTCCACATGAGGGAGACCTTTCTCTGCATAAACCAGTAGTCTCAGATCAAGGTAGATAATTGCAAATGTAGTAATTGTAAACAAAAATATGTGATAATAGAAAGTTATGTAATGATTTAAAAGTTGGATTTAGGATAGTACTGATACTAATGATGATAATTTACTTGACTGCTTTATTTCCCTGTTTTTAGAGTGTGTGTGTTATACAGTATATTGACGAAGATACTGAAGTACAGGAGAACGCCCGCCATTACGTGTATGTGAAAATGCCTACGTGATTGTACAGTTACATTAGCATCAGCTGGATATCCACATGTGTAGGGAGGAGAAAAACCTAAACCACATGGTGTGCACAAATTAAAATGTTCTGTTCTATCCCTGTCCCAAAGAATAGGACTTTTTGTAATTTGTTTTTGTAGAAGCCAGTTCCCTCAGTCTGCACCAGGCATTCATTAAGGCAGATCATTTTATGGCTAAATCTGCACTCAACACAGAAAACTAATTGAATCACAGAATGGTCACAGAATCACAGAATGGTAGGGGTTGGAAGGGACCTCTGGAGATCATCTAGTCCAACCCCCCTGCCAAAGCAGGTTCACCCAGAGCAGGTTGCACAGGGTGGCACCCAGGCAGGTTTTTAATATCTCCAGAAAAGGAGACTCCACAGCCTCTCTGGGCAGCCTGTTCCAGTGCTCTGGCACCCTCACAGTAAAAAAGTGTTTCCTTATGTTTAAGCAGAACCTCTTGTGTTCCAGCTTGTGCCTGTTGTCCCTTGTCCTGTCCCTGAGCACCACTGAAAAGAGTCTGACCCCATCCTCTTGACACCTGCCCTTTAGGTATTTATAAACATTAATAAGGTCCCCTCTCAGTCTTCTCTTCTCCAGGCTAAACAGACCCAGCTCTCTCAGTCTTTCCTCATACGGGAGATGCTCCAGCCCCTCAATCATCATCTTTGTGGCCTCCACTGGACTCTCTCCAGAAGTTCCCTGTCTCTCTTGAAGCCCAGAACTGGACACAATACTCCAGATGTGGCCTCACAAGGATGCAGTAGAGAGGAAGGATCACCTCCTTCGACCTCCTGTTCACACTCTACTTAATGCACCCCAGGGTACCATTTGCCTTCTTGGCCCCAAGGGCACATTCCTGGCTCATGGTCAGCTGGTCATCCCCCAGTACTCACAGGTCCTCTCTGCAGGGCTGCTTTCCATCAGGTCAGCGCCTAACCTGTACTGGTGCCTGGAGTTATTCTTCCCCAGGTGCAGGACCCTACACTTGCCTTTATTGAATGTCATCAGGTTCCTCTTTGCCCAACTCTGCAGCGTGTCCAGGTCTCGCTGAATGGCAGCACAGCCTTCTGGTGTGTCAGCCACTCCTCGCAGTTTAGTAGACTGAGGGTGCACTCAGTCCCTTCATCCCAGTCACTGATGAATGTATTAAATAGGACTGGACCAAGTACTGACCCTTGGGGAACACCACTAACCACAGGCCATTGGTATGTTCTGAAGTGCTTCTGAAACATCTTAATGTGGTAACATATCAAACTTGTCTGCTAATTTTTATGTTGGCTTCATGGAGCCTTCTGAGTCAAATTTGGATTAGACTTTCAAAGGTCCCTTCCAACACAAGCTATTCTATAATTCTGTGTTCGCATTTCTTATTGTAAGGATCTGATCTTGGAATGGAAAAGATAACCTGGTGAAAGACATAGTTTCTGGTTTTGCAGCTCTCCATCATAGATATGAAACTTAATCTGTATAGGAAGCAGCTTATTCTGACACTATTCCAAGGCTGTGATATAAAGTCCCCCTCAAAAAACAGGGAACACTTGTGCTTTGGAAACAAGAGTTAGTTGCCTTGACACTGCACAGAAACAATCACATACATTCAGACTTGCCAAGAGGTAGGTATCTGGCAAAATCCAGCCTATTCTAGAGCTGCTAGACCCATGCTTCCACTGAATTAAATTTCAAAACAGTGAAAGCCTGCGTTTATTCCAACCCAACTTCAAGTATTCAGTGTAATAAATAAAAAAGTAACCTGTAATCTTAGTCTGTAACAAACAGCTGCCTTTTCAAATTAGCAGTGTATCTTTTAAGAATTTCATTGTATTTAGGATTATTTTTTTTCCTTGGTCAAAAATTGAAATTGGACTTTGACTGGCACAACAAAAGCTTCAGGTGAAAGGGAAAGGTTTAACATGGGAGACTTTGGAGAGAGTGGTGGTAACCACTCAGTAAATTGATAATAGGCAATGGCTTTCTCATTCTGCTGCTTCCCTGCAAGAGATAGAATGGGTTGGCCATGCAGCTGGGTCACAAGATGGGTAGGTGATGGCCTCAGCAGTGCCTGCTGCTAAGTTGTCTGACATGGATCCAGCATATAGGCTGTCTGGATTGCTTGCAAGTCTTATGGTCAAATCTAAATGGTAGAAACAGTCTGAAGAAAAAGTTTAAATTTTGCTCTCTGAGCTGTGGTGGGTGTTGGTTGTTATGCTGATTTAATAAAGAGAGCATTAAGACAGGGAGTTCATGTTGTAGAGGCAGGTGGAGTATTGACTGTCACTTGAGCTTTTAATACTACTGCAGTTGGTTTTCCTATACTAATAGTTCTCTATGTTATTATTATTAATATTAGAACATTGCAGGAAAAACACTTCCTCATTTTAGTCAACTGCTGACCTTGTTCAGCAAACTTTGTTGAACCCTGTTTTAAGGGATAATCAGACAGCAACTAATTCTAATGGCTGTAGCTGTTTGGCATGGCAGAAGTAAAATTACTGCAACTAGAAGTGAGTCACGAGGTCAAGGTCTCAGCTTCCTCTCTGAGAAATTAAATAGTTTCCATATACCTTCAGAGGTAGTGGTGGGTAGCTGAGTTAAATGGAGACTCCTGGAGGGGTTTTCCAACAGTTTAGAGCTGGTTGCATAGTAGTGGTTATTGACAGCGATTAGAGGCTAGACATCAGGATGTTACGTGGTAGCACAAGTCAAGGAAAAAGAAGGAAAGCAGTGGGTGGAAGGATGAAGTTGGAGAAAGGTATTTTGACAATAGTTGTAGAAGGGTTGGAGTGAATGTCAGAGACAGATAGCAGGAAAATGACAGTAGTTTAATACATACTAATTTAGGAAAGACTACTGAATGCTTTTTATTGTTTTATGAATTGGAAACAAGACATGCTTGTCTGTGAATAGATTTCTTATCTTTTTATTTGCATGCCAAAGAACATGAGATTATGCACCAGTTTGTTGCTTGAATACTCGTGTTTCTTCCTGACATCTGGAGATAGATTTTTGTTTCACCACTATTTTCTTCATTAATATTTTTTAAGTAATAATTTCCTATGGTAGAAGGAAAAAAGTGCGATGTTATGGGGGAAGTTTAGTTTGTGGGGGCCTATGCTGGAAATCCTGTATAGCTAAGGATTAGCCATTTTGAAAAGTCTAGGTGATAAAAAAAAACCATGGTACCACACAATGATCAATCTATTTTAGATCTAATGAGAATAGATAAAGACAAATTAATTAAATGAACTGGAAGTTAGTGGTTGCCTAGAAACCAATAATCATGACCTAATTTTTTTCAGTATTGATTAACAGAGGATAGACTCAACCAATACTTGCTTGCACTATACTCCTGATGAATTAAAAAGGCTAAAGATATCAGTTCTAAAAGAACCAATGAGTTAAATCATTGTTAAAAAAATGTGAATGAGAAGTGCTATATCTTTAAAATTCAATTGGCCAATTTCACAACTTAAAAATTTTCGAGAACTATTCTATTTAAGAACCAATCTGTTCACCAGTAAAAATAGCAATTAAAAATAAACAAAACAGAAGTAGGGGGTGAGGATTAGGAAGCAGTTATAAAATGAGGAATTGTGAAGTGTTAAAAATTATAAAGAAGGCCGAGACTGTCAAGGAAAAACATGGGTGAAAGTATTACAGCCAGTAAGATGTATAACTTAATGTATTAAAAACTAATAAATCCCATTCGTGTTACAGACTTTAGTAGATGGAAATGCTAATAGTGCAAATGGCAAAAAAACCCAATTTTTAATTAATTTCTCTTCTATGTTTAAAAAGAAGCAATGTGATGTAATCATATCATATGAGAACAATGGGGTACTTTCTAGTCCATTATTAAGTGAGGAGGATATTAAGCAACACCTTCTAAGAATAAACATTTTCACATGAGTGGGGTGAATAACTTGCACTCTATTCTTGAACCTTCAAGAATTGGCGATGGGGGATTTTTTTTTTCCAGCGCTTTTAATTTTGGGCTACTGGGCATATGCCAGTGTACTAGACCACAGGAGAGCTAGTGCTAATAGTTCCAGTGTTCGAAAAGAGCCATAGGTGGTCACGTAGCTTGAAATCTGTCTTCAGCAGAACAGTGGGAAAGATTAAATATGGTCTGTTGCTGAAGAATGAAACATTTGAGTGTAATTCATACAGTGCAAGTGATTTTATAGAAATCAAGTTTTGTCAGACAAGCCTAATGTGATCATTTATGGCCATTACAAGTCTGATGAAGGTGATTGTAGAGGGATTTATATAAGGGATATTTGACTTAGTGCTGTATATTTGCATCTGAAGTAACGCTATATGGTGTCAATAGAGAATAGGTAAAAAGGATTAAGAACAGCTAACTGTTCTCAGAGAGTACTTGTTGGTGTAGAATATACATTGCACAGGGTACAGTGATCCGAGAGCTTCAGCGATCAGTAGAGGCCAGTAATATAAAATCTCTGGGGATAGAATTGTAAGCAAGTGACCAAAAAAAGCAGTCACACAGGAGTCTTTGTGTTGTTTAAAAGCTTTGTGTGTTCAGCCAAAGAATTTATGTAGCGTGGGTAAAGCATCATGTAAAATGTCTGTTGTAACTAAAAATGGAGGTTCAAACTACGCCTTGGTGGACTGTGTTCTAGAAAGTACTGACTTCTGAAAGTATCTAAAAGCTGTTATAGTCGTCAGTTTGATCTGAATTGTGATGAGATTATAGCAAAAATGGTTAAGCAATCTCATGAAGGATGAGCGCAATAATATTGCAGGAGGGCAGGTTACTGGTGCTGTTTCTGTGTACCATAGCGGTAGAATGGGCACAGCAATTACATGCAGTTTTGGTGTCCTGATTTTTACCTGGGTCTGGTAGGACCTCCAAATAAACACAGGCAATTCTGTATGTAGAATAGAGTTAAACTGTGGAAATCCTTGCCAGATATATTGTAGAGGCAGTAGGTTTGCATGGGTTCAAAATAAGACTCAACAAGTTCCAGTTTAGAAGAGAAGCCAATGGAGGGTATTTAAATAAGTAAAACCCTTTTCATCCTCAGGAAGTCCCTGCAAAGTAGAAGAATATCTAAGGAAATATCATATATGGTGGCCCTATTTATACTTCTTTTAGGCATTTACTTTTAGCCACTGCTAGAGGTAGGATACTATATCAGATCAACCTGCAGTTTAATCCAGTATGGAAACTGGAGAAACAGCAGAAAAGAGCTTAGCCAAAAAAAAAAAAAAAAAAAAGGAATGAAGTGTTACTAAAGTGTTTTTTCCCCCAGTGGTGTGTGAAAACAAAATTTAGAACCTTATGAGATAGGATCTGTGAAGAAAAAGAAAAAACAAAACACACACACACAAAAAAAACCCAAACAAAAAACTCAACCAGAACTCACAAAAAAAGTTTACAAAAAAGTAATGGTGATCACTGAGAAAACACAGAGAACTGGGTAATGAATTCCAAGACATGATTTCGGATCACGGGGAAAGAGGCCTTCATTACAGGGAAATATTTAGCTGCACACCAGAGAAAAATCTAATCAGTTTAGTCACATAACTGTGTCTCATGGACTTTTTCCTGGGCAGAAGCTGATATGCTATAACTCATCCATAGGTTTCAAGGCAAAAAAGTCAGTCTTAAGTGAAAAATCCTACCCAGGTTCTGCAAAAGAATGTCTAAAGCCTGGGACAGGATCTGGGCATTGTAAATTCTCAAAAGATAACAATTGCCCAGGCTTGAATGGCAAGAGTTACATTTGCTATATCATATATTATCTTCTTAAGCACCTTGAAATTAGAAGATAACTAACAAGGATCCAAGAGACCGATTGGTTCTGCAGCAGAAGCAGTGCTGTTTGTTGGTGTACAAAGGTGATAGGGTCCCTAATCTTGAAAAGGTGACAGAGTAGCTTTGTGTTTACAATTTTTTTTGCTTTCAACAGTCCACACCCAAAGCAGAGACTGAAACTATCTCAAAACAAAACGAGGAAAAGAGACAATTCAAGCCTCTTCAAGTGCTTTCTGGGCTGGAGAAGCCTTGGAGTAGAAACCCTACGTGCCTACACACATTTGATTAATATGGGCTCAGTTCTGTAAGCTGGAAAGCTGCACAGATGTGACTGTAGAATCATTTGCCAAATAAATCCCTAATATGTCTATTAGAGTAGCATTTGTTTAGTTATCAACAAAGTTCCTAAAATATTAAAAATGGGTATTGAAACTTTATTATTATTATTATGGCTGGCCAACATCAAATGCTGCTTCTCTAGATTACTTACTTCCTTGTGATAACAAAGATGTTTTGGTTGCTGATATAGTTTCATGTTATTTGATTATGTATGACAAAGTGGAAAGTTGCATCAAAGCTGTGAAACAATGCTGACTTTCTTAAAAAGAGGGCAGTTTTGGTTTTATGCAGAAGTATTATGATAAGAAGGTAGAATTTAACATAAAAATAAATAATAATAAAATTAATTATAATAAATTTAGGCAGCAGCAGAATTGGAATTTTTAGAAGCAAAATTTCTCATTCATTTCTAGCATTGAGGGTTTCACTCAAGATTTTGTCCCAGAGCTTAGCATCTAACTGGTATGGTGATACCTAATTTTCAGGCATTACACATTTTGTATCATTTAATTCTCTCCTGATTTAGGCTAGTTATCCTCAAAGGAGAAATTTTGGCTGAGGAATGTTGTTCTGTTTGTTATATAAAACAAATAACGACTTTATTTTTTAAATATTGCTGTATGTCATACAAATAAAAATCAACAAGATGTCTGAGAAAATAATAGGGTTTTTTTATAGACTTAATGAAAAAGAATTGCCTTAGTTTAAAAGAAAGTACAAGAGAGTATAATTTTGTTCTTGAGGTTTAATTAGATTAGGCTGTTGCACAGTTTTATCAATAATTGGATAATAGAATGAGTTAAGGCTAGTAAATTCTGAAATGGTTCTGCCAGTGTTTGAAAACTTTCTGTATGTGACTTGCAAATTGATACTGCAACAGCACACTTTTGAATAATATATGATTCTTTTGATATGTCTTTAATACATCTAAAAGAGCCTTTAGAATGGAGAGTAGTTTAAAGTAACGTTTCTGTGCTCGCTTTTAATCAGATTGTCATTAGTGAACCTGAATCTTCTTAAAATGCAAATACAGGTTAAGCATGAAAGTTACAAGTTCCCCTCGTGTCTTTCTGTAAGCACTGGCTATACCTTGTCTTCTGGCAGCAGTTGTGCTTGTGTGAAGCCTCTTTACCTGTGTTGTGGCTGCCTCCACCTTGAGATGTTTTATGTTTCTAAGTCCTTTGCTCATTCTGCTGTAAGGAGGGAATGAATCTAAACAACCACTTGACTTTTCCCTAAGCACAGAGTGTTACTTCTCTATGTGTAACCTGTATTTATTAACAACACTTTATGGCTACAACTCTGCATGTTAAAATACAGAGCCCAAAGTTACTTATTTAGGTGAAGGTGATTTTCAGAGAATGAGGAACTACTGAGCTCAATGAAAGCCATTGTTAAAGGAGCTGCAAAATCATACAATGGTAACTTGCCTAGCATCTGAAAATTTGTATCCTCCTGTTACTGATCATTTTTTGTCTAAGGCGTTTTACAGAATGGATAACAAGGATAAGAATACCCCTCTCTACATGTAAAAAAGTGAGACCTAGAGAAGGTATTTTGGTAGCTATCAAACAATGAATCTCAGACTTGAAAATGTAAGCAAAGATGCCTGTCTCCTTATGCCATACTTCTTGGGAAAGATGGTGTCTCCATTTTCTTTAGAGAACCTGTATTCAAGTGCTGTAAATTATTTAATTTGGAGGGGCAGAGGGAGAGAGGAATAATGTTCAGCCGGAAAAGTAGAAGATATTTAGTATGACTGCAGGAGATGTGAATATGAATAAAAAGAGATCAGTAATGTGATGATAGAATTTCCCTTAACTGGAAGAAATGTATAGCTATAACTTTTCACTGGAAAACACAACTATGAATGCATGATTTATTATATACACAAAATTATAAAATTAAAGGTCAGTATTTAGTATCTATTAAAAAAAGAAGCATGGAAAGTGCTGAAGTAATTTTCATATGGGGGAAGCGGCAATATTTCAGATTCTTTTGTGCTGACTAGTACAATTTCAGTGACCAAAATGCCCAACAGGAATTGCTGTGAAAAGAATTGCTTCTTTTGCATGCTCTCTGCCTGATTCAACACACACACCAACATGCGTTCAAGTCCACCCCTACTTTGAGAGCACTTGATCAAATGCTCCGGTGATTAAAGAGCCTTAAATTCTAAGCCTTGTAATTCGTTGCTCTTGGCACTGAATTTTCTTATAGTAAAGAAGCTGATGAGCTTGGGTGAAGAGTGTTGGAGCCCTTAATGCCAGGCATTACAGACACTGATGCTATTAGTTTCACAGATCTTGGGTGTTGGTGCTGTTGTGGTTACTGGTGGGAAAAAAAAATGTCCCTGACATGGAGTGAAATGGTACCTGTTTTAAATACATTTCACAAGGACACAACAATTAAGTTACACTAGAAAACACAGGGTGCAAAGTACATTTTGTTTTTAATTATATATGCACAGTCCACTGAGAACATAAAGGAAATAATGAGATACTATCATCTAGTTAATCTTTTCTACAACACTGATTTATGTGTAACAGCTTACTGTGGCTCACTATCTACAGTTTGTGTCTTAGATTTAAGATCTAGAAAAATTGTTCCGTCAGTCCCCTTGCAGATTGCTCCTTCTGTATTAGCATCGGGGATCTCCCTTCCATCTCCTTATCTGCTGCCAGGAAATCTGCCACTGAGGGCACATGAGGGACAAGCTGCTCTTCCACAGTCCTGCTCATTCACCTTGGTGCAGCCTGAGCTGGTTAGCAGCTGTTATTATAGTCTGCCCAACTTCAGCCCTGTGGTTGTGGTCTGGAGGGAACTCGAGTGGGATGAAATGGCTCATTTGCAGTTAAGCCTACTCTCGGCTGTGAGAGCTTCAAGCATTTCAAGGGATTTCAGAAATTTTTAGGTATATAACTGCAGCAAGTTTTTACTCAACTGTGTATTCTTAGAAGTGTACAACCTGGGTAAATATACACGTATCTTCATGAGAATGGCAAAAAGTACATTTCAAACCAAATTTTTTCTCTGACAGATTTCAAATCTTACTCTAAAGCATGGATACCGCATGATTTTAATTCTTGAAATAATATGTATAATACGTTGCTTTAATTTCAGAAGCAACCAAAATAATTCTGCTGAAATTTTCCTTAAGAAAAGCAACCTGGGGAGTATAGTCAGCATGTAGAGTTTCAGCTCAAACAGTTATAATTTAGCAAATTTAAAAGCAATTGAAAACAGGTTATTATAAAAGGAACTGCTGGGCAACATAAATTGCAGGCAGGTCTAAAAGCCCTAACTATAATTTATCACATGTAGAAAATAACTTATAAGTGTAAGATGATAATTTAAAAAAAGTAGAAGTAGAAGGAGTTTCTTGGTGTGGTTCATCAGAATTGCTTCTGGTTAAAATGTTTTCATATTTTTAATGATGACACATATTTTTAATTGAAGCTCTGGATTCCAATAACATTATTTTTTCCCCCAACATGTATTCCATCCAATGTCTTTGTATCATTTAGTTTTTTGTCAGTGATAGGACTTGTTGACAAATTCTCTAAGACTTTTCACTGAAATATTAGTGGATTTTTTTTTTTTTTTTTCATTTGGATGCTTACTGGAATACTCCCTCCATAAAAAGCAGAGTTTTTATAGAACAGTCAGGTTTAGAGTTAAGTTTTACTCTAACATGCATAAGATATATTTTCAGGTGCCTATTGTATGGAAATGAATCTTCAGCAGGGACTCATGTATCTGTGAAAAGTCAGGGGAGCTATGTTAAGTGAGCTGTCTAGTCAGCTTGTGTTAACAGAATAAATGGACTATGAGGATCATCAAATATTTAAATGTCTGTAAAGGTAACTTTCTGGTTAACTTTAAAAATAAAAAAATCTGTATTTTGTTTAAGGGATAGATTTACTTCAGCCATCATATTATTTAACTGATATGTATTAGTACTACCTCTAGGTTCTCAATTAGACCTGAAATCTCACAGTTTGGAACGAGCAGTGAAGCAAACGCCTGAAAGACATTGAGATACTCTGTCTCAGTGTAGTATTTAACTTGACTGGCAGCCAAACACCACACAGTCACTTCCAGCACCTCTCCCCACCCTGAGAATAATGGAGAGAATTGGAGGGGAAAAGGTAAGGAAACTCATAGATTGAAATAAGAACAGTTTAATAATTGGAGTAAAATAAACTTAAAATAGTAATGATAATAATAATAATATATATAAATGAGTGAGGCACAGTACAGTTGCTCACCACCCACTGATAGCGATCCCAGAGGAATGAAAAGGAACCCAGAACCCAAAACCACAATCCTGGAATCTTTGCACTTGTAGGCTAGCAAAACACAAAGTCCTTGGGCTTCTAAAAGCAACTAAAAACCTTAGTATGTTATCAACATTCTTCTCACAACAAATCCCATGCTGAAACCAAAACACAGTGCTATTCTAGCTTCTAAGAAAAAAATTAACCCTATCTTAGCAAAAAACAGGACATTCAGCTAAGGAAACTATCAAGGCAGTTATTTCAACCAATGATGTACTGAAAGATGGAATGAAGGAGTTAGAGCTATCTCCCACAACACAAGACATCAGAGCCAGAACTGGCAGTTACTGGGGAGAACAACTACTGACAAGGCTGTTCCTGTAAGTAAAATGGGCTGGTTATCCATGTGGCTTCTTCTCTACGTCTAACACTTGAAGATGTGAATAAAAGGATGTCAGACTGACAGATACAAATGTAAATGTCACGCACTAAGAAAGGAGCCAAGGTCAGGAAAGCAGTTTGCCAAATGACAGCAATGTGTGTGCTTCGTTGGAAGAAACTAAAAACAGGATGACACTTAAGGGAGTAGTAATTATAGGAGTAAACAGGAAGGTGACTGTAGTCTTCACCTTTCCTTGATAGTGAAATCCGATACCATGATGTTTTAACTTGGAAAAGCAGAAAGATATCACCAGAAGTATGAAGAAGGGTAAATGAGACATTGATATGAAGACGTGCTTTTATAAAAAGGATATAAATAAAAGATTGAGATTCGAGATATTTATTGCTGTGGGAGGACAGAGGAAGGGAATACGACTTTATTGAAACTCTTGTTTTGTCTCCTAATAAGATCTTTAACCTTATTTATCCTGCTGTAATATAATATTCAGATAACCTCCTCTAGTTGGTCCAGGGGCATTGAATCATAACAGCTCTGGGTTGTCCAGTGTGTTTAAAGGAAGGCAGAAATAGTTCTGTTCCTGCTGCCAAAGGTCTTGCTGAGATTTTATTGAAGGAATTTGTGGTGCTGAACAAGGATGCCATGCCAGGTAGTCTGCTGCAGGAATGCAAGTACCCTCTACCCTCACTGAGTTATTTCATAGAATGGCTTCTCAAGTTGGTCACAGCAAATTACAAATAAATTAGTTCTGAAATCTATGGTCTCTTCTTGTTTGGGCTCCCTAGCATGTTTGTATGTCTCTTGCATGTTTGTCTGATAGATGTGTATTTTGAATTTATTTTTTGGTTCTTCCTATTTCAGAGGTTAGTTAGTTATACCGCTAATTAAACCAAAATAAGGTCTTCATATGCTTCACCCTGTGCCTGTAATCTTGAATTTTCAAGTACACTTGTATTATGGACTAAGCTCCATCATTTAATTGTCTAGTTTTACCTTATAAGGAGATACATGGTTTAATGGTATCTTTTAAAAGATCAGATTTAGATTAGCCTGTCATTTTTGACTGTGTTTTAATACCACCAATGTAATCGCTATCTAGATTATTTAGACTCATTTCAGACAGACAGCCCAAGATTATGAGTAGTTAAATTTCTGTATTGCCGTTGCATTAGTTGTTTCAAAAGTATCACTGAAACGATGATTCTACCATGCTTCAAAAGTATGGAGAGGTTAATAAGCAGCAGTTACGAAAGATTGCTAATAGCTGCTCACAATGTAAATATTTCTTCATGATGCTGACATGTGAGTGCTTGTAAAAGGTGAGTGCTCCATTCTGCTTTTCAGCATGCACACAAAGATTTGCCAGGTACATGAAAAACCAGCTCACTCCTTCAGTGTAAGCGACAGTAGTATCCTTTCAGTCTGCCATTCTATGTGCATATATTTGTGCTATGAATTGAGAAATTACTCTTGCAGAGTTTTTCCTGTTGTTTTCATTGAACTGAACAATGCTTTGTTGGGAGTGGGGCAGGATAGCACGTGCCCGAGGCACCATCCTGCTCCCATTTCAGTCCATAAGAATTTTGGACCACAGAAAGAGAGGCTGGATATGGCCTTTTGTGTGAAAAAGTTCAGGCGTGCTAAGTAGCTTCTTAATGTGTAGTTAAGAAAGCAGCTCATAAAGGTGCTGCATATCAGCAAAGATTTATAAATATAGGCTTTAATAATGTGCAAGCCAGACATGCAAATCTGTAAATTTTTGCAAATCTGTGTGAGAATATTTTAAGCTGGGAGCTCAGACTTATGCCTCAGACATCTCCGTCATGAGCCTGACTTCACAAGGAGGCTGATTGGCCTGGACAGCGTGCAATGGAAATGCTACTGCACTTCCCAGTGTCCTAAGTGGGATGTCTACTGGTAATTTGGGCAATCCTGCAGCGCTGTGCCATGGAGATCGTCCTGACAAAGGCAAAGGTCCCACAGGGAAAAGAAGAAAGGAGGTGGTCACGTAATTGAAGACTGTATCATAAAGTATGGTCACAAGTGGGTGTAATTATGGTTGAACATAATTATGCACCTCCTAACCCTATGTACCTTAATTATAGCACCTCCTAACTTTTTGAGTGCTTGCCTTGGAACTCAGTCTGTGTAGCTCTGCTGGCCTACAAAACACACCATGGTCATATCAGCTGTGACCCTCTTATTGCTAAAGATAGTTACTTGGTTAGTGCAAGCATCAGTGGGTTTCCTGTGTGAGTTTAACTTTAAGCTAGTTAGTGAAGAAATTCGGCAGTAGACTTTGAAGAAAGTAAAGCTGTTACTGAGTGCTTTGGCTGTCTTGTTTTTCTGGGGAATGAGAGCTGTCCAGGAGGGCTGAGGGTAGCAGCTGGGGAGCCCAGGAATCTTGGAAGTTTCTCAGAGCATCTGGAGCAGATCGCGTCATTTTGGAAATGGTCCAAACTGAGTATCAGAGCAAAACACAGTGCCCAGCATCTAGAGGACCTCCTGCCAGAACGACATGGCATGACAGCTCCCTCTGGCACTCTCCACCTGGAGGATGTTCACCAATCCCTACCTTACTTTCTTTGAAGGAAAACCTCTCAGTCTTCTCTGACGAGCCATGATAAAATGAATGTGTCTCACGTGTGCAAATGTGTCAAGGGCTCTCTACCAGAAGGAAGCTGTCCAGCCAGTTAGGTCTATGCTGTCATGGTGAAAGCAGAGAAGTGTTCCACCCACAGAAATGTTTTGCCCTTAATGGAAGAACTTAGCCTAACCCTCACACTCATTTGAAAACACTTAACAACAGTAGGCAGGGAGGCAGACTATGACAAATGCATCTGTATGATATAATCTTTCGTCTCAACAATATTTTGGTGAAGAGCAGCAGCAACTTTGGATTTCAGTGTCTAAGAAAAATTCCTGCACTGAATAAGAGAACATTACTTGTCATCTTAAAGGATCCTGAAAATCCAGATGCGTGAGAAACAGATGTACAATGATACATAGCTTAAAGCAAAAAAGCAGTATTTAGCTAACAAAGTGAAAGATCACCTAGTGCTGTTGAATTTTGCTACCTTTCTATGGGGGTGAGAGGTACAAAGAATCTTTATTTGCTCCACTGTGCAGTGACAAGTCTGTGTGACAACACTGAAGTAATAAGACTCTCCAAAGTGAACAGGTCAGGGGGATGGATGCACTAGTGAGTAGGAGTTGCACAACAGCCATCCCAAGGGACACAGCTTCATTTTAGATGGCTCTGTCTGGAGCTTGGATGTGTTGCCCAGCCCTGCCCATAGGCAGTCCACAATCTCATGAGGCCCTGAAAGGATAGTATAAGATGAACAGAGGTGATTAGTCTAAATATCTTTTAATTACAACATGTGTTTAGAGATTGTCAAAATCCGCTAGTAAACCAAGAAATCTACTACAAAATCTTACCTAGTATCTCGCCCTAAGTTTTTTCAGAGCATTCATCATTTCTTCTGAAAGAACATATCTTTCTGTTGAATAATCATAGCCAAAACCTTTCAGGTTGTATACAGCCAAATGTTAATGTTGTTGGAAGCAGTAATAATTATGCAAGCAGTCACTGAAGGTGAGTTCTGTATTCAACCTGAATACAAGCAGGCTATTGTGTGTTTAGCAAAGAAGTGTGAAATCATGTATCAAGAAGAATTCAAAATTCCCTTCTGACTCCTCTGTAGGTAAAGGAGATACTCTTGGGAAAGCTGAAACACCTTTGATGGCTCTTGCAATGTTGTTGAAACTGATGCAGACCACAGCATACTAGCTGATGCACTTGCTGCCTAGATTCATGGTGTGCAGAGCACCGCTCTGACAAGCATTTAATTGTCTGATGTATTTTATTCAGACATTTGCAGTGTAATAAGAAAAACACTGGTAATTAGTTTTCACAGTATGGCTGCTGTACAGCATGTCTGTTGAGGTTTCCTTTTCTTTATTATCTTGAGATTTGTTACTATAATGACTTATTTCCCTTCCCCCTCTTCTGCAAACTTTATTGAGCCATCACTGGGAGCTTCTCTTCACATTACTTCCCTTTCTCTTCACTCTGAATTAATTAAGGGTGAAACTGGAACAGTGACTCATAGCAAGGGAGGAGAGTTTTTTATTAGTAATAAGCAAAGAAGGCCACAGGAACCCACTGTTTCCCAGCTCCAAAAATGCCTTCCTTTCATGTGTCATTCCCACATTGATCATGTTAACTGATGCCTCTTTAGACATTAATTGCTGTATTGATGAGTCTGAATTGGATGGTTTCACTATTTGGGGGCTTTGGGGGAGCCAATCTCCAAAAAGGTGAAAGTGCTAATTATATTGGCAATTACTTTAAAGCTCTTATCCTACTTTTGCCAGTGTCTATTTCCATGGCAACAGGAGCAGGTACAGCAGTATTCAGCCGAGCAACTCAGAGCCTTGGCTACGTCATTGGTGGCTGAGGTTGGAAAGATACCATACAAACTGCACGTGCAGATTATCCAAGACTCCAGAAAATTCTTTGCCACAGATTTAACTTAAAATATCAAAAAGCTATCCTGAAAACAAGATTTTCCTCTTTGTGAGCTGTATAGGCTTTTTTAAAACTTTGATTTTACCCTTAGGTGAGCTGGCAGGTCTTCTAAAGGCTGGGCTGTAGCCAGAGTCCCCAGGGGAAATTCTGTCTTACTCAGCAACTATTTTTTTTTTTTTCTGCAGCCTCCTGGGCGAGAGAACAACAGCTTTGCCACTTCCTGGCTCTTGGGCCTCATCTGCTAGGCAAATTTCAAAAAAGAAATTCCCACCAGCACTTAGAGCGTGTCTGAAATAGTAACCAGGCTGTATTTGGAGTGGTTCATGTCACTGACTTACAGTCAGAATTAAACTTACTTAGGCTGCCATCAGCTGCAGCAGCTTCCTAGATACTTAGGGTTTTGACACGTTACTGTGGTATTTCCCCACATGTTGTAAATCCGAATCATTCACATTTTCTTTATGAGCAGCAATGATTCCAGACTGTTGTGGCTGCTTATTCACGCACTCAGCAGAGCCAAGCGTGACATTTCTGCGCTCTGGAGTGAAAGTCTTGAAGTGATCTGAATGGAGTAGTGAGCGAAAGAAAATCATAAGGTATCCTGCTTTCTACCTGAGTGAGCTCCAGAGCTCAAAGCAACCTCCAACAAGAGCACTTTAACAGGGAGAGCAAAATGTTTGGCTTTACAGACAGGTGCCCCCATAGGGCATTAAAAAAAAAAAAAAAAAAAAGACATCACAATGCAACAAGAATCATAAGGATTCTGTAGTATTGATTCCTTCCCTGTGCTTCTGGAAATGTTAACATTTAGAAATATTTTTTTTCTGTGATTATCACTGGTACATTTTAAAAGAAAATTCTTTGTAAGCTAATAAATTTATTCTTATTGTATCTAAGTAAAGTTTATTCAATTCTGCAACTGATATTAAATTTCACTCTTGAACAAGTTTGCTGTCTACAGTGAGATACCTATCTTGTTTATTTAAAATAAATAAATAAGAACAATAGATAAATCACAGGTAAATAATAAACAGTGTCTTAGAACTTAAGGAGGAACTGGATGATTGTCAATTTTGAAGATCAGGGCACTTACTTTAATGACATGTCAGAATGTAGGATCTTAAATATTTGCATTTGTTTTATTTATTTCCTTTTATTATTGTCATTGTTTTTATGACACAGGATCAGTTTTTTTAATTTTACATATCTAAAATAAATGACAGTTAATATTTGGGCATGTTTTATCTTCCCTAATTTAAAGCAAAGAAAGATTGATTTGAGTTCACAGGTCTTTTCCACATTAAGAGATACCTCACACCTTTATTAGCTTATAGTGCCCTCAACCCAGCAAAACCCTTAGTGTACTAGCAAAGGATAAAACTCAAAAAGTGATGGATTTACCTTTCCTAGAAAAGAAAAATAAAAAGGAGTTTTGATGGCTGGCAAACTTGGGGGCAGGGGAAGGAGAAAGAATTGTTGATAATAACATTCATACAGTGCTGCTGTTATTTTACTGACAAGTGGCATGGTTACAAACCACGACTCGTCCTGTTTTGGGAAAGGGAAAGACATCCTCTCTTCTCTGGATGTTTATGCTGCAGCGCCTGACTGCTTTCCTTGGATCCTGCCACTTACTGAAACAAACCATGTAACTGAGTATCAAAGTTTGATAGTGTGTTTATGTGGAGACAAGGCTAAGACATCTTGTCCTCATTCGGCTTCTTCTTATATCACTAATATCCTTACGCCCGGAGCTAAAGGACCACCGTGTTACTCCTGGGTTTTCTGTGTCGTTGCACATTAGCTACAGATCGCTTTGTCATGTGGGACGTGTCTGTCTTACAATGTTCCAGCCTTGTAGGATTTGGACTAAAGGAGAGGAGGTATCTCACTCACTTGTCTCTGTCACAGTGCTTTAAAGAAATCTTCTAGGAACAGAAACATGGGAAAACCAATTCTTTATATATCTACACAGCTGCGAGGTCAAAAAGGCTCCCCTGCATCCAAGCAAACCAGCAACAGAGCCTGATGTCCCACCTCATGAAAATTCAAAGGCTTCTCCACAGTTGGAAGACAAGCAGGCTAAATGAGATCATATGATGTTATTTTACATCCTGGCAGAGATGGCTGTCATCCAGATTTCCCTCACAGAGAAATTTAGCAGAACTTTTGGACCCAGCATCCTGTGTAAACCAGGGATAGCATACTTACAAATGTGTACGTAAAGAAATAGCAGAGTTGATGTTTACCTTAATTGTGTCACAGAGAAACAACAATGATCTGAAACTGAAATACTGAAAGAAAAGCTGTTCTGAATATACAATAACATACCCTGCTCATCTTCAGCCACATTCTACAGAGTGAGCAAACAACTGGCATGAGGAGCTGAGGAGTCTAACACAGCAAGCCTGCAGACTGCTGGGTCAGAGAAATGGATGGTTGATCTGGTTCATCTGACACTTATTTGTGTGCAGAATATTTAATAAACTGACTGACTTAATACTAAGTCTCTATATTTGAAAGCAGCACTCTTATGAATCAGAAGAGACTGAAGAAAAAAAGTGGTAAAACAGGAGGGAGAGAAGACAGAATCCCATGAAAAGCAAATATGGATATGCTTTAATGAAGAGGGAAAGCTTAAAGGATGGAGTGGGAGAAGGTAGGACCCATTCCTAGCACATGATGCCAGTGCCTCAAACTAGCACTTTGGAGAACCCTTTCCATATACTGGAACTCATGTCTAAGTCCACTTTGAGGAAGCAAAATGATAAATGCTATTACAACTGATCACAGGTGAGAGAGATCCTGCTCTGCCCACACTGCAGCTTGTATCCCACTAAAATGTGTTTCCTATGTTTGGATTTGCCTTCATTTGTACCTTCAGTAATGAGGCCCTGGAGCTGCATTGTGATGATGACAAAACCATTTACCTGGGCTGCTTCTGCCCTTGAGTTTGTCCCCACATAATTGTATTTATTCCCTTTGTGCTTCCTTGGCTGTGTGGCTTTTTGCCCCTTTCAGAGGAAGCTGTGCAACCACTTATTCTTATTGGTAGGCTAAACTGGCAAAATACTTGTTTCTCATAGGCCTGATGCTGTCTTACAGGGAAGAAAACAGCAAAACACAACCATGCTGTGCCCTTCACCACCCCTGAGCAACGAAGTGTGGCATCACAGGCTTATGTAAGGCAGGTGACATGCCAAAGTCCTCTCAAGGGCTGTGCTGGCCCTGGCAGTTTCGTGCTGCTAAAAAAACCACCTTTGATCACTTTTTTGCCATTCTGCTAGTAAGCTATTATAATAATGTTTAGATGTCATGAGCCTGCAAGTGTAGAAACTTAGCCGGTTTATCAAGCTGAACTGCCTTTTAGTTTGATTTATCTCTTCTTGTTTCCCTGCTAGGTGTAAGCAGTTCGTGCTTTGCCTGGGGCCTTCAGCAGCGAGGAGGGTGGCAGCACAGCAGCTCTGCTGTTGGCCAGCCGTTCTGCAGGACTCGTTCATCAGATCCCAGAAGCTGAAGATATACAACTGTTTCTGTCCCCCTGCAGCCAGTCACGCTCTGCTGGTCCCATCACAGTGGCCACCAGACAGCCCTGCTGACAGGAGCGGTGGCTGCACTTGGCGTGCCGCGGCAGCCCAGCCCCGTGCTGCCTCACCAAGCTGCTTCCGTCAGTCACGTTTCCTGCAGCGGTTCAGCAGATATTGGCACATGACCAAGAAGGGTTCAACGACTTTGACAGGTCCCTCTCACACTACAGCACCTATTTTTGTATTACAATGGTGTATGGAGTGCTGCAGCTACTAAATAAGGGAGGTTCCCTCTCCTGGGTTGTATACCCTGCGAAGCTGCAGGGATTACAGCACTCCTTCTGCGCGTGGTCTGTGGCAGACTGCGACGCAGAGTTCAGCGCTTCTAAATCCTAGATCAGTGAATTAACGAGATTATCCTTTCACTCTGAAAATGAGTTTAAGGGATATTTTGATAGCAGCAGGCTACCCAAAAACTAAGATACATTACATTGCCTGGAACTGTAAAACATGTAGATTTTATACTGAATGTATACTTAAGGAAAAAAACCCCAACTCTACAAGTGATGGTAAAGTGTAAAAGTGTCACCTTGATCGTACAGATACAGTCACATGTCAGTTGCAAGGCTGTTTGAAAGTTATACTAGTGACATGTCTTTCTTTTTTAATAGCTCCCGTGACATTATGAATACTTTCATAATCAAAATAACTTGTTCCATGGAAGAGCAGATGTCCCAGTACTTAAATACACAGTGCTGCCAAGCTGAAGTCTTCTGCTTAATGGCATTAGAAGCAGTAGTTTGTCCTGATCAACAGCTCTGCTGAAGTCCTAGATGCGTCTAAGAGCCAGGAGAGGTGTGCCTTCCATAAACAAGAGTTTCAGTGGGCCAGGTTTCTTACAAAGGGCTGGGAGCATGCAGTGCTGCAGAGCAGTTCCTGGCATTGGGCACTTACACTGGCCTCCGAATTTCTATTACAAACCCTTTCCTGACATTTATGACCTGTCTATATGAAGGATTGCTTTACGCACAAGCAGTACTACACGAAGCCAGGCCAAAATGATTAATTATCTCAGGGAAAGAAAAAGTCACAGACAAACCTTACATTTAAAATATCTCTTTGGCAAAGAAATCCCTAAACCAAAGGAGACTTCAGCTGATCTCTCACAAAAATCCAGTCACACACTTTCCCTAGCTTCTCTCTTGCAGCAATAGTCTTGCCCCATTCCTTCCCCTTCACCACCCTTTCCAAGAGACCCATTTCTTTCTTTCTTAGAATATTGCCACCTGCAGCTTCTGTGTTTTCCAGGGTCTGCTGAGGATGGAGCAACAGAAGGGCCTCTCTGAGACCAGGTTCTTGCAGGTGTAAAAAAGTTGCAGCACATGCGTGTCTTTGAGTGGTGTGGGGAAGCCCATAGGGTCTGGCCTCTGCCTGGCTCCTTCCCACACGCTTTGCTCAAACCACAGCAGCATTTCAGTGCAATGACAGAGCTGTCAGGGTGAGAGAGTGCCCAGACTGCTCCTGTCCTCACCCAAAACATGGCAGGTGGGTGTCTTAACACCATAGAACAGCATACCCTACTGGTTGCCTGGCATGAGGCAGGAGGCATATCCTGACAAGTGACTGCTGGTGTACCCTTTGTTGGGCCAAAAGCAACTGTCCGCTACCATACAGAGGGATGTGCTCTCAGCTTGTGGTAGAGACTATAAAGGATCTGGTCATGTCAGATTTAAATTCAGTATATGCCATGGAAGGACATTTGTGCATGTGTCCCTCCAGCATCTGCTTAAAAGGCCCTGTTAACCTGACCTGGTCTCAGAGTGCTTCACCTCAGCTCTAGACACTGATTTCTGAGCACAACAGTGGCTCTGCCCAGCAGCTTCCAGGACTGCATAGCATGGCCTTGAGGAGAGAGGAGAGAAAATATTAACTAATTGTAGATGTGTTTGTGTGAAACTTCTGGGTTAAGAATGTGAACAGTGGAAAAACTATCTTTAACGTGTTTGCAGGACTGGATCTGCGCTCTCATCAGTATCTGTCACATTGAGAAAGATCATCCATGCTAACCAGTAAAATTTAATAATAATAATAATAATAATAATAATAATAATAATAATAATAATAATAATAATAATAATAATAATAACAACAACAACAACAACAACAACAACAACAATCCACCCTAACCCAGTTCTCTAGTACTGCTTTGCTGGAACACTTAGCTTATTAGTACGACTTACATTTACAGCAAAACCCAGGCAGACAACAAGGATGAGGGAAAGTAGATCTGTGCTGATGGTTAATGCCCATCTCCCAGTGTTACCATATTCCCAGAGCAAGAAACTCCCACTTTCCCATTGAAATACATTTTTAGTTGTTTAAATTCATATTTATATTGTATTATTCCATTATTTTTTCCTGATGTTTATAATTTGCCTGTATGAATTCCACTGTAGGTTGAAATCAGATAAACACAGTATCTAGACTGCCTTAGGAATGTCCTTACTCCGGAAGGGAATTTTATAGATTTGCACATCATCCTACTGCCCTCAGCACACTGCGGCCCATGTCGCAGGATCGGGCTCCAGCAGCGTAGCTGTCAAACATCAGCCCTGCCCTTGGGCTGTTTCCTGCCTCTGTCACTGCCTGTTGGCTAATAACAAGAATAAATGTCACTAGTACACTATGCTGTGGCCCACGCCTTTAGTCAGGGCCAAAGTGCAAACCTCACAGCCTGGGTCAGGAGCTGGGAGAAAATTCCTGTTGCTTTCCTTACCCCTTGACGCTGGAGGCTCTGACCGTGCGCTGGCACTGAGTCACTGCCGTTCCTGGCAGCCAGGACCTCACTGCCCGCTCCATCCCAGGAACGCAATTAACGTAGGGTATAAATCGTGGTGACGGCTGTCTTCCTCCAGATCTGGAGTTGAGAGGCGTTGTTACAGCGCTCTGTGCATGAGGCTTGCCTGCGCTGGAGGATTGGGAACGTTTCCTGGTTTTTGGTTGGTTGTTGGTTTTTTTTCACAGAGTGTTTTCGCTTTGAAAATTGTGTATCTACAGAGAAAAGGATATGCAAATTCTGCTACTGTAGCCAAGTCTTTGTGCCAGATTTTGTGTTACAGCATATATACCTTTAAAGTCTTGCCTCATTATGCTCATTATAGAACTATTTGCATGGGGAGACTTTGATTCTGCATGACTGGATAAACCATTAACATGAAATTTCTTTTTTTCTTTTCCAAACCATTGTTACACGTTATTAACACTGAATCTTAAATGACTCTACATATTTGTCTCACAATTCAGTATTGTGTTTTGGTCTAAACATGCCTTAGTGTCAGTCTTTTTTTGCTTTCAGCTCACGTGTTAAATTCTCTCTGCCTGGAAAATGGCACACGAACACTGGGGAGAAAAGTCTTAGTTATTACTAAAATGATTTAAAATGGAATCTGAACATGTATGCCAGGATCAAAGTTCAGTGGGAATTTCATAACATATTACTCTTAGCTATCAAATTAAAATAAGATAAAATATGTTTCTGAAATTATCTAGCACGTGGATATTTAGTCAAGATTCACAACAGATTCTTACAACAAGAATGTTTAGTGCCTGAGCTTAACAAGCAAAAGGGTAGGAGTATCACAAGTAGGCAGAGCATTAAAATATATGGTATTTACCAGTTTGGAAAAGTTGCATCCTCCTGAGTATTGTAGAAAAATAAAACATCAACAGACCCAACAGTTCCATGAACTCAAAAAAATCTTGTAGCAAAGTCAGTTCAGCCCATTTTAATTATATATTCAGACTATCCTGCTTATCTGATTGCCTATTTGTTAATCAAATGCTTATTTTTAGCGCACCACTTCCACGAGGTCCTTTTCTACTCAAAAGCACCAAAATACACTAGTGACATGTAATATAGTTAGAACATGTCAATAATCCTCGGTGGTTTTCACTGTCTTCTGCTTAATTTCTAAGGCCTCTGCAAAAGTCTGCTATGCTTTCTTGGAGGCTTAGTGCAACATCATTGACGGAGGTAATGGTGGAAATGATATAATCTCTCTTAGCAGTTAATCAAGCAGAAAAATGGTTTAGAAAGAACAGTTCTCAGTGCACAAAAACAGAGGAGTAATGAAAGTCATGGTGACTTGTCTACCTTTGTGTTGCAGTCCTTCCTGAACTGAAGGCTAAGAGAAGTAGTAAACTGCTGATACATATTTTTCAAGCCAATAAATATTATAATTTATTTGTAAGTGAGCTTTCAATATTTTAATGGAGCTGAATGATGGAGAAAAAGATTCCAGTATCTCTTTTAAATCTGTGATAATGCCACAACATAATGTCGCTATTCCTTAAAGCATTTTCCTCACGTGGTATGTGGAATGACTACTGTACAGGCTTCAGATCTGGAACAGAACTCTATCTGTTTATTGTAATCTTAAAACCTGCTTTCCTGTGTCCTAAACAGTTCTTTCTAAATAACCTATGAAATCAGATTACTTATAATTACAAAAATCCCCTTGCTTATTCTGCTTGCTTTCTTCTGTTGATCAAAAAAGGAATTCCTGTTCTTACCATATTATCTAAGGTACAATAGTATACATGCCTTAAACCTGTACTTTAGCCAGTGTGAAAGAATTATCTTTTAATTTCTTCAGGTAAAACATTGTTCAAATGGTACATGCATCCTAAAAAATCTTTTACTGGAGAAGATAGTACTGGATCTCGGGTGACAAAGCAACAAATGGGATGGAATTAACTTATTCCCTCTGCTTCTTCTAGTGTATCGTTGAACATCCCTAACTTCTGAATGATTAGGCTGTATTTTACAGTCAAAATGCATCACACAAAAGAGGTCTAAACAAATGTAATTATACTTTCACCATATTATGCTTAGCTTTATTGTGCTAAAAAAGCACATTCCTTCTCCATTGTAGCCAAAAGAAAATAAATTCCTTACAATCTAAACATGCATTTTCAGTAAGAGACCTAAATGAGTCTGTCTTTTTCCACCTAGCAATAGGCTTTAGAGATTCTTATTATTTATTGCATAGATTGTTATTACAATTCTGAATTTAATTTGAGGTCTAAGTCAGCAGGAAATTCCCAGCACTAACAGATGCTGCGCAGAATCTAAGGAGCATGGTTTAAATGAGAAAATCCAGCACACTTTTTCTGAAACAAAATCTAAAATGCTGGAAAACATAACATTAAATGTCATGTTTGATACAAAAAGCTAAGTTAATGGTAGTTTAATGCATATTGTTTTTGTGTTTCCTGGGTGAAGACTAATATAATACTCATAGCAGTTAATTTATTTTGTAACCGAAAACATTTTTAACTGGGATTTTGGAAAATATGAGAATCTTCTCTTGATTTTATGTTGGTCAGAGAGTAGGCCAGTCTATCACCTCCCTCATATTAAGCTACCTGCGTTGGAGGGGTAGTTGTTTCATAATGAGATCTGTCTGCCATTTTTAGAAGTTTTTTTGAGAAAGAAGTGTAAACTTACAGTAAAAATCTGTCTTTGGTGTTTTTTCTAGTCAATTTCACAGAACTGGTCACTTTTAAACTTCTGCCTTTGCCTCTCTTTCCCAATGCTGTCAAGCTCCTGCAGGGGCAGTAACCATTTTCTATACTCATTGGATGTATATAAAGGTTTCTCTCACTTTTTGTAAAATAACAGTCTGTACTATAGATAAACAGAAGATTGACCTCACACAACAATATCATTAGAAACGCTATCTTTTCACTCAGGCTAGTTTTGTATACTCTATAAATACACAGATAGGATGTTTCTCCTGTGTTTCTTTACCATGGGACATCCCACCTGGAAAATAATGGTTGTGTGCTGCAGAAAAAAAAAGAAGAGGACAGGCTATGTTTAAGCATGATTAAATAGAGCTAATTTATTCACTGCTGTGTTTACTTTGCCCTTTTGTAACTGAAATCTGAAATCTATGCATAAGTATCTTGAGTGTGGGAGAGGGAAACAAGAGAGGATTTCTGTGTGTTATTATTCCCAAAACAGCAGAAGGAATTCATTTTAACTTAGGTTTATATTATGTAAATTGCCATCAATGGAAATGGGAAGCTTATAAGACTGTTCCAGGCCATTTTTTAACTGCAGTGTGACTTGTCCACTCTTTTAATATTTTTATCAACAGAGTTTGGAAAGTAGTGGTAGTATGTCAAAGCAGAGTATGCATAAAAGACGGATTTTACAACGGTGTCAGCTACACAGCTTTAGCAGCCTTCTTCAAAAAGATATTGTTCTTTAAAAAATATGTAACAGTCAGCTTCAATATATATGAAAATATTCTTTAAAAAAAAAAAACAGACAAAAAAACCCAAACAAACAAAAAGGAATTTTTCCAGATTTTTTTTCTGTTCACAACTAGTGAACAAATGCCTTCCCATATATAAAACCATTATTTTCTCTGTTTAAAATTCAAGTACTCAGACAGCAAAGCTCACACGAACTGAAACCCCATTTTTTATTATTCAGTAGTCAAGTAAAGAGAAAGGGAAAAAGTATACAAAACATAAAAAAGGCGAGTATCTACTTAGAAAATGTTTAATACTTCAGTCACCTAAAAGGCTGCAAGTTACATTAAAAAAATGGTTGTGTGCAACCATTCATTTGGATGCCTCAGCTTTATACATCTGGCAAATATAAATTATAATTATGTGGTGGGTTGACCCTGACCAGAGGCCGGATGCCCACCAAAGCCCACTCTATCACTCACCCTCCTCAAATGAGCAGGTGGAGAAAATTATAACGAAAAGCTCATGGGTGGAGATAAGGACGGAGAGAGATCACTCACCAATTACTGGTACGGGCAAAACAGACTCGACTTGGGGGAAAAAAACAAATTTACTTTATTACCAATCAAAATCAGAGGATAATGAGAAGTAAACCCAAATCTTAAAACACCTCCCCCATCCCTCCCTTCTTCCCAGGCTTAACTTCTCTCCCTATTTCCACCTCCTCCCCGCAGCGGCACAGGGGGACAGGCAATGGGGTTGGGGTCAGTTCATCACACGTTGTTTCTGCCGCTCCTTCCTCCTCAGGGGGAGGACTCCTTCCCCCGCACCAGCGTGGGGTCCCTCTCACAGGAGACAGTCCTCCACCAACTTCTCCAACGTGAGTCCTTCCCATGACTGACAGCTCTTCACGAGCTGCTCCAGTCTGGGTCCATTCCATGGGGTGCAGTCCTTCAGGAAGGGACTGCTCCAGCACGGGTCCCCCACGGGGTCACAAGTCCTGCCAGCAAACCTGCTCCGGTGTGGGCTCCTCTCTCCACGGGCCACAGGTCCTGACAGGAACCTGCTCCAGCGTGGGCTTCCCGCGGGGTCACAGCCTCCTTCAGGCATCCACCTGCTCCGGCGTGGGGTCCTCCATGGGCTACAGGTGGTCATCTGCTCCACCATGGACCTCCATGGACTGCAGGGGGACAGCCTGCCTCACCCTGGTCCTCACCACAGGCAGCAGGGGAATCTCTGCTCCGGCACCTGGAGCACCTCCTCCCCCTCCTTCGTCACTGACCTTGGTGTCTGTGGAGCTGTTTCTCTCACATCTTCTCACTCCTCTCTCCAGCTGCAAAGTGTGCAGCTTTTTTTCCCTCTCTTCCTTTATTTTTCTGAATTATGTTATCACAGAGGCGTTACTGATGGGCTCGGCCTTGGCCAGCGGGGGGTCCCTTCTTGTAGCCGGCTGGCATTGGCTGTGTCGGGTCGGACGTGGGGGAAGCTTCTGGCAGCTTCTCTCACAGAAGTCACCCCATGTCCCCCCCACCACTGCTACCAAAACCTTGCCACGCAAACCCAATACAAATAGTTAACATGCAATTAATTAATTTCAAGCATTAGAGAACAAGTGAAATATCTCCCAGTTTACTTCTTTAAACTGGGCACTGGATTAAAAAAGCATATTCTGAATATTTTACTAAGTATTAATTTAGATGGGTTGTGTTTGCTGCATTATGGCACTGGCACAGTTGATTTTTCCTGCATCCATTATGAGAATTACCAAGTGGGATAAATTAGCAGAGTCCTAGGACCTTCATTGTAACTGTCCTTTTTGTGAGCAAGAAATCCAGTCCACATCAGAGGAAGTATGTAGGAATCTTACTTCCTCTAAAACAAGCAGAATTAAATGCCAAAATAGGTTTATTGGATCTAGGTTCTAGCCTTTTATTAAAAAGTCTCTAATACATACTCAGTCTTTAATCCTCAAATGGCTGCAAATAACCACAAGGTTCTGGCAGACCAGTGTCAGGCTGAATATGGGAAAGTACTGAAATCCCATTTAAATCTTTGGACAGAAGTTCCAGAGACCTGATGTTACATAAGCATTTATTTCATTAAGTCAAGTATAACATTTGCATAGGTCTGGGGTTTTCTTTTTGGAGCAATGTGCTGGGCTGAGAGTGGGTATCTCATTACCTCTCCACCTCTTCTGTCCTCTCCTTGCTCTTCCCTCCTCTCTACCCCTTCATTTACTATTCTCCCTCTCCTCTGTAGTTTTCTTCACCCACAGACTTAATGACTTCTTCCTTCTTCCACTCCTTTGTTTGTCTGTACCTCATTTTCCATCAGGCCATCACTTCTGCTCTTCAATGAAGTTGTAAGAGAAAAAAGCAAATTAACTTGAAGAGGGAGACAGACTAGTTGATGAAAGGGTGGTAAGACTGTTGCCACCATGGTAAAAAAATGGACATGGCAGCTTTACTTGCATTTTTTTCCTGAAGAATCACTGCCACAGTACCTATCCTTCTTTTACAAGAGAACTAAAACCTGTTTTTTCTTCATTTCCAGAAGCCTGTATACAGAGGCAGGAAGACTGGAATTTGGTACCTTTATCTATTTCAAACATAAGAAAGTAAAGCAACTGTCGGGGCAACTGCACAATATTCGGATGTGGTAGGACCAGCCTCTTCTCCAACTCACTTCACTGTGGTCTGCCTGGACTTACTTTCATCTTCCCAAGGCAACCCTCTTCTTCACCAGGGACCAGAACACCTCTGTTTATCACTATATTTCACCCTTCAAAGGCCAGTCCATCTCTGAAGGTCAGCTGAACTATTTCATTCAGCTCCAGGAAGAGAGGAAGGTCTTCCATTTTCAGCAGTGACTAAACACTCCCTTTTTATTGTAGTCCCATAAATAGGAGGCAGAATGCAGCCCTGCACTCCAGGTGATTTCCCTATTCATGCCATCATTATAGGAAGAAATAATTCATAGGATGTTTCCTACACATGGTGGAACAGAAAGTGTAGTTTCCTTTGGCAGATAGTCATACATGACTGGGAAGGCATTGCTTTCAATGTTGGAACGAGGGACAAGACAGCTGTAAAATAATAATTTTGCCATCTTAAATTAAATTTTTATTCCCCTTAGAAATGCTTCTAATGTAAAGTGAAGCTTGGTTATTCAAAATTTCAGTAGCTGACAGTTGCTTGTGCCTCTTTTCTTATTGGTGATGGCAGAGAGCTTTGACTTGTTTGCTGCAACATCGACATTTTCAGGACTTTTCCTTCTAAGCTAAAGCAGTTGAAGGGGAGGTGAAGAAAGAGGAAAATGTGTGTGGTAGAGGAGAGCAAGGGAAGGAAAGGAGTGTTTTCCACAGAACATCTGAGAGCAAGCAAACCATTGTATTTGCTGAGGCATCTTTATTTTTAACTAGCTCTTGAAACTTTTGGGATGGTCGCTGCTTGGAACATACAAATGAAGGCAAATGAAATGTGCAGTTAGGAAAATAGAGATCTGCAGGGTGCAGCTGGTTGTTAGGAGCAGAGAAATTCAAAATGCCCACAGCAACACTGCAAGTCATTCTCCCTCACTCAAGAACTGCAAGACTGCTACCTCTTGTGCAACTTTTCATGTTAAGGGCAAATAAACCAGACAGAACAAGACTTACTGGCTGATATTCCTTTCTCAGGATTGCTAGCCCAACCAGTATATAAGATGGGCAAACTGAATGCCCAACCTGGTACACTTGGATGTATCCAGCCAATAGCCAACACTTCGGCTCTCGGTTAGGCAGTCAAAGTGGTCCTGGCTTTGTGTGGTCCAGTGTGAGTCTTCTCCACAATGGTGTGCGTCAGCCTCACAGTTCTCCCTGTGTACACTAATGCCAACACCGTCTACAGCAAAATAACTTTGGTATGTATTTCCATGACAAAATCCAGCCAAGCTTTTCCTAACACACAGAGGTGAGAGGAGAATTGCTGGCTGTCTACTTCTTGTTCTCCTGCAGCAGATTATGGTATTTTATTTGGCATGGCAATAGAGCAGCAGGACAAGTGTGGTGAGTTGTCTGTGAGAGCCAGAGATAGATGTGGTCCTCACTTCAACAAGGTCTAAGCTCCTTCCACATTGCACTGTAGGAGGGAAGTGTTTGTCATGAGGGTTCAGATAGTCTGAAAGTGCTCTCAGAAACCCTGTGATTTCTGAGGAGCAAGGACATGAAAAGAGCTTGCAATGCTGTGCTGTGAGTCTATAATGCTGTAATGAGGAAGCAGAATTCAGGGGCAAATAGGAGCTTTCTTACCTTCCTAACCCCTCCAGGATAATCTCAGCTTGGGAAGGGCAGGGAGGCAGTAGCTCAATAAAACATTACGTGTCTCACTACATAAGCTTCAAATTGAGATATAGGCTTTATGTTAGCTCAAAAGCTAGTACATACTAAAACCGTATCACATGAAATAAAGGTGTTCCCATGTATGTAGAATTAGTGTACTTTTCTGACTCAGTGTAAACAAGCCCTTAGGTCATAGATCTAGAGTCAGGTGTACAACTCTATTTTTATTAGTAATCTCAGTGCAGGCGACAAGCTTACTCACATGAAAAATATCTCTGCATTTGCAAATACAGATACTTTTATTTTAAATCCCTGTAGTAGCAGCATGTCTATTAAATTACCTAACTTTCTGGGACGCCATTTATTTTTTCCAAACTTGTGTGTGATTCACACAGCTTTCATACACATACATTTTATTATCAATTTTCGTCTTAAAATTAAAGAGTAATTAAACTTATGTTATAGTTGTTTTACATGATAAGAGTGAATGCTTATAACTTAAATATTTTTGTGTATTTATGCCACATATATGATTTATATATATATATATGTCTCATATATCATATTTCAGATTTAGGCTTTAGCAGATTGATGTGTGTGTACATATACCTATCTCCGGAACTTTCTCTATTTATTAATAGCTGTACTGAAACATAAATACATGGCTTAACTGCAGGTAAAATAACTCATATAGTAAAAATAGGTATGACATGGAAAAGAACAAAATCATACCCTCGCAATTTCCTATTTCTTCACAGTTAGCATAAGAGAATGTGTGTGCAGACATAAAATGCTGAACAGCCCGACAAGGACACTGACGGTTAACATGTGAGTGTCTTAAAAAGCAGGTTAGGAATATTCACATATATGCAGATTTCTCTCCCAAAGGCCTCTTGGTTGTACAGTGGCTTAATTCAAAATGGTTTCTGTTGAAGATAAAGAAATAACTGAAAAAGAGTACAATTCTTTCTCTCATTTAATAAAATACTGCTATACCTATCTCAGTGGTTTTCAGATGGAGGTGGCTGGCATTTGTAAAGAGTTGTGCAAATCAACAGGGTGGGGAAACCAAAGTTTGAAAATATTTTAAAATGTGTCTCTCAAACCTGTATGCCAGCCTGTTCATAAACTACTCATGTAGAGAGAACTGTGCAACCAAACCTACTCTGTTTCAAAAAGATACACATCTTTATCACTGGAATTTTTCTGCTAATTTCCACTGCTAATTCAATATTCACTGCCCTTCCTGCACTATAATATGAACATCACCTTTCTAGGTAGCATGGCTGACAAAAAGTGACAATACAAATTACCCTGTATACACGTGCTAGAAAAAAAGTCTCTGTAACTGCCCTGCAAGAAGCAGGCTCTGTATTTGAACTAACCACCTGAATATTATCTGTGAATCTAAAAATGCAAAAAGGGAACCCTCACTGACAGTAGGTTCCTATCTATTACATACTACTTGGTGCTGGTATATGTACAGAAAATTGTTAAATAATTACAGCATCTACTAAAACACATTCTTGACGAGTTCTTCCTGGAGTGCTTTTCCAGCTCTCTTTTTCAAACAACACTTGCAATATTAAACTCACAATCCAAAGCAAATTTCCTCTGTACTAACAAACACCCATCAGAACCAAACCTTGCTGGCACAGCAAATGCAAAATTAGTTAATACTGTTTTATTTAACATAATTTATGTCAGTGTCCAAAAGAACTATTAATTGCCATAGGTCTTGTTCATACACTTTTAAAAATGTGATATACTACACTAAACACATTACGCACCCTCACAACAATTACGTGCATGAAATAACCAACCATTATTCACTGCAATGAACTCACACAGATAACTGATCAAGGACAAAACACAGCAAAGGATAGCAGAATACTTTTTAATAAAGAAAATATTCCATCTCTTGCACAGTTCGGGTCCTCACAGGAGACCTACAAGTCATGTTTAAAAAATAATCCTGGGAACTAAATTCTTAGTGGTGGATAAACAAATTGTGGACTCAGTAAAGACATTGTTTTTAAAGCTTACAGTTTTCTTGCTGATTCATCCCTGTACATTCATGTTAGCAACTGTTTCCTCTCCAGTGATTTAATTGATTAAAATATTTTTATTATACTAAAACCAATCACATCCCACTTGTATTTAGTTTGGATTTTGCTGCTTGTCAGATCTCATTAATGGATGTCAGTGAAGCCCAAATGTTTGTTTGTTTTATCTAGTTCTACCAGTTGGTCTAATTAAAGGTATCACCTCTTCTACAAACCTTGTCTCATTTGTATCACAAAGTATAATAGCCAGGGCATTATAACTGCACTCAAAATGCACAGAAGTGAGATAAACTTGTAACTGAAACACTTCTCTCATACTTTTACAGCAAATGGAATGGCTGTGGGAGAAAGAGGAAATAATACAATAAATTTTGACTTCAGCTAAAGACAGATCACTATATGAAGGTTGGAAAGCAGTGCCATAAGGGCCTCATAACAACAACTGTATTTTACTCTGAACATTTTTCCATGAACTGATAAGTTTCTGTGCCACCTGCATTTAGATTTAGGTGGATTTGTCTCTCCAACAGTAAAAAGCAACGCTATTCTTTTTCTTGTTGAAATATTTTCTGGACAAGTTCAAAGGGGGGCTTTCTTGTGTGTCTGTACTCTGTCTAATCACAAACTTTGAAATATATTGATGAAAATGTGTTGATGTTGTAATGATGTTCAGTTGTAAACTCTGCTACGTTGCTGGTAGCACAGTTCATCAGAATCTATGCATTTTATTAACGTTAGTTTAACAAAGGAAATTACAGCTCTACACTAAAATACTCTTCTCAAAGCACTTGGTAAAGCCACTTTCTCTCTTGAGAGTTTTTGCTTGTTTGCAGGCATGGAAATGAAATAATACACAACTTATTTTACCTTTGTGGCCTGGAAAGTCAGTATTTCCTTACTGATGTAGCATATTACTCATATCTACCATGTAAAGCTTGTATTTAAATATCGTTTTCCTGGAAGAAACCAGGAGATAAAACCTGTGAATTAAAACTTTCATATTTTAGTTCTACAGTTTGCAACTATCGTGCCTTAGAAATCAGGACAGATATAACTGCAAAAATGTCTAACTTTGATTTTTAAAAGGTACTCTGAAACAATTCTTCCCAAAGGAAAATAAAAAATGCCTATAATGGCTTTCTGTTACACTACTCATACAAGGGAAATCTTTTATAATTTGCTTGTTCAAAGGAGAAAGGACAAAACACTTTAAAAAGGAGACCATGTATTAGCAGTTAGAACTCTGTCATTTATATTTGTTAGGTGGGGAGAAGAAAGGGAAAAAGACTGAAGAAAGAGAACTGAAGCCTTCACAAAGAAGAGAAACAAGGAAGACAAACAGATTCTTGTTTGATTACACTTAAAATTGGATTCCGTATATGATGAAAAAAATCTACAACTGTTTTAACAGATTCTGAAAAAAGTAATTATTTTCCCCAAACTGAAGTAATCTTTTATTGTGAACTCTGATTCGCAGATGGAGGACAATCAAAAGTACTGGTTTGTGAACTTAGTCGCTAAAAACTACGAAGAGATTTGTATTGTCCACGTTAGGCCCTTGTAAGAAAAGCTAATGTTCGGAATAGGGATAAAGAAACCATAAAATGTAAACCAAATTTAATTCATCCTGCAGTTAGAGACATCTGGATTTATTTGATGGCTAGCACAATACATATCATCACCACAAATGTGCCTACACAGAATGATTCTGGAATGATATTTGTGGTGACATTTACAGAGTCTATTTACGCATCACCTATTCACCAATTTTTTACTCCAGAACACATTCTTGTAGGTTTTTATCAGCTTAAACAACCCACCACAATTAATTTTAAACAACCTTGCCACAGAAATTCTTCTTTCCTACCAGTGGAGAGAGAGAGGAGTGGTAAGTTTTCCTATAGGATGCACTAATTACCGACCTTGGAAGAGCAATATAATCAGTATAGAGCTTCTCTAGAGCTACTATAGACCTAGTATAACTGATTTCCTACAGAAAAGCTATTGCAGATCTGATTAGAAGTTCGTACAGTGTTCTTCTAGGATTGCTTTTTGGACACAAATATCCTCAGCAGCATTCATTGTTACCCTTTTTGGATCCAAGAACCTTACCAAAGGCAGCCCAAAATCACTGTTGGTGCATAGGCAAAATACTGAGCAAATAGCAACTTCATAGTTGGCTCTTTTCTTTTACATTTAACTCCCAGTCCGCAGTGTGGTCAGAAGCAACTCTGCAGAAGCTTGCAAGTGAAGGACTGACAGTTATGATCCACAGATGTCCGTGTCCTCACATGGCATGGCTGTATTTCCATTCCTTTCTGTTTGTTTTGATCAGCACAAGATTTATGTGGGGGCATCAGCTGTCAAAACAGACTCAAGGCTGAGAGGCTGCAGCTTAGCTTAAAGTCAGTGTTAAGGAAACTGTCTAGGAGCAAAGCAGTCTAAATCAGGGAAGAGTAAAGGTGCCTTAACATTACCTTTCTGCCTTTCCTCCTCCATGAGAAACACTATGCCAAGTGTTCCTCTGTCAGAATTAAAGAGCTCACCCATGGTAACCAGGGAAGAGAAATACAAACAAAAAGTCACAATAAAATGTTTAAAAATAACTCTGAAACATTCCTGACCATTTCTGGAACACAGCATACACAAAATAGGTTGTGGTCTTACAAAGGTTTTATAATGGTAATTGCCTAATACCCCAAAACTTAAGTACACAATACATTTAGGGTCATCTCTCTGTTTGATTTTACTATTTGAAAAATAATGCAACCAAATACAGAGAAAACTTATTTGTATGGCGTAATGCAATATTCAAACAGTTAAATTTGGGATTCAAACAGTTAAATTTGGGATTGTATCAAAGACTGAACAGAGGCTGTTTACTTGGCTTCTCTTTAAATACAGTAGATAGGGATTATGCATTTAAGAAGCCATAACAATACACTTCTAAGACTTAACTGCCACTGAATGATACCAGTTTCGTGTTGGTATCACCTGCATAAATGTGGTATAACCCAGCTGTGAATCAGATCAATTCAGAAAATGTTACAGTAAGACATTTGGAATGAACTATTTGCAAATTTAAACTATGGACTATCCAAAATAAATTTCAATATATACTTGTTAAATAAAATTTTATTTATTATCTCTTTATGTCTTTGAGGCAGTTACGACTTCTAGTAATTATTATTTAATGTTTATGTTGTAATGATGTCCAGAAGTCCCAATTCAAATCAAGTTAAAACCCACTGTTCAAGTCACTAACCGGGGCATTTATTAAGCAGAAATACTTAACACCAGAGGCCTGTCAGTCTAGCTCTTGGAAAAGTGGAAATGCATGAACATAATGAACAATAGTAGTAAGAATAGGGAAAAGCTGCAATCAAACCCTATGACTCCTAAAAATTACCTACATGCTGTTCAGACCATTGAACTGTTGAAAGGGACAAATGTAGAGGCGGTTGTTTTACCAACTCTTCTTGCTGTTTAGCTGTGTGTTGTTGCAGTATTTACTAGTGTTCCTGTTCAAATATAAAAATAGAAATTTGAATTAGAGGAGTTTGAGCTTAGTGTCCACTGTGAAATCATGTGCAAAGAATTTGTTTAAACTTTTGGTGGGATCAGTTTCACGGTCCCACTTGAAAGACTCATTATGTAACTCTATATTTTGCACTTCGTGCACTTAATCTGTAATTATTTGGTAACTGGGATACCAACTCTGGGAATTAATGTTGCTGGGGATTCTGTTGAAGCTGTAATCCAAATACTGTCTTGATATTTATAGCACTTATAAATCCCTGGGATAACTCCTGGTATTTTCTTAATTTGTATAGATAGTTGTATCTTGTCTATGTAAAATGTCTTCAGGAGCTGTGGTCTAACAAGCTATAGTTTCATCAGACTTCGGCTAGCTTTTTATTTTTGATGGCTAAAACCGGATGTGAAATAGTATCTTGCATTGAAACTAACATTACTACTATGGTAGAGTCACCGTGGGAGCAATGGTTGCTATAAGTTTACCCTGCTGCATCAATAAATGCATGGGCAACTTGCAGTTAACTTTGCCAAACAATATTTTCACATTAAAAAAGTTATGACAATTCACACATAAAAGAGGTGCCTTGAAGAGCTCATGATGGAGGACATCAGTTACAGAGAGCCGTTCACATTAATTATGATAAGGATACCTTGTTGGGTATTGGGTAGGAATTATCAATTCTTTGAATGAGATTAAAAAAATAGTAATTTCATTATAGCAGCAGTGTAGTGCATTATAGTGAGAAATTCTAAATCTGTTGTCAGGTTTTAACTTGAGGGGCTGAAATTCTCATACTTGGCCTTAGTCCAAAGCTGACTCATTTGAAGAAAATGGTTTATCTGAAGAAGAAATGGAAGTGATTTAATGTTTTGGGAAATATATATATATATATACACATGTATATAATTTTATTTTTTACAAACTCTGACAGTTATATTTAATTTTCCTTAATTATTTAAATCTCAGGATAAATGTAGTACCCAAAGAGGACTGTATGCCCTCTAAAGATGGAGAAAGGATTTGTAGCAAAGTAAAGAAACAATAAGCAAATATTACTACCCTAGTAGAAATGCATGCTTATTTTCTGTATCTGGATACAAACTGTATACTCAAACACACAATTCCCATACACAGACAGGAAGTGTTAAATAAATAACAGTATTGTTAAACAGTGATTTATAAATGTGATCAACTGTACATTTTATTGCTAAAGATTAAACCAAATTTATCCAAAGCTCTGTAAGAAATTGGATGAAGCAACTAGTGATCCAGGACAGGAAACACTGATTGCAGTTACTGGTAAGGGTTTAAAGGACCTTTCACTTCTAAATGTATGCTAAAATCAGGAGGAGGTTCATACTAACATGATATACTATTTTCCTTTGCTGTTCAGTGGCTCATGTAAACTAGCATTTTTCAGCATTTTGTCAATTTCTCAGTAAACAGATTACCATAATAAAGCACTATCCCAGCTTAGCTGGTGGCAGTCCCAGCAGAGAAGCCAGGGATTAAACGGCCGTGAAAACAAAACTACCGCTGTCCTTAGACGCGGTCCCTGACGAACACAATTAAGGAGCATAAGGTGAGCAGCATGTACAAATCCACCCTGCTGTCAGCTGTGCGCCGCGTCGGGTTGAGCAGAACTCCAGGCTCCAGGACTGTTAAAATGCCAGATTGCGTACACAACAGGTTATCAAGGACGCATTTCAAACAATCAGGGAAATTAAAGAGAGAAACATTTCCATCAACTGTGCTTTTGAGATCCAACCAACGCCAGTACTGAAGATGGGTGACTTATAATAAACGCACTGGCTGCTTTTCAAATGTATCTGTACTTGACTGTGTTACACTAAACAGGATTTTCAGTCACATCATATTGCATTGAGGATGTAGAAAATACAACTGTATGCCAGGGTTTATGTGAAACAGCGTGACTACTATATACGTGGCATTATTTAGATTGTTGTTGGTTCCACTGAAGTTGGATGTAACAGACCCAAACCTCACGCTTGGGTGGAGGTTGTCAGTTTTGCCCCCGGATGTTTGTCCTCCAGATCTCGGTAACTGGCGGTTGGGGAGCATAAGGCGCAATGGAGTGGCTCAAAGGTATCACCGAGCACGATACATCATCCATCATTTCAGCAATTTGGGCATAAAACATGCAATTATCACATTATGAAGCTGAGCTGCTGGTGCCTGAGGAAACAGTCACCATTTGGGGTCGAATCTGCCTGGCAAACTGACGTGACCCTCCTGAGGACAACTACACCAAAACCGCGGGGGAAAACCAGCGACCCCCGAGCCCCAGCGCAGAGGCCTCTGTCTCCCGTGGTCACCGGGCGACGAAGGGCCTCGCAGCCACACGCCCGGCCCGGCCCGCGGGCAGGCCCCATCCCAGCCCCGCTGCGGCCGGCCCCTCTGTCAGAGGCCGGAGGGCCCGTCCCGTGGCCCCGGAACACCCCCACTCCGCCGGGCTCCGCTCGCCACGGCCCCACCGCCTCGACCCCCGCCCGCAGCCCCCGCCGCGCCCCATTCCGCCACAGCCCCCTCCTGCACCCCCATTGGCTGCGGCGGCCCGTCCCTCACGACGCCCCTGGCTCGGGATTGGCTGCGCCGCGGCCTCCCGCGCTCAGCCCCACACGGGTGCGGGGGGGAGGGGAGGCCAGGCCGCTGGGGCCCGGCGGCGGCGATACCCGACCGTCCCCTCCCCCCCTCTCGTCACGGCCACTGGCGGCGCGAGCGCCGCGCCTGCCCGCTCCCGCGGGGCCGCCTCCGCCCGGCCCGGCTCCCGCTCCGCCCCCCCTCCCCCGCCGCTGTAGTGCCTCCCCCGGCTTGGGTGCCGTCGCCGGCAGCCGCAGGGGCGCGGCGGCCTCGCCCCCCTACCCCCCCATTTCCGCTCCCCGTCCTGTGTCTCCCCCGGGGCATTCCCCTCCCCACGGCTTCACAGCCCTCCCGGGCCCCCGCGGCCGCCGCCGCTGCTGAGGCCGGGGAGGGGGGCGGGAGGCTGAAGCGGCGGGAGAAGGGGGAAGTGTGCGAAAGGAGGCGGGGAGAGAGGGCGGCGGCGGCGGGCGGGCAGGTGAGGCAGCGGCCATCCCGCTCCCCTCCTGCCCTTGACGGCAGCGGCGGCAGCGGCAGCGGGGGGAGGAGGGTGCGGGGAGGAAAACAGCCCCGAGCAGTGGGGCCCCGTGAGGAGCTGGGGGCGGAGCGGCGGCGCCCGGTGCGCCGGGGAGGCAGGCAGGCCGGCGGGCGAGGGGCGGCGGGCCAGGCAGCGCAGCCAGGGCCGGCTGGGTGGCGGGGGGCGCTACGGTCTCCCCGCAGGGCGCCGTTTCTGCCGGACGGTCGCGGCGCCGGGCGGGGCCGGCGCGGCTCGGGGGCACTCTCGGGGCAGACCCCGGCGCCGCCGGCGGCCGAGGCCGGGAGGAGCCCGGCTCCGCTGCCGCCCTCCTCCGTGCACACGCACGTCGCACGCTCCGCGAACGCCCCCGTCCTCGTCGAAAGCTGTTGCATCTTCCCCCCCACACGCCTCTCCTCTCTTCTCTTCCCCCTTCACCAGAAGACATCTCGATTGGATTTAATACGTTTCCTTGGGGTCGGTAGCGGCTCCCGCCTGCTGGATCTGGTTTCGACGCCCGACAGACAAGGTAAATTAAATGGAGAAAGCTTGGGGAGCAGCAGCAGCAACAACAACAGAAAAATCCTTCCTCTGCTGAAGGGGGTGGGGAAAAAGGAAGGAGTTCACACTTCATTTTGATATCCTGTTTTTGGCCTTTATTTTTGTCTGTTTTCCGCCTTGCACAGTTTAGCTGTCCTTTATGCTTCTCGTCCTCTCGCCGAAGTGCTGTTTGTATGAATGTAGTCGCTGGTTTCATGGAGGCTGAGGAAAGAGTCTGGGGAGACTGAAAGTTTTTAAGCTCCTCAGACACAGAAGTTTCTTTGTTCGGCCAGAGAAGGTATTGAACTGAAACTGCTCCACTCCGTGACTGCTGCTTCAGCTCCTTCCCTTCCAAAACGATTGCTGACCCTGCGAGTATAATTAACTTACCGGGAAATAGGAAAGTCTTGAGGGGGGTAGTATCTTTTATTTAATCGAAAGATCTTGAGGCTTGGTGCTGTGGCTGTCTGCTGTTTCTTGTTTGTCTGTCACCTTGTTTTCTGCAATATCGGTTGGTGTCTGGCTGATCTTCTTCAAGACAGCTGTTAAATTTCTTTATAGAAATGTGCCCTTGTACTCCTCTGTAAATGCTGTCGTGGTTTTTCACCTCGACTGCTGCTGCCACCTCTCTTCCTCCCCTCCGCCCCCTCTCTGTCCCCAAGATGACGAGTTGAACTGCATATTTTTCAGCTTGTACAGGAGAGGTCTGTATTGCATTTTGATCCTTGCACAAGTTTATCTTGAGAACCTCCATTTTTTTTAAAAAAAAAAAAGGCTAGCTAGTGATCTGACTTCTTCAAAGTATGTGTTCAGTTGAACCTCTGAATTAATGTAGCCTTGTCCGGTTTTGATGACCACTTTCTCCTTTATCATTTTTGAAAGGAGTCCCATTTGAAGCTATTGGAAGGGAAACTAAATGCAAAGTTTTGGTGTAAGGTTTTGTACTGCTGATACTTATTAAGTTACACCAAGAAGTTGTGTGTAGTGAAAGCAATATTGCTCACCACAGATTCATTTCACATGCCTCAAAGAGGCAATTATTGGTTAGTTCTTTTGTGAAGGCAAGGAATTTAATGAATATTGTGAATGTTCAAAATGCACAGAGCTATGGCTCCTAGCTCTGGCTTACTTACATTTTTGTTCCTGTTTGTCAAACTCGAAAGCAGCGTGTTGGTCAGTTAGCGTGTATGTGCTTTAGTCTCTCAAGTGTCTGAGGTGTGTTGGCATTTGTGAGGCTTGGACAAAGTTGTTTCTATGCAAAATTTCTAACACTCCTACATATTTAGTTCTTTAACAGGATCAAGTACTGTAGTGTTGGAGGAACCACTTGTTGGCTGATAACAAGTAAACGGTTTGGCTTCCAAGTCATAGACTTACCTTTCCAGGCAGCAGTAAGGGTTATTATTAGGAGTCAGAAAGGGCTGAACAAAATAAATGGCAGTGAACTTCAGTTTCCTTATATGGCTGATGCTTGGCAGAAAAGCAATGAAGTCTAAATAGAGTAATCCTTTTACAAAGAATGATTACTTTCCAAAGTGTGTTTCAGTCCCAATAAGGGGTGGTGGGGTGGGTGGGGGGGAATTGTAGCAATGCGTGACAAATTTAGTTGTAAACCACTGTGTTTGTAATGGATGCCATTTTGTTTCTTTTCAGACCCTTTGTGTTTCTCATGATGCACTTGATATTTTTCAATGCCATGCAGAAGAATAGATCCTTGTAGTGGAGCCACAACTTTTTACGCTAGTGTTTTGTCACCATGGTAGCTATGGATAAGGCCCTTTTTAATGATGAAAGCGTAATTCAGCTAATGGTTATATCATAGAATGCCATTCATGTCATTAACATAGTTTAGGAGTTATGAAGGAGTGTATTCTTTTTCGAGATCAACCATCTGAACTTAAAATGTCTGACATTGATATTCATATTATGAATAAAATTATTTAAGTATACACATGGTAGCTCATGTTGCTTGAAACAACACTTTCATAGGTACGCATGCATGGCTTGGGGAAACGTTCTTTTGACCTGTCTGTTGCTCATGAATTAAATTAAGCTCAAGTAAACATCAGTAATTTTAAGTAGGTATGCTTGCAGTCAGAGAGCTAGAAGTTGTGACATACTATGTAACATGGTTAACATTAGGATGATTATATTAATAAAAATATGAATAGATTTGTCTTATGAATAAGCTCCCCAGTAGATACTGTTTAGTATAAATGTGGTGCTCTACAGGGTGTATGTTTGCACATCATATTCTTGTAGCATTGATGAGGCAGCTCCATGGAGGAAGTATTACTGATTGAAAGTTGCATAGTGTATTAAGCTGGTGGTGTAAAAACACAATATTATTATTTGTCCTCAGTAGAAATTGTTCAGAGTCTGTAGCCCCAGGCATGAAGAGCTATGCTTGGAACATCAAAGCTAAGGAAAGGCTTGCACATACATAACATAAGTTACATGTAGCACAATAGCAGTTGGTTCTTGAAATAGAAGGGGGTACAAGCAAATTCCTCAACTCAGCTTTCTTGTAAGGGTGTGATGAATCACTACCTGTCCACTTTGTTTTCTTGTTTTGTTTTTTGTCCTTCCTGCTCCCAAGCAGAAAAGAAGATCTTCTAGGGAAAATCTTATGTAAAGATCAAATGGTTGATATGTCATCCCTTCATCAGGTTCTCCCTATGGAATAACCTGATCTGCTAAGGAGGGTTTGACATCTATTCCACATAGAGGAATAAGTAACTAGTTGAATTGATGGAAAAGTTACTTTTATAGATATTAAAATAGTAGACTGTATTGGTATGTTAACATGCAGATGTTGACAGTGATAGTTGAAATGGGTAGTTAAATGTGAATTATCTGGAAAATGAAGATTGAGAAACACTGCTATTTTACCTTGTCAGCTTTTGAGTTTGTAAAACGATACGTCAGACAACACTTTACACGTCAGAATGAAAACACTGACGGTAACAGGTTTATCAGTTTGTATAGTAAATGGTCTGTAGATAACCTCCCCCCCTCCCTGTTTAGAAGATGCAGTGGTTCTGGTAACCTTTTAAATTGTTAGCTTAGTTTTTTTGGAACATCTGTGAAGTTCAATGTACTCTTGTGAGGTATAGGTTACGTCTTCTGCAACTTCTACAAGTTTAACTGATTTTCAGGGTTTTACTTAATGTTTTGAATGCATAGGGAATATCTTTCTGTTAGTCCTGTAAGTAACTTGCAGCAGTTTTGCGGCTTCTTGCAGGGCAGACCCTGGTGCAGTTCTGGACAAGGAGCACATTTTTTTTGTTGCGGTAGGAGCTTGTCAAAGCTTCAGACATGAATTTTCTGCAGTCCTTAGAGTTCTCTTAATCTCTTGAGGAGTAGCTGCAGTCTGCCACTGCAGTTTCCAACTGTGAAGGTGGCATGCAGAGCCCACTGTATCAGCACAGCTGGCACACTGTCTTTGGCTGAGTAAATGTTGGGAATTAATAATGGGCTTAGTGTACTTTACTAATAATTAATTGTTAAGCAGTTCCATTAAGTTTAAGATTACAAGGGGACAGGTGATATGTAGAGAAACTTCGCTGCTCAATGGCAAGATGAGTATGGATTTTTTAAAATTATTTTTTATTGTAAAAAGATTAGTTTATTGAAATACAGCCTTAATTTCTAGTTGAGACTACAATGCTCATGTATTGTGTGTAAAATGTTATAAATGTTGAGGTTTGAAAGTAAGGATGCTGATTTATAAATCTCATCTTCTGCCTGAGCAAAATGGAAAAGTGCATATTGCTACTGGTAGTATTTTTATTACATAGTAATCTCAGGATACTTCTACTTTTTTTGCTGCTCTCCCTCACTAGTTACCAGTTCTTTTTAAGATACTTGTTTCTCTAATGCTTACATTTCAATACCAGTATTTGGTCTATTACTCTGTTTAGTTTCACCTGTACCCTTAAGGTGATACAGAAGCATAATGTTTGAACAGTAAATTGCTCCTTCCTGTAGAAACACATTGTGACTTTGCATAATTGAGAAATAAAACTAAACAAACCTCTTCATTTGGTCTAAATGAAACCAAACTGAAGCATGCTTATGTTGGAGAACATCAGCATTGTGATGAGCTTCCCTAGGGTAGTTCAAGTTGAAAAGCAGATTAGTTCTTTCTATATCTGGAACTAATTTGTGGATTCTTGATACTAAGCAGTCATTTTACATGGGAACAAAAAGTGATGATTAAGCAGAGCCTGAGGACAATGTGAATGATCTTGGCTACTGTGTCTGTCCTGGAAGTTTTAATAATGTCAAAAAGTAACTTAAGCCTTTGGAGCTTTCTTGCATTTGAGTGGCCAGTCTTCTTAGATAAGATAGTATATGCTCTTCTCCCATCCTTATCCACTTCAGTAGATAAGGAGTAGGATAACCATACTCTTCTATCCTATTTTTTGGCATGGCCAAGAAAATGTGAGGTAACAAGTCTTGTACCCAACTTTGATTAAGGAAGGCAGAGGAATGCTCTGTGCCTTCCTCTGTTCTGTGTCTGTCCAATGATTAGGCACAGTCTAAACCCCAAAGATTACTTATGATAGTAAGGACAACTTCTGTCCCTGTAAGACTAAAGCTACCAGAAACAAGGTAAGTGAATCCAAAACGCACAACTTTTTTCATAGTTTCTCAGTTTTTAAGTATACAATGTTTTGCACTCTTGCATCTTTTGTAAATAGAACTATGGTTTCTCAATTTTTTTTTCATGCTTTTGTATAACTGAATTCTGCAAGCATAAGGCTATATTATATATGCAAAGTAAACCAGCTCCTAAAAGCAAATGTTCAAGATTCCCTTATTTAGATGCACATTGTGAGATTAATAACTGGAAGAAACTGTAGATCAGTATCATCAGAGTGATCAGTTTGGAATTCACTGGGTGTATGAGCTCCCTTTCCAAACAAGAGTCTTCTAAGTACACTGAATTCTCCAAGTTTGTATAGTTCAATACATACAGTAGTGTATTTTGTGTCTTGTAGACCCTGTCATGAAGCTGGTTGCAGTGGAATGAGCAGAGATACACAGACATGGTTCAGATAGTGAGTGGTCTGATTATTCTGGACTATCAGACACTTCCAGTGGGAGAGACTGCAGCCATTTGAGTAGAATTTCCTTTCTAGGAACAAACAGGTAGGAAGGAAATATTTGTTTTAGGAGTTTTGAGTTCTCTAGAAGTTAAAATTGCACTTCTGAAGTAGATGGTTGGGATATAGTTGTCTTCCTGTGAGTTCCTAATGCTCAGTGACTACTTCTTGTGTCAGTTGTCTGGGGCTAGCTTTAGGAGTAGAAGAAGCTCTGAAGTGGCTTAAGTGTTATACAAAAGTTACAGATGCTTGAAATTAAATGCTTACAATTTAAATCTTAATTTGGAATAGATGGCACCTCCCTGTGAAGCGGCCAAGGCCTTATTCTCCTTGGTGGAGAAAACTCCAATGTTAGTAAATAAATTAAAAATATTTGAAGTTCTGTTAGTATGTTAAAGGTAGCTGCAGAATGTATGGTCTTGGTGTCTGAAGTAGTGGGCTTTGAATTTTACTTCTCCATTTGGAGTTTTCTCCTCAGTTTTCAACTCTAGGTGGCATGAGAAGTTCCTGTAGCAGCTGTGTATGGGACTCCATCTTCCCAGACAGTCCTAGAAGAAAAGTTCCATGTTCTTCCTGAATCCTCTGTCCCATAATGTGAGGTCTAAGTTTAGTACCATTGCAGAAATTTTCTCAGCCTTTCTTGCCCTCTGTGTCCTTGGAGTGTTTCAGTACGTATCTTCCAAAACTTCCAAGCTTCCTAAGAATGTCAGTGTCAGTCACAGGTTCAGTCATCCAGAATGACTGTGGGTGTCATCTTAAGTGTTTGGATGGTGGAAAGTGTTTCCAGGCTTGTCTGAAAGACTTGGCTGCTAAGAAACTTGCAGAACTACTGCTTTTCCCCCCACATAAGACTGTAGTCGTCCTGGCATTACTCTCCCTGAGGGGAGAAATTATAGTTTAGAAGATCAACGCAATTGTTAGCAGTTTGATCAAATTACTGGAGGTCTGTCTTTGCTTACAGGTAACCCTGAGGATAGGTTGGAGGTTTATATTTGAAACTGGATTTCAGAGAAGTCTTAAATACTGATCCTAATGCAAATTACAGGTTTTTTTTCCTCTGTGGAAACATGATGCGTAATAATCTGTACGTGCTTATGCATGCTTGTGGTTAAAACAAACAAAAAAACTTGGCTGCAGAAGTATTGAGAAGGTTGAGGCCTATATTTTCAGTAAAAGTAAACTGCAAAGTATGGCAGCATAGCAGTCTAAATCTTCTGTGACTTAAATGCTCTGTAAATACTCACTTTCCATGCTCATGCTACAGAGTATAAAATGCAGGTGTTGAATTTACTTAGTTTCCACTGTGGCCTCTGAAGTAGGTGTACCTGAAGGAGGAGATGAATGTGCAGACAGCTGTTGGTGTGCACCGATACCCTGCGGCTGGTATGTTTGCTTGCTGTGGCAAATTAGTCTGTGGCTACCTGGAATGTCAGCTTGGAAGTTAGTTGCTTTTAGGGGAACATACTCATTTTGGGTTACTTCTGGTCACATAATCATATGTAATGTTAACCCTGGAGCTGCGAGTCATTTAATTTCTGAGGTGCTCTATATTTTTGGGGGGTTGGCAATAAAGTTCATTGCTGAGGGAGAAAATTTGAATGTTCACATCTTTGATTCATAGCTATCCAGCCTTTATACCATTTATTTCAATTGTGCTTTTCTAAATTTATATAGTGAGATTTATTCTAAAGAATTAATGAATTATTTAGTAGGATTCCTCCTTCTGGGAGGAATTACAGGCAGAGGGACTTGAGTATAGAATGCAAGAAAATAATATTTGGAACAAACCTAGAATTTTACCTTAAAGGTCACTTTTGTTAGTTCACATATGGATGTTGGGAAACTATTAAAAACAAGGTAACAATTAAGTTAAGGACTCAACTCTTAAGTAGGAAGAGAAGTAAAGATGGTTAAATCTGTGTTTTTTCCATCCTTTCCAGGAATGTGACAGGAAGGGGAAATCAATTTGAACTCTGAATTTGGCAAGCCACCTGGCTCTGATTCTGGTGGATATGATCAGAAACGTTGATATGGGGGAGGGAGAAACTATCAGAGCTTTACTATTTTACTATACTATTGTTTAACTTTAGTGCCTCTTATTTGTGTCTTTTCTTTAGGAGACTTTTTGTTTTTCTGAGCAGTGTTTTGTTGGGGAGTGAGTTCTCTGGCTGTTAGAAAATCCTGTTCTTCCAGTGCATTATTCTTAATCTAGACATTAATGCTTTGGGTCCAGTACCAGGGATTTCATCTAAATAAAGGAAAATACAAACAATACAAGTACTAGAAAAGCAAGACAGACTTAAAATAGATTTTAATAGACTTAGATGAGAGTAATTTACTCTTTTGCTTGTATTTATCTGAGTGAGCTCCTCTGTGTCTCAAGGAGCGCTTTTGTCTTGCTTTCCTGAAGAAAACCAGAAGTCGTGCTGAGGATCACGGCACTCCTGTGTGCTTTTTTCCAACAGTGCTCTTACTAGAGAAAGACAGTAAGGCTGGCAAACTCCTGGCAAAATCCCTTCTGGGGGATTTTCCTGTGAGAAATCTGTGGGAGAGGTGTTGTCAAGATTTCAAATGTCCTGTAGTCTTTCATGACACTAGTGTTGCTGAATTGGTTTTGCAGCATCAACCTGTCATGTCTCAAGGGAAAGATTATGGCCCTGTCAATGGAACAGGTTAAAAGAAAGTATTAAGGGATGGGAGAGAAACACATCTTTAATAAATACTTTTTTCTTGTCCTCTTTCTTACTTTGTTTCTCCCTCTGCATAAACCAGCTGATCAAGAATGAACAAGTAATTTCTTAAACCTTTAAAACTGGTGCTCACTTTCCCTCATCTGTCCTAGGTGGAGTGAGTCCTTGCCTATTTCTGCTGAATTAAAATATATATTTGTTCATTTTAGATCCATAGATCACCCATCATTCTATTTGTGTTAAATCTTGATGAAGTTTTAAATTTCAGCTTCAGAGCATGAAATATCTACAGAGGAATAACCTTAGCTCAGAATCAGGATGTTACATATTTTCCCCAAACTTGCATTAATTTATTTTTAATATTTGAAAAGTCTGAAGGGAAAATAAATAAATAAAAAATTAAAATTATTTTAAATCATGGTTACGACATTTTCTGAAATTCCTCCATTGTGCTATTCAGTTTCATTTTCCTATTCTGAGAAAAGGGGGCTGACATGTTAATAGCAACTCAGCACGGCACCGTCCCACTTTTTGCCTCAATAGTGTCAAAGTAGTATTGTACCTCTTTTTTTTTTTTTTCTCTTGCTGGAAAGCACAGGGTATGACAAGTTAACACTTTAACCTGTGTTACTATTAAATCAACTTTAAATTCAGGTTTGAGGCTATAATTTGCACTGTGATAGGAAGGAAGAATCTTAGTTCTACTTAAACCTCCTGTCAGGTGAAAAACTTGGTTTTGACTTTAGATAGTGAATTATTATCTATGTTGATAATGGCACTGTACAGAACAGAAACTGTACTTTAATATACTTGTCTAAATTCCCAGTAATTCTGAAATCTTTTATTGTAAGCAGTAAGCTATCATTCTTCCCTATCTAAAAAGGCAAAAATACTTTGGAAACCATTCCAGAATAGCCTTCTGTTAATTTTGTTATAACAGTTGCTTATCTGATCTCCAAAATACATTATATTTGTTTAGTAAAATAAAAATAACATGACATCTCTTCTTTTTTTCTTTAACCATCTTCTTTTGCCTTAGAGGATCACAACACTAAGTAAAGAGAAAAATAATTTAGTACAAAAACTGTTAGCTTAAACACTTCATTACTGTGTTGGGAGTGAAAAGAGATTGTAAGTTAGCAAAAATCAAATGTACGTTGTGAGAGCAAAGCTGAGTAAATAGAGGACAAGATTAATGATGCTTAGCCACATGGGAGATGAGAAGAGCCTTGTAGTTAGAACCACATTAATGTAAAGAAGAGGAATTCTTTTGCATCACAATTGTGAGCAACTAATTGTAATGAATCAGGATTTATGTATGAATTGTAAAATGAATGTAGAAGAAAAAAATAGATAAGTACAGCTCAGAGATTCCTCATTTTGCCCAGGACAGTAACTCTTAAAACTGATGAGAATAATGCTGAGCTAATATGTGTCATAATTACTGTGTAAACTAGAGCGAGAAAATGCTTAGAATCTGGAAAATACTGATTTTTCTTTTTTTTTTTTTAAACTTCTCTTTATAGAAATAGTGACTACTTCTCATCATAGCAGTGAAAAAGGTATATTGAAGTAAAATTCTTTTAAAAGGTGCATTGTAAATAAAAGCTTACTATTTTTAGTACTGCATTTTATATTAAATATAAAAGCAAAAAATGGCCTGTTAAGGTGGTAACACAAGACAGAGACAGAAGTGATGTTTAAGGGGGAAGTATTCTGAAGTAAAATGGAAGTCCAGTCATATATACTATTGCTTTAAGTAGTGACTTTCATTAGGGCACTGTGTAGTGTTTTAAGTGTCCAGGTTCATCTTTATGTGTATATTTCAGTAGATTATATTTGGTTTTGAAATCTAACAATCTCAAAATGGGGAATTAATACACGTATCCACATGCACTCCTCTTTTTTTAACTCTGCTTTGTGAATGTGTGTCCTCTTCTGTTCCTGTCATCGCAGACTGAATTGTGTAACCCGTCTAGATTTTGTGCAGCAGTTTTTCTGGGCAGTTTATGCATCTTATTAGCTAGAGAGTTTTGAGTGTGGTTCCTTCTCCTCCCACGTACCCAACCTTTGCTTGCTTTTTATCTCCAAGTCTCATTGTTTCGGGTCTGCTGTGTTCTTCTGACCTCTGTTTGATCCATCCTAGTTTTAGCTAGCAATTCTGGCAATTACTTTTTTGGGGGGGAGTGCATGTAAAGCAGGCCATCAGGAGCTGTTTTGTATCAATATATGGACCACACAGTTTAGAAAGCAAACTTAATTAAGTAACGAGGAATCTTCTGGTAAGAAGTAGTTTCTCTACCCCCCCCCCCCCCCCCCCCCCCTCTGCATTTGTTTACGCTGAACTGTTACGTGTTGCAGACTGCCTGGATTTGTCTGCAGGCGATCAGATGGAAAGTCTGGTTAATAGATGAGAATTTTCTTGTGTATTGAAATACTGCGTATTTACAGCAGTGCAGCTTGCTCGTTTAAAAACCTTTGGTATCTGCTGCAGATGGCTGCATAGTCTAAGGAGTGGCTTCCTGGCTGCATTGTACATGAAGTGCCAAACACCATGAGAGCAGTTTTGTTCTGGAATGCCAAAATACATCGAATCCATTCAGGAAGCAGCATATGTCAAATGAATAAAAATATCACACTCAAGCAAAATAGAATGTGGTAGTTATGTTTCTCAAATCTAGTTTTATTTCCTGAATTTAGAGGTTAAAAAGGACTTCCTGTATCGCGGATAGTATTAAACACCAATTGCTGACTTACACTTTCAGCATTTTACTGCTGTTTGTTTCCCTATACCCTACTTTTTCTTTTGATTAATGTATACCATAGATGGAAATTGAAACAAGGAGGCCATTAATAGGGGAGCTGTAGAGGAAAAAGAGTATTGTGCTTTCCTACTTGGGTATCTAGGCCTGAGCACAGTATACAGGCTTTTGATGGGGCTTTGGGGAAGGGTTTGTTTGTTTGCTTTTGGTGTGGGGCTGGATGTTGGCTTTTTCTTTTTTCTTTTTTCTTTTTTCTTTTTTCTTTTTTCTTTTTTCTTTTTTCTTTTTTCTTTTTTCTTTTTTCTTTTTTCTTTTTTCTTTTTTCTTTTTTCTTTTTTCTTTTTTCTTTTTTCTTTTTTCTTTTTTCTTTTTTCTTTTTTCTTTTTTCTCTTTTCTCTTTTCTCTTTTCTCTTTTCTCTTTTCTCTTTTCTCTTTTCTCTTTTCTCTTTTCTCTTTTCTCTTTTCTCTTTTCTCTTTTCTCTTTTCTCTTTTCTCTTTTCTCTTTTCTCTTTTCTCTTTTCTCTTTTCTCTTTTCTCTTTTCTCTTTTCTCTTTTCTCTTTTCTTTTTTCTTTTTTCTTTTTTCTTTTTTCTTTTTTCTTTTTTCTTTTTTCTTTTTTCTTTTTTTTCCTTTTTTTTTTAAGGCTGTTAGCTTATGTTTCTTGACATCCCTGTGAGAGTTGTATGTAATTGTATGATACTGCAGTTGGAAAACCAGGGTTGATTAAAATCAAAATGAGCAGTGAAGGGTGTTGCTTCTGCCCAGACTCTAATATCAGCAAATTCTCAATACAGGAAGTGGGAACATTTACATCTAACAGCTCCAAATATTGCAAGATTTTATTATAATAAAGAAACAAGCCCAGGGTAGAGTGTGTTTTGTTGCATATTGCTTCCTTATTTGCAAAGGAGGTGGTAGTCACCTTGATTCCTCCTAGTTAAAAGGCAAAGGTATTAAAAGTTGCATTGACAGAAAAATGCATGTCTCTAGAAGCTGTGGTGCATCTGATCCCTTTCTAACTAATATTTTGCATAGATTTTTCTTCTCTGACATGGTTTAAAGCCTTGATTTTATAGCCCTCTTAAACCCAGAGGAATTAAGTTTGTATCTTTAAAGCAGTTTTGCTTGTCCTTTCCGAATGTTGTTTGTCTCGTTTGTTTTTTCTCTTACCTCACTATGGTTAGACATACAGTTAAAAATTAACTTCTCTAAATTATCTTATGTAAGGCCTTTAGTGTTTTTCTGTCTTGTGTAAGAAGAGAGAGGTCCCTGAAAGAGGGAAGGGAGTGAGAGCAAGTGTTTTCCTAGCTGTAGAAGGCATGGATTTATTGACATAAAATATCTGATAATAAAGTAGCTTCATCTGAAGTCTGGCTGTAGCAAAAGCCATAATTATCAGCATTTTAATACATTTTTTTATGATGCTAGGAGCTCAGGTGTGAAGCAAAGTAGAAGTTTGATGTGTTCTTGTCTCCTGGATTGAAAGAGGAGATGTTGGTGTTCCTATTTCTGTTTTAAATTCTAGCCTTCATGTTCCCTGAAATTTTTGGTTGTCTCATGGTAATGATGCCACCAATGAAGGATGTGCTCATCTGCTGAGACATGAGGCATATGGTCCAAAACAACTTCTGGAGTTACTTATTTGTGTCTAGGTCCTCATCAGCTGTGTTCTTGTGTGCATTCACATTTGTTTTGGCAGTCTACCTCTCGTCCCTGATTTTGATGTGTGTTAGTTTGTCTGGTCTCAGCATTCTTTGAGATAGTAGGAGAACCTCTAGAAATCATGCTCAGGTACACAGAAGCTGTCCCCCTTCATTCTGCTGTGAAGTGTGGTGTCTGTCTTCATTCTAGTCGCCAAATTTTGTGTTTCATGAGTGAGTGGTGGTCCTCCTGGCTGAAGAGAGGCCTGACTGGCTAAAGCACGGTTCATTCCAGTGTTTCTACTCATCTTCCAGATATAAGTGGCTACAGCTCTGTTCTGTAGCTATTGAATTGTAGGAAGTACCAGAAATAGTATCACAAAGAAATGTACTATCAGGTCTATGTTTTCCTTCTGTCCTTTTGTGTTTTTGAAATGTGCTTCCAGTGTGCTGTAGCAAGTATCTATGGGTGTTCACTGCTTCCCTCCACCTTAGAGGTATCTGTTATTTCTCTGTAGTCTGGCCTGGTTTGCTGATATTTTCAGTGTGAAATATCAAGTTAAAAACTTACTTCCAGTTCGGTCTTTGTTGTTGCTAGTAATAGGAATTAATTTTCAAATGAACTTGGAAATTAGTTCACACATCTGTGTTCAGGTTGGACTTGCTACTATCAAAGTGTTACTGCAGTTCAGAAAACCTAATCTTAATACAAGGTTGGTTTTTGCTGTTCAGAACCTGTAAATGGTGGCAAATTGCAGTATACCTGCAACAAATATAATATGTTGTCTTTTTTCACTGTTTCATGAGCTTTCATTGAAGCCCTTGGCATTTCAAGTTTTAATAGGCAAGTAAGGCTATGGAGTACTGATTTTTTTGTTTGTTTGTTTGTTTTTGGATGCCATCCAAAATTTTCTGTGCTCTTGATAGCATTGTAGAACCAACTTCTTGGATTTACCCATTATCTCTTTTCTTACTTCTGCATTAAACAGTTGTCTTTATATGTATATATATATTTTTTTTTTTTTTTAAGGTACTTTGCAACTTAATTCTAATCTTGTAATTTAATTAATGTTAATAACTGATGTGACTTTGGAAAGTATATTGTCTGTTATGCTTTGTTTCATCCTTTATTGTGTTTTCTTCCTGAATGTGTCCCTTCTCTTTCAGCTTTCCAAGACACTGGTAATGTTAACTTGGGAGCAGGCCAGAAAACACAACTGTTTCCTCTTCTTCCAATCAGGATTTACTGTTAGACGTGTTCTTCAGGCATATGATGTGGGTAGCTTTTAGTTAATTAGTAGGAGGGGCAGTAGAAGATAAATTTGGAGGAGAAGTTTGTGTGCACTGCAGAGATAAGTTCATCAATACCAATTATTAGACTCGCTTTATGTACAAACACCTAAGAGTTAACAGAAACTGTCTTATTATATGGACTTCATATGGGATAAATCATCCTTAAGATTGGAAGGAAGGTGCATCCTGCTCTAAGTAATGGGCACCATCTACTAGGAAGTGTCAGTTTCTGATGCTATAGGAAATTTGAGGTGCATCTTATGAATCTTTGGTTACTTTTCAAGAGCACTGGAACAGATTAAAGATACACAGCAAGGCTAGTGACCTAGGTGAATCTCAGGTTTATTTCTTTTTTTTTTTATAAATCTGTTCAGGATTTGATTTACATGTTGATATTCATTGAATATTTTTCTACAATTTTTTTTTAAAGCTTAATATTGCAATTAGCCCCAGCTGAACAACTGAAATTCTTTATCATGAGCACTTCTTGACAAAGCACCCTCATATATTCATCACTTTGGAATTTAAGAGGCTTTTTTGGTTAAAAGAAAGTAATAAATACTTAACTTACCATGTTTGAGGGTGCTGTTCTGTTTTGTACACTTCAGTCCCATTCCCTCAAGCCTTCAAAAGGAAAGCAATACTTTTCAGGCAAATAATTGACTTTTTTGTTGCAAAAACATGCACACTACTTGCTGAGCAAAGGTGTCTTCAAGTTAAGAAGGCCACATCCTGTAAATATTTCTTTCAGTTCTGAACTCAGAATGTAGAACATGAACGCTGACATAGTCACTGTCTGAACCATAACTATTTACTGTCCTAACTGAGTATCTTTGTTTCTTCTTGGTTGCCTGAAGGAATTTGGCATGGTTCATATTTTTAAAAGTTATTCCTCTCTATCCCCTCTCCAAAATTCTTGTCTTCACTGATTGATTTTTTCAGAAAAAAACATACTAAACCAATGAATCCAAGGCAGACTAAATTATAAAGTGTGACCGACATGAATTAATTTTGCCTCCAGAATGCGCTGTTGTAAGCATTAAACTGCCTTGCTATGTTTTTTGTACGAAGAGAAAAACATCAATAATAATAAAGTTATTAGTTTTAAGGGAGTCAATTTAGAGAGCCTATGACTGTGACTGAACGTATATTCTTAACATTCTGCTGCATCTCCTCTGACAGGAGGCAGTACTCTTCCTCTTTCCTTCCTGCGTGGGTCCTTTGCTTCATAGGTGAAGACTTGATATTGGAGGTCAGTGAGTTGATGAGCAAGCTGATGTAATTAGAAAATATCCCCCTGATATCTTGCAGGATTAGACTGTTGGAATCAGTTACTGCAGACTCATGGTGCAGTTACGCAAACTCTAGGTTTAAGAAAAGGCAGGTGAGAGGGGGAAAGCAGGGCTTGCTCTTTCTTTAGCTGTCTCTAATTTGAATTAAGCACAGTGGGAATTGACATGCTTTTCAAGTTCCAGTTGCTGGTTTGGAATAGTCTTTCACTTGATCATAGTAAATGCAAATGTTGCTCTTTTCTTTATCACTGATTTGATTCTCAATAATCCTTCCATAGAAGTCAGAAGTGCAGTTAAAAACTGGGATACTTATCCAGTTTTATATCTTTTTGTGCAGATTTAAAGTGTACCACCCCTTATCTTTCCTGGTTTTGTGCCATATGCAGATTGACTTCTAGACTTAGACAGTAGACTGGGAATTTCATTCCTCTCTGTAAAATAGTTTGTAATTGCTACAGGGGTGGGAGGTAACTAACTGTGGTAAGAACTGAAATTGGAAAAGAAGAAGCATTTGAGGTTTTGTTGTTTTTTTTTTTTTCTTCTGGAAAGCTACCTTCCAGAGCATCTGCTCTTGAGACTTTTGTATCTAGTTTCTTTAGTTCCTAAGGACTTCTGGTGGCTTTGTATTTTTCATTGTTTGGGGGGATCTCTTGCTGGAAATGTGTAGGTCAACAGCATTTGCATGTGGGATGCTCTGCTTTTGAATAAGACCCCAAGGCCAGTATGAATGGAGAACTGACAGATGGTGGGCAGTCAGTATTATTAGTAAAGAAGTTCATGTGTTATGTATTATCACTGGTACAATGATGCAATTAGAAACATGGGTCACTAGTAGTGTGGGATGTCACTACTGTGCTTTACTGTTGAAAGGGCAATGTAGAAACATGGTTGTTCATGGGGGGTTTAAAGGTGCAACACAAGTAGGAGGTGAAGAATGGAAGAATAGAAGGCATCTCTGGGAAATTTGCCTCCTGGGTGTGGAGGTGCCATGTGACCGTGGTGCCATGTATGCCACAACAGTCTCACTTGACTTGGCTGTCCTGCACTCCTTGAATGCAGGTGATAAAGCTTCTGATCTTTCTCTCCCAGAAGGGCCAAGTCAGTAGGGAGGAGGTGGCATTGGGCATGAGGTAGACAGAAACAAATTTTTCCCATATTGATACTGTGCTTATCCCTGCTTCTCTGAAGAGACTAGAGTGGTATAGTGACTTTTTTTGTCCCCTTTCTAATAGAGAGAATAAAAGTATCCAGATTGCTATAGTCTCGAGTAGAATTCATTTATTGAGATCTGAGTTTACATTGCTGTTCTCTGCAGTTCATTTCTCGGAGCTACTGCACAAGAAATGTTTGAGTTGTGTGGGCTTTTTCCTTCTTCAGTCACACAAGTGTTAGGAACAACTACAAGTATTTCACGTAGGACATCAGAGGAAACAGTGACTGCTGGAAGATAACTTCTTTTCCTAGAAGGCAAGGATGGAAAGAAAGCAACAGAATAATGAGTCCCAAATTATTTTGAATGTTACATATGAGAAGATAACTAATGTGTTAGTTTTTCTTTCAAATTGCATAGTACAAAGATTAAACTATGCAGGGTCTAGAGATAGTGAGTTGTTTCCTTCAGGTAGTTTTTGAATGTTGATCATCTTGTACATTTTTTCATGTTTCTTTCATGTATCTACTTAATCAGTGAGAGTCTATATGTAAAAAGAATCTAGAGCATGGTCAAATAGAATCAACTCTGAAGCTGAGGGGAGATGTATCTTTTTTTGCCACAACTTCACATTTGTATTCATCCCTCCCCCTCCAAGTGAGTATTTGATTTAAATATTATGAACTTCTTTTTCAAGTTATCTTTTTTCTGGGTTTTCCCCACTTAAAATATGAAGTAGATTTTCTTTTGGATGCTGTAGATGGTCTTGTCTCTCCTTTGAGGAGGAGTTGGAGAGACTTTTGAGAGACCGGAGTCTAGTTTCAGTGCATTTGTCATGTCTTAAAGTGCTGGTCAGAAAAGGTTCATGAAAGATAATGGTATAGATATTTTTACTTTTACTTATTCTGCTGTGTGTGATTAGAATACATGTTGGACACTGCTTTTTTAGGTATATGTATCTCTGTATCTTGAAATAAGAAGGAAAATGGATAATTTAAAATCCCTTAATTTTAAGATCCAAAGTAGAAATTACTCTGTCTCTGCTAAGTTCATAAATTTTCTGGTATCAGTCCTGATACTTGAATATGAACTGTTAGTCTGACATGCTGAAGCTATAGCCAGTAGTAAGCTGAGCTTAGGCAGATTAACAGACACCGCTGTGAACAGTTGTCTTCCTCCCCTCCTTTTGAGTCATTCATCTGGAGAAGAATCTAGGGTCCAGTGTAAAATTTGTGTGTTTAGACTGTGTAAAAAACAGTTCAGCTACTCAATGGCAAGTACCTCAGCTCACAAAGTACCTGCAAGTTGGTGCCCCTTCCTGCCAATCACCCAGCTTCCAGGAAATTGTACCAAATTATGTATTAACACTTTGAAGGATAGTAGTCGAGTATGTTTAAGCTCTTTTTACTTATTATTAAGAGTGGAATAAATATGTGTAAAAACAACTTCTTGTAATACAGGCTAATTTGGGTGTGTTATCTGTAATTACATGCATCCTCATTTAATGGAGAAAAATCAGATACACAAAGTATTTAGTAGCTTTCAGAAAGTAAACATAGAGAACATTATTTTTTTTTATTCTGTTCATACCCAATTGCATTAATGTAGCTGCTAAATTATATATTTTGTATGTGCACTCCTAGTAATAGTGTTCATGAGTTCATCTTTTTCTCTTATTTTTCCCTATTTTGGACTATGGATTCAACTAAATATGCTTGAAAGAAATCTAAATATCATTTTTTACTTTGTCATGGTAGATTAAGAAAATGGAAAGGGAGGAATCATGTCAGCCAATTAGACATCCCAAGTCTATGGGGCCGGATGGGGTCCATGCGAGGATATTGAGGGAGCTGGCGGAGGCACTTGCCAAACCCCTTTCCATCATCTACCAGCAGTCCTGGCTGACTGGGGAGGTTCCACTTGGCTGGAGGGTGACAAATGTGACACCTATGCAAAAGAAGAGCTGGAGGGAGGACCCAGGGAACTACAGGCCTGTCAATCTGACCTCAGTGCCAGGGAAGGTCATGGAGCAGATCATCCTGAGTGCCATCACACAGCACACACAGGCCAGCCAGGGGATCAGGCCCAGTCAACAGGGGTTTACGAAAGGCAGGTCCTGCCTGACCAACCTGATCTCCTTCTGTGACAAGGTTACCTGCTCAGTGAGTGAGGGAAAGGCTGTGGATGTGGGGTACCTGGGCTTCAGTAAAGCCTTTGACACCGTTTCCCACAGCATCTGCTTGAGGAACTGGCTGCCAATGGCCTGGACAGGCACATGCTCTGCTGGGCTACAAACTGGCTGGAGGCCAGGCCCAAACAGTGGTGGTAAATGGGGTTAAATCCAGCTGGAGGCCAGTCACAAGTGGTGTCCCCAGGGCTCAGTGTTGGGGCCAGTCCTGTTTAACATCTTTATCAGTGATCTGGACAAGGGGATTGGGTGCACCCTCGGCAAGTTTGCGGATGACACTAAGTTGGGTGGAAGTGTTGATCTGCTTGAGGGTAGGAAGGCTCTGCAGAGGGACCTGGACAGGTTGGATCAATGGGCAGCAACCAACTGTGTGAGGTTCCACAAGGCCAAGTGCTGGGTCCTACACCTGGGTCACAACAACCCCACACAACACTACAGGCTTGGGGAGGAGTGGCTGGAGAGCTGCCAGGTGGAAAAGGACCTGGGGGTGTTTGTTGACAGCAGCTGAACATGAGCCAGCAATGTGCCCAGGTGGCCAAAAAGGCCAATGGCATCCTGGCTTGTATCAGAAATAGTGTGGTCAGCAGGACCAGGGAAGTCATCCTTCCCCTGTACTCAGCATTGGTGAGGCCACACCTTGAAAGCTGTGTCCAGTTTTGGGCCCCTCACTACAAGAAGGACATTAAGGCACTGGAGTGTGTCCAGAGAAGGGCAACGAAGCTGGTGAAGGGGCTGGAGCACAAGTCTTATGAGGAGTAACTGAGGGAACTGGGGTTGTTTAGTCTAGAGAAGAAGAGGCTGAGGGGAGACCTTATCATTGTCTACAACTACCTGAAAGGAGGTTGTAGCAAGGCAAGTGTGTGTGTTTTCTGCCAGGTAACCAGTGAAAGAACAAGAGGCAATGGCCTTAAGTTGCACCAGGGTGCAGATTGGATGTCAGGAAAAATTTATTCTCTGAAAGGGTTCTCAGGCACTGGAACGGGCTCCCCAGGGAGGTGGTTGAGTCACCATCCCTGGAGGTGTTTGAAAGACGGGTAGCTGGGAGATGTGGTTTAGTAGTCGACAGGTGTGGTTGGACTCGATGATCTCGGAGGTCTTTTCCAACCAGCCAATTCTATGATTCTATGTAGTAGTAGCTGAATTTTTCCCTGTTCCTTCTGAAAGTAAAATAGAATTTTTTATACACAAATCTACTGATGCAGTAGAACTGACTATTATCTCCAATAGCCTTTTTGACTCTATTAAAACTTGATTAATGGCATATTTCTGATCAATATTACTGCTTTAAGTGTTTGTTTTCATTGTCACTGCTATTAGCAATTGCACTTATATTGCTAAGATAGTGGTGTGATAAAGCTTCTTGGTTTTGTGTGGAATTTGTAATGAAATGGGAGTAGTGTCCATTACAGTGTTTCATCTGGTGTCTTCCTCTGTTAAGTTTACTCAAACTGATAGATGGACTTGGATTACAATGTAATAATACTACTGATTTAAGCATGGGCTCTTGGATGTGTTCTTTCCAAGTATGAAGTGCTTGATAGCAGTACTAACCCCACCTTCTTTTTTGTAATAGCTAAACAAAACTTCATATGGTTAGGTAGACCCATTTTCTTAAAGTTTTTGTTTCATAACTTTTTTGGAAACAGTGTGATTTTCGCATGTGTGGTAGTGGAGTAAAATCCAAGTTGGTTGTTCTCACACTTGGCTTTACAGCCACAAAAATACTTGTTACCTGTTCAGATGTTTTCTGCATGGGATGATTTTGTGCATTCAACAACACAAATCTATCTGGTCCTGAAAAGTTTGTTCATGACTCTTCTGAAATTAGTTTATAACTCAAATCTCATATGGATGCTTTTTAATACAGTGGCCTGCCCATCAGGGCTTTGAGTTGGAATTGGTTCTTGTTGTTAATTAAGCAGCATGTGTTTTAATTAAAGAATAAGAGTGTGTGATAATGAAAAAAGCTAGGAGTAAACTGTAGCCTTAGTTCTACTTAATTTCTAAATTATCATGTTGTGGGAAAAGCTTCAATTAGGGTAGAAGTGCCAGAGCAAAAAAATCTGTCTTCTAAAGATGTGTAAAATGCTTATTTCCCTACTCCTCCCCAACCCTGAACTTTTGAGGTCTAGCTTAACACTGAGCGCTTGTAACTTGTACGCTAGGGTAGTCAAATTTTTATTAAGAGAAAAAATGAAATCTTGAATGTTTGACTTAGTAAGAAGGTGGTGTTTAATTGTCATGGGAAATGTATTGCAGTTGCCAGTGGAGTTAAACTGATGTCTGTCTCTTAAGCTTGTGTAACATCATCTTATTTATCAGTAGGGAGAGAGAATGGAGGATGGAGGAGAGTTCCAATCCTCTTTTCCAGTCCTTAGATATTGCTTAGATAATCAACTTTTATGTAATGGCCTGTACAATTGTCCATTGTTTATATAGCTCTACAGTTCCTGTACTCTTTTTCTTGCTGCCTGGGATACAGAGGAGGGGTTAGTGAGCACTAATGAAGGATACCACAGGATTCGAGACTTGCTAGAGGTAACAAACTTGGATGTAACATTGTCTGTCTGTAATGATACCGCCTAAAGCTCAAACTGAACTGAAAGTTTAACCTTCTGGAACACTGGAAGATAAGAGAGAGGGAGGTTATTCAGCTCTTCTTAGTTAAGAGGCAAGAAAGCTATTTCAGTCTTTACATCATAGAGCAGCAGTTCTTAAGTGGGGTGTGTTTGGAGGGAGTTGCTGGCCAGATATAAACTTGATTTAATATGACACTTATGTTAGTATTTTTAGTCATGCAAAAATTTTGGCTGTAGGTGGGAAAGCAGTAGGAAAATTTCAGAAGGAAAGTTCCAGAGCCACCACTAGAAGGGACAGCAACCCATTTTTTTTTTAATTCCTGAGCAAGCCAGGAAAGTAGCGGTGTAGTCATCAACCCTGGCATCTTTCAGAGTTTCTAGCTGTGCTGGCCATGGCACCATGGGGAGCTGATGCCAGCAGTGTTTTGGAGAAGGTAGCTCAGATCTGTTAAACAGTTGTATTGGCTTGGAGGTTTTAGAGTTTGCTAAGTCTCACAGAGTGCTCTGGAAGCAGCAGAAACGGTTACTTTAATGATCACCTTCTTGCTGTTCTTTGTCTTAAGAAGCTTTAGGACTCTTGAAACTCAATTTTCCGTCTGTGTATTGAATGCTTTATGAAAAGAGTATGCTAATCAGGATCTGATCTCCTAAAGAATCTTTTTCTTTCAGGAAAGATTCCAGTTATCAATTTAGATACCTAGATGTATTAAGCTTTTCCCCACCTGTGTGGGATGTGTTTGCTGTTTTAAAGCAAATGACAAAACCATTCTTCTGTAATTTATTGTCCTCTCTTCCATATTTTGGCACATTATTTGAACTGTCTTCAATGAATGTCATCAAGATAAGGCTATGGGTGTGTTCCATCTACATCTTAGACTTACTGTATTATTCTGGCCTACTAGCCAGGACCACATAATAAAACTTTGTATCCTCAACATATAGAGTATATGGCAGTACTCCACAAAAGCTCACCAGGCAGAGTGAGCTTCTCAGAAAGCGATCCAACTACTTATAAGCAACTGTCTCCACTCTTGCCAATGGCTGTGGCTGCAGGCTTTCAGTAAAACCTGATGTTAAGCTAAATGAAAGGCAGCTGGCAGGCCCAATTAAAATAATTGCAACTTTTAAAAGCCTCATCTGTTGCAAGGAGTTGTTTTTCCCTATGAGGGCTGGGGGAGTATTTGTGACAGTGTGGGTGGTATAGATTCTCTTTCAGAGAATGTGCTTGAGACTCACCAGAGCAGAGCAGTAGTGCTTTAAGAGGAAGTCATCCAGTTGAGGTCCTACACATAACTTTTAGTTGGTTTTGGTTACATTTTGTTAACCCGATAATTGCATTAAAACTCCATTCATGAGTCACAGAAAGGGAGCTGTTTTGAACTCAAGCTTCCAAGTAATGCATTTTGTTTTCGGCTGGTGTAGAACGAGATGGTAATCAGTTCTACCTTTTTTGTGTTTTGGCACACTGCTTTCTCTGTTTGTATTACTTTGAGATTTGGCAGAGGACAAAAATGAGTAATTGTGGAATGGTGGCTGTGTTGGTAAGTTAGATATTACCAATTCTGTGCCTTCTGTGTTGAATTCTGGTGTAAAACAAAGTTAATGTGTGGATTTGAAACTGTTTTAATTTACCTATCATCTTGAAAACACATCTTAATTCTTTTTCACAGATCCATGTGGATGGTTTAATAAACTCTGTTCTGCATCCTGGTGATTCTGTGTTCCAAGTTCAGAAACTGGTTCAGACTCCTATGGTGTAAATTGGCAGTGGTGGAGTGATTCGGGTAGGTGACTGTGTTAAAGGATATAAGGGGAAAGGAATGTTTTGGGTGCACTTACTATTTGAGTTACTCCAATAATAATATTTTATGTGACCCTCACATGTAAGAATGACAAACTTTTGGTTTAACTGCTGAATTTGTATTACAGTAGCTTGTAGGGAAGATGCAATAGAAATGTGAACTGTGGTTGCTTTCTGTCAAGAAGTGCTAGGGGTATTCACTGCAGTGGCACGGTCTGTCATACTTGAGTCGTAGAACATGATCTGTGTGTCTGCAGTTTTAACATGTTGATAGGGCTCTGTGTGAACACGTGTGTTTAGGCAACCTGTCTTCCATTGCTTCTGCTATGATTTTTCTGCATTTGTTTACTTTGCATGATACGTAATGTGTGCAAGGTAGTAACCCACTTTATGAAACTATATTCAGGTAGCTCTGTGCAAAAAATAAAACCAATTTCAAGCAAATACTTCTGCCCTGGGTAAGCTAACTTGAATGGTACTATCCTGTCTAGAGAAAGATTAATACGACTGGGAGGTGGTTTTGTTGGGGTGGGGTTTTTTTGTTTGTTTCTTTCTTTATTTTAGTGGGGGATTTGCTTTGGGGTTTTTTTCAGTTGCAAGCATGTACTGTTTTGGTTCTGTACTCTTGTTACATTGTTAAGGGTATGTTTTGAAGGGACTGAGACTGAAGGGAGCTTTTTGTTTAAACTTACTTTTAATCCCATAATTCAACAGCAGATGCACATTGCTCCTCGTAAAGAATTATAGGGACAATATAACCAGATTGTGGTTGGTGTTTTTAGTAAGTGCATGCCTAATTGAAGTGCCACAAAAATCTTTATTAGATCACAGTGTGTTTTGATCTTAATATCCTGGAGTAGGTTCTCTACTAGGATAAGTGTGATCTTAATATACTGTCTTAGTCCTAATTGGGACCATTGAGCAAATGCATTTTGCACTCTGCTCTCTCCATCTCTTGCTCTGATTCAAGAATATAGGTAGAATACACTCACAGGTATTTGTAACTATCCACAGAAAATATTTGACTTTTGAGAGGGAAAATATTTTAATAGCAAAAATACTGTTTTAAATGCTTAATAGTCTTGTAGAAATTGTGTGCTGGGAAATGCAGGTATCTTATGATACTTAAATTAGGAACCATTATGAAAAGATAGTGTTGGAACTTTTGCTTGAAAATGGGTTTGTGGGGAAAGAGTGGGCTTTAATAAAATAAATTAGTAAGGTGGAAAGGCAAGAAAGCTTATTTTGAAGAGCAGGTTTTGTTTTTTTGAGGGGAAAACCCTGATTATATTTATTTAAAGTACTTGATATACTGTGTGAAGACTTCAGAATTATTGTTTCTGTAGATCCTTACAGAGGACTGGATAAAGTGCCATTTTTGTCTATTAAACTTTTGAGATTTCTTTCACAATTCTCCGACTAGTGAGTGATGCCGTGAAGAAATCATTACAGAAGAGAATCTCTTTTATCATGTGGATAGGCTGAGAGTTTTAATAAGCTATTACTGTCCTATTTACTGCCAGCCAAACAATAACGAAGCAGGGAGTTCAGGCAACAGTGCACAGCTTGGATTTAGAAAGGGTCCTTTCCTTTGTTATGCTATTCATATTGTTTGGTAATGTTCCCTAAGATGTGTAAGAGAATAGGCTGACATACACGTTTGAATGTTGAGAATAATTTTATGTTGAATTAGAATCTTGTTTTATAATCCTAGTTTCTTTATGGCTCTGCTTGTTTTCACGTTGAAATAATTATTAAGTCTTACCAAGATAACTCAAATGGAACGGTTAATCTGGAGTTTATTTTTTGTTGCTTTGCAGTAGTTTGCTCTTATTTTATGTCCAGTCTCTCTTTCACTCTTAACTGTTGGTTCCTTAGCAGACTTGATTAATGAGCTTTTGTTGGGAGAAGAAAATCTCCAGTAGTTAAAAGGAACAGGATTGTGAAGTAAATACTGGCTTTGTGATAGGCTCGTGACTGCAGGCAGATCTTGAATGGTTGAATTGTAAAGCATGTTATGATGAAGTATTTACTGTAGGTATCACAGAAGACCTAATAAGTGTTCCGATGTTTTGTGATCCTCTTGGAGAGAGGCTTCTTAATGCTGGTTGATTGTGTGTTCTGCAGCCTCTCAAAGGTTTGTAATGAATAGGTTTCTGGAAAAGGTGACATAATTTCTCAAGCTGCCAAATCCATAGTGAACACACTGCTAAATGCTTATGTCAAATGTGAAGGTAGTTTATCAACGTATATTTACATGTACTGAAATACATGGTAAACACACAGGCTATAAAGAAGTTCTTAATTGTTTGTAGCTGAAATATGTCAAAGAAACTTAAGACCAAATGTTAAATACTGAAATCTGACAGATTTTTTTTTTTATTATGATTTTTGTAAGCTGTACTCTCCCTAATAGGTAAATTTGACAAGTCCCGGAATTCTTCACTTGTACAGAGTGTTGCAGCTTGTTTTACAATGGAGTATATTTGGATATTTACTTTTCTGAATTTAAGGATGCAGTTTTGAAGTTTTATGCAACCAGAATCAATTAAGGAAAATCCTCTTGCATTGTCTCACCATCAAGACTTCTATCTCAATAAAGAAAACAATATTGACTAAAGAGGGCTCCCTGTATCCCATCTCTTCAGTAGTCTTGTGGCCCATTTTTTTCAATAGATTTTGGTCACATTCCAAGCTTCTTATGTAAGTCATGGTTTGCATATTTACTCTGTGAGCCCTCTTGACTTGCTGATTCATTTCTCCTTGTAGCAATAAGTGCTGGCCCAAATCTCCCCCTTCCTAGTTCTATGACAAGTTCTTGCATGAAGTCCCTGCTCAAACATATCTCAGTTGGTTCAGCTATGAACGTTAATCCAGTCAGTACAAAATGTGTTTTATCTTGGCAATGCACTTTGGAAACTCATCGTTCTGTCAGCCTGGTATGTCCTGTAGTGCAGAAGAGGTATGGACAAGCTGTCTCAATAGGTGCAGTGATTCTCAGGCCTATGGGCATTTCAGCATTAAAACATTTTAGACTACTTTGCTGACTGTTAGCTTAAGGACTTACGAAGGATAGTAGTTAGTTTGTCATTTAAAATATGCACACTGCCAACAGAGTCTGTCTAAAACAAGATTAGGTTATCAGAGGGTTGGCTCGAGCGATAAGCTTCCTGGTTGTCACGTGGCCAGAATTAGATATTAAGGAAAACAATGTTCAACGTGACGACATCTAGGCAAATTTGTTTAATTCTATACAAAGGCTAGGTATTGGGAAACTCCCTCTTGCATTGCATAAGCAGTTCTTGAATCCTTTTTGTCAATTCAGCAGCTGTCAAATAAAAAGCTTTTTATACAGTGCCCCAAACATGCGCAGTGGTTTCAGAGGAAAAGTATGCAGAGAATACTTCTGACTTATTTAAATAGTGTCGTACATTCTGGCTTCCTCTTCCTCTTTCCTCTCTTCGCTTCTTTTCCAGCTGTGTTGTTCAGTGGAGATAGGATTAAGTGCTAACTAATGTATGCAAGCAAACTTCCTTTTGACAGTTGTCTTTGAAGGTCTTGGCCAGTGCAGTTTGCTAGTTCGAGGAGGTTGGTGCCTGTTTCTTCAGTTAAGATATGACTTCTGTGTCATTCACAGACCTCATTGACTATTTCCTCCTTTTCTTTTGTTTGTTATTCCCCCTCTCCCTCCATGGATTTTTTTCTTACTGATGTAATTGTATCCAGTACAAAAGTATGTTTTCCTGCTAATGGGAAGAAATGATGAGGAGGCAGAAATGCCTTGTAAAATGCTTTACTTAGAGTGATGTCTTGAGCAACTGTGGGGAGCTGTAATGGATGTGCCATAGTTTGGTTTTCTGCCAAAATACTTTATTTTATATGAAGTACAAATTGTACAAGTTTTACAAATTTAATTGCACAGTTTATATGAAGTACAGATTTCTTCCAGTACTGTTACTGTGTCTGGAGGATCATACAGCAATGGTGTGGAGAGCTGCAGAGGCTGATGTATTACAGAACTCCACATCAGTTTGAGAAATACTGGCTATCGCTAAATAACAGCAGAAAATGGAGCAAGCTAGCTCACAGCTAGCCAGTCTGCAACAAGTTCAGGCCAAAGAGGCCTTGTACACAGAAAGCAAAAAGAATCAGTTGCTTTTAATTTGTAGGGAAGCAGTAGTATGGGAATAATGCTGAATATTTAGGAATATCCAATTACCATCAAGTTATTATCCTGCAGATTTCATGTCCATGAAGATCTTTAGCCACCCAAGGTGGACAAACTCTCATTCTCAGGGAATTTACACCAAGACAATTGGAAGACAGTAATGTATAAATGGACAAAAGGCAGGTACACAGAGTTTCTGGAGGTGCAGGTGGTGTTCTGGCCTTTCTCTTGCTGGTGAGCTGGTGAGGACAAAGGCAGATGATGATAAAAGGGAGCTAGCTGACTATGTAAGTAGTGCAAACAGGGTAGGTTTTCCTATTATGAAGCAGTAGCTTGGGTTTATGGCAAAAAGAAATGACAGATTTTTATTGGGAGAAAGTAACTTGAACATGAGGAGAGGCAAATAGAATAGCTAATAAAACATACACAGAAATTAAAAAGCAAACTTTATTCTAATACAAAACCAAGATATTGGAAATACCACTCATCAAGGACAGATGAATAATTGTAAGGATCTTTATAAAGAAAGAAGTTTTAAGTACTCAGTTTGGAGGAAAAAACAAAGCTTATGATTGGTCTATTTAGTATCACTGGCCATTTGTGGGAAGAGTGATGTGTTTTAAGGTTAAAATAACTGCCTATAATTTAGGAAGGTTAAAGTGAGGGAAAAGGATATTGTTCTTTTGATTAAACTATCTTTACCTATTTACCTATTTTTGACTTTTGAGAACTGAAAAAAAAACAAACCCCAGACTTATTAATTGATATTCTACCTGGTAAGCCACAGCATAAATAGTTTGCTACATATCATCAAATTGCAGTCACGTGCAGGATGACTAACTCTGTAAGTACAGGAAACTTAATTTTTATGTGCAGGTGGTCTTGTACCACTAATACTAAAATGTTCATTAAAAAGATGATGGATGCAGTATTCTTAGAAGTCAGTGTAGAAGAATTTGAGTCCCACTTGACCTTGAAAGGTGCCAAGTAACCAGCTGAATATTTAAAACCTCTTTGTGTTTGTTAAAGTATAAATTAATATGAATTGATTTTGATTGTACGTAATAAATATGAAGTTTAATCATCAGCATTTATTTGTTCCTTTTTAAAAAGAGCACTTGGAAGCCATTCAAACAAATCATCTGTATAGAAATTCCTTTTCTACTCCAGTTCTAAAGGGCAATCAGTTAAAGGATGTTTTACAAAATGCTTGGAAAACAACAAGTCTAAAACAGAGTAATGTCATAGTAGTGAAAAGCGTCCATCTGTTAATTAGATGAAGGGAAAAAAGCTACAGCAATGAGTTGCAGGTTAGAAGCTAAAGACTGCAGAAAGTGAGGGATGCAGGATGTCCACCTAAAATATATGGGATGCATGGTAGGACTACTGAAGTGCTTGGGAATGAGATAAAATGTACCAACCCTTTTTTTTTTTTTTTTTTAAATATACTTAACAGATATATTTCAGGTGCTTGTCAGCTCAACTGCTGCTTCCATCATTGCTCTCAGCACACACTAAGGTAGAATTGTGGGCTGATTCCTACAGTTTATTCTTCTCCATATTAAATTATAAGACAATCAGGACTTTGTGTATTTATTCTAATGAATTTTATGTTCTTATTAAACTTTATTTGTATTTTTGCTTGCTACTAATGAGGACAGTAAAGAAATAGACCAGGTAGATATCTCTGCTTTAAATTTTATAGTTAGAAAGCCTTGTGTTGGGTTTGGGGAGGGGAGGCATTTTTAGTAGTGAGAGAGGGGCTACAGTGATAGCCCCTGTGAGAAGCTTTGGGAAGCTGCCCTGTCTGCAAGGTGGACCCCCCTCCAGCCCAGGCTGAGCCTGTCAGCAATAGGGAAACGCCTCTTCGAATCCTTATTTATGAGGGGAAGAACCAGTTTGGCAAGGAGCAGAGAGCCATCAGGAGACCGTGGGCCTCAACAAAAAGAGCATTGTTGGCATGAAGGAAGAGGAGGGGAGATAGAAAACCCCTCAGGCACCCATATCAGGACAGAGAAGAGTATGGGGGAGGTAAATGGGGTCCCCCGCAGCCATGAACAGCAGAGCCGGTATGCACATGTAGGCCATGGAGGACTCCATGCCAGAGCAGGAAGCTGTGCCCAAGAGCAGTTATGACTTTGAGTGCTTGTGCTGAGTAAGGAGACTCCCAGAGATGCTCCATGCCAGAGCAAGGGGAAGAGGTGCGCCAGACCCTTCTGCAGCCTATGGGTGTCCCTGTACCAGAGCGAGGAGCTGTGCCCAAAGAGGTCTGTGACTCCATGGGAAGCTCACATTGGAACACTTTGCTCATGAACGCTTTTAACCTGCAGGAGGGACCTCATGTTGAAAGAGCAGCAGAAACAAACTGACTACAATCCCCATTCCCTGCCACCTGTGCTGCTATGAGGGGAGAAGGTAGAAAAATCGAGAGCACATTAATTTGAGCCCAGGAAGAAGGGAAGGGTAGGGGAAGATGTGATTATTATGTCTCACTATCCTCCTCTGATGATTGGTAACAAATTAAATTGATCTTTCTTCGCCAAGTCAATTCTGTTTTGCCTGTGACCATAACTGGTGAGTGAGCCATCCCTGTCCTCATTTCAACCCATGAACTCTTTGTTGTGTTTCTCTCATCTCACCGGGTAGGGGAGAGTGAATGAAGGACTGCATGGCCTTAGCTGTGGCTGAAACCACCATAAGTAATGCATTTTAATATGTTTAAGAGCAGGATAGGTAAAATAAATTTTGTCCCAAACAGTGTGAATACCCTTTCTGATGATGTAACCTAAAAGAGTTTTAGAAAACAAACTGGAATCATCTATCATGATTCAACACAAGTGTGATATAGACAACAGATTGTATATGCTCCATGACAGGTTAAGGTGACCTAGATGGATAGAGGAGCACATGATGTGGGGGATGGTGGTGGAAAGTATTGGTTAGCTTGATGAACAATGATGTTTGCACATCAGCAGCCTGGTAATTGTCAGGATTTTCTTTTTAAGCATTTTTATGAAGGTGAGAGGTAAGGAAGATGAAAGAATTAATAGTGAATTAATTTTATATTACCTATGTGGGGATGCTGTCAAATGTTGTTTTGAAAAATTGATGATGGTGATAGAAGCTAACTATTGAGTGAATAGAAGTCTCTCTCTTGATTTTTGAATGAGAAAATAGTTTGGAAAAGTAAGTGAAAATGAGCTGCTTATCTCTCTAACAGAAAAGGAGGAAAATACAGGTACTTAAACGACCAACAGAGTCAAGCAGTGTCCTAGAAATGATTTTTGTAATAAGTGGTGAAAGTTTAAGTGGTTAAGGTTTTGTTTTGGGTGTTTGGGGCAGGGAGGAAGTGTGACTACAGGAATTCAAGGGAGAAACAACTGAGGGGAGTTGTGGGTCAGAGTAACAGGCAGGATACCGGTGATTTCCACAGAAGTAATGAGAGCATGTGGTAAGAACAGTTGGTGATGGTGGTTGAGATTAAGTTCTGGTTTTATATGCACTGAATTTAAGTAGGCAATCTGCAGTGGTGCTCGTTGTCTGGAGCTTTCCTGTGAGATGGGAGAGTGTCAGGGATACTGTAATGCTAGAAAGGCGGGGGAAGCAACTCAAGGGTGGAAAATAATGTTGAAAAAGAGAAAGCAGCAGAAGAAGGGAGAGGAATGGGCTAATGAACAGCACAAGAAATCACAATGGGATGGATGAAGAAGAGAAAGAGATGAGTTTTCCGGGGTTCTTTCCTTTATTTGGGACTTTTTCATTGGAAGGATCACTTGTAGAGCAGTACTAGGTCTCTGAGAAACTTTGGACTGATAGAAGGTGTTAGCAAGCCAGCCAAGTTTTTCTTTTGCCTTTTTAAAATATCTATCCTTGTTATACTTTTTATTCCCATACCTCTTTAAGAGAGAAAAAAATCACTGGGAGTAAAGGCTCCTCTTTTCAGTTTCCTTCCTTAGGAAGCATATCAGCTGTAGTTTCCTCGACTTGTGCATTTAAAGCAAACAATAACCAGTTTGAAATAGAGATGTGGTTTCTGTAGGGAGTGATTATCTAGACATTTTTGCATCTATCAAGATTTAATTTTAAGACTCATTAAACTAGTGGGTGTTAGATAAATGGATTAAACTTTGTTTCAGTGTTTGCCATTTTGGGTTTAGATACTGGCCTGTCTAGAAGCTATTGAGAACTTTTCTTTCTTTTTAACTGGAGTGCTAATAGCACTACTGCTATCTAACAGTGTCACTCATTTTAGTTTCTGGTTTTATAGATCATGCTGTTAGCATTTATTCTCAGCCCAGTCTCTTATTGGTATGAACACTAGACAACTGGTAACTTCAAATGTCCTATTTTCTATGTTTGTATAGTTTTACGGGAAAACTGGACTATGTGCATTGTCATAGAGCACAGGCATTAAAAATCTGTTGAATTATTTTATCCATGACATTATCAGTCTGTCTCAGTTCTGATCCCTTAATGGTATTAAAATCAAAGCTGGTATCTAGAATGGAATTAGTCCATTAATCTTACTAATAATCTTTGCCACTGAGATTTTTCCATATTAGAAAAAAGTTTTAGTGCTTTTTCAACTGCTAACAAAGATGACTGATGTTAAAAATCAACCTGTTGGAAAAGCTTGGTTTTTTTTTTTTTTTTGTTGGAGTGTCTTACTACTAGACAGAATATTGCACAGAAATGTAATCTAATGTAGTTCAGTAAATGTCTGGTTTTCGCTCCGAGAATATAGAATTTGGTAATCTGCAGGTAAACAGGTGATTTGCTTTATTGCAGCGAAAGCTTTAAATACTGACTTAATTGTTTTGTCCAGATCTTATATTGGCTTGTTGGAGAAGATCTGGAAGATCCAGAATAATAGATTTCAGGTTAGATTAAACACATGTCAGATTGCTTTTAGAACTCACATCCACTTGTTTCCATCTTCACTCAGAAATGAGAATGGATCTGTATCTAAAAACCAAAGAAATCCCAAAACCTCCATTGTTTGGCTATCACATCTAATCATGCATTTCACATATTACTGGAAGATAACAGTGAATTTTAATGAGCAACTGCAGTAAAAAATAATTTTGGAAGATGCATGAATATAATCTTTAAAATGCTTTTTAGGGCATGCAGTTTGGTAGCATTTCTATCAGTATGTGAAGAGCCCATTCCTCCAGGCAGTATATTTCTCCAAGAAAATTAAATGAATGAGAAATTTGGAATGAGGAGAAACCTACTGGTGATTTGCAGACTATGCACAAACAGCAGTTTCTGCATGTTAGACTTACACTGTGTTAGTTTAGATTACGTTTAACAAAAAGCAATTAAGGATTGAGACAAAACAACTCTCACTATAACCTCATTATCAGAGAAAACACAGCAAACTTGTGTCCTGTTCTTTTCCACACACAGTGTCTTCTACTGTGTGTGCAAAACACATGGGGTTTTAAATGACAATTATGTTCTTGTTTTTTCAGATTCAGAAGCTATCTCTGTGTTGGTTACTTCAAGTTCAAGCTGCACAGGGTTTGGGGTTTTTTGGCGGAAAAAACTAGGAATATTTTCCAATTAGTTGAATTCAGCATATTAATTTCCTTAAATTTTCTTGTGAGCTGGGGATTAATTATCTTGCAGCTCTGTGGTTTCAGATGATAGATATTTCTATTCACTTAATGAACTGTTTGTCTTTTAATTCAGGGGGCTTGTGGTCCTAGATTGTTTTTTTTATTAGAAGACTGTTGTCCTGTTACATAATAAAAATCCAGGGGGATTTTATAGCTCCATTCTATGCGTGAAACACATCACTTGTAGAATAGTATTTGAAGAATGTAAATTAGCTTGCAACAGAGATTTGGATAGCTTTAAATTATGTGGTAAAAAGTGACAATCTGCTCCTTCATCACTGATTCTCAGGTAGGTAGTGAGGAGGTCTGACAGCAAGCCAAGGCTTAGTGTTTAGAAGTTGGCTCAAACCATGAGATAAGCAGCAGCATTAGTCTTTTCAAGTGTAATGTGATAATGTCACAGAGAAATTGATCATACCTCCGTGGCAGATGGTGGATGCCTTTGTGAAGTGTAACAGAGTAAAAATACATTTTGGTTTGACATTGTATATATTTAGTCACAATCAGTAGCTGTTGCAGTTGGTTATGAATTTAATACCGATTCAAACAGGAAATTTCAGCTTCCAGTAAAATGCTTCAGTTGGTCACAGCTTACTCAAAAATTTTGGTACTGGACAGTTGCCCTGAAAGTATATCCCTACTTCAAATCGGTGTATTTTAAAAAAATTCAGATCTCTGGTTGTAATTTGTTCCTGTCTAATTCCTGGTTTGGATGTAGAAGTGTATTAATACTCCTTGTGTCTTTCTTTGTTATTGTTTATAGAGAGCACTGACATTCAAGAACTGACCTTCATAATGTGCATATGGGGTGAGTTAATGATATACTGTTATGACAGTGAATTAATGTGCACAATAATTGGCAATTTAAGCTATAAAGTATCTGACTTTTTTTTATTTAAACTCACTCAAACAAGCAATAACACCCTAATATTTTTGTATCACTTGGAATGTTAAGAGCACAGCTGAGGTTAATTTCATTCGTAGCTATGAAAGTTTATCAATTTCACAAGCAAGTTCTCAGACTGCTAATTGTGTCTGTAATCAAATTGGTCAGTGATGTCTCCTCATCCAGCTTTGTAAAGCAGTGAGGGACAAAATAAATGCAGAAGGAAGTAAAAGGTTTATAATAGCAATTATTAATTAGAAAGTCATGCCTGTACAGATGGGGAGGGGGAAATGATGTCTAAAAATAGATTTAGGTGTTGCTTGACTAGAACTGCTCACCTCTGCCCTGGAAGGAAAAGGAACTAAGGAATTTACATACCCTAACAATGACTTGGCTGGTAGAGCGAGATCTATAATTAAGTATACAATTATAGCAACTGTTTGCTGTTTCTGATATTTTTGAGACACTTTTGATTTGAAATCTCCATTATGGAGATAAAATTGTGTTTCTGAAATATGAGAAATCTAGAAGGTACATCCAGTTCCTAATACCTATTTTCTAACCTGTTTCAAACAACTACTAGATGGTTATTGGTTCTAACAATTTAGTATTTTATCCATAATTTGATAAATTCAAATATAAAGCCTCAGCTGGTTAGTTGCTCAAACTATGTTTTAGAATCTCCTGGACTAGCCAGTAGAAATAGAAGGCCACAGGCACAAGAAAAATTCATGTGTTTAGAGTGCCACAAACACTCATAGGATTTGTAAAATTTACAGTCTGAATTCTGTCTATGCCTAGGTTTCTGCTATATCATGTATCCACGGCCTTCTCTATTTTAATAACAACAGGTTTGGGATCCAATTTTGTGTGTAAGCTGTGGCATAACTGACTATTGTCTGCCTTATACAGGTGGTATATTGAGAGCATATCTATCTGCCTAGGTTTTAAATGGAGAGAAGTGTATCACCTTTATTGTTCTTATTGATGGAGTATCAGTAATAGGTTGTTCATCTGGGGTATTGGAAACTGATGTTTAATTGTTGTTCAAGAAGACTTGAATCTCAGGTCACTTGTATTTAGGGACAGGAGTGCACACTGTGACAGTTTGGGGGTCATTCAGATGGATGACTCATCCTGGGACTTGTTTGATTAAGTTTTACAAGTTGCTATTTGAAAATTCAGTATACAGTTAAATATTGTGTCCAAAATCTTTGCCAAAGAATCTTGTTTCCTATACTTTCTCTTTCTCTCAAGCTTGGTAATCACACTCACTTCCATCTGTGTCAGTTCTGTCTTCCACGTACTAAGTAGTTAACAGGTTATTTGTGTTAGTGAGTCAGCATCTACTTAATGCAATATTTAGCCAATCAGTCTTCACTCACAGAAGTGTGGGTGTTGGATGCCACCAGCATTTTATACATGCCCATGGTCCTTGTAAGACATGGTGCTGTATTTCTGTGGTGGTTTGGGTGGATTCACCCTTTTTGCTTGCAGTTTGCAGCCAAATACAGCCTGCTCTATCACCCCCCCACCCCGCCTTCCCTCGCCCAGGGAGTAGGGGAGAGAATTGGAAAGAAAAGGGAAACTCACGGTTGAGATAAAAACTATTTACTAATTAAAATAAAATTATAATGATAACAGTGATAACAGAATTATACAAGTGAATGATACACAGTGCTCACCGCCCACCAACCAATGCCCAGCCTGTGCCAGGCAGCGATTTGAGAGCCGAGACAGTCTTGAAACTGAAACTCCGGAAGAGTGAGCCCGAGCGATCTCCGAGAGAAATACCCCCATCTTCCAGTCAGCCCTGGTTAATACACTGACATGCCATGATATGGTCTGGAATATTTCACTGGCACATCCAAATGCCAGTTTGGGGCTTTGCTATTTACTGCACTTCTCTCTCCCAGTCCTAATGCAGCTGTGAACCAGCCAAACACGGTGGCCTTGAGCTCCAGCAACTAATAACACCAGTACTTTTATCAATGTTCTTCTCATAAGAAGTCTGAACTGAAACACTGAAACTAAAATACAGCTATTCTAATTACTCAAAAGAAAATTAACTCTATCCTAGCAAAATGAGGACAATTTCTTAAGTACTCAGTGCAAATAAAATTAGTTATGTCCCTCCCCAAAGTGTTTCAATATATAATAAAAGATGTGGGTGTGATGAGATGAAGTAGAGGAAGGAGAAGGGTTTATGTGACAAATGGCAGTAGGGGAAAAAGAGGTGAGGGTCATAATAATAGCATCATACAAGTTAACTACCTGTTTGATTTAGATCAGATCCGTCCTTTGTAGAAATAGTGGTATACAGTCTGGTGTAGTTCAATGTGTGTGCATGACTCAGTTTCATGTTCTTAATTGCAAATATTACTACTGATTAAATTGGTATTTATTCTCTTAGTTATTTGTTTCCCTTCATCAGTCTCCCTTGTGCTGCTGTGAAAGAAGGCAGAGATCTGAGCACATTTGCTGGGGCTAACAATAATGGGCCTGAAAAAGGTCTGACCGTTGGGAGCTGTCACTGCCTAGGATCCTTGTGCTGATGGGAAACTCTTAAGAATGCAGGGGGGAAAAAAAGGGGTGAAAAGGAACAGGGTCACATAGGAGCAAAAGGTGAGGGCACCAGATCTAAATAGTTGCTCTTATACAGTGAGTGAGTTTTTGCAGCTATATCCACACAGATGTGATAAATAATTTGAAAATAGTTTCTTTAAAAATATTGAAGTTAAATTTGCAATCTTCATTTATGCCTTGGAGACCCTGAGAATGTGCCAGCAGTTGTCCCCTTCCTGCGTTGAAGGATTCTGGTTGTCAGCAGCTGTGACAGCATTGTTGCTAGGAGATAACAAACCCTTAAGTAGGTAACCCTCATAATTAACATCTTAGACTTGTCCACCCAAGACCAGTGGAAAGATAGTGCCTCTCCTGAAGCTTGTCAGTGAGGCAATCCATGCAGCAGGGATTGTTTGTTTGCTTCACTGTAAAGTCTGGCTTTGGCTCAGACACCAGAGTAACAAGGAACAGTGAGACATGATGACAACACCTGCTCATAGGAAAAACAAGATACGATCTCTCTTGAGAGTGGTCTCTGAATCCTTTATGTTTCCCTGGTTCTCCTGTCTCACTCCTCCCTGTTCCCCAGTGTGGGAATCCAAGATTAACTAAACTGTCTGTGGTCTGCAGACCTTCTTACTTTGTGGGAAATATCTGTTTGATTTCAAAAGGTACACTATCTGGAGAGAAATATTTTGCCAGCTGTGTTAGTATTTGTTTCCTCAGTCAAGATCGTATGTTATTCTTTCTTCAAATCTAGCTCACTGCAGTGTGTGCATTTCTCACCTGTGCAGCAGATTGTGATTGAATAAGAATCTTGCCAGTAACCACTGACCGTAGAACTTCTTTATTATTGTTGTATATGAAATGGTTGTGTGCATCTGTATATACTTCCCTGATACTTAATAAAAATATTCTGGTTATGGATATCCTTGTGCACGCAAAACTTGTTTCTCTAAGGACAGAGATGCTGATTGTGCACACAGTTGTACTTCCTTTGTCTGCTTCAGAACGCCTCATCTTCCTGATCCTCATTCCAAAAGGAAAGAATATAACTAATCTCATTGCCCTAAATTGTTCTTGGTTTACAAGATGGATTTTAGTGCTGCAGTATGGCATCTTTTTCTGCTTAATGTGCGTCTCTGTGGATAATCTTGATCAGTCTAAAGTCTTTTTGGCTAAATGTACTTTCTGGCGGAACGCGAGTGGATGTTTAAGGGTAAGCATAGATAATCTGGTTTCTGCAATCATCTCCTGGAATTATTTAAATAATTCACTTTTTTTTTTACTATTTTCACTGTTTAAAATGGAGAATGGTTGTCGTGGGCTGAGGACTGCCTGAAGTGTCATTCAGCGTACTGAAGTATAACCCTATTCTTGATGTGTTGTGTGAAAGTTTTCCACTATTGTTCTGAGTGCATCAATATCCATGCAAACTCCTAAGCAATTGAAAAAATGAAAATAATTTGGGGTGAAATGTATTTGTGTGAAAATTATAGTGAGAAGGATGTTTATTGAGTCAATTGCAGGCCTCACTTGTCTGAAACCAGTGGTAAGCTGGAACTGAAATACTTACAGATGTGAGCAGCGTCCAGGGTACAGTGAAGTGATTGCAGCAGCTGCACTGGACCAGACTGGCAGTCCATCTGGCAAGCATTTTCTAGCAGCAGTTGGGTTATACCCATGGGAGAGTAAGAACAGGTCGAATGCATGTGGTAGGTCCCCCAAGCACTCTCACCATACTTTAAGGTGAGTGCTAGGGCTCTTCCTCTGTGCCCTTTTGGGTGAAGGAAACAGACAGATACTGAGACTCAGTCTGATGTGGTTGATACCATGTGCTGGAGTAGGGTTAAATAAGATTTCATTAAGTACTTCTACCTTGAGGGTAATTTATCGCTAGTCATCTAAAGCGACTGTTAACCATTACTGCCGAACAAGTGGGAAAGTGGTGATCTAAAGTCCTGTTGCGTAGTTACCTTGGGCTCCTCCAAGTACTTTAATCTATTTTGTTTAGGAGTTTGTTGTGCTTTCCTGCAAACTGGACCTGAATGTGTGGAATTCTGCTATTGGAGACTCCAGAGCTTAGTTATACTCTTAACTGTTGTCTTCTGGTACAGGCTTAAGGTTGTCTGACTCAATGTTGCAGTTTCAAGTAGCATTAAAGTAACAATGATTGCAGGGAGTTTATTGTTCTTGTTTGGTTCTGTAACTGCCGTCTTTTGTTCACTGAATAGCTGCTTAAATTTCAAAGTAGAATGACCTGAAATATCCAGGTGGTGATATGTATTCCTCCTTCTGTGCACACACTTCCCACTTGCTGTGTTATCTCTTCTGGATGGCTGGGTTCGGATGAGTTCCTTGTGCTTGACTCAGAAGTCTGCAAACAGTTCATGGTTTGGGAATGGCTCGCTACCACTGCATTTTATTCTTCTGGGCATTTCAGCAGAGACAGCTGAAGAGGTGTCAGGAAATGACGTAAGAGTAAACCCTTCATTGTTTATTGTTTTTGTGATGATTAGGGGCTGGCTATTTCTTTGATTATTTTTATAGTCTGAGCACTCTGCCTGCTAAGTCCTGACCTTACGCCTTTTTCATTTAGAGGTACAACCACCTGACTGTCCCACTGTTAGATCCAGCCCTGCTCTGTCATATTCTCTGTATTAATTCTGCTTATACTAGCAGAGCTATTGCAAACCTGCATTTCTTCTGTTTGGGAGCTTGAGTACAGTGCCTCTGAATAGCTCTTCTAATGATTAAATGGTCTTTCGGTAGGAGCAAAGCGGTGCAGCCATGCCAGTTTGATGGACTCTCTCGTGAGAAAGACTTCAGGTTTCATAATCTGGTTTGATCCTTGCTGTCTTTTTTGATCTTTTTAATTGTCTTGAGTGCTGCTGTTCTTTATTTCTGAGGCTGGCTAAACTGATAGAGGCTTTTTTTCAGCAGGAAATTTGAAAGACTCGAGGCTTTATTATCACTTTTAACGACATTACTTGTTCCCCTTGCTATGTACGTGTTCTGGTTGTCCTTCTGTTGAGAATAAGTGGATAGATTCATGCAGTATTGGAGTTCATGCCATTGGAGTTCATTTGGTACACATGTAGAAGCTGGCACCAGTAACTCCTCCATGAGGAATCGGACATATAACATGTCAAAGTTGGTTATACTGCAATCCTGCTGTGGCAGTCCTGACTTCTGAAGGAGTTAATTGTTCTGTGATTGTACTGCTTCTTGTTTCTTACCACAAGCCAAGGAACTTTCATTCCTTGTGGAACAATTTTGATTTTCATTCTGGTTTTGGATTTTTTTGAGGACACATTTATGATGATTTTATGATAGGCTGATTCTGCTTTTTATTGGAAATAATTTAAATATAGTTCCATTCATAGGTAAATCCTTTGAATGAAGAAGCTGTTACCTGTGCTCCTCAAGTTTAAATTTTCTTCTAGGTACTGTAGATTATATTCTGCCTGAATCGGCTTCTGAGCTGTTCTATATGACTTCATGCTCATTTAGGTGATCTAGCTGACCATAGTGACATTTAATCCCTCTGAAGATACTTTCTACTGCTGTCTCTGTTGAAGGCAAAATTTATCCTTTCCATAGGTCCAGCCACTAATTTTGAATGTGTTCAGGTAAAATGCGCTGAATGTTTTGTTTATAATTGTTCTACTTCAGTGAAGATAGTGTCAGTGACCTGGTATGCCTTACTTCTAAAATCTTCTGAAACTTAATGATACAGAAATGTGCTCTTTCCATGTCCTGTTAATTTCTGATGTATTTTTTCTTAACTTTCTTCAGAATTGTGTGCAAGAGATGTCCAATATAAGAGATTTAAAAATATAATACAGCAATTAGAAGTGGGGTAGAAATGAAACAACTTTGTAGACAGAATATTATAAAATAAAAATAAAAGATAAAAAGCAATGTTTTGTACTGTTATACACACAAAATAGTCTCCCAGAAAAGTATATGTGTAGCTTTCACTATCTTGAAAGTCTTTCCAAGTTCTCTGAAATCTTCAAAGTTACTATTTATACAAATGTACAGATTTTATTTTTAAAAAACAAAACCAAAACTTTGAAAGCAAAATAAATATCCAATACAATAAAATATGAGTGTGTTTTTATCCACCAGGCATAAGGTTGACTAAAATTTTTGTACCTGTGTCTTAAACAGAATGTTGGCTTTGAAAGCTCGGGGAAGAAGCAGCAGGGAGAAAAAAGTAACACAGTGGTAAGTTATTTTTCTTTCCTCTGGGCCACTGCACAATATATTAAAACAGAAATCCTCTTCTGTATTCATATGTTTTAATAATCACCTCCAAAGCATTTGAATTTTATTCTGCATCATCTCTTATGTTATTCTGAAGGCAATTTTTTTTAGTTACAACAATTGTTAAAGAGCCATGTGAATTGTATACATATTTACATGTAATTGTGTGCATGTATATAAAGGAAAATATATGGGAAACTGAAGTTCCAGGAAAATAATTCTGTTTTAAAGATCAATGTCCATTATTAAATGTTTTGGCTTGTGGAGTTTAGCATTTTATACTGCTTTTTAAAACTTTTTTTTTTTAGTTCTTATGAAAGATAACCATATTTTTGAAAATATGGATAGAAGATGCTTGAATGAATACTTGTTGGACCCCTTACTGTCCTTTCTGGTTTGCTGACCTAAAACCTAGGTGAACATTGCATCATATCATTTCTCTCTTACTGATGTATTAACATTCTTCAGCTGGTGAGCATATACAAGAACATGAAAAGTATTAAGAAGCCAAATAAAATTCAGTTTTCTGTTCAAAGCTCTATGGAAAAGCAACACATGTTCAGAGTAATTTTTTTCATTATTAAATGATGCCAGTGCAGATGGCACTAAGTTGCTTTTGCCTCATATTGTACTAATTTCTAGAGGCAAGTACTTTTCATGAGTAAAAAGAATGCTTAATAGAATATTTGTTTTCAGAATTTCTCTATGAATTTCTGTGGTGGAGTCATTACTGTGTGTATCTCCCCCCTCCCCCCCAGTGGAAAAAAACCCCAGCAACATATAACAACAGCTTCCATCTGCTCTGATTTTATTAATAGTGCTGCTCAGATTGTGGAAGTGCTAATAAATTATTGACACTTCAGTGACTGAGGCTTACAATAAAATATCAGTTTAAAACATACAAAATCTTCTGCATATTTTACCTGGCATTGCTACAAACAGCACATACGACGATGACAGAAGCATGTGCACGTGCTTGCATTTTCCAGCCTTTTGTGTAGTCTGCAAGGCTGTAGGCTTTGTTTGCTTTGGCATTCTCTGCTGCTCTAAGAAGCTGTGCTGTTGCCACACTGCCTCAGCTGTGCTTACTGCTCCACAAGGTTTGTTGCTTGCTATGGGGATGTGACTAGCGATGCCTTTCCCCTTCACTTCCTCTGTGCTGGTTCATCTCTTTTGACTGTGGTGTTGTAACTGGAGGAATTCAGACAGGATCTCTTCCTTTCAGCTTGGATCGATGTTGACAATATGTGATACACAGTGTTTACAGTAGATACAGACATAATCCCTCGAAGGTCTAAACCTGAGGCAAAAGCGGTTTAATATGGTTCCATACCTCTTCCAGAATCTTAACCATCTTAGTCTGGTTCCTCTGAGCATTTCATTTTCGTTATTTTCTTTGTACAGAAAGTCAGGAACTTGTCCCGTTTCTTTCCATGGATCTTTTTCACAGCAACAGTGAAAGAAAATCGAGTTTTTTAATGTAGAAGTTCATGGGTTCTGGTAGCAAAGCAGTTCTGAAGTAGCTTTATACAACTAGCTGTACCAAATAGCTGTGATTACCAGCTACACATTAGTTGTGATTATTTCTACGGGACATTGTGTTTTGTTTGTTTTTTAAAAAAAGGAAATTCTGGATAATGGGAGATGGAGTTTACTTCAGTATCCTTTAGGGATACTGTTCCCAGCTATGTATTTAATTTTCCCAGCTAACTATTAACTTACAAGTGACAAACATGAGAACCAAAACATGTCAGTTCCATAATGTAAAGGAATTCTTTAGGCATTTGAAAATGTCAGTGTTGAAATACTGAAATATCGATGTCATGGTTCTTAAAAAGCTCAGTTTTTTTGAGTATTCCATGAAGGTTTAAGGGGCTTTTGCAGTTTCCTTCAAACTTCAGGTTGTCATAATAGATACCCTTGAATTTATATGGCTTCTTTTGATATGGGGAGGAGAAATGAGTGAGACACAAATACAGTGGTTTTAAAAATCAATTTATTCCTCTTAATGTTTTCTTAGTAACACTACGAATACATACCCAAAGAATATGCAATCAAGTCAAACATCAGAAATGAAGCTGAGATCTAATGCTAATCTCAGCAGCATTGTTAATGGTATGCAATTAGAGACCATTCTTCGGATGAAATGTTACGGTGGCACCAACTTGGGTAGGCTGACTGTCCAGGTGGAAGTTAGTTTCTAGGGCTGCCTCAGAAAAGGAGCAAAAGGGAATGTATGAGAACTAAGTTGCAACTACACTGTTGTGTAGTGACAGGAGGTATATGTGTATGTTATTATGTAGTTACTATGCAGTGTTAATATGAAAAGTCAAAACTACAAGGAAATGACAATTTTTTTAGTACCTGAGCATTTTTTATTTTTTGATGTAAACTTAATCTGTATTTTTTTCTCATACTCTTCTTTTGCTGAGGATATTTCTGTAACGGATCTTGCATTAAATAACGGATCTGTACTGTCATATGCTTGTGCCTCACTGACGCATTGGTTTAGGATTGTAAGAATCTTGAGTATTACTCCATCTCAGTTAAAGGCTGTACTTGAAGTAGAACATTTCATTATGTAGCTTTTTGCCAAGAGGTTTTTTGTGTCTTTTCTCTGTTTAAAAATGATACTTTTGTATTGATAAAGACGATCCGGTTTTGTCATTGTTAAGCTTTTGGCATGATAAGGCCACGTACCTGCTGCTTTGTTTTATTGCTGCTTTTTTACAGTTACAGAAATGAATAGAAATAAATATTCCTAAGATTTCTTTTGATACACTTAGGGCGGGTTTTACTTGTCATGGTAACTCTTGAGGTTTGTTTTAGCATAGGCGGTTTAGATCAATTTCTAAGCTGGAAAATAACTGTTGCAACAAAAATCTGTTTAGGTAGTCTCTAGTTTCAATAAAGTGGAGAAAGCTGTTGTTGAACCAAGAAAATGTTATTGATACTGTCAACACCATTACAACTCAGTAAAGAGGTTTTATGAAATAGTTTGGAGAAGAACTTAAGATCTTAATTGCATAGAGGATTTCTGAATATTTTAAGAAAAAAAAAAAAAAAAAGAAAAAGTAGAAATAGTAAATTCAGATTGGTTAGAATATAATGCATAGAATACAAGAAACATAATTTAAGCAGATGTCTCCAGAATTCACACCTGGCATTGCTCTTCTGGGAGTTACCTGAAATTAGCTTGCTGCTCTGGGACTTGGTAGTGTGTGTGTGTTTCTTTGTTTCTTGGGGTTTTTTTGTGTTGTTGGGTTGCAGTTTATATATATGTATGTATGTATATATGTGTGTGTATATATATATATATATGTATGTATGTATATATATATATATATATATATATATATATATATGTATGTATGTATATATATATATATATATATATATATGGGTATTGAGAGCTTGGAAAGTAGTTAACCCCAAGAGAAGCTTTGAATTTTGTTAGCAGCTATGTTTTGTGTTTCAGCAATAGTAGTACCATACCACTGGTTTTGCTTATGTCCTAGCAGCTGCTGAATCAGTAAAAGCTCAATGATTTCTGCCCTCTCTATTCCATTTATTTTCTCAAAAAACATAGCAAGCATCCTTCATATTTTTGCATTTAACAGTTGGTTCTGTTACTGTATTTACTGTCCTGTTCCTCCTGTTGTTGTTACCATTCGCCATTGTTGTTTCATGAGTAATGCCTTTTATTTCTTTTGCTCTGAATGCTGTATGTGAGCAACTACAGCATGTTTTGTGGTGTTTCCTGCCTGCATGAGAATCTGCATGCAGCCATGTATGCAGTTGAGCATTGTTTTTGTATCAGGAGCAGGGATGTTCACATTAAAATAGTGAAATGGTTCCAAAATCCTTCTGTTTCCTACTGCTTGTTCTCTCCCTCAGAGTGCAACACTGCAGTTCATTGTTTTGTACTAATCTGAGGGTTAACCAGTCTCACTCAGCAAAATGGATGACATAACCAATCTATTTTTTTAAAGTATTTTTTTTCTAAAAGAGACAGAAAGAAATAGCTTGGATGAGAGGGAAGAGGAAGTGAAAATACCTTAACTTTACATCGTTACCAAATGGGGCTTTGACACCTGAACCAGAGAATGCCAGTTCTACTTAACGAAGAGGCAGTCTGTGCACAGTACGTGCTATCTTTCCACCTTATAGCTCCTTGTCAGTGCACCTATGTGATTCTGTGACCTATCAGGTTTGAGTCATACTTTCCTCTCCTAAAGAGAACAAGAAAAAGGATGGCAAAATTCCAAGCTAGGGTTTGCGAGGTGCTGGTTGTTGCCTGTTATATTAAGACTTTGCCATTTTTGTCCAAGAGGATTGGACTGATTTTAAGGGAAGCCTGAGACAGCCCTTAATGTCCTGTCTGTGTTTCTGTGCCCTGCCTGCCCCTTCCTTTCCCCCCCACCAGCTTCTTTACACGATTTGCTGATGTGCAAGAGGTGCCAAGTAATGAGGTTAAAGAATGTTCTGACTTAACAGTAAAAGCCAAGAATGTTTTTTGTTCCTTAAAATACTAAGATATTTACAATTTCCCCACATTCACGACTGCTGCTGTCATTATCTGGATCAGATTAATTTAAATTGTGCTGTGACTTTTCACAGTATAGCATTTCATCAACAAGCCAAATAGCCTGTGTCTTCGCAGTGAGCAGACCAGGTCCAGTGCAGGTAAGTCTGCACTGAGGAGGAGAATCATGGCAAAAAGGCCAGCAAGGGCGGGCAGGGCAAGCAGACAGGGCACTGTTCCCCTCCTGGCTCAAGGCCAGTTGGCTCCTGGCCAATTCAACTAGTGGCCATCAACTTCCCAGAAGTGGACTCGGCATTGGCTTCCACTTGACTGAGGACTGTTCCCAGAAGGAATGTGGTGGCCCAGACAGAGCTCCCGTGCAAACATGTAGCTGTCCAGGTCTCCAGCTGCATGGAGTGCCTGAGCTTGTCACTCGTGCTGGAGACCAGCAGAGACGACACCTGAGTGTGGTGTGACCAGGTGAATGGTCTGCTTAGCATTTGGCAGAGCTAAAAGAGGAGGTGGAGAGATTAAGGGAGTATCAGGGAGTGTGGGAGGGAGATAGGTTGGTGGAGCTGCACCCTGCTATACCTGTGAGAATTGCTCCAAGGGGAAGCTCCGCAAGTAACAGAAGATCCCCTACCCTCTTGCCATCAGGCAGAAGAAGGAGTCCTAAGAGACAGAGAGGAATGGAAATGGGTCCCTGATCAAGGTGGCAGGCCAATCTCCTCCCAGCCTACCTCGTCCTCCCAGGTTTGAGGCTCTGGAACTTGAGAGATGGGAAAACAAGGATGTGGATGAAGGTCCATCTGGGGGTTGTCTAAGGTGAGTCAGTCATCCCCATGCCTCAAGACTGCCTCTACCAAGAGAAAAAAAAAAAAAGAAGGGTAATTTTTATAGGCAACTAACTTCTGAGAAGAATAGAGCGGCTGATATGCTGACCTGACCCTACCCACAGGGAAGTCTGCTGCCTCCCTGGGGACCAGGTCAGGAATGTGACTGGGAGACTCCCTGGCCTGGTGTAGCACTCTGATTACTACCCACTCTTGGTTGTACAGGTTGGCAGTGATGAAGTTGCAGAGAGAAGTCCAAAAGCAATCAAAAGGGACTTCAGGGTATTGGGCAATTGGTTGAAGGGGTGGGAGCATGGGTAGAGTTTCCTCAATCCCTTCAGTGGCAGGAAGGAATACTGAAAGGAACAGGAAAAGACACCTGATTAACACATGGCTCAGAAGCTGGTGCTATCAGCAGAATTTTGGGGTTTTTGATCACGATGAGGTTTATACAGCACCAGGCCTTCTGACGATGGGTGGGGTTAACCTATCTCAGAGGGGGAAACAGGTTTCTTGCTTGTGAGTTGGCAGGGATCATTGAGAGGGCTTTAAACTGTGTTCGGAGGGTGAAGGAGATAAAACCAGTCTCACTAGAGGTAAGCCTAAGGGTGGCTTGCCAGAGTCAGGGGTGGAACTGGTAGCCCAGCTCAAGTGCGTCTACAACAATGCACGCAGCATGGGCAGAAATCAGGAGGAGCTGGAAGCCATTGTGCAGCAGGATGGTTATGACTTGGTCACCATCACAGAAACATGGTGGGGTGACTCTCATGACTGGAGTGCTGCAATGGATGGCTATAAGCTCTTCAGAAGGGATAGGCAAGGAAGGAGGAGTGGTGGGTAGCTCTGTATGTTAAGGAGAGTTTTCACTGATAAGAGCTCGATGATTGTGATGGTAAGGTGGAGTGCTTATGGGTAAGGATAAGGGGGGAGGCTAATAAGGCAGATATCCTGCTGGGAGTCTGTTGGGAGACTACCCAACCAGGATGAAGAGGCAGATGAAGCATTCTCCAAGGGGCTGGCAGAAGCCTTGCAATCGCTAGCCCTTGTTCTCATGGGGAACTTCAACTTACCAGACACGTGCTGGAAATACAACACAGCAGAGAGGAAACAGTCGGGGACGTTCCTGGAGTGTGTGAAAGACAACATCCTGACACAACTGGTCAGTGATCCCACCAGGTGAGGTGCCTCACTTGACCTGCTGTTTACCAACAGAGAAGGACTGGTGGGAGATGTGGTGGTTGGGGACTGACTTGGGCTTAGCGACCATGAAATGACAGAGTTCTCAGTTCTTGGTGAAGTAAGGAGGGTGGTCGGCAAAACAACTACCAGGAGAGCTGCTCAGCAGAGAGGGACGTGGGGGTGTTGATTGATGCCTGGCTGAACATGAGCCAGCAGTGAGCACAGGTGGCCAAGAAGGCCAATGGCATCGTGGCCTGTATCAGAAGTTGTGTGGCCAGTAGGACCAGGGGAGTTTTCTTACCCCTGCACTTGGCACTGGTGAGGCCACACCTTGAGTACTGTGTTCAGGTCTGGGTCTCTCACTGAAAGAAGGACATTGAGGTGCTGGAGTGTGCCCAGAGTATGGCAGTGAAGCTGGTGAAGGGGCTGGAGCAGTGGAGGGTCTTATGAGGAGCGTCTGAGGGAACTTGTTTAGCCTGGAGAAAAGGAGGCTGAGAGTAGACCTTATTGCTCTCTACAACTACCTGAAAGGAGGGTGTAGAGAGGTGGGGGTCAGTCTGTTCAACCAAGTAACAAGTGACAGGACAAGAGGAAATGGCCTCAAGTTGAGCCAAGGGAAGTTTAGATTGGGTATCAGGAAGAATTTTGTTACTGAAAGGGTTCTTAGGCATTGGAAGGGGTTGCCCAGGGCAGTGGTGGGGTCCCATCCCTGGAGGTTATTTGAGAGTGTGTAGACATAGTGCTTAAGAACATGATTTAGTCAGGAACTTGTCAGTGTGAAGTTAATGATTGGACTCAGTGATCTTAAAAGTCTTTTCCAATCTAGGCAGTTCTGTGATTCTGTGATACATGCCTTCTGTGGTGCATGTTGCTGCTCTAGGAAGAGCCTTTAACATCTCTAAAGGCAGACTGGTTTGTGCTTTTATGTATAATTAATTTCCTATTGATTTTTTAATGTAGATGAAGTAATAAATTCTTTTGGTATTTTTTTAATGGATTAAATAAAGTTCTTAATAAATAACATTTTTAAAAAATAATTCTTTGTTTCAACAGGAGTTTGTTGGGACTTCTGTCAGTTGGACAAATAAGCCTTGTATTTCTTGGGTTGCATGTTGGGTTACATGCTCCCCAACACAATCTTTCCCTTTCCTGTGTTTTCACATGCTCAGATCCATAATTCTGAACTTGTTTGTAGATAGTGGAATGGGCTAAAAAGAACTTGACCTGATATTTTGTGCCTAAGTGTTCATGCCTGCCTTTGTAAACATCTGATAGCTGGTTTCACTTTCAGCTGTGCTGATGTAACTGGTAAACACCCTTTTGAAAGGCTTGGGGTGGGGAAAAAGTGCTCTCACCAGCTTTGAGCATGAGCAGTCACATCCTGATAGCATCAGACAGGAAACCTGAGGTACTAATGGTACAGTGAAACTATTGCTTTTAGAGCAAATTAACAGAGTAATTAAGAACAAAATTACTGTGAACATGAATTCTACTTGTAACAAGCCTGAGTTCAGAATTTTCAAAGAAATGTGATAGTTGGGGTGTGTGTGTTTTCTTGTTTTGTTTTGTGGTTTTGGGGGGTTTTTTTAATGCTTATCACAATGGAGGTAGACGTGGTTAAACAAAAATGTCCGATGGCGTTCTGGCAGATCAGGTTCTGTTGGGCTGCCAGGTACTTGGATGATGGGAACGTGCAGGGAGTCATCAAAGATCTCAGGAAAAAGTGGTGTTTCATTTTGTGATGCTGTCTCTTCTAGATTAATGTTATGTGTATCCAAGCTTGCGACCCTATGGAGAGGAGCGCACGCTGGAGCAGTTTTTCCGTCAGGGCTTGGGACCCCATGAGGGACCCACGGTGGAGCAGTCTGTTCCTGAAGGACTGCACCCCATGGGAAGGACCCATGCTGGAGCAGTTTGTGAAGAACTGCAGCCCCATGGGAAGGACTCACATTGGAGAAATTCATGAAGGACTGTGTCCTGTAGGAGGGACCTCATCCTGGTTAAAGGGGAGGGGGGAGCAGCAGGGAGAAAGTGTGACAAACTGACTACAACCCCTATTCCCCTTCTCCACTCTGCGGGAGGAAGTAGAGAAGTCAGGAGTGATAGAGTGGCTTGATAGGCACCTGGTAGCCAGTCAAGATCAACCACTTAGCCCTAGCTTCTCCAGTATTTTTTTTCTGGATGTTGATTAATTATACAGTATTCTCCTCTTGTTACTTTACTGGCTTTCAGCAAGTGTCAACCAGTGCTTGTAACAGTGGTGGGCTGATAGCCATAATTAAATCAGGGGCTGATAGTAGGTGCTTTGTCTGCTGTTTGATCAGTTGTGGAGGGGGAAACATGTATCTGCAAGCAGAGAACTTCAAAATGGAAGAGTTGATTTTTAGATCTTTTTTCATTGGATATTATGGCCGTCTTGAACAAGTGCCGTAATACCCCCTACCCCTTGATCAGTTTGGCCTTGCTTATTAGTTCTGAAGCTTTTAAGTTCTTAAAGTAATTCATGGTCTCAAATGGGATAGACTATATGAACTGATATCTATCTAGTTACATAGATAGAAGACAGAAAAAAACAAGATAAAGCTTTGACATAGGTTATGTTAAATAAATTGTGTACAGTTTCACAACAAAACATCTTTCAGTTATGAACTCTTACCTTGCTCTCTTTTTGATCATACTAATTAAGCACTACCATTCTACCATACTTATATACTCTACATGCTTTATCAGAAAACATTTAATTTTTCTTACAAATTTGAGCCTCCACAGAATAACTAGTTTTCATTGAACCCCTAAAGGAAAATCTATCCCTATAGTTGTTGCTACCTTCAGGATATAGGCAGGTCAAACATTTTCCTTTGCCCCATTTTGTATAGTTACTGTGGAATTTGTTTCCTGTTACTGTCACAGTTAATGTGTATGAATGAGTGAAGACTATAGTTCACTGATATACACATATATGTGTCATTTAAACCACTAATTTTTGAGTACTACAGATACTACAGCATGTCTGATTCTGAGGTGTGATCCTCAAATAAGCCTGGAGGAGGAAGTGTGAAATAAAAGCTGCAAGTGATTAATGGAGCAACAAAAAATATGATCAGAAATCTGATAGCTTATAATTAGCAAACATCAATTTAAATGAGGTATTTTTTAACATTGATTTTTAGGGGTGTTTGAGCTAATTCTCCCTTATGCCTTCTGATTTTTGAGCCTTTAATGATTACAAAGAAAAGCTTCTGATTAGACTGATGTTTTTCACTTCCTTTCAAGAAGTAAAAAAAATCCCAACTGTATGAAGATCCTAATTTTTCCTCTTTTGGCTGTGAACACTGACACTGAGGTAAACTGGGAAGTGTCAGGGCTTTAATGGTTAAAGGAATAAGGGGGTTTTGTTTGTGGGTTTCCCCCCTCAATCCTCTGAGTTCTTCAGTAGCTCTGCCTCATAAAAATTTGGAGTTGTTAAATGGTGGAGAAAAATAAGCCATCACAGTGTTGTAGATCTGCAAAGCAATTTTGCATTGTTTGATTTGGTGCCTTCAGATGGTCTGATGTTGTGGTTTATTATGAAACAAAGATTTTTCTGCTTGCTAGAGTTCCCCTACGCTGTGGGAAGGGAAACAGTGCTATACTTTGTATTCCCTTCTGCCTTCTGTCTATTTACTCAGACTAGCTGTGGAGAAGTTCTTATTTTGAGCATTATAAGAAAAGCACCTGTTCTGTGCAGCATCGCGTTTTCCTGTCTTTGGTACAGTGGACTCTGACGACACCAAGCTGAGAGGTGCAGTTGACATGCTGGAGGGACGGGACACCACCCTGAGGGACCTTGACAGGCCTGAGAGGTGGGCCTGTGCTAACCTCATGAAGTTCAACAAGGCCAAATGCAAGGTCCTGCACCTGGGTCAGGGCAATCCCAAACATAAATACAGGCTGGGCAATGAGCAGATTGAGACCAGCTCTGAAGAGAAGGACTTGGGGGTGGTAGTGGACGAGAAGCTCAGCATGAGCCGGCAATGTGCACTTGCAGCCCAGAAGGCCAATAACCGTATCCTGGGCTGCATCAAGAGAAGTGTGGCCAGCAGGTCGAGGGAGGGGATTCTCCCCCTCTACTCTGCTCTCATAAGGCCCCACCTGGAGTGCTGTGTCCAGTTCTGGAGCCCCCAACACAAGACAGACATGGACCAGTTAGAATGAGCACAGAGGAGGCCACGAGGAAGATCCGAGGGCTGGAGCACCTCTGCTATGAGGACAGGCTGAGAGAGTTGGGGTGTTCAGCCTGGAGAAGAGAAGGCTCCAAGGAGATCTTACAGCGGCCTTCCAGTACCTGAAGGGGCCTGCAAGGAAGCTGGGGAGGGACTTTTTACAAAGGCAGGTAGTGACAGAACAAGGGGCAATGGCTTTAAACCAGACGAGGGTAGGTTTAGATGAGATATGAGGAAGAATTTCTTTCCTGTGAGGGTGGTCAGACACTGGAACAGGTTTCCCAAGGAAGCTGTGGATGCCCCCTCCCTGGAAGTGTTCAAGGCCAGGTTGGATGAGGCTTTGAGCAACCTGTTCTAGTGGAAGGTGTCCCTGCTGATGGCAGGGGGGTTGGGACTGGATGATCTTTAGGGTCTAGGATGATCTTGGAAGGCCAACCTTAACCACTAACTCCCTCCTGTAGTACATCCTTCCTTTCCTCCATTACAGTTTTTCTGCTTGGGCAACTGACCACAAAATAGATGGACAGACAGACAGGTAGGGAGGAGGGGTGTGTATCTGGCTGTCTGTATATATAAATGTACACTGCAGAAGAGTGGTGGTGTGAAGTACTTGCTGCGACTACCCTGCTGCACCCATTTCCTAATATTGGCAGCAATCCCTGTTGTAGAACACCAGTACTAGATATTTCTTCATATATGTGTAGAAATAAAGTTCAAAAAAAAAGTAAGACAAATTTGAACTAAATCACATTGTGTAGTTTCCTTTGTTTACTTAAATGCAACTTTCTTGGTTCATTCTGGTTTTTGAAGCATTATAATTAGATGTATGCTCAAGTTGGGGAAACCAGTGGTTTTAGAGGAGGGTTGCTTATTTAATACTTAAGTATGAGTTTGACTGTTTTGTCTTCAGAAGTGAGCTGTGAGTCTAGGTAGTGTAAATGACATATCTGACTGGTGATATGACCCAAAATTGTGATGTACAGACATATGTTTACTGATCGATGTTTGTAGCGCTGTGGATGCATGTGATCCTTTAAAAAACTCTTCCTCCCCAACCCCCCCCCCCCTCCGCCCCCCAAGCTCAACATCTCTCTCACAAAATAAAGAGTAAGTTAAGAGTAGTTATGTGTGTTTTCCATTATGATTTATTATGAGGCCTTACATGTTTTGTTGCTTCAGAAACTTTTGAGACCTCAGCAAGTTAGACTAGATGTGAAGAGAATAGGCACTGAAAAAGAGAGGGCAAACAGGGGAATGTTTGAGGGGTTTTTTGAAGGATTTGAGCCATGAACCATATATTTATCTGAACTATGCAGTAAAGTTTTTCATATTCTGGAAACCAAAACGTAATTCTCAGAAACTGAAATGACTGGATGAAGTGAACGTATTGATGGCTGCAGCTAGTATGATGTAGGGGGGTGTGTGTGTGTGTGTGTCTTCTCCAGCCGCACTTCTGGTTATCAGCTCACATGTACGATTTCTCCTTCCAGTCCTTGTTTCCACGCATGTATTCTTCTGTATATACTCCTGTTCGAAGAGAGTGCTGTTGGTGCTTCTTTCTGAAGTGGTGTTTTTTTCAGAGAGATCTCTAAAGTAATCACAAAATGAGACCATATTTCTTTTTGTTGAAGGCTTTTTCTTTTATAAATGTTGGCCGTGGAACTCCTTCTATGTCTTCACGTTTGGCCTCTGAGGCTTGGAGAAGGCATGGGTAGCTCTGACCCAGTGAGCACATTGGCTTCCATAGCATCTTTGGCATCTGGCCGTGGGTGGCTGGAGGGTGTCATGCTGGAGCCTGTTCCTGTAAAAGAGCAGGAGGAGGTTACGCTGTGTCTTTTCCTGACTTTCTTATTCTGTGGAAATCCCCAGCATGGAATTTGCAGTCTCTAAACTCTTTGCATTGCATTACAGTTAAATATTTTTATTTTTAGATCACCTTTTATTTATATAATATGACTGGAGTTTTATAAGAATATTTAACACTTCTGATAGATAATCAATGTTTTAACAAAATCCTAGCAACTTTGAAGCATTGTTAAAGAGGGAAGCCTTGACATCTCACTATTGTAATGAGGAGTTTTCTTCTATCTTTTTAATAATGAACGTAGAATCTGACTGTATGCAGCCTGAGTGACAAGTTCTACTTCTGTTTAGAGAAAACCCTGAAGTACATCAATCCCTCAACCTGTTGCCATATCAGTTAAACATACTGTGAAGTATTTAGTAAGCTAGCCGCTCCTAGGGAAAAATCCAAGTGCATTACTTGTTTTACTGTGTTGCTGAGAGGTCTCGCAGCCTATGACTTCATACAGCGTAGCGGCCATGGTATTTTATTTTCTCCCTGTATTACTAACATGCTGTCAGAAAGTTGAAACGCAGTCTGCTAAATGTGTCTGAAAGACTTTTTTTGGCACATGGAGAAGAAAGTTTCCTGTCACCAATCCAGAAGTTGAAGTATAATTTCTGCAATTAAAAAAAAAATATATTAAGAAAAAGCACATTTTAATTTGGAGCTTTGGCTATTTGAGAAAATAAATACTCAATGCTGGTTTGGAAAAGTATGTATTTTTAGACCAATTTCCTGAGGAAATGAAGCTTACATGATCATGTTGTTCGTCTGCACACATTGGTCCTTTCTGAAAAATTGTTGAGTCTGTCATCTGATTTCAGCCAAACCTGAAACTTGAGGTGGTGACGTTTTGAAGATGTTTGTTTCTGAAAGTGGTGAAAATTCACTGTGAATTAGAGGGAACAGACCTAAACTTTTTCTCTTGTTAAGGAGCAAAGAGGCAGAACATGACTGGTGTATGCTGTCAGTAACCAGCTAGTAATTTTACATCTTTTAGATTTGCTGTCTCCTACTGAGTAAGAATATTGTAGAAGCCATGGAAAGGAGAGGAGACTACTCTTTCCTTTTAAAATAAAACAGTTGGTAGAAACCACACTGGTTCTTTTTGTTTTATTCTGTGTTTAAATGAGGGATTTGGAATTAAAGTACATGAATTTAATCTTACTCATTAAAAAAACCCCAACTTTCCTATAGCTACATATTAAGAATCTTTAGAGAGTGGATTTTATTATATTAAGTGAAAATATAGTCATCCCAGTAACCTTTGTAAAGGTGTAGGGATAAGCTCTGTTATTAAAAAAACAGTTGACACTTCAGAACTGCTGCTTCAAAATTCTCTGCTTCTCTGCAATGTAGGACTGTGTTAGCAGGTGATAAGTTACAGGCTAAATTTTGACTTTAATCTTCTGGGATCTGCTTTAATCCCATTTAATGCTACTACCGATCTATTGTGTTTTAAAATAAAAGAAATATTCTCTCTTCCCCTTCTCTCATATATATGTGTATTCACACAGATATCCAGATATGTATGCACTTCTTTCTTGGACAAGTATTTAGCAGCAAGTGGCAGTTTGAGAAGCTGTGCGCATGAGTATTTCTGAAGTTGTCCTGGTTTTCAAATCAACCGATTTGTGTTTTACAGTGCCTGAAGATGACAACAAAGCGAAATTTGTTTGTGCGGCTGGTGCCATGCCGCTGTCTGCGTGGAGAGGAGGAAACAGTCACTACACTTGACTATTCTCACTGCAGCCTGGAACAGGTGCCTAAGGAGATTTTTACTTTTGAAAAGACCTTGGAAGAACTCTATTTAGACGCTAATCAGATTGAAGAGCTTCCAAAGGTATGTTGGGTGGTTTTCCTTTTAGCTAAATTTATTAACTCTGTTACTTCATAGCATTGTAGAAGCTGATAGTGTCTAGCTTCCCACTTCAGCTTGCCAAATATTTTAAAGTAAATATTGGTCCCACAAGAAGCAGCCCTGGTAGAAGGACTGTCTATGTGTTCCAGCTTGACTAGTTTGCTGCATGAATTGGGATGAAACTGCTTAAGCAACTTATCCAGCCCTGGTACATAGCAGAAGAGGCTGGCTAATTTATTTCTGTGGCAGCGTCTGCTTATAGTGACTAACTGTATTCAACAAATTGCAGCATTGTTTTGAATCTCTGATAACATATGAAGATCAGGAGAAGCAAGATTAATGGCTTGTTCAGATCTCTGCCCACAAAAGATAGCTACAATCCAAAGTATCTGTTCACATGAAGTCCTGCTTTCTTCCTTGGCATGTGACTGGAAGAGAGTTTCTGAAGTATCTCAGACTACTTAAGTTCAAAAACTAGAGAGCTGGAATGCCACTTTGATTACATCGCTATTATAGAAATTATTATTTGTTGTTTCTTCTGAATTCTGAAGACAAACTGCAAGCTAAAATAGCAGTATACTAAAGGATAAAAGAATGAAAATTTTTGCCAGTGAGACTTTTGAGAAGTGAAAAATTATAATTGCAATAGTCTTGTTTCCAGTACTAGGTCCTCTCGTGGTCAAATTGAAAACTTGGTAGTTAGATGAGAGACTTAATATTTAAAATCTTTTGTCACAGTTGTATGCAAATCTTCACTGTCACACAGGATGACCATAGGATACTTAGCAAACTTTAAAAAAAAAAAATATATACTATAACCACTTCAGGTTTTGCTGGTTTGGATTTTTTGAAAGATAAATGAAAGAAATAAGGAAATGAAACAATTTCAGGATAGTAACTTGACAGTTATTAGAAACCCTGGATGCTAGTAAAGCTAACTTAAACCAGCTGAGTGCTTTTGAAAATCCAACCTTAAATGCTCCTGAGAAACCATCAATGAAAATCTATATTTGTACATTGAATAGAGCTGATAACATACAGGTAAATACTAGATATTTTGTCAAAGTCTGCCACAGTTTAAATTTCCACTTTTTTTATTCTTGTCTCTTCCCAAGCAGATATTTCTTTACTCTAGAGTTAGTAACTTTAAGTTTTAGTAGCTTGCTTTGAAGGACTGTGTATCCACCTTTGAGGTTTTTTTTTCACATGATTTCAAAACTTCATTCCTGTCTCTCATTCTTTATTGGAGAAGAATAAAATGGAATGCTTAAAAAACAGAACAAAATACGTTTCTTAGCCCAAAAAGAGGAAAAATTCTGAACTCTTCTTGTGTTAAATTCCTGTTTCCAAATTTGTAAGAACTAAGTAAACATCTTCCAAACTCATAATTCTCTAAAAAATTCCTTTTAGTAATCTTAAAAGAGGAAGGAGGATTGTACTGTGGTGATCAAATGGTTGAATGTTGGCATTTTAGACCAGTAAAGCAGTTAGTCTGCTTTGTCTTCCTTTTCTGTTACATGACATTTGATGTCATTAGCCAGTTCCTATACGAAATCCAGTATTGATACATGAGTAAACTGTGAGGTGAGCAGTCTGCCATTTGCCTTGGCCTAGTCTAAGTTTAAATTAACTACATGATAAGAAGGACTGAACATTTATGTTTTGTTTCTTTTAGCTTTTCTTGGTGAACTGCAGGTGCCTGTAACAGCCTACACTTATTTCATATTAATGTAGCTTTATAGGCTTATCTTTGAGAAGTTAAGTTTTCTTTTCAGCTCTTAAGTAATTTGGTCATTATTTTTTACTACCCTTTCAATTTTCAAAAGGAAAAACCCCCCACATATAAATTAAAATGCTGTACAGAAAACAAGCAGAGATATTAGGGAATAGTGAAGACATAGTAAAAGTGTTATATTTAATCATTTGACAGAAATTGTCATCTTACAACTATCTGTGGAAGATCTGTAAGGGAAGATCTGTGAAGGAAGGCCTATTACATTTGAAGTGATCCTAGCTGATTAGGAGCCAGAGTTTGAAGCTGTGTATGCCTTTTGCCTAATCCAAGCTTTTATTTAGTCTTTTAACTCTGAAAAAGGCTTCTAATTAAACCATCTCAGATGAAGGGTGTGGTATTTATTAGGCTGTCTCCAGCTTCCTGAAGCTTGGTAAAGACATTCCTGCCTTCCCCTTTCTTCTTTGCCACTGGTGGCATGTTCTTATCCCAGTTTTACAATCTGCTGCCCTTCGTATGCCACAACACAACTGGTTTGGGGCTGTCTGGTCCACCTGGTCACTGAAATGCTCTGTCAGTATATGTGGCTTTTCTTTTAATTGCCTCCAGACTTTTCAGAACTCCTGCACACTTCAAAAATCAGTTCTAACAGTATAGCTTCTTAAGTTAGATGACTGACTGAGGGCGCAGCATGAGCAAACTGCAGCTGAGAGAAAGATGATGGTAGAAAAGAACTTTGCTCTACATGAATCGCTGGTGTGTAGTCTCAGTTTCAAAACTGACTGGTCATTTGAAATACTTTCATCTTGTGTGCTAAGTCACATTTGAAAACCCAGGTGCCATGATGTACATTTGAGCTGAAAAGCTCACATTGTAGCAGTTCTAGTTTTCTCTCTGTCTGCTGTTGGGGAGAAATTGGAATTCTGCAGTAAAGTAGTCCTTAATTGTATGACTTCTAGTGCTTACTAACAGTAATGGTGATCTCCTTTATCACTGAATATGCAAGCATTAAAAAAGAACAACAAAAGGAACAGCTACAAAATCAACCCCATACAAAACTCCCCTCCCTCTCATTTTTCTTTAGAGATCTTGCAATTCCTTGTGCTGAATTTGCTTTCACCTGAATAATCTGACACATTTCTAATGATTCGAAGCGTCCAGATATTCTTTACAGCGATGATTTTTAAGTATATATTCTTGCTTGAAGTACTGAAATAAAGGAATGGCTCCAGAACACATGAGCTCATCAAAGTTCTGTTTCCACTATATTATCTTGAATAACTTGTAACTCTTCAAAGCCTTAATGATACCGACTAGTTCTAAAAGGTGCAGGAATTGGAAACATCAGTAGAGATGTTGAAACTCATTCCTTGAACAGTCCATCTTGCTAATTTGTATCTGCTTTTGTTCTGGGGCGATATGTACAAATGTTACATGAATGGGATTTGTTCACCAATCTGTGGTTGCAATAACAGCCTCGTAACTGAGAGCGACCCAAGAAATTTTTGTTGAACTAGAGGCCATTGCTATGATGTTGAATGGAATAAATTTTTTAGTCATAGAACTCACTTTGGTTTTGTATGATCTTTTCTTAGAATTCCAAAAGAAAGGAACATAAAGTCCTGGTATTTATGAATTACTTTATCCAAAATTGTTGGGAAATGAGTATTAATCATAAATTGTTCAGATGAGCCATTTCAACCACTTTCTTACAGATACTTATTTTGTACCATATGTCCGCTTCCTACATATTTGAGCGTTTTTCTTCCATTGCACTAATATTACTTGCCCTATTTTGTCAGTTTGTAGGAATCTCAAGATAGCTTGCATGTATGAAGAGATCTGTCTCTATGCTAATATTTGATACAAATTAGAATACATGTATGCATAACAGATTATACAGTTCCTATATCCTTAGATCAAACTTTCACTGGTTTTCATCATAATATTCCTGGATTTTTGCATACTTGAGCTAGGAAGCATAGAAGGGGAGAAAATGTTGTAAGGTATAACAGAATAAAATTTAAACTTTTAGAGAAGATCAATACCTATTCTAATCCTGTGTTCCAGAACTATCTGGCTTTAAAAATGGCATCTGTCTTTTTTGGTTGTGGCTTTTTTTGTTTGTTTATTGGGGTTTTGTTTTTGTTGGGTTTCCTGGTTTTTTTGTTTGGTTGGTTGGGTTTTTTGTTTTTTGGTTGGCTTTGGGTTTGTTGGGGGTTTTTTTGAGAAATTGTAATTGCTTCTGGGGTATCTGGTATATTGCGGAAAATATTTCACAATGTTTGCAGGACTCTAACTACTGGTCACGATTTCTGAGATGCTAGAAGGAATTGGTAGGAAGTGTTAAGCATAGCTGCTGTCTTGTGACTTTGTGCAGTTTTTGCTTTCCTAAGCGTTGCAAACTTAGTCAATTTTGAATAAAATTAGTTAAATAAAGTTTTTCTAGTCGAAGTTGCTAAATAATCTGGCCTTCAGGCTGTGAGGTCAGAAGTTTAAAGGGATTAAAACCAAAAGCTATATAGAGCAAACTGAGAGAAAGTCACATTCACTTTTTTCTTTGTTTCAATAGCAACTTTTTAACTGTCAGTCTCTGCACAAGCTGAGTTTGCCAGACAATGATCTAACCACGTTGCCAGCATCCATTGCAAATCTCATTAATCTCAGGGAACTGGATGTCAGCAAGAATGGTAAGTCACTTCACTTACTATACTGGGGTAACTAAAAGGCAAATCATCATTGGCTATACAGAGACGCTAGTGAAAACACAATTTCTAGAAGCTACACAGCTAGTAAATTTTAAATTGCCACATTAAATCATGGCTTAACATAAAAAAAAAAAGTTCTTTTATGGTCTAATTGTGATATTTAATTGTATCTCTCAAATTGATTGGTTTGTACTTTGAGATTAATTTCTGAAAACTGATCTTGTGAAGTATTTTATATTCTCTCAAAATGCATATGCTCAAATTTATTCCTTTTAGTGGCTTTCCTCATGTTTCACTATACTGAAGAGAGTTTGCACAAGAATTTGTAAAATTTTGCTGGATTCTGTTGTTTTGCTTTGTTTCATATGAAAATTGTTTTCAGGATATTTTAATGAGCTGCCTGAAGATTGTAGTAAGACTTGGCTGCTTTGCTGTCCTGCCCTGGGGATGGTAACCTCTGTCACATGGGGAAAGCGTCTGTGGACAATGACTGGTTCACTTGTTTGACTTGTTAAAAATCTGTCATTCTGTGTGAGTCAGCCTTTTATAAATTATGAAATGTTGTCAGCCAAGTATTTTATATATGGGGTTTTATTAATGGTGCTGCTTTGGCAAGCTGGCAGATGTGTGCAACTGTGAGGAAATTGAAATAACTTATATTGTCATCAGTCTGGCTTATTTGAGAGGGAAAAAAAAGTTCAATCCTGCTAACTGATAAGGATATAATAGTCTTGTCTTACTAATTTGAAGCAAGAGGACCTCTCCTTGAAATCTTATTTGAAAATAAGAATTCCATAAATATGTCAAAGATTTTAAATTAAATTCATTGCTTTGTTTGGACAGCTAGCTAATTGTGACTCCACAGAGTTAAGTAACTTCAGCTTTATTAAGAAAATATTCCAGTTGTTGAGGTGTTGGCATTCTCCTTGATTGTCCGTTGTAGCCCAGTCCATACTTACTGTTACTTTATTATTTCTGCCTAATGAAAGCAGCATTTAGTGTGATAAATTGACTTGATTGTCACTGCTCTGTTCCTCGTACAAGTGGATTAATAGTCTTTAAAGAACACTGGTCCTAAACTTTCATAGTGACACATAACGGAGAAAGAATCATCTTTTTGTCCTAGACTGAACTGTTGAAAGGATTAAGTGTTTCCAACACAAGTTCTCAATGCAGAAGACTTAAAAGCAGCAAAAGGGCATTTGAGTTCTTCTAGTGCTGGCAGACTCCTTCGTTTATGTACGTAAATGGGCAGCTGGTCACTTACTAGCTAGAGAGTTACTTGTCTGTCCAAAATGGCGTAACCTTTAGCTAAGCCTTCAGAGGCTGCTGAAAGAGCACTTGTTCCTCTGAGGCATATAAAGAATTTAAGGATGCAATAGCTGAACAACATGCTCTCCCAGTAAAATGTGAAGCTCTGTTTTCTATGGATTGTTTTGTTTTTAACGCCTTTCAGAGACATGACAGGACACAAGCTTATTTGAACTATTATCATGTGCCTGTTCTCAGTCTTATCACAGTTTGGATAGCTTCTCTGCCTAGTCTTGCACATCAAAAATAGTTCTGAGGTCACATGGTTTTTTAATTGGGACAGCTTGTCTCCCACTACTCCCGAAAGCTCTGTAAAACTCAAAAACTGATCAGGATCCCTGTTGATCCATGTTGAGTGAAGTAAGAAATATTGCTGCTTATTCTGTAATATATTTGGTATAATTTGAGACTTTACTTTCTTGGCTTAAGTGCCTTTCCCTTTCTGTTTCCCTGTCCACTGTTGCAACCATGGAACATTTTTCTCTTGACAGCTGCGAGCCTATTCTCTTGCCTTGTGTCTACTTTTGTCTTGGTAAGAATTTACTGCTCAGTTTCCCACTGTCCACAATTGTTCCGATATGTGTCTGTAATAAAGCTAAATAGAAGGGGTTTTAATAGTTTCCCATGACTAGCAGAACTGATCAAAATCTTTAATTCCTCCTTTTTCTTTGTTAGAGATTGACAGAATACAATGTGGAAGCAGTGGACTTTGTGGGAAGCACAGGGATTGTTTTCCCTTAACTTTTAAAAATAAAATAAATGACTGGAGTTTAGTCAACAATCTTAGTGCAGGATGACGAGAGATGCCAAATTCTAAAATAGAGTGTGTTTTTCAGGTTCCTGTGGTTGTGGCAAGTGACGATAATAGGCCTTGTATTTTTCTTGTAATATTAATGTACCATAAGTGTTGTCTTCTGATGTGAATGGAGCTAAATCATGGAGTGCAGATTCCTTCAGATCAAATATGCATTTGGTTTTCGAGGTTGCAATTTAGAAGTGTAGGTAGTGAGACTTTAGTTTTCAAATACCAGCGTACATGAAATAGAGTTTTCATGTAAGGTAGTTGAGTTGTTTGTGGCATAGACATAATTGAATGTATTGATGGAAGACAAGGATTTAATTTTCTAAGGAGCTGATACAAAAATGAAGAATGACACTTCAGTTTTAAAATGTGTTTGAGTTACCTCATGAACTGTGGAGTCTGGCTCACAGAGCGAGACCTGTTGCACAGGAGACCATCCAGCTTTCCAAGAAGTACATACATATATATATGTGTCTGTAATATTTGATGTTTAGATGAAAGATCAAAATTGCAGACCTTCTTCAAGGTAGAAGATTTGTGACATAAAAGGTATTAGTCCAAGAAAGCGATCTTTGTGATGTTTTAATAGCTCCTAAAAGGTTTTGCCTTTTTAACTGCAGATTTAGATGTGTCTCACTTCATATATGCAATATATAAAATTGTGTAACGGAGACATGGTAGATGTGCAAATGTGGATACTTAGGCATATTTAAAAATATTTAATCAGAACAATGATTCGTCTAGTCTAGTGTGCTGTCTCCAACAGTGAGCAAAAGCAGAAGCCTAGGGAAGATTTAGTGAAGTACAGAAAGCCAGGAACATGAATGTTTCCCTGTATGCTCCCAGTGTCCAAGCTGCTATTTGGGCCTTCTTGAGCCAGACAGGGTACAGCTTTTATTTAGTAGTCTTCATTTGACTCCTTCTCTGTCACTGTATCTAGTCTTTGTGTGAAGTGATTTATGTTTCAAGGAATGAGCTGAGTAATGGAGTACAAGCCTCTAACGGTTATCTGTACAAGCGTTTAATCTTGAATATATTATTCATGGCTACTGAAGAGATTGCAGCATAGATGTAGTCAAAATATCAAACTGCTACTATATGTGCAGCAAGAATGGAAAAGAGTTACCTAACTGCCTTTAGTATTGGCAATGGGCAATAAATTCTGTAGGTTTTTTTTAATACTGAGTACATAAGTTGTCCTTTTATGGCATTTTATCCTGATTCCCAAGGCTACCTTAATATTAGAGGTATTATATTGCTTCTTTCCAGGTATGATTCAGCTTCAAAGCATTCACCTGAAGCTTAATGATATCCTAGTCACAAAGATTAAATGGTACTTGAACAAATGATATAATAAATAAACTTCATTCCTATACTGGAAATGACATCTTGCATTGTAGAAAGCATCGAGGGATGCCCTTTTCTCCCAGTCCTACTGGGTTACATCCTAAATAGAATCACAGAATCATTAGGGTTGGAAAAGACCTCTAAGATCACCTATTCCAACTATCAACTCATCACCACCATGCCTACTAAACCATGTCCCTGAGTGCTACCTCTACACGTTTCTTAACACCTCCAGGGATGGTGACTCCACCATTTCCCTGGGCAGCCTGTTCCAGTGTCAGAGCACTCTTTCAGAGAAGAAATTTTTCCTAATATCTAACCTGAACCTTCCCTGGTGGGAGGCAGCGTCCTATAGCTGGTTACCTGGGAGAAGAGACAAACTCTCACCTCTCTACAGCCTCCTTTCAGGGAGTTCTAGACAGCAATAACATCTCCCCTCAGCCTCCTTTTCTCCACACTACACGATGCAGTTGCAGCATCCAGAATGCAAGACCTAGGTAGAAAAATGAGTGTTTTATTTGTGAAGCTGAAGAAAAATTTTAAATTTATTAATCCTCTATAGCAGGGGTCCTCAAACTTTTTAAACAGGGGGCCGGTTCACTGTCCCTCAGACACTGTCGGGGGCCGGACTATAGTTTGGAAAAAAATGAACAAATTCCTATGCACACTGCATATATTTTATTTGTAGTAGTGCACAAAAACCAGGAAAAAGAATGCAATATTTAAAATGAAGAACAATTGTAATCAACAAAACCAAATAATATTTCAATGTGAACTATGGGCCTGCGTTTGGCTAATGAGATGGTCAGTGTTAGGTTCCATATTTGTCACTGCCAGTTGTAGCAAGTGATGCAAGTGTTCATCAGTTGGTCTGGGTCTGATTGGAGATTTCAGGTGTTTCATTTGGGAAAAAGTCTGCTCACAGACACAGGTGCTGCCAAAGACGGTTGCAGTTTTGAGTGCCTGGTTCCTGAGATGATGAGATGTCTCTGAGGGGAGAGATGCATAGAAATCAGTAAGGCTGCTTGGTTTTAATGCATCTTTCAGCGAGTCACAAGTCTGTAGTTCAGCCAATTCCATTTGGTAAATCGGATCAACAGTTTCAATGTCAACAGAAAATGGGTTCTGGAAAAGCTGTGTGTCCTGGTCATGGAGACGAAGCTCTTTAAATCCAATGTGAAACTCCTTTTGCAACATTTCTAGTACATCCATACATGTTTTGTTTGGGAATGCAACTGCTGGTTTGTCTGCAGACAGGTTTTGAGTTGTTGCGATTCGCCCGAGTTGGCTGGACCTGGCAGTCCAGAGGCTGCCAACTGGGTTTGCCCGGCAGAGGAGATGCCCGCGCCTCTCGCCTGCCACGCATCACGGAGGAGGAGGACGGGGCGGCGGCGGCGCGGTTTGTAGCGAGGCGCTGGTTCCAGCTCAGTCCCGGCGGGTGATGGGGGCTGCGGAGGCCACGCACGGATTCAGTGGCAGGAAGTCACCTGCGGCTGCTTGGTTTCCCCCCGCAAACCCCCGGCGGGGGCGGGGCAGGGAGTTCTGTAAATACCGGCGGGCCGGATTGAGGACCCTGGGGGGCCGTATCTGGCCCGTGGACCAGAGTTTGAGGACCCCTGGTCTATAGCCAAGTAATTTATGTATTGACAGTTGTACAGGGGGCGGGGACCCAAACAAAACACCCACCAAAAAACTCCAAAACATGACTCTTCACCCCTGAATCTGCCTCTTTCAGGGTTTATTAGCTTTTAGGGAATAACAATTTCCTCATGGCTCTGGAATACCAGCCTTAGCTTTTTTGCATCTAGGACAATGTGGAAGACTGTCAAGGAAATATTTTTACCTCCTCTTTGAAGAAGGGAAAAGCATTCATGTATGGTGTATATAAATGGACAGAGTTAGCTTTACAGGTTACTAGAATTAAGTGATTTGAAAGGTTGAAGCAAATTATGAGGATGCCTGGGACATTGGGCTTCCTTGGAAGCCTAGGAAATGGGCTTGAAATAGCTTGTGCCTGTGGAGTTAGTGTAGTGGGAAACAGTAAGATGTCTGGTTTCCCTTGCTTGCAGGTGGTGAAAGAAAAATATTGAATTTTTAAGTTCTATATTATTCAGGCCTTTGCAGGATTAAATAGCAAAAATGGAAGATAACTAGCTAGACAAAAAGAAACATGGTGCTTTGGAAATAAGAGTGTCTGCAATAGTCTCTTAGATATTAAGTAGTTCTCTTGCACTGCAGTGTCACAGTGAATTTAAATGTTTGTCAGTTGGTATTGCAAGGAATCTTCATGGAAAAATACACAAACTAAACACAAGAAAACAAACACACTCCACATGCCTGTCTCTAGGCATATCTGCCTGTAAAATTATTTTAAGTAATTTTAAAGAATTTTGTTAACAGATGCAAATTTAGATCAAATATGTTTTCTTCAGTATTTTAAGATCATCTGCTGATTTGGCAAAATAGCTGTAGTTCACTCTGTGCCAAAAGTTGGGGAGTGGGAGAACAAGAATTTAGGAGATTGTCTTGCCTTATGTTTCCCATCTGGTCCATTTAGGAATTTGAGGGATTTTTTAAGGAATTGAGAATTATTCATAGTTACTAGGGAGAAAGGTGATTTTTCTTTTTTTTCCCCACAGGGACAAGTAAGAAAAGGAAGATCCTGAATACAAAAATAACTTGCTGTAAATTTACTGTTTCTCTGCTTATACTGGGTGGGGAGGGGCAGACGGGAGCATGGGTTTTATATCATCCATGACAGTGAAATAAAAGAAAAGATAATTTATCTGCTGCTGACTATTGAGTCTGTAGCTTTAGTATAATGTATCATCCTATAGAGGACATAAATTTATCCTAAATGTTGGCAGCTTTTCTATTTGAAGTTCTCTTATTCAAGTGTTTGTAATGTTTTTTTCATAAATATATTTTCTGTCTTATTAAAGATACGGAATAGGATTTGTCTCTGCAGGATAAAATTATCTGTGTGTGTGAGAGAAGATGTGAACAGAATGGAATTTCAATGCAGTGAAGGTCTTGAATGTGTAATTTGAATGTACATAAGAAGTTTAATACAAATTTCCTCCTGGACTCAAAAGAAACTTTCTAACACAGAAAAAGCATTGTAGAAGTAATTATGTGATTTTTTAGGTGTGGATTTGCTTGTAAAGGCAGAATGTACCTTTATTTTTGTAATGTGCTTTGAGTGACAGTTAACCAAAAGTGACTGGACAAACAACACTGAATTTGCAGCCCAGGATGGTAGGCTATTGGAAGTGGTGGGGGCGGGGGGGTGTGTGGAAAAAGTGAAGCAGGTTTACATGTTTATGTTGCACCTCAGTTTCAGGTTACTCTGTGGACTTGACAACACTCCATCCATGCATTAGACATAGCTGAAAACCACCTGAACCTTGGTAATTGTCCAAGGCAACATTGCGAACAAAACTACTGCCCACAGCCTTCCTAGTTTTCCACATTTTGCCATTTTGACGTGTTTAGGTTTATGTAAATTAATGTCTGGCATATTTTCAAGAAGCAGTATTATTGCCTATCCTTTTTTTTGTCTGAGAAAAGGTGTTTAGGAACTAGTCTTGTTACTCACACTCCTCCTCCTTTACACTGGGTAAGGAACATAGCTACAGCAGGCCTAAAGTTACCTGACTCTAAAAATTGAAGTTCTTCCAACTGGTTTGAGGATAAATGCTTGGAAGACTCTTGTGGGCTTGCTGGAGTATCCTGGCTGTGCCAGTAAATGTATATAAAAGGAATAAAAAACCAAAACCCACAAAATACTCGCTGAACTGTCATCTTGTTTTCCCTGCCTGCATCAGCTCTGATAATTTAGCAGCAAAAGTTATTGTTGGAGAAAGTGATGAGGTGGCATTATCCATGTAGACAGATCAGGATGCTAACATAACAGTATAAAAAAAGGATTTATTACTGTCTGAACCTCACAGGATTGGTGTGAGTTTTTAGCTTTTAGATGAGAAATTTAACATTTTGTTTTGACACCACTTGTGAAATTCAATAACCTTAGAAATACTAAACTTGACTCACAATTTTAATAGGTTCAAAGCTGTAAAAAAGCTGTCTACATCTTAATGCTGCTGCTTTGTCCATGTGTGGATGCTTATTCTGCAAAAGAGCCTTTTGTCTTAATTGTGAATAAATATTTAAATACTATATAAATGTATGTAATTAAGTACCCACCTTATTGTCAAAATGAGCACCAAATATGTTGCCAGTACTGTATATTATTGTAAATCTAACTACATTATAATAGTTTTCACAACCAATAAGAGTACATTTTTTCTTTGAAAATTATTTGAAAACCTTAAAAATCTTCCTATGGATGTATTTCCTGGCAGATTTTTGTGGTTTTAAAATGAAAACACTCTTTAACTTGTTCCTGTCAGATCTGTAGCTTGACTGACATTTTTATATTAATCATTAAATGGGCTGCAGAAATATTGCTTTCCCTTACAAAAAACCACCAGTCTTCCAAATAAAGATTAAACTTCCATTTTTCATTGTGTAAACTTAAGAAAGGAGCCCCTTGTGTAGTGAGGGCTTACAGCCCTGCAAATGACCATCATTAAAGGGAGGACAAATGGGAGAGGAAACTTAAACTTTCAGAGCATGTAGAATTGGAGAAAAAAATCTTTGTAAATTGAAGATGGAGAGGTGAATCTGCTTACTAATCTATAAGTAGATACTTGTCAAGCAAAGTCACTTCAAAGAAAAATCAGGAAACCCAGTGAAGTTTGTTTTCAGAGTTTTGTAAACATTTTGTAAGATTCTTACATTCTTAAGATTTCTTGATAAAAAGAAAAAGTTTTCTAGGAAGGGAACTTGTCTGTATAATCAAAGTGCAAAGAGAATAAAAAGCTTTATATAAATGTATTAAATTTAATGTTTTATTAAATCTGGAACAAGTTTTTGTGATGATAAAAAAAACAAATCTGCCATAGATTTAACCTGAGTTTTACTTCTTGACAAAGGTAGATTTCTTCCACCATTCTCCAAGCTGATATGTTTGCTTTTAGTAAGAGACAGACAGAAAGTGGGGCTTCTGTAATGCTCATATAGCAGGAAAACCAAGTTGCAAGGAATTTTACATTTCTGATACTCTGAGAGTACAAGAGAAGCAACTGATGTGACTTATAGGAAGTTCTGAAAGTATATCTCTGTTGGGATATCTGTTTGCAGAAATAGGTGAAATTATATTTGTAATAATTTCTCCTTCCTCTTGAAATGATTTTTTTTTTTTTTAAAGGGTAGGCTTTCACTAAGTAAGACAGAGGTCCCTAAGCTGCTTGGCAGTGAGTAGAGTACTGAGTACCACCTTGTGCCAAGCTGCAACTCCGGCCCTGAGCAGGAAGGTGTTACTGCTGCCCTACAGCCTAGTCAGGCATCTCATGGAAATCTGAGATCCTGGTGGATCTGAAACCAGCTGTGGCAAGGGAGCCTCTAAGAATTTTGGAAAGAGGAATGAATGTTTAAAAGGAAGAATGGATAGGTCAGTATTGTGCAGTGAATTGAGTGGGCTCTAACACACTGCTTACTTTGAATAAAGAAAAGTGCTGCTTTTAATTCAGAAGGTATGCAGAAACTCAAATTAAAGCACATTACATATATATATATATATATATATATATATATATATATATATATATATATATAAAAGAATACAGACTGTTAGTTTAGTTTAGGCTTTCAGTTTAGAGTTTCAGCTTCTGCGAACAGATTTTGTGTAATCTTGGGGAGAGTTGTGACCTGTATTCTTGAGCTCTGAAAATACTCTGATTGACATGTTTAATCTATATTGTCTGGAAGGACAGTTGTAGCAGAGGCCTGAGTCGAAGAACAAACAAAAGCTGTTCTTTCTATGGTGGAGCTGCTTTCAGGCTGGCCCTAATAGCTGCTTGCCCAGAAGTTGAGACCAGAATGAATAGATTAGATGAGAGAAGAATGTATGTAATTAAGGTTGCTTTCATATTCATACAAACTAAGTCTATGTGTTTCCCTGTGTGTCCTCCATATTTTTAAGGGTGCAGAGTGGGATGGGTGCACAGTGGACTGTAGTTTCGTTTAATTTGCAGCAAGAGGACTTTTTGCTGTGCCTGTTTGGAGAAATTTTTTTTTTTTTTTTTTTTCACATTCCCCACAAACTGGGAGATTTAGCTTTAAACTCCTTCGGGGACATCACCCATGTGGCTTCCACAGGTCTCATATTTGTTAGTAAATTTCTTTCTCTGTGCTTTTCAGGAATTGAACCAATACTTTTTTTTCCTTTTTTGCCAAGACTGTTAAAATATTTCTGTGTGAAAAGCGGTGGAACATAATTTTGGAGGCACTGCCACTGCTGTATAGCAGTAATGGTTTCAGTAACTGAATTCTGGGTGTACTAGTTCTAATTGTGAAGAAAAATATGACTGCATGACTAGAGTATGAACTTTGGAGCAAGGCCCCATCTGTAGTAGGGCTGAAACAGTAGTGTTAGTGGGATGTCAGCTCTGGGATCCATTGCAGGGAGCATTCTGCCAGCAGCAGATGTGAATTGCACAATTTTCTGTAAATCCAGAATTGCCAGTATTTCTGAGTGAAAAAATCTTATCTGATGGAGAGATAAAGTCATCCCTGTTTTCTCTTCTGCTCTGTGAGTTATGCTGACCGTAGTGATAGGAAAGGATTGTGCTGTGTAGGGGAGGAGATGAGTGTTACTGCAGATGGTGAGTGGGACTCCATTTATACTTAAATTGCCTTAAACCAGCCTAAACAGAGGGATATTCGTGCATATTTGCTCTGAAGAGCTGTGCCAAAACAATCATTGCTCTCTGGGGAGTTAGACATCAGGAAAAATTCTGTATTTCAGCCATGTTACGTGAGCCAGAACTGAGGCTGATTACCATCAGATTTGTGGCCATTGACCCAAAATCCCTATATGACCTTTTTGGTATGCCCTTTGAGCATTTGCTACAGCTGATCTGGGATTGTGATTAAACACCACTTTCAAGGTTAGGCTGCTTAGCTGGCAAGTTTTTGCCAAGTAGAGTTCTGAAAAATGAATGCTTTCGGCTTTTGGCTTAGTCTAGACAAGAACTTTAGATTCCTCTTCCTTACCTTACTGCCAAATTTTTCTTAAGAATTTTTCAGTCCTGCACCCCTGCCTCTTTTTTTTTTTTTTTTTTTTTTTGTGTTGATTTTGGTAGAAGCTGGCCAGTGAGATTAAAAGTGCCTGAAATTTGTGAAAACAGGGAGAAAGGAACAGACAAGTAAATCCTAAAAGCTATTATGTAAATCTCACTTCTGTGAGAAACTACACTATGAAAGGAGCTTTGCTCTCAATTCAGTTTGGATCTAGTGGTTAGAATTAAAGATTACCAGCAAATCTTATTTACCTTTGTTGTGCTCTGCAAATGGTCATAGTCCACAAGTGCGATGGCCTGTGGGGTTTTTTTGGAAAACAGTAAGCGTGATCTGTAAATCAGCTACCACACTGAAATGGGTTGGGGGTGATGGTTGTTACCCTGTGAAGTAGGAAACAGGAGAATGAAGAACCTGTCCATATGATGCTTTTCAAGGAAAGTGAGATAAGGCTGCATCACACTAGATAACCCTCAACTAATCTGTTGCGCTGTCTTCAGTAATCTTTGAGTATCAGTGTATAACCGAAGCAGTAAAAAACCCCCCTAAAACTCCCTAGATTTAGAAAGGAATGTGGATCTCAATTTGCTGTGCTTATTTGATCAGGTATTCGTGGAGGGTGGGGATGACTGTCAAATAGATGAATTAGCACAGTGTTACAAAAGGAGTGTGAAAAGATATGGTCACAGAGACCTTCAAAATTTGCTGAGCCTCCTTAATGGGGAAGAAGATTCTGGACACTAAGGACAGATGGAAAGCAGAGAAACAAGGAACAGATCCTCTTATAAAGTGTGCTTTACAGCCCTTTATCGTTCTCTCATATCTTTTTCCAGTGTCTCTCTGCCTTCTTACCTGTTTTTCTTTCTTACTTGCTTTTTGAATGTGCTTTCTGGGTTGGAGAACTGAAAGAATACTAATCCAACAGTAACTGCATATTTCCAGCATGTAGGAGGCGTATAGCTGCGGAAAAGTGAGTGTCTGAAGGTTGTTATATACAAAGTTAGTAAATGCAACTTCCTATCACATGGTAGAGAGGAGCAGTGTCCTATTTTTTTTTTTCCTACCTGCTGAATGTATAATACAAATATTAGTTATATTTCATGCTGTCATTCTCAATTTACTGTTCTTGAATGATAGCTGCCATTTATCCATACTGAAAAGTTGAGTGAGTTTGGTAAAGATGGTGTGTACCATAACAATCTTGGCTCTAAGAAGAAGCAAAATTAAATTCAGGGGCTCCTTCATTGTTAGCTTTGTCATACTAGTTGAATTTCTGCTGTTAATTTGTTGGTGAAACTATTGATGCCTCTTGCCCAAGGCATAGTCAAACAGGAGACTACTGTAGAGTCCTCCAGTTATGTACAAAAGCATGCTGATTTAACATGTCTGTATTTGGATAGATAATATTTTATTTGGCTGTTCTTTTGTGAGTAAGTTTACACTGACATTCTCCTCTCTAATGGATGTACTGTGTTTTGTTTTGTATGTAGTTATCATAGATTTAAGTCCTCTGTGCTTCAAAAATTTCTTGACAGAGGCAGTGGAAACTAATATTAATATTAAAAACATGAGGTTTAACATGTTGGACCAGAACAATCTTTCATCCAAGGAAGGACCAAGCAAAGGCCAGTAGTGTGACCCATCTTTCAGAAAAACTAAGCTTAGAGAATCTCTCAGTATGATTCAGAGACCAAAAATAATGGCACAGAGTGAATCTGAAACACAATTCTGCCTGCAAGGAAGTTAGTAGCAGTTGTGTACTCTGGTTAATGTAGACACTTATTTTAAGAAGGTAACGTTACATCATCAGCAGTAAAAAGCTGGTAGAAGACCGCTTCATGCAAATCATCCATAACTTGATCTATACAGACCTCTTATGTGCTAGATTTTTGTTCATCTGCCGTCAGAATACTGTGTCATGTTAGATGCTTTCCATCTGCATGTTCCAATATTCTTCAGTGAAAGAGGCTTCATGCTACAACTGGAATTAAGACCATGTATATTTAAATAAAGTATCTTGGAAATGTGTTATGACAGCAATAGATAAGGTACATTTCTAGTCTTTCTATGGTAGTTTTCTCATCTTTCTTTAAACCTGTTTTGGACTTGAAAAATATCATTGCTGCTTTCCAGAAATGAAGCTCCATTACATTATATAAGTATTACCTTTTTCATTCTGATTTTGAACTGTGAGAGTGATAAAGTGAATTGAGTCAGTATCTCCTGTCATCATCTTCTGCTTCAGCTCCCCTCACAGCCCCAGTAAATTTCACATGGCTGAAGACATATACATGAAGTTATACTTTTATTTACACTTGTGTGCATATACATGGACATGCATAGTAGGAAACTAGAAGTGTCAGAAGTCTTGGCCTGTTTTACAGTTCATGACTGAATTCCTCCTGATCCCTTCAGCTTCTGTATTTTAGTGTTCTTGAGTTCAACAAGCTATTTCCCAAAAGGATCCATGATAGTTAGAGGTGTTTAAACACCCAAATTAACTGCCTTAGCATGTTTTTCTTGCCTTTCACTTCTCAATAACAGAGTACAACACCTGGTATGAATCATAAGTATTTTCAACCATTTAGTATGACAAAAAAGTTCCTGTCAAGAAAGACCTAAAAGTCTACTTTGGCAGAAATGGTGTTTCTCCTGAAGTTGAATTTATGGAAAAGTTGGCAGAGTAACTTTGCCGTGCAACATCACCGAATGACTTAGTGCGAAAGTATGTATTTTGTGACTGCTTTTCTTGTCAGGTGGCATTGCCATCTCTTAAGTCCTAATATACCAGGTGAATATTGTTACTGCATAAACATCAAAAGAACCAGACTCCAGGGTAGCATAAAAAATTGTGTAATTTCTTATGTAAGTAAAAACATTATTTAGCAGTTGATGCTTTGCCGTATCTTGGTACAGATACATGGAGAGACGTAATCAAGTCCCACCTGCCAATATAAATGAGAAGACACACTGCCTTTATCTTTCTCTCTGCAGCTGAACTGTAAGAGAGTTAATGTTGCTTGGAGCAGCATGGAATTTAATGCTCTCAGTAGCCTAAAAATGAGCATGCACAGAATACGGTTCCTTCCTAGTGATCTCATTCCCTGGGTTCAGGCAGCCGTCTCCACACACCTAATCTAGACACAATTACATGCGTTAACTGAAAAACAAAGAGCTAAGATTTCTGTTACATGAAAAAAACAGTTGTTTTAAGCTAACTTTATTTTATTATTGTATGGATTTTTCTTGAAAAAATGGTGTGTTCTTAATCCAAGTGGAAGGATTGCAATGTGAATGACTGTTATACTTAGGATAAGTTTATTTAAAGTAAAAATACCTGTCCCAGGGTGTAAAAACAATGTAGTGATACAGTGCAAAAGCAACTGCAGTTGTGGTAGCCATGGTTTTATTTTTTTTTATGGTGTAGTAAAGATTGAGGTGAAAGTCTTGGGCAATAGAATCACTCAGTACTGATTTTCTACTAATGGGATGGATGCCTGTCTTATGTTTTCAAGGCCTGTTTTGTCAGTTTCTGACAAATACAAATTTGGCAAATACATGGGTTGCAGATTCACTGTAGCATTTCTGCAGATCACCTTGGAAAAAGAGAAGGATCCTTACTGGTTTAATTTTCAGACGTGTGTGTCTGCAGCTTTTTTGTCCTTCTCTACGAATAATGCGAAGCGAACAGCAAGCTTATGTCACGTTTCTGGACAACTGTTCAAAATCACGAATGTGTAAACCTACTTTAAGATTTGTAGTGTTACCCTTTCACCTAGATGTCACAAGCCATGCATTTGAGAAACAGATTCTCTTGGAATCACATGGAATACCTTGTGTATGAATGCCTTTTTTTTTCTAAAAAAAAAAAAAAAAGGGGGGGGGGGGCGGGAGTGAGGGCCTGATCTTAAGTACATTACAAAGTACAAATACTTTAATATTAGGTAACAAGCAGTGGGAATTATTAGTGTACCATGTCTCTAATGCTGCTTAGTGAGCTGCCTGCTAATCTGCAATGCTTTAGGAAGAGATAGTAAAAGAATTGATACTGTGTAAGAGTGTATCTTTAATGAAAACTGTATCTAAAATGAAATACCAGAGAACCTGTCCACTGGTTGCTAAATGAATTAATGTTTTTATGGCTAGGGGTTTTGTGTGCATCATTTTTATGCCTGTGATGGACTCTAATAATTTAAGACTGTTTCCCTACCTCTTCCTGTATCTTGCAGGCATACAGGAGTTTCCAGAAAATATAAAAAACTGTAAAGTCTTGACAGTTGTTGAGGCCAGCGTAAATCCAATTTCAAAGTAAGTTTGTAAATTTTTTAATGTTTTATATTTTGTGCAAAGACTACTGAGTTTCAGACTTGCCCTAGACATGTGCTAACCTCTGGAAGCAAGGAGCAGAGTTACCCGAGAAGTATCTTTGTTAACCTCTTTGCACTGCAATACAGTATAGCTATGTCATTAAAGTATTTTGCCCAAGTTAGTAGGCTTTGTAGGCAGTCCTTGTGGCTTTCTCAGCTTTTTTTAAGTCCATCACTTCTCTGTGAACATAGAGAAATATGCAAAGCTTTTTCTTTCTTAATAACAATAATTAATTTTACTCTAGAGCCTGTACCACTGTTCTTCAAACTTAGCTTATAGGATTTGGTTTCTCTGTCACCTTCAATAGTGACAAAATCAGTTTGGCAGAAGTAGCACTGCCAGAGGTACAAACTTTGTACAAGGTAAGTCTTGTGGGGCAAAAAAGATGTTGCATAGGTGTTAGTTTATCTTGTGGTCTCTAAGGAATGCCTCCTCCACATTGTGTCTGGAGATCACAAATACATAGCAAGACTACATTTGTGGTTTGTAGGTTTTATTGCCTGTTGTTATGGTCCTCAGTACTTAAAAATAATTTTCAATATAATTTACATTTACAAAGTAATTTACAGAGAACAAGTATCTACTGCAATTTTGTAGAAATTCTGGTACCACTTTAATTTTAATGTTACCAATATGTAGGACTTCAATACTATACTGTTTTTTTAAGAAAATATGACTTAATGCCCTCAATACAATTGAAACAGTGGAACTACTTTTTTTTTATATATATATATAGGCTTCCAGATGGATTTTCCCAACTGTTAAACCTAACGCAGCTGTACCTGAATGATGCTTTTCTTGAGTTTTTGCCAGCCAATTTTGGCAGGTAAGTTGGATTTGAAACGTAGTGTTTACATTTAGTTTTAAATGTATGCAAAGCAGTTTCTGATCCTTCTCAAACAAAGTGTGAACTGAAGTATGGGAAGAAATATACATTACCAGTCCATTTATGCCAAATATTAGTTACAGTAAAAAACCTATGAATCTTTATCACCATTTTTTAATTGGGCTTTTGAAAGACAGACAGAATGCTTATGGAGAGCCAAGAAATAAAACTTATTTACATACCTGCTTCTTTTACAACACAAGTCTGGTAAGTACAAGAGCCTCCTATTTCTGAAATATGAGTTGGTTATTATTTAGTAATTGTAGTAAAACAAATAATGATATCTGTAATTCCACTTGTCCATTCTTGGATGCACAGATTCCTTCATGCAGATCTGTAATTCTCAAGTGCCTTATTGTCAGGAATCTTTCTGAAAGACTTAACATATTTACAGTGTGCTGACTAAGCAGAATTGTTCCTTCTAATAGGCTGAATACAAGACGAATACTAAGCTTGTACCTCTTTAAAGTAGATTAAATCTTGTGAGTAAAAGTGAGAGGATAATATTGTTAAAACAAAGACTCCTAGATAGGCATAGTTCATCCTGTTCTCCTTATGCTGAATTAGCAATTTCTGCCCCCCCCCCCACCCCATTTTTTTAATGCTCTCTCTTCTTAGATTGTCACTCTCCTGTCCGAGTCTCTCAGCAAGCCTCTCTTTCAGGAAATACAGCTATTAGTTAACCAGGTATTGCCTTAGACTGTATGGTTATAGTTGGGTCAGCACAGTTTACAAGAGATTAGGAAAGCCCCCAAACAAAAGTGCTGCAGAAGTTCAGTAGATGTACAATGAAGGATGAGAACAGGCACAGTCCGTTAGTGACTTAGTTTATTAGTCCTCTTTGATCGGAGTTGTCTTCCCTGTCCAGTTATTAGTCGTTCCTTGATGAACAATTAAAAGCACCAGATCTTACACACTTAGCTAACAAAAAAGCTGCTTATAATGCAGCAGCATTAATTGTTGTGCATGTTTCTAGTACATAAAGTTTGCATTTCAAAAGTCTTCATTAAGGCTGAAGAAGAAATATCTGGAAGATGCATAGTTTTTACTTGTTGGCATTTTAATGATTGCCTGTACATTTTTCTGTTATGTTTTTTAATAGACTAACCAAATGGCAAGATTTTCTTAGTAAAAAAATCCAGGCACTACAGCTGAAATTGAAAACTTCAGGTTGACACAGTTTGTCTTATAGGTAGTTAATCTTATACATAGTTTTAAAAAGCCTCATTATATTTTTTTCTTTATCACTGCCCACTTCTATAATGGTTAGAGAAATGATATAATCATTACTTACAGCTTAAGAATAAATCAGTTATTGAAGGCAACTTAAAAGCTAATTCTCCACTCTAGTGTTTCTCTTAATAGCTATAAAGAATTCAGCCTTGGTTTTTAAAATATAAATAGTGACTTGCAGTGTCCTGGCTTGTAGGTAGAGGAATGAAACTGAAATTATGACTTTTCTCATCAGCTCTTTGTGAGTGAATTCAAAGTATTCTTACAGGTTTGCCTGCTAATAATCATATTATACAGAATAAATGCTATTCTATAAGGAGGTAATGTTTCAAACAAATAACTTGGAAAACAATGAATTGGTGAAATATAATTTCAAAGGTTCAGACCCCTTTAACATTGAGTACTTCTGTAAATGATCAGACTGCTATGCTGCCCCACAACTTTACAGCTAGGTAAACAATTGCTAGTGCAAATGGTTTTTTAACTTGTACTCCAGCATATGCCAATATTTTTCAAAACCAACCAAACAAAAAAAGCTCTGGGTGGTGGTTTCACCCACAGATAGGACCATGCGGTCCTGCAGTCACTCCCCCTACCTGGTGAGATGGGAAGGGAATCATAACAAAGGGGTCATGGATTAAAAATGAGGACAGGAGGAGCTCATCAGTTATGGTCACGGGCAAAACAGACTCAACTTGGGGAAGAAAAATCAATTTAATTCGTTACAAATCATTGAGTAGCGCAGTGAGACATAACAACCACATGTTACAACACCTTCCCCCACCGCTCCCTTCTTCCCAGGCTCAAATAACTTTGTTCCTGATTTCTCTACCTTCTTCCCCCACAGTGGTACTGGAGACAGGGAATGGGGGTCACAGTCAGTTCACCTCTGCCGCTCTTTCCAGCATGAAAGTCCTTCCTACAGGCTGCAAAGAGTCCAGGAGCAAAGTGTTCCAACGCAAGCTTCCCATGGAGTCACGGACCTCTTTGGGGACAGCTCCCAGCTCTGTAATGGGGACATCCATGGGCTGCAGACAGGCCTCTGGTCCAATGCACCTCCTCACCCCCTGTCTCTGGGGGTTACCCCACCCCTCCCACCCCACCCAGCTCTGGCATCTAGCATCTCTGGGGTCTCTATATTCAGTCACAACTGTCCTCAGGCTCAGCTTTCTGCCCCAGCTTGGAGTTTCCCATGGCCTACACATGGGGTATCTACTCCACCGTTGAACCTCCACGGGCTGCAGGGGACCTCATTTACTTTCTCCTACTCCATGTGTGTTGAAATGGATGTCTTGAGGTTCTCTGTCCCCCTCACCTCTTCCTCCTTTCTTCTGGAAATGAAGCTTTCTCTTTTTTTATGGTCGTCTTTTTATTCAGGTCAGTGACCTCTCCTCCAGGTTCTCTCCACCTGGGTGAAACCACCACACAATGGTCGAATCTTTTGGGATATTCAGAGCATTGTTATTTATTCCATAAAGACAGGCCTTCAGCTTCTTCTAGTTTGCTGCATTAATTGTTTTGTATATGCCTTACAGCTATTACTTTTCATTACATGCGAACACATGAAGGAACTGAGTTCTGTTTCCTGCTGTTGCTGGCAACTATAGGCAATAATGCCTCTTAAAAACTAAGCCAATGCCATATTAAAGCTAGCATGGTTTTTGTGCTACATGTGTTAGGGTCTCTGTTCCAGCAGTTCAGGTTTCCTACATCACTTTCTTTCTGGTTGTTCATTTATTTCATAGTTTGATTGTTGTCATCTCTCATGAGTGTTGTCCCCTGTTCTCTCACCTGCTGTTTATATAGTGTTCTCATATCCCTCTTTTAGTTTGTTAGACTAAACAAAATTCTGTTTCACTCTGGTGTGGCAGGTTTTCCTTTGTGCCTGATCATATTAACATATCTTGGAACAAGTTTCAGTTTGAGTTCATCTTCTATATGACAGAGGATAACAACGTATATAGCTGTATTTAGAATTAAAATTGAGGTCTCTTCATGGCTTGTACGCTTCCAGGATTATCTTCTTGATTCTCTTGGAATGTCTGTGGTTATGCTCTAGTGTTCCACTAGCCTATTTTGCAGCTGCCTAGTGTCATTTCCCACATGACTGACTAATGCATTGGGCAGCTCAGTTAGAAATGGCTGCACAAGGAAATCATGAGTACCTGACTTGGTGCTATGGCATCTTTTCTATTTTTTTCAGTCCTTAAGATTGTAGAGGTTTTTTTCCCTACAGTCTCCTATTAACTGACTGTATTGTCTGTGACTAACATCTGTGGCATCAACCAACTTTAACATTCTTCCTATCCTTTAGCATTGCTGTTAAAAAAGACTCAACAGGATAGTCGCAAATGGGTCTTTGAGCACTTCTGTCAGTAGCATTCAGCCTCATGCTTTGGAAAGAAAATGTTGTGTAGTGCAAACTACTTTTAGTATATCTATGCAGCTTTTTATTACACTTACTTCCCTGCTTCATTTTCACCTTCTAAATTTGTGCTAAGGTTTTGCATACTACTGAGGTCAAGATTATTCAATCTTTTTTGCCCTTCTTTATGAGCATTATGAGCTTGCTGGCCTTTACTGAGGTTGTACCAGTCCAGACTGTTAAGACTTTTTAAAGATCACCAAACTTTTGGTTAAATGTGCCAATTCCTTTGGAATTCCGAGATGCTAGTGCTTTTTTTTTTTTTTTTTTTCCTCCACTCCAAAATTCTAATTTGAGTGCATTAATATTGGCACAGATCCCAGAGTTAGCTTTTATACCAGTGCACAGAAATCTAAGAACTGCTTATGGTTACCTAAGAAAACCATATCTGTTGTGTCTAAATGCATCACGTATATTTACATTTAAATATACAAATATATAAGCAGAGCATTCTAAACTTGAAGCTCACTGCATTTGAATTTTGAGACAGGGCTTTAAAAGGCAGATGTTACTTACTGATGGATGTCTAAGATAAGCAAGGAGTTTGTCTTCAGTGTCATTCTAAAAACTCTGAGAATCATGTCTATGATGGGATGTTGCTTCCAAAGATTCTTTTACTGTGATGTTCCAATGAATTTACTTGTAATCTTCTTTCTCAGCATTTTGCAGTGGTATTTTTAGTAGTATCTGGGATAATTTTTTTACATAAAGGTACAGTGATAATCAATTTGTGGACTTAATTGTTACATATATGCAAGTTTGCTGGAAGTTCTGCAAATGCAGCCTGCTATAGCATACACATATTTCAGTCTTCTTGCCCTTTATATTTGTTACAATTTAAAAAAAAAAAAAATCTGCATTAGCAAAGCTGCAAAGGCAGTGAAAAATAAAGAATATCTCTCTATAAAATATTTTTAGCTTTCTGAGGAATGACTGCTGTTGAACAACAATTTTCCAACTATGCCTGCTGTGTATTTCTGTTACATTTTTTACAGTTTGTATAGTTAAAGAAGTCAGATTTAGGAAAAACAGTAATCTTATCCTGACAAAGTATTCATGTAGAGATTTTGTTTTATTTAAAAGTTGAGCTACATTTTTAAAGCAGACTAAGTTTATTACATTAAATAACAATACTGCAACAAAATTTTTTTGAGACTTACACAAGGTATACCTAAAGCTGAATAATACTGTTACACCTTTGTGTTTAGGTGATGTGTAAATATTTATGTGGTTATGGATTTTTCAAGTTGAGAAATTAAGTATTTGAGTATGAGTATGACAAATCTTCCCAATAGAATTGCACAGAAAATATGTATTCTGCCACTACGACTTCTGTTTCTCCTTTAGTATAGATGGACTAGTTCTGCCTGTACTACTTTTTCAAATTAAAATCCAGTTTTTCAGTTCCATTATAGCAGTTTAGACACTTAGTATGGGTGTTTATGCTAGCAACTGAGAGAGCAGCTAGGCTGAGTATTTAATGTGTATTATTATATTAAACTTGAATTAACCCTTCTAGTCATAATGGAAGAAGTGACAACTCCTTCAGTCCAATATTTCTTATCACTTACTGCAAGAAAATTACTAATTTAGACATAACCTGTGTCTCCTAACCAGGAGAGGTTGAAAATGTTTCCCTAGTAGCCTCTATGTAGCTCAACATACAAGAAATTTGATGTTTTTATCTCCAGCTTTTAGGGTTAGCTGAAGAAAGAGCAGAACATGAAACAAGGTCACAAAGCTATGAACTTTTCTGTCACTAACGGCAGTCTTTAAGTTCACGGAATTATCTTATTGGAAATGTAGTACAATCAGTTCTGGCTAAAGTCAGTGAAGTGTGGGTGTGCATATATATGTTTTTGCAAATGAATTGAGGTTTGCTTTTACTGCATTGAACTGAGAAATCTGACTGCATACATGTGTTGTGAAGAAAAACTACAAACTGTGCAGCTATTTCCCTTGTCATCGAAGCAGAACACCACCTGGAGCGTAATGCAGTATTTGGTTGTTCTTGGATTCAGAATTCCAAGTCCAAACCGAGCATTCAGATCTGAAGGTGCTTAAACAAACAAGTTCTGTTTTGTCACAAATTGGTATCTTAGGATACAGGTAGGCTAAGAAGGCTAGGAAATCCTTTCCAGTTATGTCCTAGATTGACAGCAGTGATATTACTGTGAACTGGACTTTTATTAAGGTATTCTTTCACCACTGCTAGGGTGTTGATTTTTCTTTGGGAAGCTGAGGGGTAGGAGGTTCCCCTCCAGCAGTTGCTACCAGATGGCAAGTACTGCTTGCAGCGCAGGACTATATTGACCTCTGCTCTGTTTCAAGGTGACTTACATTCTTAGGTTATTTGTAGGCATGACAGATTTCTACTTTCAAGTGCATCTGAAAATGAGAGAATATCTAGAGGAAAAATAAATACTGTTTTCAGCTTTCTATTTTTGTTTTAAGTATAGTTCTTACTAGTTAATAAAAATTAAGGTTTTTGTCTCTGTCCTTACAATGTATTTGGTTAAGCACCTTCATGAAAGACTGGTCTATTCACTAAGCAACTTGTTGAGTCCAGAAGCTTAATGCTCTGCTTTGTGTTGTATGAGGGCTGTTAGTGGGTCACATGTAGAACCCTTGTCTTTACAATCCTGCCTGTATTTAAACTAAAACTCAGTTTCTGCATTTCGTGTAAAAAAGAGGTTGTCTTGTCACTGCTCTCTTGATGCAAAAAAAATCCACTGCAAATGGTACACTGCTTAAATGTCAAGACTGCTTTGAACTTATCTTGGCTAAGCCGTTGAATTTGGGATTTAGAGGTTATTTAGCTTGGAACCAAGGATTTACTGCAAGAAAGGCCAAACTGCCTTCTAACAAAAATATCAAAATGGATTGGATTAAAAAAAAAAAAATGGACTAGAAAGAGGAATAGGGAGGGAAATTCGAGATGAATTTAAAGGTTATATTTACCATGTGAAAGACAACAGGTATTCCTTTAATGAGGCTTGTTATATGAAATGGTTTGGTACTACACTGCAGTTGTCAGAAATTGAGCATCTTAATTTGTGCAGACTGATCCTACCTTTCTTCTGTTACTTCTGGTGTACTTCTCTATATGATGATAACATGGACCCACAATGAATCCAGTGAAGTGCTTTAAAATCTTTGGGATGAAAGAAAACAAATGTATTCAAATAGGTATAGAGGCAAGGTCTAGTCTGTTTTGTGATTTACCAAAACCAATCCCAGTGAATAAATTAATTTAAAATAACATGCAGATTTTTGAACAAAATATATTTATGTTCTTACAGAAAAAAAATTTCAGACTTGTAGGTTTTTTCTTGTAAATTCAGCAATATAAGTAAGTTCAGAGATTGCTTTTGTCACAAAATGCGCTATCTTGTGATAATTTGCTATGTCTTTCTGTGTTGCAGATTAACTAAACTCCAGATATTGGAACTTAGAGAAAACCAGTTAAAAATATTGCCAAAGTAAGTATGGATGACATTCGTTTAAACTACTTTAGAAGGTGTTTTGCTGAAGTTATACTAATAATGCAGTGCATGTTGAAAAGTAGATCACAGCTTAAGATGTGTAGCTGAGTAACTGGACTAGGTTCTCATAAGGAACTTTCCCTTCATACTGAAATTATATCCCCCTTCAGACTGACTGGTCTGCCTATTCAGAGATTTGCCTGTTCAGAATTTTATTTTTTTTCTGTCTCTGTCTACTCTGTGGATTTCTTATCCACCTGTTGAGCTTTTTAAGTCAGCACGTGGGCAGCTCAGGATGATCTTTCTGACACGTCTGATGCTTCTTGTGGGCAGTACTGTATGGCTACCCCATGCCTGTCTGGGTATGCTTCTGATGACTGAGTATCTGAGTCTTAAGCATTGGTCATTAAGATCATTGTCTCAAACTGAATGTGGAGCTGGAGATGCTTGCTCAGGATGACTGAAAGAATGCAATTCACATGTCTTGAACACTTTTTTTTAGTTTAATATACATCAGGGGAGAAGAAAGTAACAGCTTACTGTGTTGCCTGAAATCTGTTATGCCATACCTTTTCTACAATGCAACAGGCTTGTTCTACATAATGGCTGTATAGTCCTCAGACGTGTTTTCTGTAATAGTAAAATCATTCTAGAAATTCTTACAGCGCTTGTTTGAACAGCAAACCCAATTATATCTCTTAAAATCTAGCCTCTTTCTAAACCCTGCCTTGCAATTCTCACTCATTTCCTCAAACAAACTCAGGCTGATGGTGTTGCAGTTCCTGCTGTTCCTATGAGCTAGAGCAGTACTCTGCATTTTCTGACATGGACCACAGAGGTCTAAGTAGGTTAATGGAAGTATAAAAGGTCTATGAAGAGAGAAACAGAGATCCCAAAGATGGGATGTGAATAACCAGCTTGAGTCCTGAATATGCTTGGGGGTTCCTCCCCTGGCAGCAGAAACAGGTAAAGATAGGTTCTGGTTTTGATGGATGTAAGATGTTTTGGTGGAGGAGAGGAGGAGCTAACAACTGACTATTCGCTCCATCCAGTTCATATGCTTGCAGAGACTTGTGTGCAGCAGGCTGTAGTGTGAATTGCCAACCCTTCAAGTAAAATAGCCAGTTTTCTTAGTGACTGTAGTTAATTATATGCCTAAGACATGACCAAAGGGTAGGTTCTATTGGAATTCCCTTTTTATGCCTAGATAACGTACTGTGCTGTCTGCTGTATGAAGATGCCAGAACTCATACTGGAGTGAAATATATAGCACCAGAAAAGTGTTAATTTAAATCTTCCAAGTGTGAAGCATTCTACTTATTCATGTGATAGAAATACTCTCTATCCTCCTCTGCTCTTTCTGCTATCACTAATTTTCAGTAGAAAAAAATTAAAGGACATGTAATTTGGGGCAGTAGCTCTGAAAATTAAGTTACTCCCAACTGAGGAACAGTAGCTATAATTAAAATTTACAGCTAATACAGATTTTGTTTATAAAATTACTCTGACCTTAATTGTCATGATTAACGGTAATAGCATGAATTACATGTGATATTTTAAGAAGAGTAGTTTACAGAGGTCTCTTGTAGTGATAAGAGACATTAAAATAAATGCTGTAATGTATTTAAGCCAAACACAACTTCTGTTTTGTTGCTGGGAATTTTTTTCGTTGACTTCAGTATTTTCAGAGTTTAATCCTTGATGGAAAACTAAACAATAGCTGTCATTAGGATGTCCTCTGCAGCACCTCCATGGATGATCTACAGTACATGATGAGCTGACACCTCTGTTACTCTCTTCTGGTACTCTTGTGGTTCAATTAAGGGAGATTAAAGCTATTGAGACAACTTTTTATTATTATTATTTTAATTTAACCACATTAATATGCATTTTGCTACAGTGAGGCACTGGAAACATGCAGTGTTTATGTATGAAATACACAAGGGAGAAAAAATTCATTGTGATGTCCATAGTATATAAGAGATTAATTTGCCTTTCAGGGTAATAAATTGTGCAGCAGTTGACCTGGCCAATTAAGGCATCCATGACCTGGCTTTAATGGTTATGTTAGAACAGAAGCCGATGTGAAATTCTAACTTACACAGTTTTCCAAACCTCAATATGGGTCTTAAAGGTAACATGCTATACAGCTTTAAGCACCGTAGAAAATCCAAAGGGGTTTTCTCGAAGCTAATAAGATGCAGCAGTACATGTTAAAATTTTTGCGACAGAATACAATTATCTTTCCTTGTTTCCCTGTACTCTCACCTCTTGAATATTTTTATACTTATAGAGAATTCTTTCATATTTGTAATGAGAAATGTATTTGGATACATTTCTACAAAAGCAGCTTACTCTCTTGCTGAATTAAACATGCACATAATTTTAAACACTAAAGCATGAAGCACTTTAAAGACTGTTAATCAAAATGGGTAATTAATGCCAACACACTAAATCAACCTTGCTTTGTGCCAAATGCATCATTTTGCTTGGAGCCAGCGACTGCAAAACTGGCAGTATTACAATGCATACCAGCCCAATTAAAATACTTCTACTGAAAAGAAAACAAAAATATGCAGAGACTATTTTAGAGGCATTTATCTGATAGGTAGCTGAAAGTTGGGGAAAAGGTCCAGTGGAAATATAAGAAGTTTATTTTTCTTCTTTTTTTTTAAGCTTCTCTTCAGGGCCTAGTGACGCTATCACACACACCTCTTGAATTGTGTGCTACTTGAAGTAAGCTGTAGTGCTAGCTTTAGTGAAGCTGACTATTTACAATGTCAGAATCTGAGGCATAATTTAGACTACCTGATCCCTTGGTGTTGGATTGATTTGACAGCAAATTCAGTAATATGAATAATGAAACAGATTTTTCAGTTTATGGAAGGGATTACACAGTGCTGTGGCAAAGATAGAAACGTGTAACTGTGATTTAGTAAATTTTTGTTTCCAGTCTTGTATTCCTCTTCCTTTAGCATTGAATTTTCCTATTACTTTAACAGTATTGGAAGCTTTGTTTACATTCTGTGTAACATTAGTTACTCTAGAAACAATACAGAAAAGGAAAGACATATTAGTCACAGAATAGCTGAAAGTGCTGTAGATTAGGCAAGCAGTGGGGAGGGGGAGGAAAATAACTTGAGGCCTTGGTTTTGCTGACACTTTTGTTTGTTTCACAGTTGAATGGATGTATTTGCTATAGATTACGGACACTTTGGCAAGGAAAAAAAAAAAAAGGACCTTGAATCAATAAATTTACTTTGTTATACTGTCAGTGTTACATAACATTAATTTTGCAGATACTTGAGGGAGATTTGCAGGTATTTGCTCTGGTTCCAAATGGTAAGACCAGGATCCTTGATGAAAAACTGTAACAGTATTTTTATTTTATTTTTAGTAAGACAGTGATGATTAAGACAATAATGGCAACTTTGGGTTGCCAAATTTAGAGCCATTAAGGATGTTGCACCAACAGAATGGGAGGGGAAGGGAGCACTTAGATCTTGGGTTGAACTGGTGTGGAATTTGTGTATCTAGTGTAATTTGGCAGTGAGGAGGAGAGGAGCTTTATTGCTTAAATTCTGTGAATCTCATGTTAGCTGTGTAAACAGTTTGTTAAAGTAAAAAAGAAAGAGTTCATATTGAACTGAAAGAGAAAGCAACAGTAAAAAACCCCGTTTGACTTCGTTTCAATTCTTCCTCATCAAAATTCACTTAAATGAGGTTGAACTTCTTTCATTTTGTTGGCATTAGCTCTTTTTTTTAAAATCAGTATTTATTACTAAGGTGAAAACTGAGTTCAAATAAAAATCAAATTAAAATGTTAAAATAAAGGGTTTTTTTCAAATAATTTGTTTACTTTCAAATACTTGAAACTAATGTATCAAATTAAATCCCACATATCTGTTATCTACCTTAATCTACTTCTTGAGACTGAAATTTAGATCATCAGTGGAGTTTTAGATGGCTATAGTAGTCCACAGTCTTGCTAACAGCTTGAAAACAGAAGAAGTCTCAAGCCTTTTTAAATTGAAATCATCAGTCAAAGTACAGCTTAGTGTTGCCCACAAAGTTTTGAAAGCTGCAGAATGATATACTAGATGCTTTAAGTGAGTCTTCACTTGTGCTTTTGGAAGACATAGTAGGGCTAACTTGTTAGCAACATGTGGTACTAATATTAGTATTGGTAAGGCCTAATAAAGCTTTGAGAAATTCAGCTTGTGCAGCATTTCAGAGGGACTTAGATAATGTATATTAGAATTGGAAAATGAATCTTAGCAGTTGATGTACTGGTAATAATTCTGTTCATTAACTTTGAGAAATGAGGGAAAATGTTTATCAGATTCTTCAACTGCAAGATTCTGAACCTGGGTTGGGGCAACCCCAAGTACAAATACAGGCTGGGCAATGAGTGGCTTGAGACCAGCTCTGAAGAGAAGGACTTGGGGGTGGTGGTGGACAAGAAGCTCAACATGAGCCAGCAATGTGCACTTGCAGCCCAGAAGGCCAATAACCGTGTCCTGGGCTGCATCAAGAGAAGCGTGGCCAGCAGGTCAAGGGAGGGGATTCTCCCCCTCTTCTCTGCTCTCGTAAGGCCCCACCTGGAGTGCTGTGTCCAGTTCTGGAGCCCCCAACACAAGAGAGACATGGACCAGTTAGAACGAGTCCAGAGAAGGCCACGAGGAAGATCCGAGGGCTGGAGCACCTCTGCTGTGAGGACAGGCTGAGAGAGTTGGGTCTGTTCAGCCTGGAGAAGAGAAGGCTCCAGGGAGATCTTACAGCGGCCTTCCAGTAGCTGAAGGGGCCTACAAGGAAGCTGGAGAGGGACTTTTTACAAAGGCAGTTAATGATAGAACAAGGGGAAATGGCTTTAACCTGGAAGAGGGCAAGTTTAGATTAGATATTAGGAAGAAATTCTTCACTGTGAGGGTGGTGAGACACTGGCCCAGGTTGGCCAGAGAAGCTGTGGCTGCTCCTCCCTGGAAGTGTTCAAGGCCAGGTTGGATGAGGCTTTGAGCAACCTGTTCTAGTGGAAGGTGTCCCTGCTGATGGTAGGGGGGTTGGAACTAGATGATTCTTAAGGTCCCTTCCAGCCTAAATGATTCTATCATTCTGGAAGTAGCCTTTTCATGTATTTTTTTTCTTCTTTGAGATGGTGGGAATGTGAGTTAAAGGCTTTCCCCTAAAGCCTGTGTATACTATGTGTACAGTGGAAAAAATGGCTTCTGCTTTTGTCTTGATCATGTCTTTAATTATGCTAAACTTCTAGTTTGTCCCCAGCGTAATTAAGATAGTGTAATGAAAATCAAGTCTATAAGCAAATGTTGAATGTAATCCATTTTAGATATTGTTTCATAAATAGTGTTAATAATCACATAAACTTTTAATAAATAAGGCTGTATCAGAACAACTGTAATACTTAGTGTATTTGAAGAACTGAAGTTTTGAGTAGCTGTCTAGAACATCTTGTGCTCATTAAGATGTTTCTTAAAGACATTAGTGTTCATAGATACTTCAATAATATAAAATATTTTATCATTTAGAAGCTCTTACATTTAGTTTTTCAAGAATTTCATAGCATGTACACATTTATGGTTTGTATTTGACTGTTTCAGATATTATTAACTGTTCTGTGTAAATCTATTATTAAATAAATACAGAACATAATGTCGTATGAGGGATTCACAGCACCTTTGAAAATATTTTTACATAGTACTGCTGTTGACTGGAGTACCCACCAAATACAATGATAGATAATCTCTGTGGGGTCCCAAAAGTTAACTTAAATGAAGGAAAAATGTTGTCAAAACACAGCCTGAAAAATAGATTTTACTTTATTTTAGTCATTGATTTTGTCTTTGCTGTAAGTTGGCTTAAAGAGTATTGATGTGTCACAAAATCCAATTTAGTAATCTGATTTGTTGTAGGGCTAGAAAAATAGTTAGGATTCCAGACCATGTCATATGGAAGCAACTTTGTCAGCAGCCTGGAGAGGGAGAAAGGTGTTGCTGGTTACTGTGATTAAACAGTGGTCTTCTCTGTTTTAGGTGATCACTAGGCAGATGATTTTGTCTTTGAGAGGAAAACATCCAGCCTTTGGGTACTGAGAAGACTTATTGTGATTGTAGGTGAAAAGCTGGAGCACTCAGAAGAAGGGTAACTTAACTGAGTTACTCTTTATCATAAAGATTGCTCTAGTAGTCTTTAGTGTTTGTAAACTAATCAATCTGTAGATGAGTTGCAGTGAACTCTTTGTGTGATAATCAGCAGTCAGCATTATCATTAATGTGGGCCTGGTTGAACAATTTGTGAAAATTTGACTTTATTTAGATATCAGTCCAGTTACAGAACAGCATCACTACTTAATACTGATTAAAATAGTATATTTATATTAATACAGGAAGATTGGATGTAACTGGTATTTTCTTAAATCTAATTCCTTTTTAATTCCCTTCCTGTGCAGAACCATGTCCAGACTGACTCAGCTGGAGAGACTGGACTTAGGAAGTAATGAATTCACAGAAGTGGTGAGTTTTGCCTTAGAGACAGAGCTTTGTGTCTTTTATAAATCTCTTTATCCTTTAATCTATTTTTAATCAGTATGAAAATGTAAACATCAGCTTGAGAGTTCTGCTACTGAGCAAATATTATGTATACCTTATACTACTTTGTGGAGCGTGATATAAAAATTATGTGCATATTTTGATGAATATGAGTATGTTTTCCTCAACTTGAAAATAACACTCTGTGATATGCTATTATCGTGTACAAACTATTTAAATCCAAGGGAAACTATATTCATTTTAAGTTTGAATATTGTTCAAAATAGTATTTACAGTTGAGATCCTCAGGTATTTCCCAGAGCATGGATCGACTTGTTTTCTGTTCATAATCTCACAGACAAATACATCTTATATATACAATCATTTGATTTCTCTCTGTTTCTTCTACAAGTACTTTCCTGGATAAAGGAATTGAAATAGAAGTATAGTGGAACATAGTGACCTGCCATATAATAAAGTCAAGCCTTTGTGTGCCACCAGTAGATCATGCGGAGCTGAACACTTGCCTAAATGTATGGTTTGGCAGATAGCAAAGTGTATTTAAGGAATTTTCATTGGTATCGTTACACTTCTAGCCATTACTGTTGCTCTACCGTGTTCTCATTACAGGGTACATATTCGTGTGGGAGCCTTAAACTAACGTGCCAAGGCCCACATTAAACTGTAACAGCCAGGAACTAAGTATAGGCTGCAAAGTTACCTGTTTGGGTATATTTTTGGCTGATTGCTTCATCTCTTCCAGCCTTTCAGCTACAAGTGTCAGCTTCAGGTGACTTATTTCATTAAGATCTTTTGGTAAAAGCACAAAAAGGCTTGAAACCACTTTTTGATTAAAGATCTGTCTGAAAGGTAGTCTTCAGTTAAGATTTTCTTGGAAAATGAATCACTGGGAGTCAGGACTGCAGCTCGGGGAGGAATGCAGTATACTTACAGTACAACAAAATTAAGTTCTGTATCTCACTGAACTTGGCTGTAGTTATTAAGGCGCAGTAGCACCTGTTTTGTATTTCTTTCTCAGGAGGAAAGTTTAAATAGGAAAGCATGTGCAACATGGATGTTTACCAAGAAGTGGTCTTTCTCTGATACATAAGATACTTCTAACAATAACTTGTACTAGAAGCACAATCCTGCACTTCACACTATGGATGGAGTGGTTTGCTTGTATTGTGCAGATGCACACTTTGTTTTTCGAAAATTTAAATTTGTTTTTATTTTCCCCAAAACTGCAAAATTATTGTGGTTTTTGAAAAACAGCTCTTCTGAGTTGATGGAATTTGAGGGGTTTTAGACCTCCTCCATGAAGCAAGAAATTACACACATAACACTCACTATGTGCTGCAGTTGAAAATAATACTTTCTGTAACAACAACAACAACAAAAAAGCCCAAACCAAAAACCACAACACACTTCTGTAAGTATTATTAGTGCTGTGGTGCTGTGATCAACTTCTTAAAAGATTTTTATATATCTGGTATATATTTACAATTTTAAAAGTGAATTATTTGGGTTTTCTTTGACTTGGTAAAAAAAGTGTATATGATGGCTATAAAAAGATATTACTTACAATTATAATAAAAGAGTCACTGAATTTGTTTTTGTCTGTCACGGTTTTTTGTATGAAGTTTTTAAAAAATAGCTTCCCTTTACAGCCTGAAGTACTGGAACAATTGAGTGGGTTAAAGGAATTTTGGATGGATGGTAACAGACTAACACTTATCCCAGGGGTAAGTGTTAAATGTTTAGTATTTTATAGTGGTATGAACTTTTTCAGCTATCATATATGTTAAAGTTGCTGTGTAATTTTAATGTTACTTGAAGCCAAAAGGCTAAATGCCACTTAAATGTGTAACGTTAGTCCACTTAGAAATGGTCACTGGTCATGAGAGCTGGCTACACAGCTTTTCTTTCATTGGAAGTTATATGCCTCTCACCTAAAAAGTACGTTCCAGTTGAGGAAAGGTGTAAAAATCCTGGATCAGATTTAGGGTTGACTGGTGCTTTCAAAAGGGGATTATTTTGTGTTAGACAGCAAGCAGGAATTTACAGGATAAATATATTGTGTGGATTTTTACTGGTCACAGCTGTAAAGCAAGCAGTGCCTGTTGATGTCCCATGTAAGCAGAGCATAGGCAATTCCTGAGAAAATGTTTTGTTGACTTTGGGTTCCTGACATCTCTCAGAATTATATGGAGTCCAGGGTGACTTATTATTGTAGTACTTGCAAACCTGTTCTAATAAATTAGTAAATGAGTATTTGAAATTTCGGAAGCAGTGGTCTGTTTTCAGACTTGAAATCACTAGCAGTCTTCTGATGTGAGGCTTTCTTGCCTGTCGGTAGTCTTCCCTACTGTCTTTCTTCAGCTAATTCTTTCTTGAAGAGTTAAGTGGATGTATTAAACATTTCTACTTTACAGTAAAAGTAAAACTGTATTTGTGAAAGTGACTGCATCTTCCCTGTGAAGATTTTAGTAGAGTAGTATGCACAAACCTTAAAGCTTATTCTTGGTTCATATGGAAAGGTAATACAAGCTTATATTTTGATTTGTTTCTTCAGTTTAGTACAATTAGGGATTCATTGTTGCTTTTCAGGTTTAATAGGATACAGTTATACACAAAAGGCAAATATAAGCATTAGGGCTACAAAGATGGTTAAGGAGCTGGAGCATCTTTCTTATGAGGAAAGACTGAGAGAGCTGGGTCTGTTGAGCCTAGAGAAGACCAAGAGGGGACCTTATTAATGTTCATAAATATCTAAAGGGTGGGTGTCAAGAGGATGGGGCCAGACTCTTTTCAGTGTTGCCCAGTGATGGGACAAAGGGCAGTGGGCATAAGCTGACACACAGAAAGTTCTGCTTAGACATGAGGAAAAACTTCTTTACTGTGAGGGTCCTGGAGCACTGGAACAGGCTGCCCAGAGAGGCTGTGGAGTCTCTGGAGATGTTCAAAACCTGCCTGGATGCTTTCCTGTGCGACCTGCTCTGGGTGAACCTGCTTTGGCAGGGGGGTTAGACTAGATGGTCTCCAGACATCCCTTCCAACCTCTACCATTCTGTGATTCTGTGAAAATACCTTACTGGAGCCTAATTAAGTCCTTACATTATCTGTCTCTGTCTGAAGTTCTAAAGCTTTGCTTACTTGATTCGTGGTAACTGATCAAACCATTGCAGCAGACTAACCAGAGAGACCTGCAGAATTACTGTGCTGTGTGTATGTGGAAAAGCATCAACTGTGCATATCTGCACAAAATATATAATTATAAAGCCTGGGTTTTTTTCATAGAATTGTATTCCAGCACTATAAATAGGTTTTCTCTTTTCCTCTGGCATTACATTTGTTCATTATAAAATTTGCTGGATTTTTGGTTTTGAACTTGCATTTTTTAGAATGCATTATTTTCTCTTGCTTTTAGTTCATAGGAACTTTGAAACAACTGACCTACTTGGATGTTTCTAAAAACAACATTGAAGTAGTTGAAGAAGGTATTTCAGGTTGTGAAAGCTTGCAAGACCTACTGTTATCCAGTAATTCACTCCAGCAACTGCCAGAGTCTATTGGTTTGTATTTTCCGTTAATTCATGTTCTTAAAAGCTTATAGCTTAGAAACAGAACATTTGAAAATAGTCAAATGTCATTTTAGATTGAAGTTTCAATTGATTAAAAGTGCCTGTTTTGGATAAAACTCTAATACATAGGTGAATAACATTTATATTTGTTTGGAGCATTCATGACTTTATACATTAGTTTGTAAATGGATGAGGAACTGTTGCCTGTAACAGAGTATGCCACATCGTAAGCTGGCGAACAAGTTCTGTAAGCTTGTCTGTTTATTTCATTAGGACTATAGGCATGCCAGGGAATACAGGAGATGTGGTTGCTTGCCCATAGGTTTTTTTTTCCCCCCTTAATTTAAAATTAAAACTAGGCTTAATGAACTCACATGTCCTTTTTGATTTACTTGTTCATTTTATTACAGGTTCCCTGAAGAAGGTAACAACACTTAAAATTGATGAAAACCAGTTAATTTATTTGCCAGACTCCATAGGAGGGTAGGTATATCACCTGAATAAAAGGCTGAATTGCCTTTCTATACACTTTTTGGTAGTAATTACTTCTCTTTTGAATGTTTTTCGACCTTCTTGATTTAATTTCTTTTACATGTTAATATCTTAATAAAATTAAAAGCAAATACTTTCATGTGTTCTAGTTTGCAGCATGTATGTTCTTTATATATAATTATTTAATATCATAAGACCTGTGTTCTTCACTTATTAATACAACCACCAAGCTATAAAAGAAAAATTGAACATGAAAGAAAGCAAGATGTTTAAAAAGGCAGTCAGCTAACAAACTGGTTTTTGGCAGTAAGATAGCTATGGCTGTGGTAGGTATTGCAAATAGTTGAACTACTACTACAAACTCATGAAAAGTGAATCTGAACACAAACATTTATCTTTTTTATATTATAAAGAGAATTTTCACCTGTTCATCAGCAGGTTTCTTTAATGTATAATTTGGTCTTCAGCAATTTAATTTAGAACTCACAAATAACAGCAAAAATAATTGCTTCAGAATTAAGTGCTATACAAGTGAAGGGTGTTTATTCCAATTTATTTTCTCCTGTTATAACTAATGTAGATTATCTTTTGTTGTCAGAATTTACAAAATACTTCACTGCCAAATTCTTAGGTTCATTCTCTCTAAATCTTGAAATTCTTTTCTTATTCAGAAACTGCACTCAACTCCTGTTCAGTATTATCTGTCCCATTCTGAATGTTTTCAGAGCCTTTCAGTAGCACATTTTCCATGTAGCACACAAACATTTGCTGTTGCTGACCACTCTGTTTTCACTGAATGCTCTCTTATGAGGAGAGTTTAGAGGTCATGAAAAAACCCCAAACCCACACACATAGAAAAAAAAAAAGAAAAAAAACACTACCGCCCCACACTCCCTCTCGCCTCAAAAAACCCCACCAGAAAAAAAACCCCAAACCAACAAACAAACAAAAAACCCAACACCATTTAGGTGACTGGTAAAGGATTCTTCTGAGATTTTAATTCCCTTGGATTTCAGAGTTTTATTTTAAATTACATTTTATATTTGTAGTTAATAGTGGTATTAACTTAATTTAAACTTAGAGTATTCAATTAATATTGGATGAATTAACCTGTATGCAAGAGTAATTTTTTTTTTTTTTTTTAGGTTAATATCAGTAGAAGAACTGGACTGTAGTTTCAATGAGATTGAAACATTGCCTTCGTCAGTTGGGCAGCTCTCTAGTATAAGGACGTTTGCTGCAGATCATAACTTTTTAACACAGCTGCCATCAGAGGTATGTATTTAATTACAAAACTGTAAAATTAATTTTTTAATGTATTAGAAACTATGTAGTCTGTGCAACTTTTGGATAACAAGGTAATAATTCCTGAGTAGATTTTCTTCATGTATGTTTTAAAGGAGGGTGTATACAAATACACAAGTTTTCAAATAATGAAATTCTGAATTCTTTTAAGCAAGAAGTAGAAATTTGTTGCTAGTGTATTGAAACTAAAATAAAGTTTAATATGTAAGAATAAATTAATTATTCTTTACAGGCAAAAATAGCTGTAATACTAAGTGTTTTTAAACAGTAAAATTTTGCATATTTAGAGTTGTGAAGATGAATTAATTCTTTGGGGTTTTTTTCAGATTGGAAACTGGAAGCATGTAACAGTGTTGTTTCTGCATTCTAATAAGCTTGAATTTCTCCCTGAAGAAATGGGTGATATGCAGAAATTAAAAGTCATCAATCTGAGTGACAATAGGTTTGTGAATGCATTTATTCAAGTAGAAGTTCTATAAAATGCCATAATAATGTAGAGATATTATTAATATATTATGCTGTCTTTTGTTATCTCACTCACAGCTTAGAAGCTGAGATGCACGTATTTAATGTATTGTTGTTGTATGCTATATCTTGCAGTTCCATTGTATTAGGCTGGTTTTATTTTAATAAATCGGCACATGGCATATGCATTGAAGCACAGCTTCAATACATTCATGATTGTTAGCATGTATTTTTCTGGGGAATTAGTTTGGTTATTTTCATAAAACTTTTGATTCTTACTTAAAAGCTAATAGTTTCCTATGCTGCATATGGACAACACAACACAATATCACAGTATAGGACAAAACGCTTGAATGTGCTGGGGAAAAGGGAAGAGAGTTGTGACTGACAAAATATTTCTCTTCTGCGAATTGCCAGTTTGTAGAATTGAAATACGTTGGTAGAGATAGGTCCAGCTGAGTTCTCCCTCCTGTTCTACCAATCCAGCTTCTCTGTGCTCTGTAGCTTGATTTATCCATTAGTGCCAGAGCTTCCATTATCCAAGGCAGCCCCTTTCCCACAATTTATCTTTGGAAAGAACTATCTTCAAGTGTAGCAGTTGTTCTATAATTGTTGTGCATGTTAATTGAAAGATAAAATGCTAAGGATTCAGATTAATTCATTCAGGTTAATTGTCTTCAAATTTGTATTCAAGTAACTGAACTGAGTTAAATTCAAGTTACCTTGTCACTGTTTTTAAGCTGCTTGCTAAACTGGGCAGAAAAGTATTTTTTTATTTGAGTCTGTTTGGTTATTGTGTTTGTTTTGGTTTTTTTTATTTCCAGGTATAGCTCTGAATATAAATTAAATGCTGTTGCCTTCCAACTGTCAATAATTATTAATTTAACTATATCTGTAAATGTTCTTTTTAAACACTTTTACAAGCTAATGCAGGATTGTGTCTTAACAGTACTGATAACTGTACTTACATAAATTCTTGTTGTAACTTACAGACTGAAGAATTTGCCGTTTACCTTTACGAAACTGCAACAGCTCACTGCTATGTGGCTATCAGACAACCAGGTGAACTTTTTGAAAACTATAAATAGATTGTTGTTAACTTTATTCCTAATGGAATTGGCAAATACAGAGCCATCTGTTAAATAGTGAGGCCTGATATTACATATATATACATCAGTGCTTCCTTGGCATTACTATATTGGTTCTTCTGAAATAAACACAACTGAGCCTACCTGGGTTTGGAGACTTTCATCCTTCTAGTAACGTTCTGTGCTGTTAGGAGATGCAATTTAGCCGAGGTTGGCTTTTTCAGTTTTCCTTTTTCTTAATTCTTGTTTGCACAGGAGAGTTAGCACTCAATAAGCTAGAACTTGAATCGGTGGCATGCTGTTTCTTCCACAGCTCTACTACTGGGGAAACCTAACGTGCCTTTTTTTGAGTTAGATTTCTCGCCACACCTTTGAACTCTGTGACTGTCCATGTTTCAAGCTGTTAAGCAGTAACTCATGCGCCTGTGGCTTGTATTTTTGCTGTGTATTGAAGCCCACTGTCCTGTGCTGATTTTCTGAACGGCATTAAGGTTTACAGAGCTGCCAGAAATCCACTAGCTTCAGATGTAGTATAATGAAAGCACTTCTACTAATATAGTAATTTCAGGAATCTCCTATCCTTTTTCATAAGGGATGAGTGATATTCAATTTGGTGTCAATACGAAAATGAGTACAAAATTTTTCTCTTTGTATGATTATCTGCAGCTTTAAATGGCCAAGTGTATGTGTTTATTCCAGATCAGCCTGCTTTGGAATAATAATAAGTCCTAGCAAGAGACTGGGTTATTTTTTGAGTGTCCAGTGTTTGCTTTTCTCTTAAAGCTGTTGCTAAGTTTCAGTTCTCAGTCGAAGCCTGTCCTCAGACATGTTAATAACTTCGTTTTGTGAAAATTATTCAGAGGAGAAATGGTTTAATACAGGGCAGAGTAGTCTCAAAGTAATAGAATAGGCATGCTCTGTGATATGTAAATTATATTTACTTTTTTATGTGTATTCTCATAACATATTCTTCTTTAATTTGCTTCCTAGTCTAAACCACTCATCCCTCTTCAAAAAGAAACTGATCCTGACACACAGAAGACAGTGCTTACTAATTACATGTTCCCCCAGCAACCAAGGACCGAGGATGGTAAGAAATTCTGAAATACCCTGTCAGAATGCTGACTTTTGAAAACAATAGAGGGAAGACTGTCTAGCTTATAAGATTTTTCACTTGATAATACTTTACTACAAGTTTGAATTAAATTTTAAGTGATGAAGAGTTACATCTGAAGAATGAGAACAGCAACTTCAAATGATCTACATACTGGTAAATTCTAGATGAAACTGTTTCATTGAGTGAGGTGAGGAATGGACTGGTGGGATCATGTTCTGAAGTGGTTGCCACTTGCCAGTATGACACCCTGTTTTATTCCAGCAGAGCTTAGTGGTTTGGGGTGAAATTCTCCTTAGGCAGGTGTCTGCTTCAGACTGACTATTTTAACAGAATGTTAGACAAAATGTTTCCTCCATTGCCAAGTACATTCTGTGTTTTATTTTAAAAGAAAAAAAAAAAAAAACAGTTTTGAAAAAAAAGCATTTTGCTCACATTTAGTTTGAACTGTTTTATAAAAGGTTAGGCTCAAAATATTAAGACTTTGCCAGAAAGTTATGTCTGCACACTTGTGAAATAGTTAAGAAAATAAGTAACATTCCATTAGTAACTCCATCAAGAGTTAGGGAAAGAGAGTTAAATCTCTTTGTTCCTCCACTTTCAGGAAAAAGCTTCTGCTGCTCTGACAGAGATAGAAGGGGAATAATTAAAAACTGAAAAGTGGCAACATTTGCTGTTTCATGACACAGGTGTCTAGTACACTGCTGATACATTTGATTACTCCTCTCTCAAAACCAGCAAATTGTGCATTACTTTCAATGCCTTCTAATGCAGACAGTGCATCTGCAAAACCTCCGATGGAATGTGAGAATTATAAAATAATTTGGAGATACAGTGAAGTTCAAGGTTGTTCCTGAAAGCATTCTCTCCATTTGAACTTTTTTTTAGCCAGGTGCTGGAGTGTCTTTGAGTAGACAAGGAAAGGGCTGCTTGCTTGGATTAAGTTGACAGAGGGTGGTCATTCCAAATGGAAGATTTAAAGTTTGTGGTGGTTTGGTGGTTTCACAAGTTCAATAGTTAGCGCCTTGAAAAACCGAAATATTTTTAATTCTTCATCAAGTTATTTTTCTGGTCAGGAAGAGTTTCAGTGATAGTGAAGTCTATTAGAATATCTTTAGATGTGTTATAATTGTAAATTTACCCAATAAACACAGAACAACAAACATTTCAGTGTACTTGTTAAGCCTTACAATTAAGTGTTTTTCTATTTAAGTTATAGAAGTAGTGAATATGAGCAGTCTTGGCATTCCTAGTGAAGGATATACAGTTGCTGGGGTGGTGGCAGCAGATTTATTGGACTCTTTGGCACCCTAAAGTAGAACCTGGCTGATGTAACACAAGGCATGGAGACATGCTAGAATAACAGACAGTGGGTGCTCAAAAGCTTTTTTTTGCTCTTGTGAAATTAAGCAAGAAATACTTTGTAAAGCTCCTGTCATTTGTATAACTCTTGAAAAATCATATTTTTACCTTAAGTTTTAGATCCTTTAAGTTTTTTTCGGGATTAGTAATAGGTTTTTGTCACTAAGTCACTCTTATTCTTCATTTTTAAATTTTAATTAAATGAAATCAGGTGAATGCTCTTATACATGCTTAATAAGGCCACTTCACTGAAATCAAGCTATATAAATCTGTATAATTCACTTATATATACACAAATACATGTTTTCGTACTTATAAACGTATATGAATAAAAACACTTCGCAGCGAGGAGTTCTGCTGAAAATTTTCAAGTGTGACTGTTAGGATTAGTGTACAGCTGTGTGTATGAAGCTTTTTACTTTACCGATAGGAATGTTACTATTACGAAAATACAACCAAGTACATAAAGCAGTGGCGGTGAAGCCAGTCTTCAATTGGTGTTGCTAGTCTCTTACCTTTTAAGAATGCATACAAAAGCACACCAATCCCATCCAACAGATAGAAAAAGAGGAATTTTATTTCGCATAATGTATCCTATTCTTATGAGGTCTTTTTCATTTTTTAGTTATGTTCATATCTGATAATGAAAGTTTCAATCCATCTCTGTGGGAGGAGCAGCGTAAACAGCGTGCTCAGGTGGCTTTTGAGTGTGATGAAGACAAAGATGAGAGAGAGGCACCACCTCGGGTTAGTATTGAATTTATTTTTTAATAGTTGGTGCTTCCCTCCCTCTTATTCCCACCCCTGGATCCCATTCTTTTCCTTACTTTGGTTGTTCATTTAGCTTTTCTGAAGAATCACAGAATCACAAAATTGCCTCGATTGGAAAAGGCCTATAAGATCATCAAGTCCAATTGTTAACCTAACACTGTCGAGTCCCCAGTTAAACCGTGTCCCTCAGCACTATATCTAGATGACTCTTAAATACCTCCAGGGATGAGGACCCCACCGCTGGCCTGGGCAACCCCTTCCAATGCCTGATAACACTTCCAGTAAAGAAATTCTTTCTGATACCCAATTTAAACTTCCCCTGGCGCAACTTGAGGCCATTTCCTCTTGTTCTGTCACTTGTTACTTGGGAGAAGAGACCGACTCCCACCTCTCTACACCCTCCTTTCAGGAAGTTGTAGAGAGCAATAAGGTCTCCCCTCAGCCTCCTTTTCTCCAGGCTAAACAACCCCGGTTCCCTCAGCTGCTCCTCACAGGACTTGTTCTCCAGGCTCTTCACCAGCTTCATTACCCTTCTCTGTACACACTTCAGCACCTCCATGTCCTTCTTGTAATGAGGAAATCAAGTTTTCAGTTATTAGTTAAGTGTATCTAACAAGATGAATCACCAAGATCTTGAGAGGTTTGGTTGGTTGGTTTTGGTTTGGATTGGATTTTTTTGACCAGATAATTTAAAGTGGAGCACTAGGGAAAAACTCTCAGCTGACGTAAGGCAATGTAGGGCATAACTAGGAGATACCTGACTGGTGGTGCCATGGGGAAAGGTAGTGGGGAAATTATTAATCCTGATGTTTCTTTAAGTAAATTACAGCTGTCATAATTCTTCCTGTTTGCAGTCAAAGGCCACATTGCAGCAGGTGGGGGTGAAGGGTATGACTCATAAGCTTGGTGGGTTTTTTAAACTTAAGTCTGCATCACTCCAGGTAGACTCGAACAGCAAAGTGGAGATCCTAGATTGTTCAGTGTTCTGTGCTGATTAATTTTCTGTTTTAAAGCTGATGTTTTAATTACAGAATTTAATTAAATGTAGAACATTATTGCTTTTTATTATACAGGAAGGCAACCTGAAGAGATATCCAACTCCATATCCTGATGAACTTAAGAATATGGTCAAAACAGTCCAGACAATTGTACATAGGCTAAAGGATGAAGAATCTACTGAAGATACTGCTAAGGAGCCTAAACGAGAAAGCCAGGCAGTTTCTGTAAAAGATGTTGGGGTAAAGGTTAGAGATAATATTCTCTTCTGACTTTGCAAGAACTTCCAAACATCTAGAGTGTCATTGATTCTTTTTAATTCTATTCTCTCTCTCCACTAATGCTTTAGCAATAAAAATTGTCAGATTAAAGAATAGAACTTATTACTTCACTGTCGAAAGAAGCGTGCAATAGATGTCTGTTTTGCAGTAGCAATCATCCTCTGGCACTAAGAACAAGGAAAGTGACTTTATTCTCAGCAAATACAAACTATGAATGTGCTAAGGAGTCGTTCTTTAGTTTCTGGAGAATGGCATCTTTGTCATCCTCTGATCCTCTTTTATCTACCAGTCTTCACTATGAAATTCAGCATAATCTCTAAGGATCTTACTGCTGCTCTCATGACTGGCGGTTTTACATGATAAATTGGGAAGGCAGTCAAGGCAAGTTGGCACAGGAACCAGGAGTCTCTAACAGGTTGATGTAGCATGATAGGTAATACGACCACTGTTTGGTGTTGATATGTCTCATTGTAGATATTCTTGGCCTTTTAAAAATTTTTTTTCTTTAAACCCAATAAGAAGAGTCAAGCTGATTAACAAAGGGAAGGGACAGTGCCTCAGTAATCTGCAGAGATTTCTCTGCATTTCGTACCTGGTGCATTTCATACTTTATAATTCAAAGCTCAAATTTTCCATTCAGTAGTTTCCCAAAATATATAATGTTAACTCTAAATGTCACATGTTACCAAAAACCTTTCAGGATGTTTTTTTTGCTAATGTTCTTAATCCTGTAGACTTCAGAAATTGCTTCGATAAAGAACAAAGCAGATGAGAGAAAGCAATATTCAGCAGGAAGCTCTGTGCAGAAGCCTACTGAACCAGAAGCTGAGCACAGCACTGCAAATTCACAGATGACTGCACTTGTTAAAACCTTGCAGAACACAAAAACAATTGTCAACCATGAAGACACACTCGAGGTATGGCGTTGCGATGAACACCAGAGCAGTCAAAGAATTGCGCTGCTGTTGTACTGAATTTGTTACTCTCAGAGACAGAAATTTATGTTGACAATAGCAGAAAATTGCCATCCATAAGTGCTGTAAATACAGATGGCTTGCAATACAATATTTTTCTCATTTCAGGTTATATTAAGTTAAAGTTGAAATAGCTAATAAAAAGTTCATAATAACAAATACACACATTTAAAGAAAAAAAAAAGCAAACTTGATTAAAAATTGACCTAAGTATGAAACTGAAAAGACTCATTCTTAGAATTTTCTAGGTTTTTCTTGATTGTCAGTTCTTCATTGAAGAATAGATTTTAATTGTCACCGAAATGGTAAAATATCTGATTAATAGGAGCAATCAAAAACCTGTATATCCAAGTGACTATGCACATTAATTTCAAATTAAAAGTGAAAGGTGGGTTTAAAAATATGTATTCCCATGCGTTAGTGAACTGTCATGAATATAACCTGAGTTGTGTTTACATCTTGTAAAGAGTCAGAGGTTTTAAACTCTTTGTACATCTCTGACAAACACCATGTATTCATTTATTTAGAATGTTTCAGATTTATGACAGATTTTTGAATTTGTCACTTAATCTGCAGCCAATCGTAACCTGTGAAATGCTTTTTCATAGTTTCACATGCAGATGATTTTTGCCTGTGTTGTGTAAGAAGTGGAATGTGCATATATCATACTTTTGCTGAAGAGACGTCGTGACGAGCAGATGTGGCTGTTGCTGGCTATTTCTCTGCTAGCATGTTCCTGCTTCTACATGGTTTTGAACTTTTTTTTTTTAGTTTAAAAACATAATTTTGGAAAATCATATGCTGTCTAATGATAGTGACAGCAATTCTTTGTAGCTGGCTATATGCCAGTAAGTAAATGAGGCAGTAGTGTGTAGTGTGTAGTGCATCAGAGATACTGAATTCCTCACTTCTATGTAATAGTAACTGTTGCAGTTGAATCTAGATATCTAAATTTTGCATGCTTGTAAGTTTTTTATTTCAGCATTGATTAGACTTGTATGTCACATCCAAGAGGAAAGGCAGTGTGGTAGAGGCAGTGAAGAGGTTGTCTGGATTGCAGAGAAAAACAGATGGATTTTTATTTTTAATTAAGACTATCATAGCTTGTTTGCTACAGCTCAGTCAGGTTTGTCCTCCCTGCAGTACAAAGAACTGGCCAGATAGTTAGTACTATAGGAAAGGTGCTGCTCCAGTAGGTTCCACACATTAAATGCTCTGAAACTTGTAAGAATAAGTAAGGGCATTGATAGACTGGTTTTGCATTCTACAACATGGATTTTGTAGCATTTGTAACAGGAAGCACTATTGCTAGAAAGAAATTTACACTTTAGAGACGTAGGGGTCTTTTTCCTTCAAAATATTAGTGGAAGCAATTTTTGAAGATAATTGGAATCTAGGGCTGGCAGTAGGATACTTAATCAGCTGCATGGCTGCTCTTGCAGCAGCTTTGTCAGTTAGTCTCTTAACTGACAGTGCAGTGAGTTCCATTTTTATGGTTAGGAACTAGTGATTTCTAGCTTAAATGTATTCAACATCACTTTATTCCAATGTTCTTGAAGTTAAATAACTGCTCTTTTGTTTGGAATTTACCCCCAGTGTAAATTTGAAGTTACATACCCAAGCTACAGTTGCTCTTTTTTTACTAGACTAGGCAAGCCAAGCTCATGCAGTCTTTTCTCACAGCATAATTCTCCATTCCTAAGATTGTCTTGGTCATGCTACCCTGTAGCTGTTTCATTTTGAGCTCTTTTCTGCAAAACCAAGCTAGTCTGTCTGGCTCGTTCACTGGGTCAGTGACAGCTTTCTAACATGAACTCAACTGGAGGTTCTCTCCAGTGGTAGAACAGAGCATCTGTTTGCACCAAGTAGCTTTTTGCAGATTAAATTATTGGTTTGGCTGTCATTCTGTGGGGTTCATCAGTGACAATGCAAGTCTCCACGTGCTACTTAAAGATAACTTAGTGGCAAATATTAGTAAATTCAGTTGATTTGCGCTATAAATACACTACACAGTTATTATGTTATGCTTATGTTTGTTGCTTGTTTATTTTTGTCCCCTTTATAGTTCAGTGGCTGACAGTTTAGATAGTATTTACTTAACCTCTAAGCAGTTCTTTAAAATGCACAGCCTAAAGCTGTTTTTCCTTTAGCAGGAGTCAGAAGAACTTTCCTCTGATGAAGAGATGAAAATGGCAGAAATGCGACCACCGCTGATAGAAACCTCCATAAACCAACCAAAAGTAGTAGCTCTTAGCAATAACAAAAAAGGTTAGATACCAAAAAAAGCAATAGAAGTGTTTTGTGATTCTGATAATTTCTTGACTCAAAGTGGCTATTTTTTTTTCAATTAAATTATGTAAAAGTAGAATTAAAAGAAAGATGATACATTTTCTAGTTAAGCAAGTAAAGCAGAAAAAAAATTCTGCAGTATCTTATACTGGCTGTGGTGGAGAAACCTGTGTTGACATCCTAATTTTTTTTATTCTTGCCATCAGTTTAAAAGCAGAGGGAGAAAGGAGATGTGTGTAGTTTAGGGGACTCTTAGTTTGAACACACAGTTGATATACTTAAGAAAAGGATTGCAGAAAGTGGTATGTACCTTGGAAATATTCCGTATTTCCCGCTCTCCCCAAGATTTTGTGGATTTTTGCTGCTGTAGGCAGCAAAACTTGTCTAAGTTTCTTAGAGAAACTGTGTTCTCTTCCTAGCACTTAAGAAGCACTTTAAGTTTCTCCTGTGGCAACTCTATCCAGAGTCACTTTACTCTCTTTATTTTTCTTCTTTCCTCTAACAGGAAAATTGAGAACATTGTTTTTGTTACCTAAGTTTTATAGTCTCTGAAAGATAATTTCAGTCTAGGTAACTATTTCTTTAAGAGTAAGAAAAGACCTGGGATTCAGAGAAAACAAAATTTAAAAGTTGGGGAGCAGATTTTGCTTCATGTGATATCCTAGTCCAGTATTTCCCAGGACAAAAGGCTTTTCTGGCCATTAGATATAAAAGGGTGAGATTTAGTGGAGATGAACGAAAACCACATGGAGGTAGCAGGTAGATTTTGCTGAGAATCACATGCGGCTGAAAAGACTGACATTTATCAATCCCATCTTTGGGTTTTTATGCTTGACTGAAGTACTAAGTCAAAACTTTTTTTTTGTCTCTGGAGATAGATACCAGTTTCACAAAATTTATGCTTTTGGCACCTGTAACTGTATCTTGAAGCAAAAATTTAAAAGTATTTGTTTGTGCACTTATATCAGAATCATGGCTGGCTCCAAGTCCCACAGAGAAATTATTTTTGTATAAATGTAGTATGTAAGTACGTATAGATTATGAATGAATCAATGTTCACAGGTGTAAATTACTCTGATAATGTTGTCCTAAGCGATCTGCAAAGCATGGGAATGCATTGGATTCCAACTCTGCTGAAGAAATTAATCTCTCCTGTTTTGGGGTTTTTTTTTTACATTTATGAAACAATACAGAGCCTATCCAGTGATCTATGTCTTTCCAGAGTGCTTGATCTAATAAATAACTATTTAACATTGATACAATGTTCAAAATCACGAACTGTGTCTACTTTCAAAATACTGCATGTGAAGCAGTGTCCTTCATTTTCATAGGGGCTAATAGACTCATGTAGTTCAAAACTTTGAAATAATTGCAAAAGCAGAAATAGCATTTGCTAGATATTTTGGGGAAATATTACATAATGTAGCGCTAGCTTATGCCAAAGAAACTTGGAATAAAGCAGCAAGTTAAATTTCATTGGCAGGTGAGGCCTGTTTATATTGAGCCAAATATTTGAAAAATAGGAACTGTTGTCAACAGATGTTTGTAAGTTCGAATGAAGTTTGCAAAGATCTTAACATATGTTTTAGTTCCCAGTAGTAAGAATTACTGAGGAACAACAGGCAAGTTCTAAATACTGTAACATACATACATTAAATGACTATTAAACAGATGTATATGTCTGTAACTAAATTGGAAAATTTTTATTTCAGATGATTCAAAAGACGCTGATTCCTTATCAGATGAAGCTACCCACAATAGCAATCAAAATAACAGCAACTGTTCCTCTCCTTCTCGAATGTCAGATTCCGTTTCCTTAAATACTGACAGTAGCCAAGATATTTCTCTCTGTTCTCCAGACAAAGAAACACATGCTGCTGTTTTATCCAAGATCAGGTTTGTAAGATACTGTATACCACTGAGCAAATATAATAGAAAAATGTTGCTTAATCTTTCATATTATATGTCCATTCCTTTAATTCATTTGTTTATCATTCATGAAATAATTTATTTTAATGTTTTAAAATAATGTTAAATAATGGAATAGTTCTCTTTTTTTAAAAAAAAAAGGGCAATAAAATTCAGAGGCTAATTTTAGTACACAAGACGTGGTTCTCATGTGTTGTTAGCCCTGCAAAATACTTCAGTACGTGATTTTAAAAACTCTGTTTTTGTTTGCATCATTTTGAAGATTGGTTTGATGACCAACATAAGTGTAAAAAGCTTTTAGAAACTTACGAAGAATGGATTTACAGGTTGCTACTCTTCTTGAGGTTTTAGTTAGAAAGTGCAATTTAAAATAAAATAAATACCAAGAGAAACAAGGCATTTCTCCAAAATTTTCATGGAACTTGCAAGTATTTGATAAAAAAAAAAGTTATTGTCACTTTGTAGTTTTTTACACTTTTAAATTGTCTTTGATAATTTCTATTGAATTAAACAAATCTAGCTGTATATTGGTCTTTGTCCTGTTTTGTGTGCTCAGCATGACTATGTTGCATGTTAATGATCAATTTTTTTTTCGAACAGTTCTTAAATGAGTATGTTGGTTGCTTTTGGAATTTATTTTGAGTCATCTTTTTTCCAGGCCTGAAGATGAAAATTTGAATAGTCTTTTGCAAAATGGAGGTGAATTGAGCATTACTGTGGAAGAAAAAATAAATGTGCAAGAGAAGGTTACAAATTTGTCTGAATATGAATTAAGCATTGAAGAAAGATTAGGCCTAATAGGAAAAAGTGTTGATCTAAGAAGTCCTACGGAGGAATCTCACAAATTAGACCAAATAAACATGAATATCAAAAAACTGGTTAGTGAAGAGGCAGCACCGGTTCCTGTAGAAGGGTTACAAACACAGGAAATAGTTTCAGCAAAGGGCTTTTTGAATAACAACACGAAAGAAGAAAGTGAGCACTTGGAAAATGGAAATAAATATCATATAAATAAAGTAAATGGACATCCTGAGGAAGCAGTACAGTCTCCCAGTAAAGACGAACTAACGAGAAGCACTACAGCTGATGGCAGTTCTAGTGAGCTATCTGTTTCAAAGAGCACTGAAGACTTGTCCCCACAGAGAAGTGGTCCTGTGATGAAATCTCTGAGCATCACCAGTATGGACACTGGTGGTCTGAAAATCTATGATATTGTCAATGAAAATGGATCTCCACAGCCAAACTCAGTGGTAAAATCAGTGTCTGATAGTGCAGATGGAAAAAACATAGTCCGAAGTAAATCCGCTACTCTTCTGTATGATCAGCCTTTGCAGGTTTTTCCTGGGTCGTCGTCATCATCAGATTTAGTATCTTCTACAAAAACCGTGTTCAAGTTTGACTCAAATCACAATCCTGAAGGTGCTAACGTAGTGAGAGGATCAGTGACAAGTGGTGCACAGGTGTTCTGCGCTCCCCAATATAATATTCAGTACAGCAGCAGTGCAACAGCAAAAGACACCTTGTGGCCCCAGAAACAAAACACCCAAGTAGAACAAGGTAGCTTACCTCCTTCACGTCTGCTTAGGTCTGACAGTGCAGAAACCCCCAGCTATGTAAAGCATTCTGCCAATATGAATTTCTCCAATCATAACAATGTCCGGGCCAGTGCTGTGTATAGCACTCACCAACGGATGGCTGGGAGACATATAGATATGTGGGCTGTTCCACCGAATGACAGGCTGCTCCCAGGAGCAACCAGACACACTCTTCAAAGGCAGAGCAGTGTGTCTTCAGCAGCTTCTGTAAACGTTGGGGATACTGGACCTTCAAGGCGCACCCAGGTGCCTGAAGGGGACTATTTAACATACAGAGACTTGCATTCGATGGGAAGAGCTCCACCAGTAATGTCAGGGCAACAGAGACCTCTTTCTGCCAGGACATACAGCATTGATGGTCCAAATGTACCCCGACCACAGAGTGCTCGGCCATCAGTGAATGAAATACCGGAAAGAACTATGTCAGTTAGTGACTTCAATTACTCACGGACTAGCCCTTCAAAGAGGTCAAACCCAAGGGTTAACTCTGAGCACTCCTTATTAGACCCTACAGGAAAAAGTAAAGTCCCTCATGACTGGAGGGAACAGGTGCTGCGACATATCGAAGCTAAAAAGCTAGAAAAGGTAAAAAAAAAATATTTTTTTTAAAACTCTTCTACCTCTCTGTTAGCTAGCTATGGAATAAGTTTAATACTCTTTGTTTTGAACTGCTTTTAATTACCAGTGAAAATGTACTTCTGGTACTGCCTTAAAAAAGGATAAACTTGTTTGTGATGAATATCTGAGAAACAGTCAAGTGTTAGACTGTAAATTAAGTTTTCCACCAAAGAAAAAAAAGTCCCTGTTGTTTTTACATCATACTTGCCAGCTTAGTCCGGTTACTTTAGAATATGTTAAATAATTGGCCTGTTGGACTGCAAGACCAGCTCTTTTAGGCCAGGTAATTTTTATTGTAGTAGTGGTTTTGGATCATACTAAAATTTTCCCTTACACTTCTTGATCTTTCTGATCTGCCTTTTTACCTTCTTACTTCTCTTCAAGAGCAAGGAAAAGAAAATCAGTAAAATCTGTTTGGAAATATAGGTCTACAACTTTATCATTGAAGAATTCAAAAGCCATAATTAACATGTATTTGCCTTCAAGCCAGTTGTCTTTTGAAGTTAGGTATCTGACAGATTATTGAATGAATATTTATTGCTGTGAGATGAGAACACTTAAAAATCTTGTTCATTTCGGGAAATCATAGGTGGTCTGATATAACTAGAGATGATGAACAGGATTTTTTATGTACTGTAAATGTTAACAAGAATTTGAGCTGATATGTAGAGCTGAACAATTATATATCTTCAAAGAATTTGTATACAGACTGGAAGAATGTAATCTATGTTGCCCAGCTAAACCAGTCTAAAATACTGTCACTAAATAATTAGTAGAATGTCATTAGCCTGATCCTGTTTCCTTGGAGGGGAAGTAAGTAAAGCAGCCAAAACATATTTTTATTATGCCCAGTAGGTTGATTTTCTTTTTCAATTTATTTTGAAGGAACATAGTTTGGTTTGTGGTTATTATGCTAAATACTTCAATATCTGTGATAGCTAAAGAAATTTAATTGGAGATGGTTGGAAAAATTACTTTTAACTATAATTTTTCTTTGGAAATCCAAGTATTTGGAAGGATGAGTTTGCTTTTGTTTGTTTTAAGTTGCATAACTTCTGGTGGTAGAAAGGAATGGGTTCTGTTTTTTAAAAAAGCCTGCACAACAGCTGCACCTATTCTTCTGATCTAGTTTGAGTCATGTACAGTGTAAAATATTTTAAGGCTTTCACAGTACTGTGCTGGTGTGGGCACTCTTTGTCCCACAAGGCAGTCACAGACCTCGCCATGTTCCAGCCCTAATAAACGGTGCATTCTCTGATTTTCCATTCTCCTGAGTGCATAGGTCAAATCTTACATGAAATGACAGCGAAACAAAAATCCCAGCAAACCTTGAATGTAGAGGGAAACAAAACTTCACTGCACTGCTAATGCAGTTTGCTTGTAGCTTATTCTTATGCTGTCTACATGTGACAGGGGAGGAAGTGTTTAATGCACCAGTGATAGCTGTTCAGGTGCTGTGGCAGTGTAGTCACCTTTACTGAAATTAAATTGATTGTCTGACTGGATTTCCTTTATATCTGTCCATACTTTCTATCATGCTTTATATGCAAACCTTAATATTTATTTCCTACTAGAGTGATATGGAATAGCTGCTATTGAGATCTTAGCTGTACATCTAATTTAACAGATCTTAGAAGTCTGTTTTGCATGTGTGTGTTTCTTTTGTTCTGGCCTTGAAGTGCTTTAAAGTAGCTTTTACTTAGAAATACAAAACTTTGTTATGGGTTTAAAAGTGAATGTGTCTATAATTGTCTGCTTTATGTTCTCTGGGATATGACTGAGTTAAAAAGAAAAACCTGAACTTTGAAAAATGTAGATATGATCCTATATGGCAGCTGGCAAATATGATAATATGGTAATTCTAGGAATTTACTGGATATTTCTTTGTTCTTTTAAAATAATGGTTTCAGTATTTCTGTTTGTAATTAAAAACTAGCTGGGGGGGCCACATTTAATCTATAAAACCAGACTTCTGAAATGTTTTGAAGTCTGAAAAAAAATTCAATAATTACAGAGCTCAATTAAGTTTAATTACAGAGCTCATTTAAGGAAGATTTATTGGAAATTGCTTTGACAAAGCTTTCATGGATTGAAAATCACTTTTTCTAAAGTATATGACACAACACTGACAAAAACAGGTATACAAATTGATGAATATTTAATTCATATCTTCTTGCCTGTAGTTATACACAACAGTGTGGGTTAATGGTATTACCTTTACTGTGACTCTTTTGAGTCTCTTCTTGAGTTTAATCATGTTTATTAGTTCTGCCCTGTGCTTATTAGGAAAGAGGGTGTAGTGGGTTTTTGTGGGTTGGTTTTGTTGTCAGTTTGGTTTTGTTTTTTTCTCTTTACTAAGCTCCTGAAGTACTTGCTTATATTGTTTTTATGAAATTTGGTAACTGGAGGGAGAGAGAGAGAGGAGGATGAACCCACTTAAATAAACAGTATCTGCTTGTTGGAGAAATTGGAGAATCTAGTTCTTGTTTTATTAGCCATTTTTACCTGATATAGGTAGGAGGGAAAAACAAACAAACAAAACAACCAGACAAGCCACTTTTAAGAGTTTAATTTGCATGAGGAGAGATGCAGGATAGTTTTAACTCCAGCAAAGATGATTAACAGTGGATTCCAGCCAAGTAACCAGCATTTGTAATCCCTTTGACAAGCTGTGAGGGGGCATATACTGATCAACTAAAATTATCAAGGTGAAAAAAGTTCACGAGACCATTTGTAAATATAATTTTGCATAGATTCAGGAGAAGCAATTTGCCTACCTGATGCAAAGTGTATTTTATTGTGTGATAGAGGAAAGAGCTTATTTAAATGTCAGGCTGCTCTCTAGTGGTTATAGCAGTAAGCTGTTGGAAAGCATGCAGTCAATTCTTCCCCACCCTCAACCTCATAAATTTAGTACATAGGTGAGTTTTTAACAGTAATACTTCTCAGCATATTTTCCTTTTTGAGTGTGAATTGTCAATTTTACTACCTGCTATGTCACAGTAGTCTTCTATAGTAGTTTTGTTGCAAGTTTTCATTTAGGAATTTAAACTAAAATACTGCCTGTGTGAAAACACTAGTCCTAACACACATTTTATTATGTGGTAGAGGAATTTCTTATCCATAGATTGCAATAATAAATATATGCAACAGTTATCTGCGAATATCTATTATACTTTGGTGTGATATGTAGGCAGAAATAGTTGCTGGGCCTGACTCTGTCCTTTCCTTACGTATGTATATTTTCTTCTTTTGCTGTGGATCTCCTGGGAGTTTCTCAGGTGCGTGTTTGCTTTCAGTTCTAATTTCAACTGGAATTAAATCCTCTATTTTTTTATCTACTTTAACTAATATTTATCTAAAATAACAGAGCTTTCAGAGACGAGGTCATAAAGTTTGATTCCTACTTTCCAATTCAGAAATCACAGTAGGTGATTTTATTCTCAAAGTTTCCAGTGTATAGTGCCATATTAAAAGAAAAAAGTCCAGGCGTTTCAGTATTAACATAGAATTGCAGTTTTAATCAGAGTTTGAAAGTGTTTCTTTAATAGATTTTTTTACACTGCATAAAAAATATTTTTAATTTATATGGCCTCAGATTTTCTCCAAGTTAAGCTTATTTCAATGTGTCAAGGAAAGTAACCTCAGTGGACCTACACACACATAAAACTAAGGGCTTAAGTGTTTATAAGATTGTAGCCTGAAGAATGCTTTGACACTGATAAATTACATTATTTAGTAGTTGTTAGTTTAAAATTTGTATTTTAGTTATCTTTTTTTTTCCTTGATTTTGAATGGACCACTGAACCATCAATGTGCCATACTGATATTTTGTGGAGTTTAGAAGTTGATACATCATACTTCAGAAGGAATAAAATTCTTGTGCATTTGGAATGTAAACAACAAAGTTCCGACCCTGCAGACATTTTATGACAGTAGAATTTAAATCATATGTAATTTTCCAAAGTTTTTGGTTTTTTTTTCTTCAGGATCAGAGACCTAAATTAATGCCTTTTTTTCCTCTCAGGACTGAAGAATAGTTTCATAATGTTTAAGAATATCTTGTTTGGGATAAACTGACACCTTGTTAGAATTCTATCAGATTTCAAACAAAGTTTTTTTTGTTTTTTGGGGGGGGGTTGCAGGTGGGGTGTGGGTTTTTTGGTTTTTTGGTTGGTGTTTTTTTGGCTTGTGTACTTTTATTCCAGAAGGCTTAAAGCATCAATTTTAGTAATTTCAAGTATTCCAGAATACCTTGAGCAAACTTTTTCTAAAGACTCTTAGATACTCAAGGTGGGAGTGAAAAGTGGAGGGATTTCTAGACATTTAATGTAGCATTATATCCACTTTTAGCTAGCAATTGATTCTAAGTACTGTTAAATGAATAAATAAGTGAAAAGGCTAATACTTAGGCTTAGCAATTAAGTTACCAGTTAAGACTGTTCAAAGATAAGTAGAATGTAGAGTCTTGTTCCCTGCAGATGCTTGAATTTTACTAGTTCCTGTTCTATACCAAAATTGCATGGGTTGTTGTGACAGACTCCAGGCAGTCTTAAAATTACAACAGTATTATCCAACAGAAATTCTCCACTACTCATTATTTTGCACCTAAGTAAATGTGTTAAGACACTTCCATTCCTAAAAGACACCCTTTTGAAATCTGAATTGTTAATTCTCTTGTAAGCGGCAAAATGGAGATTATGTTCTGATTCTTAGCTTTCAAAAAGAGTGTAAGTAACCCCCTAAACTATGCTACTAGCTGCCTGCATCTAAATTGATTCCATTAGAGGCTGATTTTGACTACAAATCATGATTTATATACTGAATAGGTTTTTTTTTTTACTTTGTATATAGCCATTTTTTCTAGATGTATTGTGGCTTTTAATGTGTGTTCTTCATGGCTGAATAAGTGATTTCTAGCAATCTTAGCTTTCACAAAAATATAGTGTAACATGGGAGTTTATTGGTTAGTTTAGAGCAACTGAAATGAGATTTCTGAAGCCTCAGATATTTGAATAATCACTTTGCAGGCCATTATTCCCTAAGACACTGTAGTAAATCAGATGGAGAATGAAGTTAGTACTTGGAATTAACATTAATATTTAATCTGAAGTTTAGACCATGGATTTATTCCATATTTAAATTTTAATAAATTGGAATAAAAATCAGGGCTTTTAATGGCATCTGCATATTCACATTTCCTAAAGTGTCTTCCCTGGTGCTGCAGTCTTCAGGAATGTCACTAGTAAATGTACAGCCCTCATTGTGCTTTTATTGAGAAGCAAAATAAAGAGGAATGCTATTCACACTCCAAATGCCTCAGTTTCTCCCCAGCTAAAAATAGTTACAGGAAAAGTACTTCCTAGATTTGTCACTAGAAGTCTCTTCTTGTGTTAAACTAAAATTTTCTCACAACTCCATGTAACTTTAAATAGTATTTGCTCTTTAGAGTTTGTACTTGTGGGTTCCTTGTAATTTAGTGTTGAGACACTGTGCCCAATGTAGAGGAGAAAAATACTGTTTGCAGTATTTCTTGTGTCTTCCCTACATCAATTGCACAATCATTTTTTGTACTTCAGAAAAAGCCTTTACCAAGAAAGGAGATTTTATAAACCCTTGAATAAAGCTGTTATCAAGCTCTTGTAATTGCCTTCATGTTCACTAAACTGAATTAACTGAAATCTTAATTCTTGATGGACAAGTTTGTGCCTCTATGAACTGTAGGAATGTTCTACCTCCTATTGCGGACCTATCTTAAATTTTAAATACAAATCTGAATTTAGATTGTCACCATTTATTGATCATCTGTTTGAGTCCTTCTAAGAGAAGCGTGAATCCAGTTTATCTAGGGATCTGAACAGTAAGATGGTCTGCTAGAGACACTTTCAGATTATAACTTTCTAGTTTCACCATGCATTCCTTCTATTTTTATCTGTCTTTTTGACACTTACAGAAGATGGAGAGATATAACAGCCTCTGAGAGGAGCTTCCTGTAAGGAGACTTAAGAGAGTTGCCTGTACAAGTAGGGAAAAAAGGCCACCTCGCTCATTATAGAGACTGTTTTGGGAAGAGTTGTAAGAAGATGCTTTCAGGCACTAAGGAGCTAAGGAAAACTGTCTTTGGTAGTTTCATCTGGGTATTTGGCCTGAAACTTAAGAGAAGCAGTAAGCTTAGAATAAATGTTTAATAAGAGAGTTGAATGCTGAGTATAGTCTTCCCTTCCCAAGACAGGGAAAGCCTCTGGAGACTTGTCTGGGAGCTTGAAAAATCCATTGACTAGAAGACAGGGTAGGTGTAGAAGAGAAGCATGAAGAAAGCTGACTGCCATTGAGTGAGAGGTTATCCAAGAGCCTTGGTCAGGAAGAGTCAAGCATTGTCAGTAAATGTCTTCCAAGGGAGTTTCCAGTGACTGTGCTACCAGAGCATCCAGGGAGTATTAATAAGCAGAGACATATGACTTTGATTATTAAACTAGTTTTAGTTTCAGAAGATAAAGCTAATATGAAAGAGCAAGTGTCTGCCTGAGGACTAATGACTATTTTCAAAATGAGACTAGTATATGTGGTCAGCAGACAGGCACTAAGAGATACTTATTCATGTAAGAGTTTTTGCAGTGTTTTAGTCAAATGATATAATTTTGAATTTTTTTCTTAAAAAAAAAAAAATCCTTGTAAAAATTATAAACTTTCTAAAAAACCAAACTTTTAATTTGTTGGGTTTTGATACTTTGATCTTTTACTATGATCATGTTTTTTCACGGGTCTTTGTCACTTTTTCAGGATATGCTTGTTTCATTTGTCAGGTTGCACATGGAGGTTTTTATTTTTCTTCTTTTGTGCAGTCTTTTTATTTTGTTTTGTTCTTACAACTACAAAAGTCTATGGTGGCAAGATGGTAATGTCTGCTGCTTGCTTTCTATTACCTTTGCCAGTGTTGTAGAGGTTGGGTTTGCAAGGTAATGAAGCTCAAAACCAAACCAACTATCACTTTTGTGCTTGAGCTCATGTTACCTGTTTGATTACCTACAGCAGCACAGGGTTGGACTCCAAGGTTTCTTAACAGCTTCTTTTTCTTTAAATGAAGCTTGTTCACATTCTTGGGTGAAGCGTTATTGGAATGCATTGCACTGACAGCATTGCAATAACAAGAAAACCCAGTCAAACAGTGAAATCTCTGTAAATTTCTATTTGTACTTTACCTGTAATGGGGGGGGGGGGAGGAAATGAGACAAAATAATAACTGGTAATTAGATAGTTTTCCACAAGAGTTTATCCTGACTGTCAGCTTCTCTTTCTATATTTTTAATATGTTGCAAGTTTAATTTTAGTCTAGAAATTTTTATAAGCGGTGCACCCTTGTTTTTCCAGACACATGAACATGTGAATTACTTTATTTACCTGTAATTCTGCATGTTAACTGCTGATTGGATGCTGATTTACAGTAAATAAAGGCAAATAGGGGTCACTGAGTTGTGTTTTATACATCACAGTGGTACTGTTCTTGCATGTTTTTTATCTTGCATGACAATGGAATATGTTTGTATTAGTCTATGTATAACATGTCTTGTGGTTTATGCATGCTGCACTAATCTCTGTGTTAAATCTGTCCCCTCTTTATTCAGAGCATGCTGTCTAGGTCCTTTAATTCCAATTACGCTGCAGTTAGCAGCTTTCACTATGGCAGCTCTAGGGATCTGCATGGCAGCCAGGGTAGTGTTGCCTTGAGTGTTGCAGACGGAAGAGGTTCTGGTGTGCACGTTGTTCGAGTGAGTACCTACAGGAGGCTATTGCAATATATAGAGGGGGAAAGAGTAAACTGTGAGAGGTGTCCATAAATTGGTAGGTTATTATCCTGGTTTTTGCTTTTACATATGGACAATGCTTTCAATAAAAATAATATAATTTATATGCTGGAATTTTTTTATAGGCATTAAATCAAATACTTTGCCTTCACTTCATATCCCTTGAATTTATTGCAGGGCTTTTCAATTTGATGTCGTGAAGTTGAGTTTTCCAATTGGCTTTTCTAGATGATTGAACATATGTAAAACTCTAGTTTTGTTGTACATACATGAACAAGAGATTACCGTTCTAAATTTAACCTAGGTTGATAGAGTTGAACAAAATCTTATTATCCTTTATCCTCTCCCAGAAAAAAAGTTGATGATATAATCTGTACTGTAAGATACTTTAAGCATTCAAGAAAATTAGTATTTTAGTTTGTAAGAAAATGTGAGGAAATTACTCCTTAACTCTGAGCATCTTGAGTGATGTTATTATATCCATAGTGAGCAGGATAAAGTCAACAAGACTTCTTTTAACCATATGAATCCTTGAATAGGCAGTCCTTAGCATTTGTTGTTGTTTTCTTATTAGTTTATTGGTGATCAATGACACCTCTGCAGTTGCTAGTTTTTGTAAATATCCATTAATATTTTATGGGTGTGGTGTCTTGGCTAGTAATATTTTCTGCATAAACCATGTACTAGTTAACCAAAAAAGACAAAGAATTATAAAGTCCTTAAAATGTTTTATTCTGTGCTTCTTGTGAGAACTTTTTATTCTTAATTATATGAAGACAGTGATCTTTACTGCTCCATTCTGTTTAAAGCATCCCCAGGCTTCTACTCTAGGAGACCAATGTCAGGATGAAGTATTCATTTCAGGACAGCAAAATTACTCATCTGCCACTCTTAGTCTCAAAGACGTTCCTCTGGACAGCATGAAGAAAATAGCTGTGCAGGTAATTATCTACATGACACCATGGATAGGATATATTTATTATTTGTAAGGATATGTTTCTTATTTGTAGAAACATAAGCTGGGATAGCAGTTGGAGCTGAGGCTTCTTTAAAATTTAGTATCCATATGTATTGAAGATGATGGTGACTTTTTGGAAGACAAAATAATTAACTATTTTTGGAAGACAAAATAATTAACTGTATTGAGGTGGTTTCACTCCTTTGGCTTGCAGCCAAGCACACACCCAGTTGTTCTCTCAATCTCCCCCACCCCACAGAGCAGGGGGCAGAATTGAAAGGGTTAGAGCAAGAAGACTCACAGGTTGAGATAAAAACAATTTACTAATTGAAATAAAATAATAATGATAATAACAGAATATACAAATGAGTGATGGACAATGCAATTGCTCACCACCCACCGACCGATGCCCAGCCTGTGCCAGGCAGCGATCCCGGGGCCCAGACAGGCCTGAAACCCAAACCCTGGAAGAGCGAACCCGAGAGATCCCTGACAAAATACCCCCAGTTTCTGGTCAGCCTGAGTTAATATACTGACATGACGTGATATGGTCTGGAATATTTCATTGGCACATCCAGATGCCAGTTTCAGGTTTTACTATTTACTACGCTTCCCCTCTCCCTGTCCTTGGCACCTGCAAACCAGTCAAACACTAGGACCTTTGGCTCCAGCAGCAACTAATAACATTAGTCCTTTATCAACATTCTCCTCATAACAAATCCCATACTGAAACTAAAATACAGCTATTCTAGCTACTAAGAAGAAAATTAACTCTTTCCTAGCAAAAACAGGATGTGAGTGAATGGGGATAGTTCTTGTTGTGCTTCAGCAGGGGCTTTGAAAGACGAAATTTGCGACAAAAGGTATAATTGTGAGTGGAAATTGGAATATGGCAGACTATGGAAAGCAATCTGAAGCTAATTAAACCTTTTAAAGAACAAACTTGAAACCTGTTTCAAGACTTACTAAAATAAAACTAGATGCATGCTTGTAAATTTATTACAATGCAGCAATTGATTTTCTTTTTATAATTTCAGTTGCATTTCTACAGACATTGGACACTGGGAATTTGCATAGCTGTTGATACACGTTGGCTCTGTAAACTCTACCTCTGGCAGTGCAACAAAAAATAGTTTCTCTGTCATGCTTTAGGTTTTCAGAAAAGGCAGTAGAAAATTGTATAAATTGAATACATCTGATCTGTAAATAAGCTTGAAATAAAGAAATAGATATATATATACATATTACCATTTCTCAGAATCACTTTGACATAAAAAAACCTCATCCTAATAAAATAGCTTCTGTAATGTGTCCATTCACATAACATGGCTAAATGTTGAAATTTACACACTTATTTATAACATTGAGGAAGAGAGTATTTTAATATCCTTGTATCCTATAGCTAATGAAATAATGGTGGCAGGCAGAAAACAATCTAACTCAAGACTAGCATTTTTGGAATGTTGTAGTCGTACAGATGGGTGCGTGACTGCTCAGGCTGGGTAAGAGGGTGAGGCATATGGGCCAGGAGAGAAGAGGCTGCCCATGTCAATGCAGAGCTGAACAGTAACTCTGAGGCTTCAGTAAGAAACATTATAATGTCCAGCATCATTCCTGGTGATGTGGTTTGAATGCACTGTATGTTTTGACAGTTGGATATCTTACTGCTGTTTGTCATCATTATACCTATCAAATCAGTGACAGATATGTTAACAAAAGAGTAACATTTATTGGAAATATCATTACAGTTTTGATATTAAAATCTTGAGCTTGTATGTGACATTGCTTAGGAGGTTTTCCTTTGAAGTGGTCACCCAAAGATTGGAGAGTGTATAATTTCTGTCTGCTAGCTGTGTGGGATTTTTATTTTGTGGATTATCTACTTGGAATGGTTAAGAAATCTATGAATTTTATGCAATAACAGTGCAACCAATGATGATATCAACCAAGTGTCTGTACTGGTAGTTGCACTGCTAGGAAATAATGGTTGTCATAACTCAAACAAGTGCTAAAAGCAAAGTCTGTCTAGTCTATTCTAGTAGTTTAGCATTCAAAGTAAGTTTTTGGTTTTCAGATTTGTTCTCAGCTGGTGACTATGAAGAAAATTGAGTGTAATTGTACATGATCTAAAAGAGTAGTTCTAGTAATGTTCCTAAAATTAAAAGCAGCCAAGTATGAGAAATACTGAAATAATAAGGGAGGAATTGAGAATCACTGCTTATAGAATGTATGACATTGAGTATTCATGTTTTATCCAGATACCTTTGACAAATGGACAGATGTGCCAGCCTCAAAGACCTCAGGCAAACTACAGCCAAGTCCATCATCTGCCTCCTCAATCATCAGTCGCAAGACATCCGTCTAGAGAGCAATTGATTGATTATCTGATGTTGAAAGTTGCCCACCAGCCTCCCTATGCTCATTCCCAATGTTCTCCCAGACAAAGCCACGAGTTGGCAAAGCAAGAGGTAATAATAAAATCTAATTTCATTATATGACATCTCTCTGTCAGTGGCAGTGAATTTTTAGATTGTTTTTGTTTATTACCATTTCTCTGTAGGTAATGACAGAAATCATATAGGAGTTTATTTCCAGCAGAAGACTGTTGTCTCAGAGCAATTCTACTACTGAAATCACACATTCCTTCTAGTTTTGAACTTTTTACTTCTTATGTGAGCATTTTAAGAGAAAAATGGGGTAGATTTTTAACAGAATGTCCCAGAAATGTAAACTTGCATCTTTTTGCTGAGCTAGAAATGTATTTCTCAACTACATTTATTGGTCAGCAGCTCATTATTTATGTAGTAACTGAAAAAATACAAAGTAGCAGTACAGTTTAAGAGGACTTTGCATCTATTCACTGTTATCCAGAATGGTTCAAAAACCTGCAAATGTAGAAATGTGCATCCATAAAAAAAAGCCAGGATAAAAAAAAGGTGTAAGCATCTGATGCATGCCTGATAATTATGGTGTGATAGGTGTGGATAAGAAAATCTTATACAATTTAATGACTCTTTCATTGTGGCAACCTTCTTTCTGGTCTTGGATAAGGAATGTTTCCTCTGTATTATTTCATCTTTTTTTGAGAAAATACTGAGAACTATGTTTTCATTCTGTGCTAGAATGAGAATCTCCACTTCTTATGTAAAATAAGTTTTACAGTCAACTAGTCTGGCAAGAGAAAGAGGAGACAATGTTAGCTACATAGAACTTAGAGTGAAAGTAGGAATGAGGTTAGATTTTTTTTTTTTTTTTTAAGAATTCAGCCAGTTTATTTTATGGGAACATGTATATTTTCTAGATCATTAAATAAACTTACATAATATCTAAATGTCTCTGAATTCAAAGCCCACATAAACTGTGATTATAATAGTGATACTGAAGTGAAACAAATACAATGATATATGATGCTGTTTTACTGTAGTCTTGTTTTGAATTAATATTAATCAATATTAATTATAAGATATAATACTCTCTTGAACTGATAAATGCTTTTTTTGAGGTTTTTTTCTTTTTTAAAGCTTTTGTTCACCTGAATTCCTTAGTAGTAATTTCATTACAGTAGCTTTGAATGCAGATTTTCAGCCACTTCATCTAACTTTGCTTGCAGATTCGAGTGAGAATTGACAAGGATCCAGAACTTGGATTTAGTATATCAGGAGGAGTTGGTGGTAGAGGGAATCCGTTCAGACCTGAAGATGATGTGAGTATTTTACTCTAATGCATCTTAAAATCATTCTCATTACTAATGTTTCTAGTGTTTAGCAAAGAAGAAAAAAAAAAGTATATGTGTTCTCCAAAGCACTAAATTCCAGAAGTTGAGGGGAGAAAACTGAGGACAAATTATATGGAAAATCAGGGTGCTAGGTGACCACAGGGGTCACATGACAACACAGAGGATTATTCTATCTGTGTGGCTCTTGTACGGTTCCAGGTATCAGTCAACAAATTTGAGATAGTGAGTTATGGAGTTTACAATTAGGAAGCCTCTTAAAAGAGAACATGATTGAGGCTACAGCCTTTTTTCTGGTGGTTGATAATTCATCTTGACACATACATCTGCAAATTAAACAACAGCAGATCAGAATTTGTCCTTTGGTACTACTTTAAAGGCAGTTCTCACAGAATCACAGAATCACAGAATATTAGGGATTGGAAGGGACCTCGAAAGATCATCTAGTCCAATCCCCCTGCTGGAGCAGGAACACCTAGATGAGATCACACAGGAAGGCGTCCAGGCAGGTCTTGAATGTCTCCAGAGAAGGAGACTCCACAACCTCCCTGGGCAGCCTGTTCCAGTGCTCTGTCACCCTTACTGTAAAGAAGTTCTTTCTCAAATTTAAGCGGAACCTCCTGTGTTCCAGCTTACACCCACTGCCCCTTGTCCTATCATCGGTCATTACTGTGAAGAGCCTGGCCCTATCCTCCTCACACTCACCCTTCAAATATTTATAAACATCAATAAGGTCCCCCCTCAGCCTCCTCTTCTCCAAGCTAAAGAGACCCAGCTCCCTCAGCCGTTCCTCATAAGGGAGATGCTCCACTCCCTTAATCATTTTGGTGGCTCTTTGCTGGACTCTCTCAAGCAGTTCCCTGCCCTTCTTGAACTGTGGGGCCCAGAACTGGACACAATATTCCAGATGTGGCCTCACCAGGGCAGAGTAGAGGGGGTGGAGAACCTCTCTTGACCTACTGACCACACCCCTTCTAATGCACCCCAGGATGCCATTGGCCTTCCTGGCCACAAGGGCACAGTGCTGGCTCATGGTCATCCTGCTGTCCACCAGGACTCCCAGATCCCTTTCCCCTTCACTGCTCTCTAGGAGATCATTTCCCAACCTATACTGGAACCTGGGGTTGTTCCTGCCCAGGTGCAACACCCTACACTTGCCCTTATTATATTTCATTAAGTTTTTCCCTGCCCAGCTCTCCAGCCTGTCCAGGTCTCTCTGGATGGCAGCACAGCCCTCTGCTGTGTCAGCCACTCCTCCCAGCTTGGTATCATCAGCAAACTTGCTGACAGTGCATTCAATTCCCTCATCCAGGTCATTTATGAATATATTGAATAATACTGGTCCTAGTACTGACCCCTGAGGGACTCCACTAGACACAGGTCTCCAACTAGACCTAATGTTTAATCCAGTTCTCCTGGATTAAACATTAGAAAAGGAAAGCAGTCACAAAAGCCAGTAGACCTGTAGAATGGTATTGCATTCTCTTCTACTTAGGATAGAAAATAAAAAAAAAAATGTTTTGAATTACATCTGTTTCATACTACCCTACTATTCATGAAATAAGTTGTCAAACATGTTTTCCACTTCTGTTTTTCAAGGGTATATTTGTAACTAGAGTGCAACCAGAAGGACCGGCATCTAAGTTGTTGCAGCCTGGGGATAAAATAATTCAGGTACTGTGGTCATCTAATTAACTAGCCTATGTAATACACCAGTTCATTTTTAGTTTGCACCTTTTCTAAGAGCAGAATGTTGAATTTTTAGATGAATTACCAGTATGTTTTCCAGAAGCATTTTCTTCCACCTAACATCAGGATAGGTGATACAGGCTGAAGCATTTTAATCAGCTGGATCATTTTTTCAAACTCTGAACTTTCACACTTTCAAAGACAAAAAACCAGATATAATGTTGTCATTCAAGATGGAACATGAGCATTTCATTAGACTTTACTGTCATTCATTTGTTAAACTTGTTGGCACTCACATACAGTGTTCTGAATAATGTGTTGTCTGAACACCAGCAGTTGCCCCTCACAACCCCTCTCCCCAGCTGCACCTTGCTGTTACATCCCCCTCCATCCTGCAGTTCCTCTCTGTCTTTGCTGCCCCTCACCCAGCTGACAGGCTGCACATGTGCAGGTGCTGGCAGAAGCTGCATCTTGTCAGGCTGGCACCTGGCTGGTTGCAGCAGGTACCTCCTGGATGCCTCATCTGCTGCAGGTGAGCCAAGTAGGTTGCTTCTTCCCTCTCTTCCTTTTTTTTTCTGAATTATGTTATCACAGAGGTGTTACTGATGGGCTCGGCCTTGGCCAGCAGCAGGTCCGTTCTTGTAGCCGGCTGGCATTGGCTGTGTCGGGTCGGACATGGGGGAAGCTTCTGGCAGCTTCTCACAGAAGCCACCCCATGTCCCCCCTCACTGCTACCAAAACCTTGCCATGCAAACCCAATACAGTTGGATAGCTTGGTTTTGAGCACTGTAAATACTTCTGTACCTGTTCTTCCTCATTGGGGTGAGAAAGGTCCTAGTTCTCTTACTGATATAGGTGACTTTAAGGGATGGGTGTAACCCTCCAACACACCGTGCAGGAACAAGAAGCATGTTAAACCTTTGAAAATACTGGTAGCATATTTGTTACTTGTTTATAGAGTGGAATGTGTGTGAAAGGTGACTTTTATTTCAGTAGTTTATTCCTGTCTTAATTGAATTTCATTTGTCTGCGTGACATTTATGATGAAGTTTCCTTTTGTCATCTTGGCATTCTTGGGTTTTGCTTTTTGTTTAATGAGGAATTTATTAAACAAATTGAAGAGCTGAAGGAGAAGTTGCATTTGTACACTTGGACAATTACAGGCTGTTTCATTTCTCATAACTAAGAATATTTTTTAGTGTAACAGCACATTATTTATACCCATAATAGTCCCAGTGATGATGTAACAGCAGTCCTGCTCAGTCTTGTTGCCACTTAGCTAACTTCTGCAGTTTTTGACTGAACATCATCTCTCCCAAAATGAGTTTGCTGTGCTTGATTTTGCAAATTTCTCTGTAAAACGGGCATTAGGCATGCATTCTGCATCTAGTATGCATGCCTAATAAAAATATTCTGCGTGACCAGTAACTAGGTAATTGCATGTAAGTCTTAAGATACTGCTGCGTGTTAGGTTAGGGCTAGGGCAGTCTTTACAGATGATGATTTGGAAGGGTTATTGCCACTGTTACTCCCTGAGGAGTCTACACACAAATCTTTCTCTGCAGCCCTAGACAGATTTAAAAACCATTGCCTCTACAAAAGAAGGATTCAGCAGGTACCAATAGCAAGTGTCGAGCAGTGGTATAAGGAACTGCAACTCCAAAGTGGCACAGCTAAGGCGCAGAGCACATGACCAGTTCTCTCTTTCACTGCATAAAGGACAGTAGCTCAGGAAGGTGGGATGCATAGCTGTAAGCAATAACAGTTTAAACTGGACAAATCTGTCATTCTGCAAGATTTTACTACCCAGAGTGAACATGGGTTTGCAGTAGTACATACACTGTGAGAAGTTAAACTGTAGCCATGTTTTCCCTGTCCTTTGTAGGTATTTAGGCCTGCCTGAGTTTGCCAGGCCAAACCTGTCCCAGGAATGAATGACAATGTTGTTTGGAGTCATAGGAATAGTCAAGTTGGGGGTGACCTCAAGAGGTCTCACACCCTAAAATGGCTCCCAATGCCATTAAAGGCTTCAATAGTTTTAATTTATCACAAGTGGCATTTCTAATGTTCTGATATTTAAACTGGGGTGTAGCATTTGTACTGCATTTGGTTTTTTTGCTGAAGCTGTATTAAGGCTGATGAATTAGATGTCTTATGTTAATAGTTTGAAGTTCAGTTTTCTCTCTTGTTTATCTGCAATACCTTTGGGGCAAAATTCCTCCAAGGCTAACAGTAGTTTAATTTCATGTAGCACGCAGGTACATAGTCAACTGACATCAACCATATAGTCTGAAAATCTGCAGTGTTTTATTGTCTATGTTCGTACAGAATTTGTTTATTTTAAACCTTAAAGCTTAAGTTTACCTAACGTGAAATGTGAGACATGTTAACTAACATGGTATATGAGACTGCCATTTTAAATTTTAAGTATTTCTTTTTAGGCTAATGGATACAGCTTCATCAATATTGATCATGGACAAGCAGTATCTTTGCTAAAGACTTTTCAGAATGCAGTGGAACTCATAATTGTGCGAGAAGTTTCTTCATAAATACTGTGGACTGAGGGGAAAAGCCAGCAGGATTCATTGAAGGATTTATGGGAAACTGAATATTTTGCTTATTTTTATACATGAAAGGAACTTGAAAAGAATTATGATCAAAATTTGTACAGGAAATACTGAACTTGTGGTTAAAGGGGGAAAAACCACTGTATAAAACGTACAGAAAATCGTTTTGGAAATGCATATGGTGAATAAACTTGTTTTTAAGCATTATAGCAATCTAAGGATCACTCCTCCAAGAACAAACCTGTGCTGTTTTTTGTACAGATGGTAGGTTTATTTTTGGATAATTCATACACATTACTAATATTTGTGCAAGGCTTTGCAAAGCCTCGGTTGTAGCCGATGGACAGATGGCAGGGCTGTCTGTCCTGTAGCTGTTTATTGCCTTTATTTTTATTCACCGGATATTAATGCTATGCTGAAACCACTTCTGTAGATATCAACAAGGGGATATGAAATGTTGATTTTGCTATGTGCACATTGTATAGATGAATGGGTAGATGGAAGGTGATGATGGTTGGACAGAATAAAGGTCAGGTGAAACAACTATCCACTAAATCTGGAATCAGGGAAGAAGAAAAAGTGTTTAGTTCTGGAGTGTACGTCTACCAATAGAAAATGCAATAAAAGCTTATGGTGTTTTTTAGGAAGACTGTAACTACAAATTTGTGATATTTTACAGGATTTGTTCTTAATGTAGTCATTGAATATTCATTTGCCACATGTGATTTATGTTTAGTTGGGTTTTCTTGCATACATAATTTTTTCAGCTGTACTGTGGAAATGTGCCCAGAGGTTTTTTCTCTGCTTTGGAAATGCCCAATTTTGTGCGAATGGTGATACTTTTATCTTTATAAAAAGTACTCCATTTTAACCTTGCAGATTTTTAAAATGAAACTGAAATGGCCAGTTTTTAGGGTTGTTGCCTGTAACATATATTTAGACACACACAAAGTAAATTGTGCGGGAAGGGTTATGAAAGACATCTCGATTTTTTGGCCTTTGCATTGCCTCGTTAATCAAAAAGGAAACCATACACATGGAGCTAGGTAACCAAAGCAAGTTTGTGAAACTTTGAACAGTGATGGAGAATTGCTGTGGTGAGATGAAGAGCAAAGGGATGGTGTACTTACAGCTCACCAGTTCGTTATGATGTTTCTTAAAGGGCTGTTCTACAGGTAACATTAAATGTGAACTAGACACTTCAGAGTCCTTAAAGGGTTTCTAACTATATTAATGTAATAGTGATTTACCACAGGCTGCCTTTGTTCCTTATTACTGTATAAAACATTCAATTATGTTTCTATTAATTTTGTTTACCAGAAACATTAACTTTGTTTTTCTCTTTCTCCATTGTAATGGAATAGTGACTGCATAATCTGCAGTGATAATTAATACACAGTTGTTACGGACCAGGGAAAAGTGCCATAGAAGACCAATAACTGTTTTTAATTAGGGCTAATGACTAGCCTGTCACTGGAGCAATATTCAGTTATTGCAGTTCATTTTTAATTGCATATAAGTTGGTGGTTTGAGACAGGTATAAGTTGCTTTCTTCAACCCATTTGTACAAAAGTAAATGCTTTAAATAAAGCTAGCAAAAACACCAGCCTCTCCTTTAGTTTTGGGACAATGAGCTGGAAGAGAGAGGAATTATATGTAGCTAGCAGTAATAAACAGGCAGTACTTTTTAAATAAGTGAACTCCAATATTATTGCACTTCTTTCAAAGATGTTAACTATTTCTTATTGTACTGTGTATAGTTCTAATAATTTTAATTGAAACCCTTTAACAACTCTTTGTATATTTTAAATCTTTAGTTGATTTTCAGTAATATTTACATAGAAAATGATTTTTTTGATATATTAGCAGAAATGTGCTGTATTTTGATAAAATTCACTTATTTTCTGTGTGCTGTTAATCTTCAAAGAAAAGAATGAGAAGCATAGCTATATAATGGCAGGCTTCAGTGTTCCCCTTCTCAGATGTGTTTTGTTGTTTAGTTTCTATTTTTTTATTGAAAATGCAAAATGTTCACATCACATGTTCATTACTTTTAACCATGTTATTTTTATCACACACTGCCTTTTAAAGGGAATGCATACAGACAAGTCCTAAATTACCTTGGTCTTCTACATAACCTGTATTTTTGGGGAGGGTAAAGTTCAAAAAGCAGAACTGATTCTTTACTGACCTTGGACTGACTTTGTATACATTTTGCAGTACATTTAAATATATCACTGAGAAATTATACTGTATTGTATTTTGCTTTAATGGTAACAGAAGTTTTAAATGTTGTTGTGTCGATTAATTTTCAGATCTATGTATCACAGGAAAATTCTACCAAAAACTGTTTGTCTGCGGTAGAACTGTGGAAGTAGAGATTTAGAGCAAGACGTTTAGTACTTCTTGGGGATATACTTGGCCAAAGCTTGTCTTCGGTAAATTAACCATCTAATAAAATATGCATTATGGTGATTTTACTCAGTAAATGTTGGAGTTTTCAGTGAATTGAAATGTGTCTGTTCCTTTAGTGTCTGTGTGCAACGGTAAACACATTTCAAATTGGGTGGTTTTGCAGAAGGTGGGAGAAAGATGTCTCCTGAACTAGCACAGCTAGGATTCAGCAGGAGGAGAGACAATATCAGCACTTTTCATTTTGAATGCATCTTAAACTACATTTTGAATAGAATAAAATCCATCAGTAGCCTGAGTTACTCAGTACGGCAGTAAGTTGATGCAAACTCTGCTAATTCTCTCTATTCTTAATAGTTCATTAAAGAATCAGTTCAACTGATGTAATGAAAAGATGAAGTCTCCCACGTATTTATTATGTAAATATTTTTTAATTTCTTTTTTGGACTGGAGCTAAAAAGATGTGTATATACTTGAGAGCATTCTATGAACACAAACATAGCAATAAACAACACACAGAATCAAACCTTTATGATTATTTTCCTTTTGTTTAGAAACATTCCCTTATCAACAGCTACAAAATGTTTTTCTTGATCAGCATTTATTCAACATTCCAAATTTTTGTATATAATTAGACTGTTTCTGAGGTAACACATGGAGAATAGATAATAAACTAATGGTCTTTAACGCTGTGTGTAATTGACTTATTTAAGTTCTAGGAAATTCTCCATAACACTGTAGTTTCTGTAGACCTTAGTGCTCTATCAATACACATTAGTAAAGTCTTATTTGTATTTCTGGCTCTAGGCATCTTAGTGCCGCAGGGTCTGCTCTGAGTGACTTCACTGCAAGACTGAGTTACAATGAAACACGTTTGTGAATAACCCGGTCTTGCAATGAAAGCAGCTAGGTCAGTGACTGGTTTCTCTCCAGAGGAGCTGAGTGGTCATTATCTGATGCAAACTAGGTAGTTTCAGTAGCAGAGAGGGATGACTTAAGTCAAGAAGCAGGGTTAAAATTAAAGAGTGTCTCGAGAGTGCTCTGGTGAGATGCACAAGGGTTATGTGGTAAAGAAAGTGAAGAGCTAGGCACAGAATTTCACAGGAGGGATAAATTCAGGTTACATCCAGTTTTAACAGAAACCACCTGACAATGTAGTAACACAGACTATTTAGTCTTTTTTCCTTGTATATGTGGATCTGGCATATCAGTATCACTTACTGCATTACTTCCTACTTCCTTTACACAGAAAACTGATTCTTGCTATAACAGGTTAACAGCCCTGATCACCCTGCAGTGCTAGGCCCTTCCTTATTTAAGATATTCTCTACCTGCTCCCTATTTGGACTTTGGAATTTTCTCCCCCTTCATTTTTTCCTTATGAGCTCTTATTTTGAAGACCTTTTCATTGTCTTTTCTGCTTTTTATGCCTCAGACTTCAAATTTATTCTTTCCCATTTCACAGGTATTATTTGCTAGGTAAGTCTCATTCCTGTGCAGCTGAGCCTTTGCTCTCCTACTTTTATTTCATAATTGAATGGTTTACTTTTTCATCAAACACCCGAGAGTGCTGGGTCCAACTTGTGCTTTTCTGACTGGAGGCACTTTTTTGGGGTGAAAGTGTATTTTTAGTGTCTTATTTGTGTTGCCTTGGATTAAATTCAATTTTGGAGTGTGTACAGAAGATTCTGTTGCAGCATCTATGAGACTGCCTTGAAATTGGGATTCCATTACACCAAATGTTACGACATAAGATTGCCCCTGTCTAAAAGAGTAGTTGTTATATAATAAACTGAAGTAGCCAAACTAAGAAAAGTGAAAATTTGTGTTTAAGATCCTACATTGGTCATTTGAAGTCAGCAGAAAAAAACTCAGACCTAGTAATTGTCAGTTCAATGCCTTGCTTAGGCAATATGCTACCTATGGTCCTTCAGCATTGATGAATTCTTGGCTGAAGTGTATAAAAATTTGGCTAGAAATTGATTTGCTATACTGTCCAAATTCATCTTGGCCAGTTTTATGTGATTCTGTGATTTCTCACAGTCTGTATATTTGGAGCCATATTTTGTCATGAAGGAGGGCACTGTTTCAGTGAGATTTCCCTATAGCATGTGTTAGAAAATAAAACAAAAAGATCAAACGACAGAAGAGTAATCTTCCTCAAAGTCTTCCTTTATTTCATTTTTGCTACTCATTTGGGTATAGCTCATTTTAGGAAACTTTTTTCAAGTTACAGTGTCAAATAATTTCTGCTCTTCTGCCAGGAAGAGCCTCTTTCCCAGAGGCTCACCTGAATAAGTCAGTTTAAAGAGTTTTGGAGTGCCTCGGAGTAGATCACTTGTTTTGAATGATGTTAATGTAGAAAATTAAAGCACCCTATAGTTTTCATTTAAAAAGACAAATCTGCATCTGTCCTCTGAAAACAAATGTTGGAACATTTGTTCCAACCAGAACAAGTATACTTTCTGAAATAAAACTTGCCTCTTATTAAGGAAACTAGAAGTATTTTAGAAGATTGTTGTTTTGGGTCAGAGGCTTCCTTATGAATGGCTGATCCTGCATCAAAAAACTCTTATTACTTAGAGGTTTTGATTCTTTGGAAAACTGTGAGTCTAAGAATCTGTCCTGTAAGATGAAAAAACAAAGACAAATAATGATTGCAATAACTCATCTAAGTTAGATAGCTCAATGTAAGTGACTTCTGTCTTTATTCCTTTATTGCTCTTTAGATTAAGTTTGGACCTAGAGTTCCTTGTTCCTTGAATACTTTTTCTGCAAGAATTGTTTTACTGGCAATAATGCTGAATAATGATGGCCCTAAGTGCCTCTGTGCCATGGGAAAATCTCAGATCATGCAAGTGCTGTCTCTCTGAGTTTTTCAGGAGTGCTTTGGTATTTTTTCACTCTCCCCAAGAGGATAAATCTGTAAGTTTGTAAACTGCCTTCAGAACAGGACAAAAAAAACAGCTTACTTGGAATGATTGGCTAATGCTAAATAAGGGTTAAGTGCTGCCTTACAACTTGGATTTGAAAGTAAAAATCCAAAAAGAAAACATTACCTCCAGCCATGGAAGGTGGTTTTGGAAAAACTTAGTTTGTCTTTACTCACTCCACAGAATTGTATCTTGACTGACATCATCTGTATTCTCACTCCATTTGAGAAGTTTTAGTAGCATGTTCACGATGTTCACATTTGTCAGGAATGAATGAACTTAATGTGCTCTTCCACTAAAGCATCGATACGTACTTACCACAGCAGAGGTAATTTAGGCAGTTCTTGCTTAGCCCATATAACAGTGAAGATTCTTTAGGAATTATTTTATACTTAAACTGACAGTTCCTAAATGTTACTGATCTCTAGTGTACAGAAGTATTACTGCAACCAGCTGATAGAAGCATTATGTATCTATGAGGCAGTTGCTTCCAGGCCTGGGAACCCACTGGTTTTAATTCATGTTCTTACTCATCCTCAACAACTAAGCAATAGAGTGTGATTTGATTTTGTGACGTGACTCCATCTGATTCTTCTTATAATTATGAAGACTAAAGAAAACTACTAATGACTGTCAGTAGGGACAGGAAGCTTTTATAATGATGAGCTAAGGAAAAAGCCACTGGGAACTGATAAAAATCAATTTCATGTCACATTTCACATCATATCACTTCTCTGTAGTTTATTTTTGTTTAAGAAATTTCTACAGCTATCTGGGCTATTTCATTCAGCAGCCAGGGCTTTCGGGTTACCAAGGGGAGGTACACACAACAGTTTCTATACAAATGTATGTTCCAACAGTGAAATATTCTTAATTTCTAGACGACACATTTTTGAAAGTGATGTCTATATTATATGATTACTTAACTATGTGAATCTTAAAAGTTATTACATCCCCACCACCACTTAGTGAGGCGGATCCCATCTGTCCAAGCAGACATTCATCCTCAAAGAGGGTTAGATAGTGATGGAAGCCAAAACTGTGTTGCTGACCCAAGCTCCGCGCCTAGTTGTTGGTGCTCAGGACCAGTCCTCTTCCCCTCATGAGCAGGACTGAGGAGAAGAGTGCTATGGACCCCACACTCCTGACTATCCCGTAGAGACAGGGGGTGAGAGATCCTCTCCTGGTTGCCCCTGGAGGTATTGCTGGTACCCACACAGGACAATAGCAGGGGGTCACAGTCACAGGGTCAGACAAGCTTTGGCAGTCTCTCCAACAACATCCTGGATCAGGGTCCCCAGCAAGCAGCAAACTTCTGTAGCCACAGAGCCAGGTCAGCAGACGGGTGCCTCTGTGCCCCTGCATCACTCATGGCTTCTTCCAGGTGGTCTGGCGTGGCTCAGGGTGAGTGTGTCAATATGCTTTGCTTGAAAGCACCCTCAGCTCTTCCTCGGCTTTCAGGTCAGTGAGCCTCAGATGGAGCAGGAGCCTTACACGTGGTGGTAGAAGATACCAACTTCCAGCCATTGCCTTCTGCTGATATTCCACTTGCAGTTGTACTAGTGACAGACTGCCCAGGTCTGCACTGTGGCGGGGTCCAGGGCTTTTGAAGCTGCAGGGTCTCTGAGGAGATCCTGTCTCTGTGATGCTGAGCAGCCTGCTGACTTCTGTAACTTGTCTGCTGAGCAGCGCAGCTCTAACAGCAGCTCATCTCCTGCAGGAAAGGAGGCCCCAGGTGCTCCCTCTGATCCACCAAGCTGTGACCTGGCCTCTCCCTAGCACCAGCTAAAAGGGTGGGAGCATCACTTTCCCAAAGGAGAGGTGACAAAGGCTCCAGGGACCCTGTGTCAAGGGCTGCTGACCATGCACGCTTGCTAGAAGCTGCCAGAACTTCCGAAGGCCCACAGCCCTGTGGCTGCCATTGTCTCCTACCTGGCAGCAGTAGGTACCCTCGGGTTTCTCGGAGGGTTCCCAGGAGTTCCCTTCTTTTACTGCTAAGAGACTTGTTTGAAGTACAACCACCTTCTCCTTGCAGCCCAGCCCCACTTTTCTGTCACACTCCCCGGTGTCCCAATCTCCCGCTCTCTGCCTTCTTGTGTTTTCTTTTCCTGATGCTGTCTTTAAGAACATGGCCTGTATTTCCATACCACAACTTGAAATACTGCTTTGTATTAAGGATGAGAATTAAGTGTAGAAAAAGAAGCAGCTACTTGGCCTAAAGGAAGAGAAAACATGAAATAAACATTACAACCTACATACTTTAGACTACATCAGAAACACTCTGCACAGGATTTTGTGCATCTCAAAAGTAGGTTGCAATTATCCCACCGATGGGAAAATTCTGATAAGTAGCTATGGATAAATGTCATGAGCTGTGAAAGGTTCAGTTGATACGTAGCTTGTCATAGCTGAGTGAGGACGCTTTCAGCCATTCACACTTGTCTGATACCTGAGTAAAAGTTGTAAGAAGAAGATGCGCAAGAATGAGTATCAGGGGACTGGGCTAGCAGGGCTACCAAGGCGGCCAAAAACAGTTGCCCATGAAAGGTCATGTTGCTGAAATGACACAGCTTTTCTGCATGGCCCGAACTCTTCAGCACCAGGAATTAAATTCCTGATTACAGTAGTCTGCAACGTATATTTTTGCAGCTGCATAACACAGAGAGGAGTATGGCTCTGCACTGCATACAGTTCATGACACTGTTTATGTTTCAGTATTGTCCAAATTAATGAAAATACTGTGGCAGAATACTCACTTTTGTTTGCCAAATGTGAAAATACTGATTTAGACAGAATTCTCAAGGACTGTATTGTAATAGAGGAACTAGTAGCAGATGAACCAGATGCTCTATAGATAAATTCTCATTCAATTGTTAATGTTGATCAGGAAAAAAAAAAAACAACCACAAAACCAAACTCATAAAAAGGGGGAAAAGCATCCTACTGAATTATAAGTATGCACTGGCAAAATACATTATTTGAAAGGATTGTGCCAAGGCTCCTAACATAATAACATTTTAGCATGTTTGATTTTTGTCTGCAACAACTTCCACTTCCAATAGAATAATAAATAACCAGTTTTGAATATTGAGAAGGTATTTTTGCTGAGAATGTTTCTGCCAGAAGTACTTCAGTTGGGAGCCATGGCTTTTCTACTGAGGAAGTGAGGTTTACTAATAAATATTGAAATAGATTTTAATAGCTGGTTAGCTGACATGCTACCAAGTCCTGGGAAAAATGAAATTATCGTGTAAAATTGTCTCATTTGCTAACTGTAATGAGAAATGACAGATGAGATTGGAGTTGATGCAAGGGTTAGAAACCATGCTGAAAAGCCTCCAAACAGATAAAAACTCCAAACATTTTTTTGTTTTGCTGCATTTTAATTTAAAAAGCTATGAAAACGCACTTGGTGATTTGAATAATGGGACTGACTGCAGTACGTGACATGTGGTGGGGTTTTAACTGTAGAATGTAATTATTTTATTATAGCATTAAGCATTAATTATGTCTTATATTTTAAGATATCTTAAGATGCCAGAAGTTCTTAAGATACCAAAAAGAATGTTCAGCATTAGTACTTACTGAACTTCATTTATTTTGCAATAATATATACCACTACCAAATACAAGTTATACATAAAATGTTAACATTTATTCACACTGAGTTATACTCTGGTAAGTTTTCACACAGTTATAAAGGTTCTAAACTTTGTATTGTCAGTGGAAGTCTATATTCTGATAGCATGAAGGAGGCTGAGAACTAGAACTACTGGAATTCCTGGGGGGTTTTTTTGTGTCTCAGATAAGAACAACTTAGCTGACTATTATAAGCAAAATTGACTATTATTTTCCAATTTAAGGCAAAAGAGCTATTCTTTAAAACTCAACATGTGAAAGCAAATTAAAACAGCATGAATTATCATTATAAGCAACATATTAAAACAATGCCTGGATTATCATTCTTCAAAACAATACCCCCAAACCAAAAACTCCCTCCTATTGTGATTCTCCAGTTCCAGATTATATTGTACAGCTGAAGCTCATAGTAGTCTATGAACTCCAGTTTCTCAGACCAATGCATATGATAACTGTAATTCAAGTAGTGCACCAAAAGGGAAGATTTCTTATTTAATGGACAGGCTGGAACTGTTTCTGCTCCAGAGTCAAGCCCTAAGTCGGGAAAGTCCATTTCCTCGGTTTCTCCACTGTATGTGAAATTATTTGGCTTCAGAAGGGTGACACTTTTGTGTCCTGAATGTATTTAAACGTCCTGCCCAGTGTCTACAAACTTTGCCTTGAAGACAGAGGAAGTTCTTCCCAATGAATTCCAGAATTTTCTGTCCAGCTCCTTTGAACTATCTTGTTCAGACAGGTATTTCTGAGATTTAAAAACCTCTTTCTTTTATGTAGAGTTATATGCTGTTACTCACAGCAGGGTGAAATTCACAGCAAAGGAAAAAGATGCTTTTTTTCCTCCAGAAATAGCAGAGAGCTACCTGAACAGTTCCAGCAGCATGTCCTTCCAGAAAAATAGCAAGTAGCAGATCTCTGAGCAGACACTCAATTTTACTTTTCTTTTAAAGGCAGCTGAATTTTAACATTTTCCTTCTCCTACCCATACATTTACACATACTGATTTTTAAAGTATACAATAAAGCTTATAGTTTAATGTAAACTTACAAAATTGATGTGTAGAATTCTATACATAAAAGAGGGTGTCCTAAAAAAACCCTTCTGAAGAAGTGCCTCTGTATTCCAAGCAGTGTCTGGAAAGCAGGCACTATGTTTCATAAGGGACTGTAGAAACACTGCCCTGGAATGATAATCGGATGCAGAATCTCTTCCCAGATCTATCTTTTACCTGCTTTGGCACATTTTCTGTCTGTAAATGGTGGTGATAATCTTCCTTTCTCAACATGCACTTGGAGATCCAGAGATAAAAATAGTATCTACGTGCTGTTGGTTGTCAGCTAAGTCCCTCGTCTTATTTTGGAGGAAGTTTAAAAATAACTAAATACAACAATCCTAACTTTTTCCATAAAACAAATGAAGAGCAGATGCAGAAATCTCACAGCTGTTTCAGTTTACCAGTGCCAGTTTGTATCAATGACTGCCATCCAGAGGACATTTGAAAAGGTTTCTGCTGCCAACATTTACTATGTAGAGTTCATCTGTTAATGAACTAGGTAGCATTTTAAGATTTCTAGATCAAGACTGATCTGGGAAAAACAATTTCCACTAGAGAAAATTTAGGCTAGAAAAATATTTTTATAATTTTTCTGTGTAGGGATAAATTTGGTCTCACAGTTTGTGAAAAACAAGTCTTGTTAGATGCATTTTTTGAGATTACAGGTGTGGTGGATTAGGGATTACTTCACAGAATGAAGAGTTTGTTTTCTGTAAAATGTTTTCCTCTACTACACAACACTAAAAAACAAACAAAACAACCCAACAACCCAAAATGCTAAGGCATATACTGCAAAGAAAACAGCTACCTGATAAACTTGAGTGGTATAACGATAGGAAAAGAGTGAAAGCAGTTTCTGGCATTAGGGAAGAACTGTGGATTTGTCACAGTTTAGAATGAAGTCTTTCATCTGTGAAGTGCTACAAAGTTAACATTGTCCAATTTGTGTGACTTTGAAAGTTGGTTCAAGTTAAGCTGAGGTGTGACTCTGAATTGCATTAGGTATTTCAAAAATCCTACTTCCACGGCAGTTTTATTTCATTTTAAAAAGTGCTGAAATAACTGTAGCTGTAGGCAAAACATAAACTGTTGTTTTCAGATTTCGTGTTAACCACTTACTCTGAGAAGAAACCATTCATATTATCAGAACTGAGGTTTTGGCTATGTGCAGTACTGGTGTGAATTTACACATGGAGTAAAATTCCAGACTGATTATGAGAGGCACAAAAATATCCCAACCTGCAGCACGTGTCTGGGCAAAAACTGAGAAAATAAAGAGTATGATCAGAAGTGACTCTGAACAGGCACTCTACTGTGAGTAGGAGATTGGCATTTGAAGATTATGCCTCTTGATAAATTCACAAGAGAAGGAATATTTGTGTTATAAAAGACACGTTTATTTCCTGTGTTCTGCACCCCCCACCTAAGCAAAACATTGGAATTTTGGCTGTATGATAAAGCAAATAGTATAAAGTTATTGTGTATGGAAACTTATGTAGCAAAAGCTATACAAATATACTGGCATTTAGTGGGATTCTAGTATTGCTTGTGAAAGAATATTCAGAAGAAAAATGCTTTATTTTTATTTGGATCTCTTCACCAGATTGATACATGTCTATTTTAATCACTCTTACATACTGTAAGATTAAGTAAGTTAAACATATAAATTCACCACCTGTATGAGTCAACACAGGCAGGATGCAGGAACAACCACAAAGGCCATGGATAACATGTGCAGAGCAAATTTATTCTCATTCCCTCACAAACTGGGGGATCTCCGCAGCAGCCCCTGGGGCAGAGGCACGTAAGCGGGAGCACTGGCACCGCGGAGCTGGGTCCTGGCTGGAGAGAGCGCGAGAGGTTCCAAACCTGCTGCCTTCACCTGCAGTCAGGGATTTTTCACAGGCAGTGGCTTTCCACTGTGCTTTGATCTTGCTCACAGCAGGGCAGGAATCTCAGGCATGTTTGATAGGGTGCCCCTGAGTCTATCCCAGGCCTGTGTTATCTAAACACAGATGTTCTACTTGTCAAGCACGTCAGACTAAGAAACAATTGGCAGTGTGATATATGGGTGACACACAAGTCACTTGAGCGTGTTTACAGTTCTCCTCACCAATCTTCCATTATATTACTGCAACATCTTAAATAAATAAAAAGTAGTATATTGAACACAACTTGAATGCTTTAATGAGAACCAAAGGTGCTAGCTATGGTTGTGTGATGGCAGTATTTTAAACATTTGTACCATTCACTCAAAATTTTCTCAATGTCTCAGTAAGCTGTCAAAAGTTCCCTAAATTCAAACTGTGTTATACAATTATTACTTTAATGTTTGGACATTTTTTCCCCCCTAAAGACTGCTAGAGTTTTTATTTTGAGTTCAGTGCATAGTTGCAGACTTATGAAAGCCTGACTAGAAAAACAGAGCAAAGTTAGCATATGTAAATAGCCTACACTGAAACATCTAGTCATCTGACAAGCAAACCCAGCTGAGAAATGCCCCCTGAACGCCCAGTCATACAGCCGTCCCACGACCACGTGGGCAGTTCTTTCCTGAACAATGTACCTATTGATCTGCCTTCTTTACTCAGTAGAGTGTTGAGTAAATTGGCTGAGTAACAGGTGCTACACTACCACACAAAGAATAGCTTGTGATTGAGAAAAATATGTGAGAAAAGCAGATTAACCTATAGGCAAGTACTTTGTCAGATCTAAACCTCTGAGATTAGCTGTTTTTGTTGACAGTGATGCTCACTGAGATTTTCATGTACTCACAGCAGGTTTCTCAGACAAAGCTTTTGTAGACTATCTTATAGTCATACTTGGGTTGGCAGTAACATGCTTGATGTTCTTCTATGTGCTGCTTGGCCAATACAAAGTATTAATTCATATGATCTACCAAGCAATTCCAAACATTGTTTGTGACAACACTGAGAAACTGGCAGCTAGGCTTTCCTTGCAGAAATGCTGTTTATTCTTAATATTCTTGGTAGAAGTCAAACATTGTTCCTTTCTTTTACAGGAGAAAGAAAACCAAAGAAATTATTCAAGCTTGTTCTCCTATTTGAATTAATAACACTACTCTCACTTGTTGATCATGATCCTTCAAATCCTGTTCAAGGTAGCTGTCACTGAGCAAAGCACTGCTGGATCTCTCTAATCAGTGTTTTCAGCCATGACAGTAAGAATTAAGTCTGTTAGATTCTCTCTCTGTGAAGAAGACAAAAGATTATGGAAAACATCAGTGAAGTACTTCAAACACCTTGTCATATACATAAAAAATAATCAAAGAATGAAGCATTCACCCAACTGTTAATTAGTAGACCTGCATTCATTACAGATATTCTGAGCAAAGTAGCAGTAATATAACACTTTTAATGGATATTCAAAGACTTCCCAAGATTACTAAAGAATGTGTCCATTATTATAAAACGTTAACAAAAACTATCCTTCCAAGCTTCTTATCAATTAAGAATGACTGAATAAGTGAACTCAGCTTAGAAAAGCACCTTTAATTCTCACAGAATCACACAGTTCCTGAGGCTGGAAGGGCCTCTGGAGATCAGTCCCACCCCACCCTGCTCAAAACAAGGTCAACTAGAGCAGGTTACTCAGGCCAGGTTTTGAGTATCACCAAGAACAGAGACTCCACAATTTCTCTGGACAACCAGTTCCAGCAGTCAACCACCCTGCAGTAAAACAAAGGGGTTTTTTCTTATGATCGACAGCAATCTCCTGTACTTCAATTTGTGCCCATTGCCTCTTGTCCTGTCACTGGACACCACTGAGAAAAGTCTGTCCTGTTTACACTGCCCCATGTGTACTTACACACATTGATAAGAAGCCTCCTGAGCAGGGGAGCCGAGCACTGGACATGGGATTCCAGATAAGGCATCACCAGTGCTGAGTAGAAGGCAAGGATCGTCTTCCTCAACCTGCTGGCTATGCTCTTGCTAAGGCAGCCGAGGGGCTGTTGTCCTTTTTTTGCAACAAGGATGCACTGCTTGCCCACATTAAACTCGTTAAACAGGATTCCCAGGTCCTCTGCTGCCAGCCAGCTTTTCAGCCAGTTGGCCTCCAGCACGTACTGGTGCATGGGGCTGTTCCTGCCCAGGTGCATTTCCCTTTGGTCAACAACATGAGATGCCTGTCAGCCTATTTCTCCAGTCTTTTGAGGTCCCTCTCAATGGCAGCATGTACATTCTGAGGTATCAGCCTGAATTCCATGTCATCTGCAAACCTGCTGTCCCAGTGTCCTGCTGTCCAGGTCATTAATGATGATGCAATGACAATATAACAGTATTGGACCCAACACTGACCCTAGAGGACATCATAATTTCCTCCTCATAAATCCTTGCTGACAACTCCCAAGCACCTTCTTGTCCTTAACATGTCTGAAATGGGTTCCAGGAGGATTTGTCAGTTTCCCAGGCACTGAGGTAAGGCTGGCTGGTCTGTAGTTTTACAGATGTTCCTTCCTGCCTGTCTGGTATGTAGGAACGACATTCACCTTCTCCAAACACAACAGCCTTTCAAAGGTAATTAATGGTGGTCTCACAGTGACACTGGCTAGATACCTCAACACTTACAGGAACATCCCATCAGGTCCCATGTCTTGTGTGTGTGCAGTTCTTTTAACCTGATTCTCCTCTGTCAGTGGTATGTTGTCCTTGCTCCAGTATTTCTCACTGGTCTGGGGGGCTTGGGATTTCCAGAGCCCCATTTTACCTGTGCCCCAGGAGTAGCTGAATCTGAAGCTAAACTTTACTTTTCATTAATTGTTTTTTTTCAATCATTTCATTATTTGCCTTCACAGTGTCTGAAAATTGTGCTCAGTCCCACTCAGTTTAATTTCTGGAGCAACTACAAAGGAGACAGAAAGAATTTTGACTACACAATGGTTGCTGATAAATCGGTTCTCTTCAAAGCGTATTTGCACCTGTTTTTACAGACTAAGAATAGGAATTTTTAAGTAATAACTTTCCTCTTCCAGAAAGGTGTTAACTCATACTTTTGAGAATCTGATGCACTGGCTGCAAAGTTGTTCTCCCAAGCACCCCATCAACTCTGGGTGACTCTGCAATTGCAAAGGGCTTTCTGAAACCACCTTTAGAGTTACTGGGGCTCAGTCAAAATCTCTTGTGTGGATTGTCAGGAGACTGATGCTGGGATCCCTAGCTGGGAGAGCTTGAAGGATTTCTGCACTGCAGGTAAGGAATGCTTTGGTCTTTGCTAGTTAACCTGAAATCATTGCTCATACAAGTAAGGTGAAGGTAGAATGAAATAATTTATTTACTGAATCTAAGTGCACCAATACAGTTACTAAAAAGTATAAAAAAAGGTGAGCAAAATTGAAAAGAAGCTCCTACATATACCAATCCCAGCTGAAGTTTTCTCTTGGCCTACAGCAACCCGTAAGATGTTAATGCAGGTCTGTTAACCACTGATCAGAGACAAGATGATGTTAGGCCATTGCTTGTACATCAATTCCCCTTCTAAATGTTTACCCATTTTATTTTAACTTTTTTTCTCAATAGCTCTGGTTTTTATTATAGGAGAGAGAGTGGCTCTCAAATACATTTAAATTTTGAACAGTTTGGCTAAAATAGAGTCATGTTTTCTTCTGGCATTTTAATGGCAGCCTGCGTGAACTAAGGCTTTTGGCATTGGGGTTTTGTGGGCTGTTTTTTGGGGTTTGGGGTTTTTTTCCCCCTTGCTATTCTTTTAAAATCCAAATTAATTTATTTATTTGTAGTATTTTACAAGCTACTTTTGTCCTGTGGCAGGGATTGACAAGTACAAAATGTAAACAATGTTTTGGTTTTGGGAAGCAGAGCAGTAGCTTTTCGTATGAACCATTAAAGGCTTTACCGACGAAGGGCATCCCAGTCGGTTCTGACATCACAGAACTTTTCTATTTGTGAATTTTAGAGCTCATTTTTCTGCTGCCCTCCACTGAAAGATGCAAGGAGAAAGGACAAGAATGTTCAAAGCAGTAATAGCTTCCACACCTCTGTTAGCTGTCTTTGGATGAGAGGTACTAGTCAAAACATAGGGAACCTTTATGTAATGTTCCTATAGGTAATCATACTAGAGTTTAGTTTTCACAGAATCACAGAATCATAGGGGTTGGAAGGGACCTCAGGAGATCATCTAGTCCAACCCCCCTGCCAAAGCAGGTTCCCTACAACTGGTTGCACAGGAAAGCATCCGAGCAGGTTTTGAACATCTCCAGGGAAGGAGACTCCACAGCCTCTCTGGGCAGCCTGTTCCGGTGCTCTGGCACCCTCACAGTAGACAAGTTTTCCCTTAAGTTTGTGTTGAACTTTCAGTGTTCCAGTTTTTGCTCACTGCCCCTTGTCCTGAACAATTCTCTAGTTAAACTTCTTTAAATTTAGTCTAGTTAAAAGCTACTGGGGTGGCTGGAAGAAAATATATAACTGTGATCTTAAATCCTGTACTTTTGGAATATGGATTCCATTTAGAAAAAGAGTATGAGTGCACTGATTATCATTTTGAAATAAGTACTACCTGAAAGGTATGCATGGGCATTTTTAAATAAAACAAATCTCTGATAATTGCTTGGAATTACTTAAAATTCTGTAACATATTAAGCATCAGTAAAGGAAGCACTACCCAAACTTATCTATGGAGGTTCCGTAACAACTGACCTACTTGCTCAGGGAACTATCACAAATTTACAATCTTTTTCCGCTTCCAAAATCCTTCAGTCCCTTCTCATAGAATCACAGAATCACTTTGGTTGGAAAAGACCTTTAAGATCATCGAGTTCAACAATAAATCTAACACGGCAAAGTCCACCACTAAACCATGTCCCTAAGCACCACATCTACCCATCTTTTAAATACCTCCAGGGGTGGTGAGTCCACCACTTTACTGGGCAGCCTGTTCCAACACTTGACAATGCTTTCAGTGAAGAATTTTTTCCTAATATCCAACTTAACCCTCCCTTGGCGCAACTTAAGTCTGTTTTATCTTGTTCTATTGTTTGTTGCCTGGGAGAAGAGACTGACATCAACCTTGCTACAACCTCCTTTCAGGTCGAGAGCGATCAGGCCTCCCCTCGGCCTCCTTTTCTCCGGACCAAACTATGCCAGTTCCCTCACCTGCTTCTCAGGTTTGGGACATGGCAAGTCTTAAAACCTAAAATATTCATGTCTGAAACCTTAAATCTCTCTGTGCCAAGACGTTCTTTACCACCTAAGAAGACTGCAAGTTAGATGCTTAATAGTAATTACCTACACGCATAGACAGCGCTCAGTCTCCATTTTCTCCTGTCAATTTAATTTTTAGAGAGAACTTGAACTGTAACTCCAGGTAAAATCAACTTAATTGGGATAGATTCCCGGTTAAGTTATAACAAAACCATTAACAACTTATTCCATTACCTCTTCCCGTTTAAACATAGTTAAGGTGTTCTCATGGGTTTATTCCTTACGGGAATTAAACTGCCTGTTATTGAACTTGGCTACCGAAAGGGCACGTAAATGGGAAATCTGTCGTTCTTCTTCCATTTCTTGCGGTCTGTTTTAGTTTGCTGGCAGAACGCTCAGTGGATACCACACCGAATCACTTCACGGGCCCATCCCTGCCCGGTTACTGGCGGGTTCGCTACCCAGGCTCTCGGGCACTTTAGACTGAGACTCCTTTCGCTTTGCTCAAGGACACAAGAGCGGCTGCCGGGCTGCTCGGGCTGCCGCCGCGCGGGATCACTCGGGGCGTTCGCCGCCGCTCCGCCCCGCGCGATGAAGCCACCGACCCGCCACAGACACGCGGCAGGCGCCCCGGCACGCCTGCGGCCTCTTCCCCACGCAGCCGGCGGCGCCAGCGCCTGCGTGAAAGGAGGCCGGGTGCCGGGGAGTCCCGGAGGAAAGCCGGGTGCCGGGGACGCGGCCCCACACCCCTCTCTAGGTGGGGCCAAGGCTCGGCGCCGGTCCCGCCCTGGCCACGGCGGCCCGCCCGGCTCCTTGCGAGGCCTGGGCCTTCCCCTGACGGCCAGGCCGGGAGCGCGGCCGCCCACCTGCGCGGGGCGGGCCGGGCCGGGCCAGGCCGGGGCGGGGCCGCGACTCCCCCGGCAGCCCCCGCCGGCCGGGGACGAACGGCTGCCCGCCCAGAAACTCCGCCAGGGAGCAGTCGAGTCCGCCGCTAGAGCGCCCGCGCGCGAGGACGCTCTGGCGGGCGCCGCGCGCCGCTCTCTGTCGTCTGGCCCGCCTCTCCGGCTGCGTGTGGCACCGCCGCAAGCCGAGCGGTCGTGCAGGCGGCGCCATGATGAACAGCGGAGGGATCGGGGTGCCGCTCGGCTTCCCCCTGGGCCCCACGTCTGTCATCCAGGTCACGAACCTGTCCTCGGCAGTCACCAGCGAGCAGATGCGGACTCTGTTCGGCTTTCTGGGAGATATCGAGGAGCTGCGCCTCTATCCCCCAGAGTAAGTGGGGCCTGCGCCGGCCTCCGGAGCGATAGAGACTTGGGAGGAGGAAGAGGCCTAGAGGGGCCGGAGGGTGGAGGGAAGGGAAGAGGCAGAAGGCCCTACGTGCCATCTTGACTGTGGGCATCAGAGCCTGCCGCGCGGGGAGGGGGTCACGTGCTCCCACCCCTTTGTATGGCAGCAGCGGTCGGGGAAGGGATCTTCGCCCGCACTTAAGATGGCGGCCCCGGCTCGGAGGAAGGGAGCAGCCGCGCGTTTTGTCTTAGGGTGGCGGCGGCGGCGGCCAGAGCTGCGGTCGCCCGCCGGGGTGTGCCGGCCCTGAGTCACTGACAGGGGCCTGGAGAGAAGCGTGCCCCCAAGGAGCGCTTCCCCGGCGCAGGTCTCTCTCGCTGCGTGCTGGCGGCACCAAGTCCACCCCTCCCCCCCGCCCCCTTCGAAGGGCTCTGTTCTCCGAATAGGGGTCGCTCAAACAGGAGTCAAAGTGGCTGTTCACCGAGGGACGGAACCTGGCCTGCCTTGTGCTCAGAAATGTCCCTGATAAGATGTGTGCAGTAAATGAAAATTAGTAACAGACACTACTACGCGTTTCTCTAAATTGTAGCTGATCTTGTGTCAGCTGCATGCAAGGGTTGCACTCAGGTAGGAGACACTGAGGTTCACAAAATAACAATATTGGTGGGAAGGGGGCTTCCTGTGAGCCCGCATGTGCAAAAGAGAGGCCACACTTGATGATGCCAACATTTGAATATGCAAGAACATGAGAGATATACTGTGTTCCCTGCTCTGTAGAAAATTACCTGAAACTTTTGTGTCTTTGCTGTATGTTGCTTTTAACAGCCTAAAGTTACTTACGTTTAAATTTACAAAATACATTGTTCAAGAAAGTATTCATTTGGTACTTTTCTGTTGGCTGTTGCGGTAGACTTTTGTGAGAAGATGAAGTATGGCTTCTTTTTCTCACAGTCTCAACAGGACAGGTAAATATTTTGAAAGAACGCATCTGTCATTCACTTCCTAGTACAACAGATGCATTAAGAAAAAAGCATTTTGTTTCCTCCCTTGTTTTAGTCATCATCTGCATGGGAGAAACAATATTGTGCAGTACAGTTGAAATCTGAAGCTAGTTTGCAGAGTGTGACAGGTCTTTTGCCTTAGTTATGTGTTCTAGTATACCATCACTCATACAGCTAAGAGTTGTTTTTCAGCTTACTGAGAGACCAGTGACGTCTGTGATCAGATTCTTCATCCCAGTCATGCTTTTGAGTTAACGCTTGTCACCCGGCTGAAATCTGTGTTTCAGAGAAGCCTTCAGAATTACATTTGTAGTGATAAGCCTTCTAATGTGGCTGTGAGAGGATTGTTGGACAGTTAAATATTGAAAAGCTTTATTGAGCAGCAGTTGGATTTTTGCAGAATGAATTGCTTGAGAGCAGGGAGGTGCAAGCTGTCTCCATTAGGTGTTGAAAGCCCTACTGTTTAAAACTATTTGCTTCTGGATGGTCTGGAGTGGTCTGGGAGGCTAGAACGCACAAATGCTTCTTAGACAGCGTTGTATCCTGCAGTGACGGCAGTATAGGTGAGCCCTTTGAGATAAAACACACAGAGCCTTGCTTAAATGTAATCTGCACAATTATTCCATAAATAATTGTAATCTGCACACATAAATAATGTAATCTGCACAATTATTCCATAAAATCTTATATTGATAAGTTATCTTATATTAATCTCTTCTGTCTCCTCTACCACCACCCTGAGAAAATCCAGGCCCTTAGAGAAATGTTTGGTAGCCTTTTATTTGATACTTGATTAGCTTTCTGAATAGGTCATTCTTAGGAAATGTTTTTGGTTGGTTGTTCTGATGGAAGATTGATGTTACTGTTTCCCTACAACAGAAAAACCAAAAATAGCAGAAATGTCTGGATACTCCTTAGATATTTATTTCCTTTTCAAGTTTCTTGCTTTCCTAAATAAACTGGATTAGATTATAGTAACCTTGAATCACAGATGTAGGAGTTGCTTTTTTACAACCTCGGTTTTTTGTAACCCTAGGAAGACTATGACTCTAAAAAGGTTAGCAGAAAAAAATGGAACAAAAGGAATTAAAACAGAATAGGACTTTTCTGTTTTAAGAAGGACTTCTTAAGAAGCGTGCTGGGGAGGTTTAGGAGGCCCACTTTGTAAAGGAGAGGACTCAGTCACTTGTGAAACCTTTCAGAATTTTAGATCTTTTGGATCTAATCATCTCCTGTGATGTAGATGTGGCATTGATGTGTTTTCAGCAGAGGTGCTCTCCTTACAGAGAATTGCTGCTCTGTAACCTTCAGAAAACGCTTCATACCAAGACTTTTTGTAGAGCCTCGTTTGCAGCAGTGTTCTGATGTTAATAGTTTTCAACATACTCTCCACATAGCTTTTGCAGTTGAAACCCAGGAAGTGAAGGGAGGAGAATTTTATAAAACATACACTTGTCAGAGCTGGCTCTATAGGTGTTGAAATGTATAAGGATTCCTTATGGGACCTGGAACTGCCTGGAACAGATTTGTGTTCTTGAGTTAGCAATGGTAACAAAAAAGCAAAAAAGCAGATGTTTGCAGTCTTCAGCAGTCTAACCACAGAATCTTCAGTGGAGGCTTCAGCTGTTTGGGTTGTAACATTAGCACGTGTATTTAAAACCAACCAAACAAACCCCAAACAACAACACCAGAACCAAACACCCTCTCCTCCTAACCCCTCCCCACAGACCCCCTTTCACCTTGTCCCCGGCAAACTAAAATGAACAAAAAAACCCTCTGTGGCCATAAAAAAAAAAATCTTTGCCATATACTCTGTAATGGAAAGCCCAATTAGAGATTTTCTGCCTTCTAGCTGAACAGTGAATTCCTCTGCCTCCTCCGGTATTATCTCATCCTACACTGTGCTGAACTAAGGCAGGGGATAATGAAGATTTTTGTTACACTAGTGAACTAAGACCTAATATTTGAAAGAGCTCTCAAGATCTGCTTTTGTCTTAATAAGAATTAACAAAACTGCTTTCCTGAAGACTTAAGAAAGACTGTCAGTTATTGTGGGGTAATAAGGACTCACTGAAAAATGATTAGCCTGCTTGTTCAACTTACCTAAACAAGGATTATTTGGAGGAAAAAAGGTAAACTATAAATGTTTTACCTGACAAATGTATCAAATAAATATACTATTAATAATAGTAATTTGGAACGTACTGGCCAATGTTGTTTAGCAAGATTATAAAAGAAAATAAGCCCTTTTAATCTGGGATTTTGGCTTCTGTAAATTTCCATTAAAAAGGAGGAGGTGCTATGCTATGCTTTTTTTCAGTGACATAATAAGTAGGCAAATTTCTGTACTCTTGGTTTTTTGGCTAACTTTTCCAGGAAGTCTAAAATTTATTTTTTTATTAAGGAGTAATGATAATTCCTATTTAAGAATAGGAATTTTTAAGTAATAACTTTCCTTTCCCAGAAATTGCTTAATAAATTCATTAATTGCTCTTTTTTATCATTTTATCATTTGCCTTCACAGAATCTGAAAATTGTGCTCAGTCCCACTCAGTTTAATTTCTGGGGCAACTACGAAGGAGACAGAAAGAATTTTGACTACACAGCGGTTGCTGATAAATCAGTTCTCTCCAAAGCGTAGTTTGCACCTGTTTTTACAGATTAAGAATAGGAATATGCATGCATACAATTATTTGACGTGACTAATTGGTTCTTTTCTTTTATCTTGCAGCAACGCACCCCTTGCGTTTTCATCCAAAGTATGTTATATTAAGTTTCGTGAAGCATCGAGTGTTGGTGTGGCCCAGCATCTAACTAACACGGTTTTTATTGACAGAGCTTTGATAGTTGTGCCCTGCGCAGAAGGTTTGTATTTTAAACATTCTTCTGTAATGTTGGTCTTTGTTGTGTCTGCTGATTGTTTAAGCTTTCCATGTAAGGAGTTGGTGCTCTGTTGTTATTTTATTTTATTTTATTGCTTTTTGAAAAAATGTCTTGAAACAAAATTGAGAATTGAACGAAGAAACACAATTATATAGATTTAATTGAAATTTAGCATTATTAGCAATTAGCAAAAAAGACAGTTAATTTAAATTAGGACAATTCAATTTTCTGTGGCTATTACATGGTTTGGGGGAAAATAAGGTAATATAATTCCCTTCGGTATGGTTTGCGTTGGCAGGCTTGCTCTCACACAGAGTTCTCACTGAAGTCAATGGACCTCTGAAAAGATTAGGCAGTGATAACATTGCAGTTTGGTTTGGTGTGGTGGGTTTTCTTGTTTTGTTTTTATTTGTTTTTTTTTTTTTAAGGTGCTGATTATATTTCCTATTTTTTTTTTAGACTGAATCCCAGTTTTGTCTTGTAGACTTGTGGTATATGATTTGGCCATTTTAGATTCATCTAATCTAAAATACTTAGCATTCATGGTTATAATTACTGTTTGAATATAAATGTTTACCTGCTAGTTTAATTTAAAAAATCAATTTTCCTTTCTTGTTACTGTGGAAAATATTACTTTGTGTGCCATAAAAAGGCCTTCTTGTGTGTACTGGTACTCCTTTTTGATTTTAGCTATCTCTTTGAAAATGCAGTGATCTGTACAGAATACCTCCAGTATAAAATATTTCTAAAACTCTTAATAAAATACAGTGCTTGGTGAATACTAAATTTACAGGTGTTCCTTTAACTGGCTTTGAGGCCATACTTTTACAGGTGTGTTGAGTACAAGGTAGTTCGTATTGTTAGTATAATATCCCAGGTCTGAATACAGTTCTGTGTCGCTGGAGTTAGGCAGAGCCCCATTGACTTCATTGAGATCATTGTGGAACTGAGCATCTGCCCATTTGATTCTGGACTTTTTGCCTCTTTGGAGTGGAAACATTCCAGCTGGTAGAGGGAACCTGACTTCACTTTGAACATGGTAGCTGTTTTGCCATGAACAACAATATTTAGAATGATGGAACTGTAAGCTGTAGCAAAACCAGAAATACCTCCTATTAACATAACTTTTCTAACTGCAAGAGTCAGGTTTTGGTTCAAAAAATTACTCTTGACTTCTTGGAGTTTGGTAACAGTGGTCCCAGAATACCATTTTTTGGCGTGTTTGCCACATCATGATCTGCATAGTGTGAGATTAGTGCTGCTGTAATAATGGTCTGGGATGCTCCTAGCAAACTCTGACAAGTCTCCAAAATTTCATAGACTCTATAAGTACTTTCACTAAAGGCAATATACTGCCTGTTCTTGTAGCCTTCTTAATAGGTGCATATGGCACACATGCTTGTCTTTGTAAAGCCTAGATTTTTAGTTGCTTTTATGCCTTGTTTTGGGGGCTTTTTGGTTTTATTTTTTGTGCTTGTTCTTAAACAACAAAGATGATGTTGCTGTACCCAGTTGAAACTCTGCAGAGGCTAATGGGACCGGAGTCCTTATTGTTGACAAATTGCCCCTAAATAATTGATTACAGGATCTTAGTTTTATGTTTCATCAAAAACACCTTGGCACTGGGTCAGTACTGCCAGAGAGGGAAGATTGCTGCCTGATGAATGAACAGACTTCCTGTTTTTTTTTCTTGTGATGAGATCACTGCCTGACATGATAAGGCAGCAGGCAGGTAAAGCTACATTTTCCTGTGTCTCCTGATGGTAGACAATGAATGGAAGGAGAACAACATCAAAGTTCTGACAAATGTTGTTCCAACCCCATTTGTAGCTGACTTACTAGGCATTTCCGAGAAAATGTATTACAGGAAAATTGTCACTGATCAAAATCATTTTGGGCTCCACAAAGACTTATGCGTAAGTAGGTGAACAAGTAATTGGGGTTGTGAGATCAATTTTTTTTTGTGTCAGAATGCTGTTTCCTTGTACCTTTCAAACAGAATCACTAATTTTAGTTTATAAACATGTAAATTTATATAGGTTTAACTTTCTGAGGAATTTATTGTGTGGATTAAGTATGATTTTGAAGACCCCAGCACAAGATTTTTGTTTCAGTATGTATAATACAGTGCATTGTTAATGGAGTCAGTGGAGTGTATCACGGACTTTAAAAGTACTGATAGCTATATTCTACCAGGAGGTAAAACTATATACTTGGCCAGTGGTGCCAGTAATAAATCAGTTCCTGCGCCGAATTGGACATAGAGGAGAGGTGAAATGGAACTCTGAAAACTTGGTTTTAAAAACCAGAATGAAATCTGAAATTTGGAGTGCATTTAAACAATGGTAAATCAAGGAAGTATGAGGATGGAATTACTACACAATGAAAACAATGCTAATTTTGTGACATTTAATAAACAATTTAACAAAACCATAATTTTAATGGAGTAACTGTTAAGCTTTTTTTATTTCTCAAAATGTGACTTTTTCGTATGTGTATCAGTAGGTTTTTCTTTAAACGTTATACTTTGAGAACACAAAGGTTGAAAGATAAACAAAGATGCCACCCTAATCATTCTAAATTTTATGTCCACATTATCTGGTAGATGGATTTTGACTATTAATTTGGTTTTGTATGTTTTCTCTGTGTGATATTTGTGCATTATTAGATGACTAGACTGGCCAAGGCAGACCTGTTACACTTGCCTGAGTTAGGCATTGTTTGCCATGCCACTAAACCTGCCGCCAAGTGAAACCTTCATGGGGGAAATGAGATCGAAGTCTGGCCTGCTGAAGATGGACGCCCTGTCTCTGTTTTTATTTTATTTTGCTTTCTTTCCCTTGTTTCTTTTTTTTTTTTTTATTTTGTCCCCTTTTTTTTGTTTTGTTCTGTTAAATCTCTTTCCCTTGTACTTGTGAACTGGTACTTCAGTTCTGTAAAAATGGTGTTTTGTAAAGGGTTCACAGTGTTTCATTTTGAAGTTGATCTGAAGCTGCTTATGAATGGTGGATGGTATACACAGAATTTAGAATATGATTAATTTTTATGCTGTGAATTATAGATAAATTTTATATGGAATACGTTTAAGCATCTGAATTCAAAAGATGAGTACATTATGTCAGAAGACAGGAGTAGTGAAAAATATATCGGTGTTAAGATACATTCTTTCATATGTTATGCTTTATGAGCTTATCTTGGAAAAGGACAGTTGAGACTCTTACTTCTGGAGAAATTAATTTTACCAAGTAAAGTCATGATCTTTCTCTGCTATTTTCCTCTTCTCAGCAGAGTATTTGTATTTTAGGTTGCATGGTTGGTTTAAAGGAAGGCTTACTATTTATGTCTAATATGAAGAGTTTAAAATAATTATTTCTGAAATTGAACTTTCATGAATATGGAATGTCATTAAATACTTGTTTGCTTCTGATGAAACCTTGCTCCAGTGAGGTCAGTGGCAGTAAGATTTCATCCTTTTGTTTTTGTAATTTTCAGAAAAAAAACTGTTTACCACTCATAAGTACAAATGCAGCCTAAAGTTTTGGTTGGAATGTGTTATGTGAGGCATATTGTCTGTTAACACTGTTACTTGTGAGAAGCTTGAATCAGTTATCTTGTGTGTGGGGGTGTGTGTGTGTCTGTATGTATGTGTATATTGCACTTTGACATGCTCCAGTGGTGGTATTTCAAGAAGAGTTTTTTTTTAAAAAAAAAAAAAGAAAGAAAGAAAGAAAAAAAAAATTGTCATCTTGGTCATCTCACAGTCTCAGAAGCCCTGGCAGTTCATGCTGGAGTGATTGAGAAGGTTCTCATTCCTAAATGGTGTTCATAGTTCTTGTGAAACAGAAGCCCTGAAACAGAAGTGGTGGACCAGGTGGTGTGTCTAGTCCTCAGGCATTGCTCTTGGCAGCCAGCTGCATTGGTATCAGTTGAGTTCACTCTGGTAACGCACCGGGCAGTGCACTGCAACTGGGAAGAGCTTTACCTCTGATCTCTGTTGGATTTAGCTGTGACAGTTGGGGTAACTGCCAGTAGGTGTAATCTCGTTTGTCACTGCTGCTAAATCCAATAAGACTCATCAGTTGGATCGCATAGAAATTATTTTGTCTGTAAGTGCTCGTTTTCCATTGATTTTAAAATAGCAGGAGAATATCAGTTTCTTTAATGATATTTAGAGCATATGTGATCTGTAAATATTTTTAAAACAAGCAAATTTACTTATTGCAGAAGCAGTTCTTGGGCGGAGGATTAACCACGTAGATTCAGTACAAAGAATAGGCAATTAATTTCTTCTGAGTGCTTGGAGGGAGATAAAAATACTGTGATTAGTACTGTGATTGGTACTTAATGCAGATACTTTTCAGTGTTTAGCAAAATGGATTCTGGTATGGGCTAGGTTGACTAGGGCTCGTGAGTACTTTGATAATACAGAAAAGTAACAACCATAACTGATATTTCGGACAGCTGTACCTAGGCAGAGCTAATCTACATCTGCTTCCTGATTCCTTTGAAAGTGAAGAATCAATAAATGATCATAGAATCTATATTTTACTAAACACAAGAGCTTCTAAGAAATCTTTTTAAGGATGTGGTGTAGATGTGACATATTTATTTCGTCTGTTTCCCTCATTAGAAAATAAATATCTTTACCTCATTTCCATTCAGCTTTTAAATACCATGAGTTTAAAAGCCAAAACCAGTTATCCCTAAACTATAGTGTCCTAATTTGTTGTGTCGTAACCCACATGTTTTGTTGTGTCTTCGTGGTCTCATAGTCCTTTTATAAATAAATTCACAGAGATAAAAGTCCAAAACTGAAAGCCTGTAACTCGTGAGGTTATTTGGCCTCACATATTAATCTGTTTTTCAAAACTATCTCAAGAACAGAGAATTTCCAAGGTATTTCAGGTTTTCTTTTGTTTTTCTCACAACAACTTGTTTTCTATAGAATTGTTAAAAAGTTTGATCTGGTCTTAAAACCTGGAGAAGGATCTTTTGAAAAGACAATATATTTGAATATACAGGCAAATTTTCAGGGGTCTGTCTGTAGAGATAGACTGTGTCTCATTTTTGAATAAAATAAATGAATCTTTGTTTGTGGCCTGGAACTGACCAACGAGGTTTTGTATTTAAAATAAAATATTACATTGTTGAAGGACCAAAGTATTCTGGAAATAATGCTGCTAATGTTAAAATTTAGTTATGCATATTATTTGTTATTTGAAATGTTCTAAAAGTGCACTTAACTGAAAGTGTTCAGTGAAAGTGTTCAGTGGATTCCTTGAGCAACATTTGAGCAAATTACTAATTCCAGTTATTGCAGGAAGATAACCCATATACTTAAAGTTTAGACTTGTATTTCAGTACCTTTCTGAACTTGATTCATTATCTGTTTAGTTACGTGCCCAACTCAGTTTCTGTTTAAAAGGACTAAATGCCTGAGGATCTCTGTATCTGGTTAAATGTATGTTGAACTGGCTGTATGTAAGCACACACTTAAATTAGGCATATACTTATGTCCGTTACTGAGCACGGATCCAACCAGAATGCAGACGCACCGTTTGAGAAGCCATCTCTGCCACTGCGTTTACTCGAGCCGTGTTTGCTGGTCCTGTATAAACCTGAATGTGTATCCAGTTAATTGCAAGATGTTAGCTGCTCAGGATAAGGTCTGGTTCCTTAGTCCTTTGAAAACATTTAAGCATTTTGGTTTTCAAAATAACTGGTACATAATTCTATGCCTAATTTGCATGCACAGCTGCTGGAACTGTATATTCGAAAGCCTATTAGTTAGTTAGCAGAGTACCTGATACTTGTGAACAGTCAGGCAAATCAGGTACACCTCTTATTGCATGCCTGACTTCAAAATGAGATCTGTAAAGAGTGCTGAACATTGTTTGTGATGGCTCATATTCATGCATGTTTCTTAAAAAGCCCTGGAAGTCATTATTGCACAGTTAATTCTTAAGTGCTAATAATTGTCCTATTTTTCTCCTTTAGATAGCAAAATCAAATGGTTTGTTACATGTTAAGGAGCAAGGTGCCTCAAAATTTAACATAAATTAATTTAAATAGGAAGCATGAAAAAAAATGGGTACTGTTACTCTATCTTTTCTATTCCACCCATGCTATGTATAAATAAGTTTCATTTAGATTTGCTTTGTCCTTTGGTCATATCCAACTATAACCCAGTTCTTGCTGCAGATCTGTAGAACAGGTTTGCAACACTTTTTTCTTCTTTTTATTTTTTTAAAGTAGTATGTTTCCTGTGGGGTCTGTTAGAACTCGTATAGCTAAAACTATACGATGTTTTGAAACTTACCTCATATTTTGCTTTTTGATAAGAATATTTCTATGTTCATTTTAAAGTCATGAAGTTAGGGGTTTTATAGTTAAAACACACGTAGTTTGAACCAAAGCAGCAAAAACCACTGCTGCAATATTTATATGTACCTTGACTTTTAAAACAGTGTTTATATAAAGGCATATACTTTATTGAAGTGCATGGGGCAATACTAAAGGACTCAACTGGATAGCGTATATACAATTGCACAAATAATTTTGAATAGATCACAGATACCTAATGTAATTAGAACTCCTCTAGTTTTTCAGTTTAGTATTAGTTTGTACCAGTTTAAATACTTTTGCATTCCAAATTTAGTATGTTAATTCAATTGTAATCATAATTGTTTAACTATTAAATCTTTTTATTTCTGAAGGTTTTGGGGGCTTCATCTAGCAGTCTGACTGTGATTAATGTTGAATGAAACCTGTTTTTAATTCAGATAAGATATTATTTAAAACTTTTAGCATGATGGGTGAATGGAATCTGGTTGAAACAGTAGGAAATACATATTTTGGGAAAATATAGCTTGCTTACCTGATCAGTTATGATTTTCCTCAATCTCAGTAAATTTAAAGCTAATTTATCAAAGTTTCAGGTAAACTGAGGTAACCTAAAATGTGAGACAGTAGAAATCTTAAATCATTTTCTGCCCTCCCCTCCTCCATCTCCACCTTCACTTGTAGTATGTATTGTGTGGAGTCACAGTAGCTCAGTAGTTTTTATTTTATTTTTATTTATTTTTACATCCAAAGTAGGTAGCACCAGAGGAATAAAAAAAAAAAAAAGCACAAATTTCAATTAGCACATACTTTGTTTTTTCTTCTTTTTTTTTTTTTTTTCTTTTACTGATTTGGTTACTTGCCATTTCTGGGGATTAAACTTTAAAAAATGTTCTTCTTTTCTGTATCTGATGTTCTGTGTGCTATTAGTGATGCAGCCAACACGAACGGTTGTCATGTGTAAAACAACTTTCGATCACCACGAAAACACCGCCCTGGGAAAGCGTCCATGCTTGATATCGTTTGGTTCATGAACATTAAGTTTCCAGTACAGGTGACCCATAGCTCAAAGTGTTAAATAATTGTATACATTATTCAGTTTTTAAAGTAATAATCCATTAATGAGATTGCTAGTTTTTGAAGTTTTGCTCACTTTTGTTTTTCCTAGTAGAGCAGGGTAAAAGGAAAAACTTAAGTTCTTATTTGTTTCTTTGTAAGGATCTGGTAGATAGATTCATTGTTATTTATTACATTTTTAATTGCAAGGGTAATTGTAAAATCATAGAACGAGTAACATCTGTGTAGTGTTCTGACTCTGTGTAATGCTTTCATTTGCTTCTTCAGGTAAAATCCCAGATGAAGCCAAAGCCCTTTCTCTGTTGGCGCCTGCTCCTACTATGACAAGCCTGATGCCTGGTGCAGGGTTGCTTCCTATACCTACACCAACCCCTCTGACTACAGTAAGTAAAATTCAGTCATTGTTTGATTTCTATTTTCACTGTACTCGGTAGCCTTTCCTGTGTTCAGAGAACTAAGAATTATCTGACCCATGGATGTTGTCTTCTTGTATGCTGGATCACTGAGGGTGTAGCTGAGGAGCCTCTTTTGAGGGTGGATCACAAGGTGTCTATGCACTACCTTTCTTGGGGTTTTCTTTCAGATTATTACTCTGCAAAATAACGGGTAAATACTGATTTTGTTTATGTCCATTTTAATTGTTGTCCTTCCATTAATTCGGTTCACTGAGAGGTGCTATGCACCTCCTACCAGTTTGTTAACACATAATAGTTACATTGACACAGTTCTTCGGAATATTAAAATCTGCATTAGGCCACTAGGCTGCTTTTACTTGATAGCTCTATGACAGAGCTTTTAACTGTCTAGCAATGTTTTCAGTACAAAAAGCATAGGAGATAGCTGCTGCTACTTCTCTGCAGTTCCTTTTTGCTTCTGTAAGTCTTTCTTGACCTCAGCAGGCTGCTGTGACCTATTCGGGGAAAAGTTCAAGTTAAAATAGTAGTTTGCTCTTTTGTTGCATTGAAAAAATTCACTGGTGGCTTGGTGAGAATTTCTTACACTTGTTAGAAAATTTATTTGCTGGAAAGGCATTTGCTTTTTGGGTAGAAAAAATAAAATTCAAACCAGGAACTCAGCAGAACAGTTTAGTAGTGATTTTTAAGTGACTTTTTTAATAGCATTCCCCGGGAGTTATTTCAATTCCCAGTTCAAAAAAGTAGAGCTGTATTGTTCTCATTCTCTAGGAAGTGACCATGTTTGTAGGCAAAGAACCTACACTTAATATCTTTTGCATTTCAGCTGTAATCAGTCTTGCCCTACATGATGTATTTGTCCAAATGGCATCTTCTCTGTGCCTTTGGTGTATGGATACCTGTTACAGAACAAGTTGTTGCTGGGCACTTCAAATTCCCTTCTTCCCTTGCTGAACAAGGACTCAGCAATTCTTCATCTACTCCTATTACTTGTTGTGGCAAAAAAATAAGAATATTAGCAGTGTTTGAAGGCATCTGACTCAATTGGATTGACTGTAAGCATTAGAAATTCAAGCCTATATGTTTTCTGATTGATACACTGCATCACTGGCCTTAACTAGAGAAGATTATTTATGGGTATATTTTTATTCTTTAAAAAAAGTGCTCATTTGAGACCTTAAAATATTGCCTGTATTCATTAGATTTATTTTTACAGAAATGCACAAGGCAGGCAAGTGCTAACAAGTGAAGTATCTCCAACCAATGCTTGGTTGCAAAGCATATTCTGTTTTTGTGTTTTCCAGCTCGGTGTCTCACTTGGCACTTTGGGGGCTATTCCAGCAGCAGCATTGGACCCTAACATTACAGCACTGGGAGAAATACCACAACCACCAATTATGGGGAATGTAGATCCATCCAAAATTGATGAAATCAGGAGAACAGTCTATGTTGGAAACTTGAATTCCCAGGTAGCTTTTTTTGTGTAATGGAAATACTAATGGAAGGTATAGAGTTGTAATTTATGGAAGAGTTTTCATTAGTGGATGACATAGGAATTTAAACTACAAAAAAAATCTTTTTGGTTACTAGTGATATTTTGAATTTTGAATACTCCTGTGCCAGTCAGGTCAGACCAGACTGTGGAATTCATTCTTGCAGGATACCAGAGAAATCGCACTGCAGCTGAATTCAGTCAACACGGTTATGATTTGGTGCATTGATCAAATGTCCAGCTGGGTTGTGTGAGCTGAGCAATGCCTCAGAAGCCATGAGACAGTGGTAGCTGTCCCCCACGACACTGTGCAGTTGCTTAAGTACAATAAGATGGAATGATGGGTCCTAGTGGAAGTTGCAAAATTAGCATAAATACCTTTTGAGTTTCCATAACAGGGAAGTTAGGTCTGTCGGTAACTTGTTTTTTTAGCAGCTGATTGAATTAATGGAAAAACCATTTGCTTTTGACTGCTGGCAATGTAAGTATTGTATTTTGGGATTTTGACTGCCAGAGTAGCTACTAGAGAGTAAAAATACTAATGACTGCAATCAAATAAAACAAGCTGGAAGCGAGTAGAAAAAAAACAGATAAAAGCTAAGTATTGTAATATTGTTTGTAATTTTTTTTTTAATTTATCAAAATTCGCAATCAGTTGCTTGGACACAGGTGTATAAGGAAATTCCTCATCAGTTATTTCAAGTGACTTGCCTGAAAAGTGCAAATTCCTTTGCAAATGCTTTTTTCAACCTAGATATAGGACTTTGAGGCTTGTGATTGCGCTATTTTAAATTGTAGTATATTCTTTAGATTAATGGAAGAAAAAATACGTGTCTTTCTTAAAGTGTAACATTACCAAATTCATGTTGCCTGTTTAATAATGGTGAGATATCTTTCCAACATCTGTAGCTCTTAGATTACCTAATATATTGGATAAGTGGTTTTCATTATGTACTTTACTTCAGCTGAGCTCTTCAACTCTTTCTAGACCACAACAGCAGATCAGCTGCTTGAATTCTTTAAGCAAGTTGGAGAAGTCAAATTTGTGCGGATGGCAGGTGATGAGACACAACCAACACGATTTGCTTTTGTGGAATTTGCAGACCAAAACTCTGTACCGCGAGCTCTTGCCTTTAATGGAGTTATGTTTGGAGACAGACCACTGAAGTAAGAAATTAGTTATCCATATGACTATTGAACGAGAGATTTCTTTTATCCTTGTAAATTTATTTCTCTGATGTGCAGAAAACTGCTGTGTTGAATATTTTCTTCGCTATAAGGACCAGTTAGTCAGCTCAGACATATTTATAAACTCCAGTTTCAACGCTGACCATAACTTTCTCTGAGAAGAATATGGATAGCATTGAGTGAAATAGATTTCTATTTAATCTTGAGGTAGTGGAAGCTATAATAGTGAAAGAATCTGCAAAGTCCGTAGTACTAATTAAGCTTCTATATGATTTGTATGTAATTAGTAGGCCTTAACATAGAGATTTATCTGAAATAGAGAAATAGATTCCTAGAATTCTACTAGGAAATATTTTAACACAGAAGTTCTGTGCTGCTTTTATTTAAAAGTTGCAAGAATTGAAAGCAATAAAAGACAATTCAGATACTTAGAACAGATGAGTGTTGGGACAGATCTGTAGTTTTGCAGAAGTTTTTAGTTGTACGTGGAAGTTGAGGTCTTTTTCTTTCTTAGTTGTTTTTCATTTTCCCTTTTCAATTGTTTGGGAATTAAAGGTTTTGTTTTTCCTTGCTTTAGAATAAATCACTCCAATAATGCAATAGTGAAGCCACCTGAGATGACACCACAAGCTGCTGCCAAGGAACTGGAAGAAGTGATGAAGCGAGTAAGGGAAGCCCAGTCTTTCATATCTGCTGCTATTGAGCCTGGTAGGTATATTACATTCACTACCTAACAAGTATGTTCTGTGTGTACCTTGGAACATGCTTTAAAGAGCATTTTCAAACAAAGGAAAAGAGTACTCAAAGGTGAACAATGTGTGTTGTAAAAAAAAGAAAATAATTAAAACTATGTTCGTGCAACAAAGCAGTGGAATTAAGCTCACTTTTATTTCATTATGTCTTATTTTCAGATACATGCTCACTGAATGTTTTCAAAAATACAAAGTTAATACTAAATTAATACGTATGTTGGAGGTTTTTAAGTTCCAAATACTTAAAAACTTTTAAAAGCAAATGCTTTGTGTTTTATTTTGTTTTGTTCTCTAGCACTGGTTAACGCCATAGTTTAATGATCAGAGGGAGCTGGCATGGTTCTGGAAGGAGTAATAGTATGCTTTCCTTACCTGAAACAGGTTAATTTTTGTCTCTGTGCTATGCTCTTTTTCATGCTGGCTGAAGACTGTGTGCATCCTCATAACCAATGGGATCAGAGAATAAATCTGTGATAAAACTTAATGTATTGTAAAGGACTTTTTTTTCATCCAGATTGGTTCCCTGATCCGTGTTAACACTGAGATATCAGACCAAAGAGGAAGTTTTGGTGGGTTGAGAGGTTAGACAGGCATTTCTGTGCTGAGCACAGCATATTCTAAACTTGTTAAACATGCAGTTGAGATCCTCCTTTTTCTTTTCATGAGCGAGATTTTGTCATTCTTCTTACTAACAAACCCAGACTTTGTTGTAGATGGGCTAGATAGTGTGGAATCTTGAGGTTTTGTGGGGTTTTATGGTTTCATTTGGGGAGGCGGGGTGCAGGGAGTGCTGGATGAGTATTTTCTGTTGTTTTTTAGGGCTGGAAGTAAAAATCTCTAACATGTCCTCAGTGTTAAGCAGCAAAATAACAACAGTCTTTTGGAGTCTGAACCAAAGTCTGTTGAGGTCCCTGTTAAGGTTTCTGTTGACTTCTTGGCCTTTGGATCAAACTTTTCACTGTTCTCTCCATCCCTTCCTCTCACAAAACAGTATTTGAGGAATTGAAAGTTCAGTATTTGTACAGTGGTTGAAATACCTAAAGTAAAGAAAGTACTAATTACTATTTACATTTTATGCTTGTTTTTAAAATTATGCCCTTTAAATTTACTGTATTCTTCTCAGGTTATTTAAAAAAATTAAGTAATTATATTAAATAATAGACCAGGAAGAGAACATGTTGTGATCTTGTGCATTATGGCAGCAACATAAATGCCATTCCAAATAGAGCTAGCTGTGTATAATTATCTGGTTTATGTGTACTGCTGCAGGATGGCTGCACTCAACGAGTATGTGCAATGACTTTCTTGGATGTTTCTGAAGGATATTTGCAAAGAAGGAAGATGTGCAAAGAGTAGGCCCCTTGCACTATATGTGGTACATTCCACTTGTGCCAGATTGTTAACTGGGATCTTTAAATGTTCTGAGCTTACACTGCAAAGTGGTTTTTTCCTCTCAGAGTCTGGAAAGAGCAGTGAAAGAAAAGGCGGTCGATCTCGTTCCCATTCTCGTTCAGAATCCAGGTCTAGTTCAAAATCCCGATCTAGAAGGAAAAGGTCACACTCCAAACACAGGTAGGTATGGTTTTTATTTTGGACTAAGGGAACATACTAGGGTTTTTTGAGTGGTGACTGTACTGAGATTTCTTACTGAGAAGAAATGCTTCTGAGCATTTACGTAATCAATCTAAAGATACTTTGCTACGTTAAGTATGAAAAGAAAAAAAAACAGAATGTAGTTGGTAGGTTACAGTTTAAAAAAAGTGAGTGTTGTCAGTGTTACAGCAACAGCTCTGTTGCATCCTTTCATGCATCATCTTTTAACAAGGCAACTAGAATTCTTTTAGATACAGAAAAGCTGGACAGATGGAGTTATCATCAGTTATACTACCAAACAAATACAATCTAAAGTGCAGACTTCAGTTTTGCAATAGCAGGACACCACAGTACATGTTATCTAATGACATCAAAATATGAGGTACCTTTTTAATGCAAGAGGAATCACTTGGTTGCTTCCTTATTGCTTGCTTCTTTGCTATTTAACTCAGGACATAACTGAAAAAACATCTTTTGTGTAACACTGCAGTAATCTCAGTACTATTCTGTATTAACACAAACTAAATTGATTTTTAGAAGATAAACTTGGATTTTTTCACTTGTGAAAAACCTGTGGTTTATGTGAAAAACCTGTGCTTTAAACAGCTTTTAATAGTGATGTTTTGTTGGGGTTTTTTAATGATTTACCACTGCTTCTGTCAGTTTTGAGAAGATGCAGAAAAAAGGCCAGTCTGATCTGTTGAGGCAACTTCATTCCTAAGAATAAACTATACTTCCCACTTCCCTGTTATACTGTCTTGTAAAACAAATAATTTTCATCTCTATGATATAAAATTTTTTCAGGGACTTTTTTGACTAATTTTTAATTATTTTTCCCTGTAGTTAGTTTGTATTTCTGCACTAATAAGCAGAACAAAGCTATAGGTAAAAAATTATTGCCTTTCCGCTCCTCTTGGTATATATACTCTGTGTGTCTTGAGCTGCAGAAGACAGGTGGAGGTGGTGTGTTTTGTACCTCCTGTTCTTCAGGATTTATTGGGTAATATACATGGCCTTTCTGTCTTTGATAAGTTAAACTTCATGGTACCTTAACCTCTCAGACAGAATATCCACTCGTAGCTTTTTGAAACTTAATGTTCAAATTTAGCTTTTTATTTTTGCTTTTTCTAGGACATATGATCTTCAAAAATAGAGACTATTTTATTTTAAAAATGTTAAAAAATAATTATTAAGTAATTTTTAAAAGTTATTTTCTTCATCAAATCTGCGACTGTACTGTAAACATTTATCAGAAGACTTTAACTGGACTTCTTATCAGAGTATATGTGCACATCGCTTGCATTCCTTTTTTATCATGTAGTAAATGCTCATTGCTTCAGAATTTTTATAATTCAAATGCAATCTAACAAATCTTTTCAACTGAAAAGGTAACTTGACTGAATGCTGAACGACAGCGGTCTGGTTTTTGTTTTGGTTTGTTTTTTTAAAGTGCATTTAGATTGTAAGTCTGGAGAGCAAAGTGGAAACGGACTAGTTAAAGCCATCTTTCTTCAGTGACCAAGACTACAATAAATGACTGGGCCTGGAAAAGAAACAAAATATAACTAATTATTTTTACAAGCTGTTAGAAATTGTCTATAACAGATTTTTTGCGCTGTAATTTACTAAGGAAAGCTATCCTCCAGAGTATTCATGGAGGTTGTGATGAAACCTGGGCGTTACTTAAGCGGTGCATTGTTTCAAAGAAGGGCATGAGCACCTGGTGAAGCATAAAGTATCCATACATACAAGAATGTTGTTAGGCAGTGTATTACTGAGGTGTAACTCTTCATATAATTTTATGTAGTGAGGGAAGTTTTATGGTTTTTTTCCTTTGTTGGTTAACCTAATTTTTATGAAGTTTCAATATTAAAGTATTTTTCTCTTGGCATTGTTCATATAGAAGTAGATCTGGCAACAGATCACTGTCCAGACACAAGGACAGACGCCGGAGTCCCCTGAAAAAACGGTCTAGATCTAGGGAAAGGCGGAAATCAAGAAGTCGCTCTCAGTCTCGGTGAGTTCCATTCCTAAGAGATGATAACTGCTCTTCTTAGCACACAGCACAGACTTTTTGGAAAAAAAAAAAAATCCAACAGACCTTTTAGGTGATGGTGAAGGGTGGAATTTTTAAATGCTTTAGCTTGTCCCTAGGCTTTGTCTATGGGACAGAAGAATAGATAGTAAAATTTAATGCTATTTGTACTGGTTTTGTCTGGGATAGAGTTAATTTTCTTCATAGTAGCTCATACAGTCCCTACTGGGGTTAAACCACCACATTGAAGTACCTAAACTGTGATGGTCTAGTCTACATTTATACCAGTGTGCGAGCTGGCTAAAAATAATGCCAAACTTAGGTTAGGAATGTTCTGTGTAGCCTGTGCAACCCACAAAAAAGTGGATAATGCTTCTTCCGTCTGCATCTGTTGAGAAGGTTGGAATCGGGCTGAACTTGATCCTGCATTCTGAGAACATTTATAGAATCTTTGTGCAGGAGCCTTTATTTTCACCTTTGGCTATCTCATATTGGCCATACACTGCTGCAGGCACAAGTGCATGTATCTGATATATGGCATATTTGCATTTAAGGATCTAATACATCTATATATAGATATATGAAGGGGGCCTACAAGAAAGCTGGAGAAGGACTTTTTACAAAGTCAGTTAGTGATAGAACAAGGGGAAATGGCTTTAAACCGTAAGAGGGTAGGTTTAGATTAGATACTGGGAGGAAATTCTTCACTGTGAGGATGGTCAGACACTGGCCCAGGTTGCCCAGAGAAGCTGTGGATGCCCCCTCCCTGGATGTCTTCAAGCCCAGGTTGGATAAGGCTTTGAGCAACCTGGTCTAATGAAAGGTGTCCCTGCTTATGGCAGGGGATTGGAACTAGATCCCTTCCAACCCAAAATGTTCTCTGATTCTATATTTTACATAGTCTGTTCATTTTTAAGTCTGATTGTCTAATTACTGAACAGTGAGATTCCAACAAGATAATAACATCATTTTCTGAGGGATGAAGTAGTGAATAATCACAAACTAAAAATGCCTATCAGAGTAGCTTCATGAGTAGAAGTTGTGGTACTTTCCATTGTGTTTCATCTCTCTAATTCACCTGATTCATTTAAAGGGAACTTCATACTTAATTATGCAGTTGCCTCTTGTTTTTAAGGGAAGAAGTTTTGTGGGAAAGAGATCTGCAGATCTGTGGACCTCAGTGGAAAGAGGAATAGGCTATATAGCCAGCTGGGCTTTATTGATGGATTCTTTTGATTTATCTGTTGCTGTTGTCTGGAGCTTCTTGAGGTATCTCCTCACTGGAAGGGGCAAGTCCAATGAAATCTCCGTGATAAATTAACTGGGAGACCCCTTCTTGGGTCACTGTGAGACTCTGCTATTGCAGGGATTGTGTGCCATTTAATCATTAGTGATCTTACATTCCTTCTCTGAGACTTCCAGTGAAGTTGTCAGGTCACAGCCTACTACTTATTAGCAGATGAGAATAAGATGCAGCCAAACACTTAATCCATTGAAGAAATGTGGGGACTGGGCTTACTATCTTCCATATGTGAAAGAGTTTCTTTGAGAATCTTGAAAAAATGCTAGAATAGGTACCAGTACGAATAGACACAGCAACTTCTGTCACTCTGGTTCTCTTGGACATGTAATGGCCTGCTAATCACCTTCTCCTCTTGTGCTCTCTCTTGTTTCTCTCTCTGAAAAATTGTTCATTTTCATGTGTCCTTGAGGCAAGTCTAGGAGCCATGTGTGTCTTTGCTAGAAAGAAAAGATGGAGTCTCACACTTCCAAATAATCCTATACCAAAATGTAATCTTCTAGCCAAAGCTGTGATCTAATAAATTTTTGTTTAACTTGACAACTAGAATGTCAGTTGGAACTTTCCGCACTATTACTCTTCATGAACATGTGTCATTCTCTCTATCCCAAAGAACCCGACTTGCTCTGTTATCTTTGCTTCTGTTTTTACTATATTAACAATTTTTCAAAAATTTTTCAAGTTCCTAATGACATTACAGATGATTCAATTTTCTTAATTGAGTTTTGACCTTACATTTGCCTTTTGATAGAGTTTGGTGACATTTTATCCCTGTTTTTTTATTTCTGTGTATTAATTGTTGTAGGACTTCCAAGCAGTTCCAGAATATCCCTGTGAGAGATGTAAGACTTCTGTCAGTCAGATGTCTTTATTCACATGGGAGTGGTTAATCTGCAGTCCATTTTATGTGGGCACACTTCTAGTAGGGTAGATTTATAGATCATAGAGTTTGTCTTACTCCTGACAACATGTAGAAACGGTGTGTGTATATATATAACAGCACAACTTAACTGAAGAGACATGCTCTCATAAATGTAATAACATCGCTCTGAAGATCACAGCTTTGATTTGATTTTGGCCTCCCCTTCTCCAGTTTGGTTTCCAAATTTTTACTAGTTATACAAACTTCCCCTCATGGTGAACGGAGGTGGAAGATTAAAATATTGAATAATTAGTATTTTTTGACAGAGATGCATACTTTATCTTGAGCAATTAATGCATGCTAAAAAGTTAGTTGTAATTTTAATTGGAAAGTTAAAAGATTAATTAATGGATTTTTGTTTGGCTTTTCACAGGGACAAGAAAAGAGACAAAGAAAAGGTCAAAGAAAAAGAAAAGGCCAAAGAAAAGGAGAAAGAGAGAGACCGAGACAAGGAGAAGGAAAGAGACCGAGACAGAGACAAAGACAGGGAAAGAGAGCGAGATAAAGAGAGAAACAAGGAGAAGGACAGGGAGAGAGATAAAGAGCGAAACAAAGATCGAGAGAGAGTCAGAGACAAAGACAGGGATAGGGATAAGGATAAGGACAAAGACAGGGAAAAGGAGAAAGATAAGGAGAAGGAAAAAGACAGGGAAGAGGTAGACAAGGAAAAAGAAGATACTGAGAAAGAAGCAGAGAAGGACAGGGAGAAGATTAAGGACAAGGAGGGAGATAAGGACAAAGGAGGGGACAGAGAGAAGGAAAAGGAAAAAGATGGGGATAAGGAGAAGGAGCGAGAAAGAGAAAAAGAAAGGGATGATAAAAAGAAGAAAGATAAGAGATCCAGAACACCCCCAAGAAGTTATAGCTCTTCAAGAAGATCTCGTAGCTCCAGCAGGTTTGTCTAGAACTTTTTTATGTTTTTTTGACTTGTCAGTTCAGTGAGCAGCCATCCTAGTTTTTATATATTAACATCATCATGTCTCTTACTATTAAATTTGTATTATTTCTGTTTTGTAGATTTTCCTATAAGGTAAAATCTATTACAAAGAGCTCTTTATGATGCCTGATAGAACAGTTTATTGTTGGGCTGCTGGTGCTTGCCTTTCACATAACCATATAGTATAGTCCTCAAGGGCAGTACAAAGATGATTCTTGTGCCATTTCTATGTGTTGGAGCCATCCAACAGTTCTGATAAAGCAACATCACACATCATCTTTGTCCTGATGAAAGCTTGAGTCACTGTTACATAGTTCCTTGGTTACCTACATACTGTACAGTGTTGGTCTGTAGATCTTACAAACAGTTGGGTGATAGTACTTGCCAGTCTTCAGCCAAGCGTGTCACTTGGCTGGCTAGCCATTCAGAAAGTGAATGTATCTGAGTTGGAAGATAAGAATACCTTGTTTAGCTGGTCAGATGGCTAGGTACAAGTAAAAAGTAATATTCCTTAATGTTGCTGATAGTAAACAGGAAAACATTTGAGTTAATATAGCTGTTGTTTTTTCCTCCGAGGGAGGCTAAACTGAATGGAGGTCTGGATAAATTCAGTGCAGTAAAAGATGATGTGAGATTGATTATAAGCTTTGTAAGTGGACTAACTCGGGCATATTCTAAAAGTGCTGTGGCTAACTTAAGTTCAGAAGTTTTGGTAGAAAAAATCCTTTCTCAATAGCTCAGGAATTAAGGAGTCCAGTAATAATATCACATGTCAGATTTAGATACTAAATTTTATCTATTACCTTGAGAGAATGAATTGCTGGATGAATTGGGAAAAGTTCTACATGTTATGATTATGTGACTGGACAAAAGCAAAGTTCTTACAGTCCTTAAAATTCAGGAATTCATGGTTCATACAAGGCAGAACATTCTATTTGCATTATATGAAATATCCATGTTGTTTTGGATGTCTATAGAAAAAACCCTGTGGCTTCTTTAAGCATATGCTGCTTCCTATTTTAATGCATTTTTAACATAATTTCGTGAGTTGAAGACCTACACAGCATAGAGGTAGTTCTGCCAGCTTTGAAAACAACATTTTCTGTCTGTATGCCTCAGGAGTGTTGAATTAGGTAAGTGTAGAAAATAGATTTTTGATTTTGACAATGTGTAGTTTATATAAGAACATTGGTGGAAGACAGAGTTCCTAGTGTCAAATAGCAGGAGTAGTTAGCTGAATGTTCTAAAAAATTCATACTCTAGTTTAGAACAATTGTGCTCCCCTTTAAGAATCTTGCTGTTTAAGAACAGGCCGTGGAAAGCTCAAATGCCATGTACTTGAGCAAAAAATTCTAGTGACAGCTAGTGCATCTGTTCTAGTGGACTGACAGTACAAAACCCTGATTTGCTATGAAGTTAATTTTTTTTATGCAGATGTTACTAAACAAGGATGATGTTCTTCTGAAGGAGGAGGATGAGAGAATTACACTTTTTAATGAGGATTTACAATTCTTTCTTCAGATACAGCATATCTTTAGAGTAGCGATACTGGTGCCAGTACTGTTGAATATCTCCATCAGTGGCCTAGACAGCGGGACAGAGCATACCCTTAGCAAGTTTGCAGACTATACAGAACTTGGGGGAGAGGCTGGTACACCAGAGAGGTGTGCTCCCATTCATGGAATCCTTGACAGACAGGAAAAATGGGCTGACAGGCATCTCATGTTGTTGAACAAAGAAAAAGGCAAAGTCTTGCATCCGGGCAGGAGTAGCTCCTTTGCATCATTACAGCTTGAGGGCTGCCTGGCTGGAAGGCTGGCTGGCAGAAAAGGACCTGAGGGTCCTTGCAGCCAAGAAGGCCAGCAGTATGCTGAGCTGCCTTAGGCAGAGTGTTGTGAGCAGGTCCAGGAAGGTGAATTTTTTCCCCTCTTTTTAGCACTGGTGAGTGTTAAAGGAATCTGACTTAGTCGGTGGGTAGCTCTCAGGTTTGTGTTATTGACAACTCAGAGTTGGGTCGTCACCTCAGTGAGTGGCAAAGGCATTGCAAAAATCAGGCTCTATATATGTGAAATTTAACATTATACAATAGAAATTCTTTTCAGAGTTCTTGGTGTTTAGCCACAGACCCTCAGTTCCACATTTCTCAAAGTCCACAGTGATCTTCAAACGCAGCTGATTCTTCTCGTCTCAGTGCCTCCTCAGAAGTTGCAGCCCGCTGGCCCCATTCGGGTCACTGTGTTCACTTATCTTCTCGAATAATCTTCCTGTCTGCTCACCTTTGCACTTCTAAGAAAAACTTAAATAATCACATTTAATTTATGTCCATTTTAAAATACATAATCTTTCACAATTCGCTTACTCCAGGTTTATCACTTATCCTCTGTAATTGCTCTGTCTCTGAATTCTGTTATTCTTGTGGACTCAGCTGGGTTGGGTTTAAACCAACCATGGAGAGGGCTAGACAAGGGACAAAATGAGAAGCAGCATGGTTGCATGATTATAAGAATTATTATTCTTCTGTTTCATGGCACCTGTTTCTAATTTTTCATCTTAACCACAATACTTCTGTCAATCAATATCATTTTATCTGTAAACATTCTCTTAGAGAGTCTTTCCCTTTTACAGTGAGGCCACATCTGGAATCATGTGTCCTGTTCTGGGCTCCCCATTAGAAGAGACATCCAGGCATACTGGAATGAGTGCAGTGAAGGGCTACAAAACTGATAAAGGGCATGGAGCATCCAGCATACAAGTAAAGGCTGAGGGAGCTGGCACTGTTTCAGCCTGGAGAAAGCTGAGGGGGCATCTTACCAATATGTATGAATACCTGATGGGAGAGCAGGAAGAAGACAGAGCCAGACTTTTCAGTGAGGGCCAGTGACAGGCTAAGGCGCAGCAGGCACATACTGACATATGGGAAATAAAGGCTTTTTTCTAATGTTTAAATTGCAGGTTTTTTCTGGGCAAACTGGAACCAGTTACCCTGAGAGATTGTGGAGTCTCCATCTGTGGAGATATTAAAAATCTGACTGGATAGGTCCCTGAGTAACCTGCTCTAGTTGACCTTAAGGTAGAGGAGGGAGAGGTTGGACTAGGTGGTCTCCATGGGGCTCTTCCAACCTCTGTTAAATCTATCATTCTCTGAAAAGTAATTGTGAATAGGTTGGCCTGCAGAGTCCCAGTTAGCTTGCATTTAGAGGTATCTGTTTGCTTTGAAGATTGAGTTGCCTAGTTGAAATGGTTACACACCTTTCCAGAGAAGATTATTCAACAAACTGGCATCTCAGCTGCCTAGATTTACAGTGCAGCACTGAGCTGGGACTGCTGATCCTTTACCTGATGCGTGCATAATATGGGAAAAAGTGTCGTCTTTTTGGAGAAGAGCTGAAAGTGGAATAGGACTTAAAAGACCTTGTAAGAACTAGGTGGCAACTGACCTTGCTTTACTGACAGACAGCATGCAAATACTAGAAGTCAGATGACTGTTTGTGATTCCTAGCTGAAGGAAGAGACACACACCAGAGGAAGAGGAGGATCTGGCTCCTTTTCCAACAGACATCTACAGGCTAGCAGAAGAGATGGGTACAGAATGTTAGTTCTATGTATGATTAAGAAACACAGGATCACTGTCAAAGTATTCAGACTTGTTTTTGCTTAAATTTTGCTGTATTAGTATTGTTTAAGAGCATTAAAAAAACAGGTGCACAAAAGCCTTTGTGCACAAAAAGACACATGTAATAGAAATGGGAACAAATACTCTCAGACACAGTTCTTCAACTTGAGATACAAAAAGCAGAAACTGAAAATTAGATTTAATGAATTAACAGTTTCTAGTTTGAACACAATTACTAAGGCATTTGGTTACGCACAGATAGGTATGCTGGAAAGCAAAATAGAATGGGGATGTACTCAGTGTAGCCCAAATGGGAGCACTGTCAGAATAATATATTCATTTCCAGCATCCTAATTTGAAAAAAGTTGATGATTAATCTGAAGATGTTAAAAATGAGATGCATGTTAACTAGTGAACAGCTAGGCAGTGATTGTGTTACTTTATCCATGATTCTGAGGCCACTTTGTATTTTTGTTTAGTGAAGATAGAATCAAACTTAAGAGCTTCCTGAACAAAATAGTTACAAAATTTTGTCCTGTGCAGCTTCAGGGGGTCATGGTAGGTTATATTGTCACAGTATCAATCCAGGCAGTGATACTAGGCATATCTTAATATATCTTTTGTAATTTCTATAATAATTGTTGATTTCTCGGCCTTTCTAAATACTGAAGATATAAATATTCACACCTAATGATGTGAATTGTGAAAGCTGGTATGTTTAAGCATAGCTTTTGTGCCATATCTTCTAGTGCCTGCTCAATTAGTTTTTCACTTTCCTGTTTTTCTTTGATGTTTTTCCTGTCTGCTTGTCCTGCTCTGTGAAGAGATTATAGGAAAAAATCATCTCACTTTGACAGAGATAGGTTGTATGTTTGTGTTGAATGAGGCCCTCCCGGCTCAGTTTTTGCTTTATTTTGATTTGTGCCTCAGTATGTTTGTAACCAGTTATTGAATGTTTTGTTCTATTCAAGATCAGACTTCATAACAGCAGCTTCATCAAATTCCATGTATCTATGTAAAACAGCTGCTTTGTAAAACAGTATCAGTTCTTCAGTGTGCTACAGAATGGTAAAGTCTGTTTGCTGAGCACGGACTGCTAGGAAGACAATAGGTACTAACTCGCTTACTCTGACTTTGGCAACAGATGGAGCTTCAGTTTGCACTGTTTGCTTCTAAGCCAAAAGGAATGCTAGCTCATGTATTTAGGAATTAAACTTCAGCCTGACTGAACTGAAATTGTTCTGGTCTTCAGGTTGTAATGACTGGAATGTGGTCATGGATGGCTATGTCCTTCTGAGGAAAGACAGGCCAGAGAGGCGAGGTGGTGGAGTTGCTCTTTATGTGAGAGAGCAACTGCAGTGCATTCAGATCTATCCAGGGGCGGAAGAGGAGCGAGTTGAGAGCCTGTGGGTAAAAATCAAGGGGCAGGCTGGTAGGGTTGATACTGTCGTGGGTGTCTATTACAGGCCACCAGATCAGGGTGAAGAAATTGATGAGGCCTTCTACAGGCAGCTGAGAGGAGCCTCGCAATCCCAGGCCCTGGTTGTTGTGGGGGATTTTAACTACCCTGATGTTTGCTGGAGAGACCACTCAGCCAGCCACCCCCAATCCAGGAGGTTCCTCCAGTGCATCGATGACAACTTCCTGATGCAAATGGTGGATGAACCAACCAGGAGGGGAGTGACGCTGGATCTGATCCTCACTAACAAGGAGGGTCTGGTTGAGGCTGTGAAGGTTGAGGACTGCCTGGGCTGCAGTGATCATGAGATGGTGAAGTTCCGAATCTCATGTGGCATAAGCAGAATTACAAGTAAGATTGCTACCCTGGACTTCAGGAGGGCCAACTTTGGCCTCTTCAAGCAATTGTTAGGGGAAATCCCATGGGACAGGGTACTTGAAGGTAAAGGGGCCCAAGACAGCTGGTTAACATTCAGGGACTGCTTCTTCTGGGCTCAAGATCAGAGCATCCCAATATGTAGGAAGTCAAGGAAGGGAGCCAGGAGACCTGCTTGGTTAAGCAGGGAACTGCTGGCCAAACTTAAGTGGAAGAGGAGAGTTTACAAATCGTGGAAGGAGGGGCTGGCTACTTGGGAGGAATATAAGGATGTTGTCAGAGGATGTAGGGAGGCAACTAGGAAAGCGAAGGCCTCCTTAGAATTAGATCTTGCCAGAGGGGTCAAGGACAACAGGAAGAGCTTCTTCAAATACATGGCAGATAAAGCCAACGTCAGAGGCAATGTAGGCCCACTGATAAATGAGGTGGGTGCCCTGGTGACAGAGGATACAGAGAAGGCTGAGTTACTGAATGCCTTCTTTGCCTCTGTCTACTCTGCCGGAAGTTGTCTTGAGGAGCTCTGTACCCTGGAGACCCCAGATGGAGACAGGACAATGGAGAAGATTGCCTCAGTTGATGAGGACTGGGTCAGGGACCAATTGCACAATCTGGACATCCATAAATCTATGGGTCCAGATGGGATGCACCCACGAGTGTTGAGGGAGCTGGCTGAGGTCATTGCTAGACCACTCTCCATCATCTTTGCTAAGTCGTGGGGAACGGGAGAGGTGCCTGAGGACTGGAGGAAGGCAAATGTCACTCCAATCTTCAAAAAGGGCAAGAAGGAGGACCCGGGTAACTACAGACCGGTCAGCCTCACCTCCATCCCTGGAAAGGTGATGGAACGACTTATCCTTGGTGCCATCTCTAGGCATATCAAGGATAAGAGGGTCATTAGGGGCAGTCAGCACGGCTTCACCAAGGGGAAGTTGTGCTTGACCAACCTTCTAGACTTTTATGAAAACACAACCAGGTGGCTTGATGATGGCAGAGCAGTGGATGTGGTCTATCTTGATTTCAGCAAAGCATTTGACACAGTCTCCCACAGCATCCTCACTGATAAATTGAGGAAGTGTGGATTAGATGAGCAGGTAGTGAGATGGACTGTGAACTGGCGGGTGGGAAGAAGCCAGAGAGTGGTGGTCAATGGGGCGGAGTCTAGTTGGAGACCTGTGTCTAGTGGAGTCCCTCAGGGGTTGATACTAGGACCAGTATTATTCAATATATTCATCAATGATCTGGATGAGGGAATTGAATGCACTGTCAGCAAGTTTGCTGATGATACCAAGCTGGGAGGAGTGGCTGACACTCCAGAAGGCTGTGCTGCCATCCAGAGAGACCTGGACAGGCTGGAGAGCTGGGCAGAGAAGAAGTTAATGAAATATAATAAGGGCAAGTGTAGGGTGTTGCACCTGGGCAGGAACAACCCCAGGTTCCAGTACAGGTTGGGAAATGATCTCCTAGAGAGCAGTGAAGGGGAAAGGGATCTGGGAGTCCTGGTGGACAGCAGGATGACCATGAGCCAGCACTGTGCCCTTGTGGCCAGGAAGGCCAATGGCATCCTGGGGTGCATTAGAAGGGGTGTAGTCAGTAGGTCAAGAGAGGTTCTTCTTCCCCTTTACTCTGCCTTGGTGAGGCCACATCTGGAATATTGTGTCCATTTCTGGGCCCCACAGTTCAAGAAGGACAGGGAGCTGCTTGAGAGAGTCCAGTGCAGAGCCACCAAGATGATGAAGGGAGTGGAACATCTCACTTATGAGGAAAGGCTGAGGGAGCTGGGCCTCTTTAGCTTGGAGAAGAGGAGACTGAGGGGGGACCTGATTAATGTTTATAAATATTTGAAGGGTGAGTGTCAGGAGGATGGAGCCAGGCTCTTCACAGTGGTGTCCAGTGATAGGACAAGGGGCAATGGGTGTAAGCTGGAACACAGGAGGTTCCGCTTAAACTTGAGAAAGAACTTCTTTACAGTGAGGGTGACAGAGCACTGGAACAGGCTGCCCAGGGAGGTTGTGGAGTCTCCTTCTCTGGAGACATTCAAGACCCGCCTGGACGCCTTCCTGTGCGAACTCATCTAGGTGTTCCTGCTCCGGCAGGGGGATTGGACTGGATGATCTTTCGAGGTCCCTTCCAATCCCTGACATTCTGTGATTCTGTGATTCTGTAATGTTACGTTTTGAAGTTCATATTGCTCAAGTTACACCTTTTGTCTTCCTGTGGCTTTTGATTCAATTGGATTATTTTCCTGACTGAAGAAACTCATACTTAATACAGAATTAATGAATTCAACATGTTATCAGGTGTAAGTACAAGCATGTGAGGATAAACAAACAATAAACTACAATCTGAAAGGGCATAAACTTTTTTTCTCCCCACTTCCAGCCTCCCCTTTCCCACCAAACTGAAACATACAACAATTTTTTTTGCTCTGCACAGTTCATATATTGTCGGTGATATATAATGTTAAATTCAGGAATATTTACTTAGTTGTTGTGTCAGATCATTTTAAGAGCTTTCTGTTTTTATCTGGTTCCTGAGTTTATTATTTTTATGCTTTGATCATCTTGAATTTCTTGGTTCTATAGAGAAAGGCGTAAAAGGAAGAGTAGAAGTCCCTCCAAGTCTCCTAAAACATCCAAGACAACAAAAAGAAAGTCTTCACGAACTCCTTCTCCAAGAAGGTCAGTTTGATGTAAACATAAAAGTTAATGAGTAGTAATGGAGGAAGAATTTATAGTAGTTTCATTGTTTTACTGCCTTTGCACTGATAATCTTGGGTTATTTCAGTTGGTCAGTGTGATTCAATTTTAATTTAAAACAAAACAAAAACCTTCCTTGATTTCAGCTTTGGTATGCTTTCAACTAGAGAGTTTTGTATCTGTCAAGAGTACAAATTTGCTTCAGATCAATAAAAGCCCTTCATCAAATACAGATTAATTTGGTTTTCTCTTTGCATACAGAACACAGCATTCTTTAGCTCTCTTGAGTGAAAAAAATCCCCTTGTCTTTATGAAGGGGTTTTTGTTAAGTCTTGGGTTTTTTTGGAAAACCCACAGATGAGAATTTAGTCTGGAGTTAAATGGTTTGAAGGTTGTTGCTGCTGGATCAAATTCTGATTTCAGTAAAAATTTTCTTAAGCAGAAACAAGAAAGAAAAAAAAAGAGAAAGAGATACAAATAATGAAAGAAGAGAAAGAGAACGCTCCACCTCCAAGAAAAAAAATAGTAAAGAAAAAGAGGGAAAGGAGAAATCTGACAAAAGCACCACTTCCTTGAAGGTAAGTTCTGTGACCAAGTGATAAGCAGAATTAAGTGGTGCTAGTGAAGCCATTATTGAAATTCTTTCTCTTCTTGTTCTTTCTTTTCCTCCTCCCTTCCTTTTCTCCTGTTTTCCTTACCAAATTATTACCATTTGTGTTCGGCTTTTGCCAGTTGGACACGTATAGTTGGTGTTAGTGGGTCAGTTTGTTAAGTCTCCATATTTGAGCTTTACTGGACCTATAGGAGCTTGTGTGAACAGGTTAGGGAAACACTTTGGTTTGGTTTCTCTTTCGTGTTCTGTGCCGTATGTTAGGACTTGGCTGGCTGCCTATCTGTATAAGCAGGCAGGAAGCAGACAGTAACTAAGGAGCAGTGTTCACGGGCAGCTTGGCTGTCAAGCAGAAAAGATTACTTTTTTAATAAGCTTTAACTTTGCAATTCAGCCTCTCCCTGGTTGCTTTGGTGCTGGTCTGTGTATTGGACTCTGCAGGAGGAAAGCTGAAGAGTTGGGAAAGAGTGGTATGGGATTTTCCTCTGCAAAGTAGAAAGTGGTGTGATTAAGTAAAGAAACATCTTAAAATTGTTTAAGATTAGAATTTGTAAAGCAGCATACCTTTAAAGAGTAGTTTGTTGTACTCAGAATTGTTCAACTTTGTAAATCAGCTGGTTTAGGTGACTCTGTCCATGTGCTTCGTTATCTTGCCCAAGAACTCTCTTAAAATGCATCAGATACCTGACAAAAAACATGAAAGAAAAAATTAATCCTATTTTATTTAGAAAATTTGGTGAAATCTTAATTTCTGGAGCTGTTTCTCATAGGTTCCATGATGCTGCTTGTTCTGCTTTTTCTGATTATTGATGATAAAGACAGATCACTTTATGGCAAAGATTTCTTGGATGATGAGTTGTTATGAGTACCTAACCTCAGACAATTGAAAAGAAAGCTTTTCTTTAAAACAAAAAAAACAACCAACAACAAAGGAAAATAAGCTGACACCTCTATTCTAAAAATTTCTAGGACAAGATAGGCATGTAAAAATTGAGACAATAAAAGTACCAAGAGTTGCTTGGAAGTCATACCCTGTAATGCTAAGAATATGATTTTTTTGTAAAATAATTTTATCTTTGGTAGGACAAAGATCACACTAAAGAGGATCAGAATTCAGAAACTGACAAGGAAGTAGACAACAGAGATGGACAGAGGACAGATGAAGTCAAACTACAACAGAATGGGAACTGTCAACCAAATGAAGAAAACCTCTCAATTAAAATGGAAGAGGTTTAAAGCAAAGAATGGACTTCTGATTCAACTAAGGAATGAAATCCAAAGCTTTTTATTTCTCAGAATGAGGAAGAAAATGTCAAAGCAATCAACCTGAACATTGATAGTACTTGTAGCTCTTCCAACAATTGTGATAGCTTTGCTGTCTTCTTGCTGAAAGGCAAGAAAGCATGGACCAGTAGTTATACAATGAAAAGGCAGATGCCATCAGAAGTATTCATCTCTGAAAATCCCTGCATTTCCATGATGGCTGTACTTATTTGTAAAATGATTTATGTTAAGTTTTGCCATAAGCTGTTACAAGTGAGTAGAAACTGAAAGATGTAAACCTGTACAACCCAAAAAAAGCTGAAGATATGCATTGAAGGTTGTTTAAAATACTGCTTGTTGATGAATTTTGTATTGTTTTTCCTTGTGGGTTAAAAAATCCACAAAAACTTTGATGTGTACTGTTTGATGTGCTTGGAAATGGTGCATAAATATACACACTTTCTGTTGTTGTAAATGACAACTGTAGGGAGTTTTTAAACATAAACACAGTTTTACAGTTCTTATGTTAAATACCCACTGACTAGTATGTTTTTCATTTGCTCACTGCTTAAGACTCTTGGGTTTTATTATTTAAAATAATTTCTTACTAATATCCCTAAAATTACTATTTCTTTTAAAGTATTGTAAAAATGCATGATCCTTTTCTGTTCCTAAAAGGAACATTGCTGTGTTATAGATAACAGGTTAGCTTACTGGGTTATTTTTGCGTTGTTTTATTTTGCTATTTTCTTTTGTCCTTCCAGAAGTGAGCACGTCTGTATGATACTATCAGAACTTACTGCTTTGTTTTGAGCCATATTGCAGTGTCTGTTCAGCTGCAAATAGTACAGGTGCCGTTATGAAAATAATTTTTTCTTATTTGTTTAAAAAAGTATGGGAGCACAAGCAGAAGCTTTAGTGCCTTTTTAAAATGTGGTATTTTCTAGAAATCTATATGTGCTATTACTCATTTTCAGCTAAATCTTAAATGATCTCTATTGCTGTTTTGTCACCACCATACTCTAGACAAGGATGGAAGTGATTTGTCAGAACAGTTGCTTGATTCACTTGTTAAAATACTGAAGCTCCATTTTTACTTTTATTTTTAGAAGAGATTTATAGGTGAAAGCAAAGATGCATTTTGGGGACCACCACTGTACAAAATCAGTAGCTGAATACAAAGCATTTTCTGATCACTTGCATCAAAGACAGCCCTTTAGACATTTAGTCTGCATTTGGATGGCCTTAACTGTTACCTCTCCATCATCTTCTCTGCTACCTGTTGGGCGATATAAAAGGAATTGTATGCAAAGAAGGGGGAGATAAATAATTTGGGGAAAAAAGTTATAATTTACAGAGGAGTTATATGGTAGAGATTCATTTTCATTCTTTGGGGAGAAAGCATGTAAGAAGAGAATGACAAAGCAAATATTTTTGTCAAAGGGAAACATGGCTTATGTTCTCTGAACTAATTTAATCGGTTACATGAGATTTCTTAAGAGTCATACCTTTAAAACTTATACCTAAAATTGTGTAGATTATTTTTAATACAATGTAATACAATCTGATGACTTAATTGCCTTACCTCATGGGAAGAGTTAGTTATTTCTTTCAGTTAAAAAAACCCAAACTTAATAGCATGTTAGCTATTTGCTTTCAATTAGTTTTTCTTTTCCTTTGCATAGTTAGTTCTTCTTGGGGCGGGGGGAGAAGCATATTACAGGGAATTAAAAATTTGCCCAATTCCTACGGTAATGAAACCCAGTTTGATTGTGAAGCTGCTCAATCACTCTTCATTTTCCATAGGATTTAATGTTCTTGCCACTGTGTACATTTAAGACTATAGAAAATGCTTTACCATGTAAAGTATAGACAGTAATTTTTGTGATATTTAAGCCACTTGCTGTTGGCTGGTAAACAGCTTATTCCGATAAAAGAATGACAAATCTGTATGCTTACAGGAAGACTGTGAAGGATTGTGTCTTGCAACAACAGCTGTCTTATTTATGATGTGTAAGTAGCATAGAGCAAAGAGATTGTTTGTATACTTGTTATCTTTGGTACCATTTCACTAATAAAACCAAGTATTTTAGAGGGAAGTTTCTGCTGGTACGTACTTATTAAAGGAATATTTTTAGTTGATATGATCCTACTCAAGCAGCTTTTTCGATTTGAAAAGTGAATAGCAGTGAAAACACATGTTTATATTGTCTTTTAAAAGCTAAGTTTCTCCTTTGGGAGGAATTAGAATTCTTGCAGTGTATCATGTTTCTGCTGCTATTGGTTTGATTTCTTGAGTTTTGTTACCCTGAAATTGCATACATTTCTTATCAGTTACAGAATATGTAAAGGATTGTGTACAATCAGCTAGGAAACATGCCTTTGGAAATTAATAGTTTTAAGGGTGGCAGCCTTACTGACTAACTTTCCAGATGTGTAAATCCTTATGCAGCACATTGTTATATTGTATGTGAATTAATGGTTCCCTTACAGAAAGGCAAAAAAAAAAAAGACAGAAAACCCCACAAAACAACGAACCACAAAACAACCAACTACCAAACACACAGATTTCCTCCCCACCTCAAGTAATATTTTCTTACAAATGCTATATTTTCTGGTTTTGCTTTGTAAATACTGCGCAGATCTGTGAGGCAGTTAAGTTCTGTCTGTTCATATTTGGTGTTTTACAGTTCCCCTCTTCCCAAAAGGCCACTGCTAGAGAACTGTTGCTCTGTAAAATGCCTGTCTCTGCAGAGGGTACCTCATTTTTAAACCAGTAGTGTAGCACAGTAATGAAGTTCCTGCTTGTTCCGACAGGATTGTGTGCATCATCCATTAAATGTGTCAGTCTTCCACTGGAGCTCCTTTGCCTTCATCGTTAACAACTTTGCATGCTGAGGTGCCATGGCAGGTGGTTTGGTTTTGCACTTTATAAATGAAATCAAATTGAGTGGAGGTTTTAAGAACAGTGCAGTTCATCATAGCTGTATTTTTTTAAGTATCATTTCATTTGAGTCAGCCTTTGTTTGAAAACGTTATGACTTGTAATTGTTCAGACAAGTGGTGATAGTGGTGCCAGTTTGCTAAGACCATGTAAAGCACGTATGCATAAGCTTCCATTAGTGACCACAGTTATTTCACAGCAGTATTTCTTGATAACAGATATTTTTGGATTTTGAAAGAAGGTAGCAAAAGACAGCTGTTGGTGGATGAAACAGGATTCCAAGCTCAAAACAGTCGTGGCCGTGACTTAGATAAAACAGTTGAAGTCAATAGGTTAACACAGGTGTAAGGGATGAAGTTTTGTTTGCAAACACGGATAGTATGGTATGTAAAGAATATTATTTTCTGTATTTCAGAATTAGAACTAAGAGAGGGGGAAAAGCACTTCAGTTAGAAACTAGAAACACCTGAAGGAAGAATACTTGAAAAGCTGTGAGATGTGGCTTCTGCCTGCTCAGTAGTCACCTGCTAATTTTTTGAATGGCAATTTCAGGTAGATTCAATTGAACTAGCTTTCATTAGCTGGCTAGCAACACCAACATGTGCACAGCTTGGATTCTGAAATGAGCTGTGGCCACTTGAGTCTGTTTACCCTGCTGCAAAGGTGAGAGATTCAATTGTCTGTAGCATGCTTTGCATTGCTTGCTGGAGTTCATCTAAGGCAGTACCTGAAATTAGTTTGAAACTCTGTAGATCTGTTTGTTACACGGTAGCTTCACTGCGTTGCCCTTCGCTTGTACTGGTATTCTGTAACAGGTATTTAGGAATTTCTGTGATTTTCTTTTGGTCTAAGGATGAGATAATAAGTAAAGGCTGCTATGGATGATACAAATTATTGTATACTTCATGCCTGTCCTTATTACTGTTATTTTTTTCATTCATGTGTATGACTATTGCAAGCAGTAATACCATAGTGATATGTGTATCTTCTACTTTTAGGTCTGAAGCATGTCTGTATCCCTGTCTTTTAGTTTGTAATGAAAAAGGTTTGAATTAATGTATTTTAATTTTGCTACCCATTCACTTAGAGGAAAAAAAGAAAACAGGCAACAATAATCTTGAATTTTGTAAATGCTAGTGTGAAAATTACATTATAACAGTGAAACAAATAATCTTAAAGATGTGAATTCTGAACAATGCCTTGCAAACTGGGGCATATTATGGTTCCTGGTGGTACTTTCATTTTTATAGTGGTTATATGATTTGATGTTATAATAATTTTAAAACTGAGAATTTGACTTAGTGACACAAATGCTGAGAACTGTAAATGACTAAAATAATGTAATCAGTAGGCACTTAGTTCAGAGAGATGTAGTTTTCTCACCAGAGACTGGAGTGTGGACAACTGAAATTTGTAGATATCATTAAGTGTTATTACCTAAAGAGAATCTAAAACTGAATTTTGTTTGCTTATGTAAACAGAAAAAAAGTTTGCAGCCTGTACCTTAGGTTTATTTTTATATGTTGAAAAGTGTAATTAAAATATTGAAAATTAAAAGCACTGTGCAAAGGGGCTTTTTTTTTTTAATAAGACAAGCACAGACATTTATGTTTAATTTTTAACTTTTTAGAAATTTTTTTTGCATGCAGTGTTAATTTCAAATTCAAGAACGCTTCATTTGTAGGGAAGTCCTATTGCATGATCTGAGAATGTTAGTATGGAGGTTATTCTGTATTATTTAAATATAAAATGGCTTAATAAACTTGCCTGACAGTATGTGGAGGCAGCTGCTTTTCCCCTAATTTGAGGAGACACAGCTCTGACACTTCAATTTTGTACTGTTTCATTAAATAGTACAGTTGAGCAGCTATCTGTGAACTCCAGTTTTCACAATATTTTCTGAAACTGAACTCTTACTATCCAAGGCAGGGGGGGGGGGGGGGAAATTGTCATGACAGTTTTATGGTTGTTGAGCTTAATACGGGAGAATATGGACAGCAAAAGTTAAGTTTTTAGCTGTTTATACATTTTCTTCTGGAAAGTTTCAGCTTACACTTTTTTTTAAATTTTGTTACATTTTTTACGTTAATCTGGTGCCAAATTTAACACAAGACTAGAGATTTTTGCTGTACAAAGTACGTTCCATACTAATCTTGTTAAGATACACCTGGGGAACCTAAGCACTACAGCAGAAAAAATATGATTCCCCTTCTCTACATTTGTTATTTCTAGTAACAAAGTAGTTGTCTAATAAACATCACCAAACTTTTCCATGTTGGTAGAGTATTTTTTTGCATTAACGAAGCAGCTATGAAGTCGTACAAGTCAAGAAATGTCAAATGCTGCTACTATGTTGCTGATACTTTTGTAAATAAAGTGTCCCAAAGTTTTAATGGTGTCATAAACTCACTTCCACTGCATTTCGATGGCTGTGAGGCAATTCTCTGTCACTCACTCTCTCTCTCTTTTATAGGCTACTTCTGCCCCAGAGGGTCAAGTGCTTTGTAACTAAGTCTGTTGGACTCATACTGACAAGAATATTACAGGAAAGGTGGTGAGGGATTAAGTAACTGAATATATCATCACTGTTTAGTTGCACAAGAGGCTTCTGAATCCTCTGTCTGAGCAGGAGATGTTCTTCTCTAGAGAAAACTACCATAGTTCCACCAGGCTGAGTTTGTCACTTTCAAACAGCAAGTTAATAAATGTGGCTACACAGAAAGGTCCGTCAAAATTCCTTTTTTTAAAAAAAAAAAAGTAGGATCAGGAGTTCATGCAGAGCTTGATATTAGCAGTACATATCAATTTATTGTGATGGATATTTTCATATTAAAATTCACTCTCCAGTGCTTAAGCTTACCTGTTGCTTTGTATAAATGTAAGAATCTGAATAAACAGCAATGATTAAGGAGGAAAAGTTTAAGACTTTAACTTGCTCAGCAGGGATCTTACCTTGTGATTTTTGAGAACAGTCATGAATGTAATGAGACTTCACAGAATCACAGAATGCCAGGGATTGGAAGGGACCTCGAAAGATCATCCAGTCCAATCCCCCTGCCAGAAAAGGAACACCTAGATGAGATCACACAGGAAGGCATCCAGGCAGGTTTTGAATGTCTCCAGAGAAGGAGACTCCACAACCTCCCTGGGCAGCCTGTCCCAGTGTCCTGCAACTCTCACAGTAGAGAAGTTTTTTTCTCAAGGTTAAGTGGAATCTCCTGTGTTCCAGCTTACACCCATCGCCCCTTGTCCTATCATTGGACACCACTGTGAAGAGCCTGGCCCTATCCTCCTCACACTCACCCTTCATATATTTATAAACATTAATAAGGTCCCCCCTCAGCTTCCTCTTCTCCAAGCTAAAGAGGCCCAGCTCCCTCAGCCTTTCCTCATAAGGGAGATGCTCCACTCCCTTAATCATCTTGGTGGCTCTGTGCTGGACTCTCTCAAGCAGTTCCCTGTCCTTCTTGAACTGTGGGGCCCAGAACTGGACACAATATTCCAGATGTGGCCTCACCAGGGCAGAGTAGAGGGGGAGAAGAGCCTCTCTTGACCTACTGACCACACCCCTTCTAATGCACCCCAGGATGCCATTGGCCTTCCTGGCCACAAGGGCACAGTGCTGGCTCATGGTCATCCTGCTGTCCACCAGGACTCCCAGATCCCTTTCCCCTACACTGCTCTCTAGGAGATCATTTCCCAACCTATACTGGAACCTGGGGTTGTTCCTGCCCAGGTGCAACACCCTACACTTGCCCTTATTATATTTCATTAAGTTTTTCCCTGCCCAGCTCTCCAGCCTGTCCAGGTCTCTCTGGATGGCAGCACAGCCTTCTGCTGTGTCAGCCATTCCTCCCAGCTTTGTGTCATCAGCAAACTTGCTGACAGTGCATTCAATTCCCTCATCCAGGTCATTTATGAATATATTGAATAATACTGGTCCTAGTACTGACCCTTGAGGGACTCCACTAGACACAGGTCTCCAACTAGACTCCGCCCCATTGACCACCACTCTCTGGCTTCTTCCCACCAGCCAGTTCACAGTCCATCTCACTACCTGCTCATCTAATCCACACTTCCCCAATTTATCAGCGAGGATGCTGTGGGAGACTGTGTCAAATGCTTTGCTGAAATCAAGATAGACCACATCCACTGCTTTGCCATCATCAAGCCACCTGGTCGTGTTTTCATAAAAGTCTAGAAGGTTGGTCAAGCACAACTTCCCCTTGGTGAAGCCGTGCTGACTGCCCCTAATGACCCTCTTATCCTTGATATGCCTAGAGATGGCACCAAGGATAAGTCGTTCCATCACCTTCCCAGGGGTGGAGCTGAGGCTGACTGGTCTGTAGTTACCCGGGTCCTCCTTCTTGCCCTTTTTGAAGACTGCAGTGACATTTGCTTTCCTCTAGTCCTCAGGCACCTCTCCTGTTCCCCACGACTTAGCAAAGATGATGGAGAGTGGCCTGGCAATGACTTCAGCCAGCTCCTTCAACACCCGAGGGTGTATCCCACCTGGACCCCTAGATTTATGGATGTTCAGATTGTGCAATTGGTCCCTGACCCAGTCCTCATCAACCAAGGCAAACTCCTCTATTGACCTGGCTTCCTCTGGGGCCTCAGGGGTACGGAGCTCCTCAGGACAGCTTCTGGCAGAGCAGACAGAGACAAAGAAGGCATTCAGTAACTCTGCCTTCTCTGTATCCTCTGTCACCAGGGCACCCACCTCATTTATCAGTGGGCCTACATTGCCTCTGATGTTGGCTTTATCTGCCGTGTATTTGAAGAAGCTCTTCCTGTTGTCCTTGACCCCTCTGGCAAGGTTTAATTCCAAGGAGGCCTTCGCTTTCCTAGTTGCCCCCCTACATCCTCTGACAACATCCTTATATTCTTCGCAAGTGGCCAGCCCCTCCTTCCATGATCTGCAAATTTTCCTCTTCCACTTGAGTTTGCCCAGCAGTTCCCTGTTTAACCATGTGGGTTGATGTGCGGAAAGAGACTCCACAACCTGTGAAGTTGTAAAGTAGGTATGTTTATTCAGCGCTGGGCGCACGGGGGATCGCTCCACCACAAACGTGCGCACCTTAAGGCAGTCAGTTCTCTACATTTAAGGTACATTCCTATACATAGTCATTAGCCAATGCAAGATGCCTATACATATGCATGACCTTTCCCCGCTTCGTATTAAAATTAGGTCTCCTCCGCTTCGCGCCTGCGCAGAGCTTTGTGGTGGTGGTCGTTGAGGGTCTTAGAGGGAAATCTTCATCGCAACCTATAGTTACCCCACCCTCCTCATCGTCACCTGTAGTTAACCTCTTGATTTTGCTCATGCACACTTTCTTTCTGGACCTGGGCCCAGGCCTCTTCCTAGTTATCTTTGCTCATCAGTTTTAAATTGGTTGGAGCTCCATGATAAATCACCCACAAGGTCCATCCTTGGCAAGTAGGGAGTTGGGAGCTCTGTGATAAGCTGTGCAGGCCTACCCCTGGCAGGTTGAGCTGCATAATAAATTGTCCAGAAGGCCAGTCCTTGTCAGGTCAAGATCAGTAAACTAAGAAGTTAGAAATGCTAATGCTTAAAATTTAAAGAGACAAACTGAAAAATACCAAACGCCCACCATCATGGGTCTCCTGGCTCCCTTCATTGACTTCCTACATATCAGGATGCTTTGATCTTGAGCTTGGAAGAAGCAGTCCCTGAATGTTAACCAGCTGTCTTGGGCCCCTTTACCTTCAAGTACCCTTTCCCATGGGATTTCCCCTAGCAATTCCTTGAAAAGGCCAAAGTTGGCCCTCCTGAAGTCCAGGGTTGCAATTCTGCTTGGAATTCTGTTCCTGCCACATGAGATCCTGAACCTCACCATCTCATGGTCGCTGCAGCCCAGGCAGTCCTCAACCTTTACCGCTTCAACCAGACTCTCCTTGTTAGAAAGGATGAGATCCAGCATCACTCCCTTCCTAGTTGGTTCATCCACCATTTGCATCAGGAAGTTGTCATCGATGCACTGGAGGAGCCTCCTGGATTGTGGGTGGGTGGCTGAGTAGCTGTTTTAAGTCCTTCTGATCAGGTGATGCAGTCAACACGTCTGTGGTCTGGATAACTGCATTTCACCATGCTGCTCCTCTGAATATGAAAGCGGGGGAAAACAGATCTGAGAAATATACTGAGATGTCTTAGTAATGGTTCAAAATCATATATTACTATGGTGGTTTCACTTGGCCAGCAGACAAACACAGCCATTCACTCACTCCCTCCACCCTCCCCAACCCAAGGGATAGAGGAGAGAACGGGGGGCAAGGATAAGGAGACTCCTAGGTTGAGATAAGAACAATTTAATAACTGAAATAAAATTAAATAATACTGATATTAAAATAGTAACAAAAATAATAATAGTAGTGGTAAAATACGCAAATGAGTGATACCCAGTGCAATTACTCACCACCCACTGACCAAGCCCAGACTGTTCCCAGGTAATAATTCTGGAGGAGCGACAATCCCAAACCGAAAGCGCAGTCCTGGAAGAGCGAGAGCCCAAGCTGTATTGGGTTTGCGTGGCAAGGTTTTGGTAGCAGTGGGTGGGGGTGGACATGGAGTGGCTTCTGTGAGAGAAGCTGCCAGAAGCTTCCCCCATGTCTGACCCGACACAGCCAATGCCAGCCGGCTACAAGAACGGACCCGACGCTGGCCAAGGCCGAGCCCATCAGTAACGCCTCTGTGATAACTCAGAAAAAAAAAAAAAGGAAGAGAGGGAAGAAAAAAAGCTGCACACTTTGCAGCTGGAGAGAGGAGTGAGAAGGTGTGAGAGAAAACAACTCTGCAGACACCAAGGTCAGTGAAGAAGGAGGGGGAGGAGGTGCTCCAGGCGCCGGAGCAGAGATTCCCCGCAGCCTGTGGTGAAGACCAGGGTGAGGCAGGCTGTCCCCCTGCAGCACATGGAGGTCCATGGTGGAGCAGATGACCACCTGCAGGCCGTGGAGGACCCCATGCCAGAGTGGGTGGATACCTGAAAGAGGCTGTGACCCCGCAGGAAGCCCGTGCTGGAGCAGGTTCCTGTCAGGACCTGTAGCCCGTGGACAGAGGAGCCCAGGCCGGAGCAGGTTTGCTGGCAGGACTTGTGACCCCGTGGGGGACCCGCGCTGGAGCAGTCCCTTCCTGAAGGACTGCACCCCATGGAATGGACCCATGCTAAAGCAGTTCATGAGGAACTGTCAGTCATGGGAGGGACTCACGTTGGAGAAGTTTGTGGAGGACTGTCTCCTGTGAGAGGGACCCCACGCCAGTGCGGGGGAAGGAGTCCTCACCCTGAGGAGGAAGGAGCAGCAGAAACACCGTGTGATGAACTGACCCTAACCCCATTCCCTGTCCCCCTGTGCTGCTGGGGGGAGGAGGTGGAAAATCGGGAGAGAAGTTAAGCCCGGGAAGAAGGGAGGGATGGGGGAGGTGTTTTAAGATTTGATTTTACTTCTCATTATCCTCTGATTTGATTGGTAATAAAGTAAATTTGTTTTTTCCCCCAAGTCGAGTCTGTTTGCCCGTGCCAGTAATTGGTGAGTGATCTCTCTCTGTCCTTATCTCCACCCACGAGCTTTTCGTTATATTTTTTCCCACCCTGCCCAGTTGAGAAGGGGGAGTGATAGAGAGGGCTTTGGTGGGCATCCGGCCTCTAGCCAGGGTCAACCCACCACACAAGCAAAAGCCAGAGAGAGCTAAAAGAGGAAGAGACCCTCACTACTATACTGAGCATGACATTATGGGATATGGAATATCCCACGGGCATATCCAAATGCCAGTTTAGCTTATTAATTTAAATATTCCTCCCCCCTTAGATCTTGCGCTTGTAAACTAACAGAACACAAAGTCCTTCACTTCCAGTGACAAACAGAAAACACTGCTATGTTACCAGTGTTTCTCTCATCACGAGTCCCAGGCTGAAGCCAAAACACAGCACTATTCTGGCTACTAAAAAGAAACCTAGCTTTGTCCAAGCTAAGAACCAAGACAATTACCTGTTTAATTATATATTACCTAGTTTCATTAAGCAATTACTCACCAAAAATAAATTATTTTTAGAGGAGGTGATTGACTAAAAAAGTAAGTCTTTTAGAATTAAAGGTTTTTGTCTATGTGGCTTGTTTTACCTACTTGTTTTAAGAAAACAGGCAGACAGACACAAGTGTGGAATTATTACTGGAGGTGACTTAGAACTCTCTATACCTACATCTCAAGAGAAGGTACAGCATGAAGGAAACTTTCAGCATGGAGTGCAGTTGGTACTGATGTTGCACCTTAACAGTTACGGCTCTGTTTCCCATTTTGTCTTTCCAGAGGCAGGAGCCCACTGCAGGATCAGGACCCAACCAATTTTAAACAGCATTTTATATTCCAGGTTTTGATATGGAGTGGCAGAATTAGAAACTACACCGTAAGATGTACCTGAGAGGCCACAAGTAGGCTTGACGCAGCTTTCCCAGAGCACGGTGCCTGGCATGGGACAAACATTTCGCTGCAGAAGGCACAGCTGGACCCCCCAGTCCCAACACTGCCACCTGAAACCAGACCTGATGATTATTTTATGCTGGATTCGGCGGGATAAGGAATAGGAAGGATCACCTGAGCATGCACAGTGGCGGAATCATGGCCTAAAGACATACACGGTGCAGGTCAGTGTCTGTGTACCCAAACCCAACAGATGAGATCAGCGTTTCCCCAGCTCTCTCCATTTTGAGGATGATTTTTAAAGGCTGAAGTCCATTTGTAAATCTGACACTATTCAGGGCTTCGTATTCAGAGAGTCTGGTTTGTGCTGCTGGGATGGAAGGAGACACAAAAATCCCACCTCGTGTCACTGCATTTGGTTAAAAAGGTCCGTACATCACATGACAGAGGTTATCAACTGCTCATTTCAAAAAGCTCCATGCTCTATACTTTGTGCTCAGTTGCAACACCACTGCAGTTTTTGTAAGGAATAAATATTGACTTTCCTGGACATTGCCTCACGACAGAACAGGACCTTGAGTACGTTGGTCTAAGAACCATTTTTAGCCTGTTAATGTGATTTTATAGTTATTCCAAGTGGTTCAAGAGACACGGGCAAACAGGCTTTACAAATGTCACAGATTGCCCTTCTTCATTTTCACACAGGTGGCCATGTTCTGAAGCTGACTCAACTGTATTTCTTTTCTTGTAAGACTATACAAAATTTACCACTTCAATTTCCACTTCCAAGCTACAGATTTAACTCAGATGACAGCACACCACATTTGGAAAGTCAAGACTGGAAAAAGCCAGGCAAAAGCTCAGATTAAAAATTAATGCTGCCTATTCTGTCATTTTCTGTTTTCAAGAAAAACACACATGACTGCCAAGCAAACTACCAACAGAAACAAGAGAGCAGACACCGGGTCTCAAGAAACTGAGCTCAAAACTCGGTGTATGCAGGGGACAGGCCTGTTCACCGAATAGCTCAGCTCTCCTCAGAGCATCTGCACCTCAAGGCGAGACGTTCAGACGCTCTCTCACTAGTAAAGGTCAGAAACCAGCATTAATTTCACTTATAAAAATACATGGTGGTGGCACCACAGGAACCCCTGTGCGGGGAAAATTCAACTGTCAGGTACAGGCAATACGCAAGACAACAACTAGCAGGGTCGGTAGTTCTGGTGGGCAAGTCGGGATGTGTATTTCAGCTGCAGCAGAACCCCAGCTCTCAGCAGGAGTGCAGAGAAAGCCTTGTGGATTTCACAAAAACAAACCTAAACCACACCTTCTGTCAGAAAACTATGCAGGATGTCTTTCTTGAATTTGTGGTGAAATGCAAGTTTGCTTCGGTACACTTCTCTTCCAAACTGAGTCGATCCCTCCCGTCCTTCTCACGCCAGAAGTGCTTCATGGGCGTTTGGAGACCAACTGTACTTTTCTGCCAGCAATCCATGTCCCGAGTCTGACTCCGGGTACAGTTCTTGAGGATACTTAAGAAAGCACGGAGCTTCTCTTCATCGTCTCAAGTTCCCAGGAAATAAAAAGGCCCCAAACAACCTTAATTAAGCATTAGGACACTAAGGCTCCCCTAACTCCAATCTCTGAAAACATCAAATTTTGGATGGTAAACAGGAGCAAGAAAGGGAAGCTGTCCTTATCTCAACCCACAAGCCTTTCATTGTATTTTCTCCCCCTGCCCAGCTGAAGAGGGGCAGTGATAGAGTGGGCTTTGGTGGGCATTTTGGCATCTAGCCCGGGTCAACCCACCACATCATGTGTAACAGATTAATTATTCCATGCCCGAGGAGAATCCCTCGCCCTACCTAAAAGTGTCTTCAGATGGGATTTGTCTAGTTTGGACTGTTGGTGAAAAACTAAAGGCTGTGCCTCAGTTCATCCTACCACTGCGTGCTCAGCCGGGACCATCCCGACAATAGCCAGAAGCCACACAGAGCTCTGGAGGGCCTCGCTGAGGTGGTCTTGAGAAATTCTCTCTGTTCCTTTCTGGTGCATTTTGCTCAGGTCTGGCTCTAATTAATTACCAAACAAGTATGAATACACATGAAGCAATTACATTTATGGGTTAAAGAGTGTTTCAACTGAAAAACAAATGCATAGCTATTAAAAACCTAACATCTACTATCAATACAAATACAACTCTATTTTTAAAGCTAAATATTTATTTTGAAAACCTATTGAAAACAAAGAACTAAACCAACAAATAACTTATCAAGTTACTTAACAAGTAGAAAACATCATGGGAGGGGTGTGAAAAGAGGAGAGTCTCACATCCCACAAAGTAAAAATGAAAGCTAAAAAATAGATTTTTTGGTTTTTTTAAAGACACAAAGTTGAAAGGACCCAAAGTGCCCGCCGTGTGCAGGGCACTGCCGCTGCAGGCTGACGAGGGAACCCAGCTGGCACCCGCTGCGCGTTCTCACATCCCGGCCAGCCGGTTCTCGCTCTCCTCCTCGGGACAGCACCGCAGCCGCTTGCAAGGTACCTCTGCCGGCAGGCGGAGAGACGGGAAGGAAAGGGAACACTGGGTGAGTATCAGCCAACTCCTCAACTATCAGACAACAGCAATAGTAAGTTTCAGAGCAGCTGTCCCGGTAATCTCTAAAAACATGTAGAATCTCTTCTTACCAGGGGACGTTCCCTCGTCAGAACTGCCTCTTCTGTTCCTCCAGCCAGCTTGGACAGGTTCTCTCCCTTCCGCAGACTGATGGACGGGCTCAGTTCCTGAACTGAGCTGTCTCTCGGCTGTCTCTGACGCACCGCATTCATAGTGAACGCTGGTAATCTCCTAAAAAAGGAAAAAAAACCCCAACAAACAAAAAGAGAAACAAAGACAAAGATCAGCCCATGTTTTCTTGTAAGCACTGGAGGGACAAAATAGGGTGGTGGGAAAGGCAGGGGAAGATAAAACCTAGCACCTGAGAAATTTAGGCTAAGCTAAGCAGAGTCTTTTCATTAAAGGCAAGTCACCTCTGCTTTTTTATGACCTAGGTTTAAAAATAGTTCCTTTCCTTTCCGTTTTTTTTCCGTTGTATTTTCTTAAAATTCTGAGCGTTTCACTTTTGCTGCATTGCGCGGATTTTAACCCATTGCCTGGGTTCCAAAGTCAACTGTCCAGGGATGAGCTCATAGAATCAGAGAATGGCCTGGGTTGGAAAGGACCTTAAAGATCGTGGCGTTCCAGCCCCCCTGCTGTGGACAGGGTTGCCAACCACTAGGCGATGGGGCTGCCCAGGGCCCCCTCCAACCTGGCCTTGAATGCCTCCAGGAATGGGGCCTCCACAGCTTCTCTGGGCATCCTGTTCCGGTGCCTCACCAGCCTCTGGGTGTGAAATTTCCTCCTAATAGCTCACCTCAGTCTCCCCTCTCTGAGTTTAAAACCATCTCCCCTTGTCCTGTCACTATCTGCCCATGTAAAAAGTCGCTCTCCCTCCCGCTGGTAAGCTCCCTTCAAGCACTGCAAGGCTGCCATGAGGTCTCCCCGGAGCCTTCTCTTCTCCAAGCTAAGCAAGCCCAGGCAAACCGCTGTCTTCTCCCTTATGGCCTTCCCCCCAGAAGCCCATAAACCTGCAGTTCACTCCTGCAGGCTCCTCCTGCTTTCAGTGCGCCGCACTCACCTGGAAGAAGCTGCAGGGGGTGTCTGTCCAAGCTGCAGGGCTGGCACAGCCAGTCAGGGGATCTGCGTGGGCAGGTGCTGGGCACTGCGGTGCAGCTGCAGGAATTCAAACGCAGTCATCAGGCTCCCAGAAGCTGCGTTTGGTACGCAGAGTTCTAGTGCTGCCTTGGATTAAACGCTTCCATCGCCACACAGCAAACTAAGTGCCAGAATTTCTAATACTCTCGGGTGAAATGTCAAACTAACCTTCTCAGAAGTACTGAGGAATTCACTGGGATTTTCAAAAGCCTCAGATTCCCCAAGTTTCTCTATTTTAGTCTGAATTGCACCTTAAGCTTTGTTCCTTGTGGAACAAAATGGGGTACGCTGGCAACGTGCTCTCCACCTCCCGCCCCGGAAGATTTTACCCGTACAACACTGCCAATTTAGCCTTTAAACCTTGGTAACTCCAGTGAGAGAGACTGGCGTCATCCAGCCGCAGAGACCTCCAGATCACTTTGAAATCTCTGCCTGGAAAGCGAGCGCAGACATTTATTTCGTACCTGTTGCAGAGCAGGCTGGCGAGTCCCGCACGGAAGGTGCAGAGCTGCTGTGCTGCGGAAGGGAAGCGGCAGCGATTGGAGTCTTGAGCTGGATGGGTAGGATGGAGCAAACGGGCCGGACTGTGTAGGTCACCTCCGTGGAGCATCTTCGGCCTGCTGGAAAAGCGACCCCTGTGCTTGGAAAAAGCGGGGAAGCCTGGTGCCGTGGAAGAAATCCACGAGTACTCCACCATGGTCTGCAAACTGGATGAAGCTGTCCTAGAGTCAGTCCTGCAGTGGGTCCAAAATAAAGTCAGACCAGTGTTAAGGAAAGGAGTTTTCCCGGGCAGTGAAAGGCAGGATGAGGAGCCAGGCTCCACAACCTGATTTGGGCAGATGCCTTTGCTGTACTGCAGTCTACGGGCAGACTGAAACACACGTCGTCAACGACGTTAGCCAAGCTTACAGGCAAGCGCATCTCACCGGCACGAAGAACAACTCTTCTCCTACACCGGCTGAGCGGAGCGGCCAGCAGCCAGGGCAGGTAACCCTCCTCCCGCGGGGGAGGGCTCATTTCCAAAGGCCAGGCCACCCGGCGCTTCTCAAGCCCGCTGTGCCCCACGTGGCCCACCCTTCCTCACCTGGCCTCTTGGCCTCCCCCAGCATCGTGGGCGGCAGCAGCGGGTCCCCGTGCAGGGACGTGCCGAGCAGCTGGTGGTAGCGGCTGGGTGGGCGGCTGGTCACCTCCCGGCCGGCCGCCAGCTTCGCCTTGTTTTCCCTGGTCAGGCGCTTCAGGTGGAGGAGGAGGTCGGGGCGGTCGCGCCGAAAGTGGGGGCTGTGGAAGTGGTGCAGGGGCCCGGCGGAGCTGCCATCGCCATGGCCTCCATGGGCATCTCCCGGGCTGCCCGCCTGCCCCGTCAGCACCTTGTGGAAGCCGTAGAGGTTGAGCTGTCGGACGAAGCTGGCAAAGTTCTTGGTCTTGAAGAGGTCGGCGGCTCCTGGCTCCGCCCCATCGCCGGACGGCCCCGTGGCACCGCCCAGCTCGGCGCCCAGCAGCTCCCGCTCGAAGAGCCGCTGGTCGATGAGCAGCCCCTCGCCGCGGGCGTCCCAGGAGACGGACTGGCAGCGGGAGCTGTTCACCAGCAGCCACAGCTTGGCCGGGAAGTTGTTGGGGCTGAGAGCGGCGGGCAGGCGCAGGTCCTCCATGGCAGCCGGGCGCAGGGACGCGGCGGGGAGAGTGACAGGGCCGGCAGCGAGTGCAGAGGGACGGGGACGCGGCGGGGCCAGTGACAGGGCCGGCAGCGAGTGCAGAGGGACGGGGACGCGGCGGTCGCTAGGACGCGGCGGTCGCTGGGACGCCGAGCCTCGTGCTCCGGCGGCCGCTGCGCGAGGGCCGCGCCGCCCCCCCGCCAGGGCCGGGGCTGGCCGCGCGCCGCCCGGCACGTGCCCGGCTCGCGACGCGCGCCCCGGCGTTTCGCCGGGCCGCGCCGCACCGCGCCGCTGCCGGGCCGCTCCCGGCCCGTCCCTCCTCAGCGCCATCGTCCCCTTAGCCCCGCCGCGCCCGCAGCCCCCCTCCGCTCCCCCAGGCCCCGCCACCCCCCTCAGGCCGCTCGGCCCCGCCGTGCCCCGCAGCCGCGCCGTCCCCTCACGCCGCCATCGCCTCGGCGCCGCCGTCCCTTCAGCCCTGCCCTTCCCCTCGCCGGCCCCCACTCCCCCTCGGCCCCGCCGGCCTTGCAGTGCCTCCCCGATCCCTTCAGCCCCGCCGCAGCTCCACTAATTCATGGACGACGTCAAATAGAAGGAATCAAATCAGGTACCTAATCCCAGGGAAACCGGGGAACTCATTGCCATCGGGTGTTTTGGGCACCAAAATGGTTCTTGGCTGGAGGGGCCCGGGGAGGGAAGGCGGGGGGGAGAGCAAAAAGGTACCTATGTTCACAAAGAAGAGAGCTCTGAAAGGTGCTGCTGGCACCTTTGTCACTGCCACTCCTTGAACCGTGCGCTAGTGGCAGCTCGGGGTTCAGACCTGAGAGGTCCCGCTACTGTCACCGAAATGGGGAACGAACTCCTTCACGCCAGCGGAGCCTTAAGAAGCAGACATTCCTTCTCGCACTGTGGGGGATCGCTCCACCTAGCGCGCATACCGACACGCCTCTCTACAAAAGCTTCACACTAGCAAAACATGCCTATTCATTCCTTTTTTCATAGCCTGGATGTGTATCTTGCACTAGTGAACTTAGAGCCCTTCAATCCTATCCCAACCTGCACTTCCTGCTTTCTTTACAGGTAGGATTGGAGTATGGTACTTGGAGTCACAATCCGTACTGCATAAAATTTTCAATGATTCTTTCTAAACCTTTTCTTGCTTCCAATTTTCTAGGGTATTGTTTTTACGTCACCAGAACTGCTCTTTCTTTGAGCGGTACCTGCACTGGTTCCGCCGCTTGGGACCGGCCTGGTACCTCACCAGCCCAAACCAAGGGTGTGGCGGCATCTTCTGCTCCTTGGGGAATCTCAGTGCCTTTCGGGATGGCCTGTAACGGAACAATTTTTGCCTCTGCGGCCCTTGATTCAGGTACTAGCCACTGTGTGTTTCCACCCTTAACAGTCATTTTGGCTTCTAGCTTACTCAATAGATCTCTTCCCAACAGGGGAACAGGGCAATGCAAAAATTTGTGTGTAAAAACACGTGAGCCAAATCCCCACCTTCCTGGACAAAAGAAAGGCCCAGTTTCCCTTTCCCCTGTGGCACCAACAGCTGTTGAACTGCTCCTCCTCCACATCCTCTGTATCTTTCAATACTCCCTGCCCAACCACCATCGTTTCAGTCGATAGCTTTCCCGTTACCCATTTCCATACTCGCAACACTCGTATCCTTTGTAATCAGTCCACAGTCCTTCCAGCTCCTATAATTATTTCCTAGAGAGTAAATCAACAGATGGTATCTCATCCCGTTTGCCTTCCCTCCTACAAAACAGCCTTAACTGTAAAGTAGTGTTACACTCTCTGGCCATTTTTCCTGCTCCTCCAAGGTACACATCAGCCACCAAGGAGAACAATGCTCTGTGAGCTGTTTCCCAGTAGGAGGATCTCCCCTGGTCTTTCCCCAGTGTTTCAATATGCATCCCAGAGGAGATTTCTTTTTAAATGTAGACATTTCTCCACAGAAATTAACAGACTGCAGTGCGAGCAAAGAATTGGTCTGCTTTACAGTTTTTTTCAACTGGTCTGTGTGGTGTTGGGGATTTGTGGATAGAAGCGTCTGCGAGAACTACTGAAAGGTGAAGCAGCGTTTCCAGCTAGGACACTCTTCTCCTTTCTCATTCCAAACGGAGAGAAAAGAAAGCGCGACACCCATTTCGGTTAAAAAGTTTAATCTGTGGGAGACTGCTGCCCAAGCAGGGCACAGAAGCATTTTAACAGAAATACAGACGCGTAGCTCTTAAAAACTTAACATCTGCTGTCAGTATCGATACAATCCTGTTTGAAAAGCTCAACGTTTCTTTTGAAGACCTATTTCAAACAAAGTACTACTACAACAACAACAACAAACTTCTCATTACCGCTACTATGAGAAGAAAAAGGAAACTACTAAAATAGGAAGTTTGGAGAGAGTTTTTAAGGCTTCCTGTTTAGGACCTGAATTCAGACTAGCCATATCTAAAGAATATAAGCAGCTAAGTAATTCTTCTGTATTAAATCCCCTGACCACTACACACTTAATAAATTGAAAGGTACAAAATACAACAGGAGAGGTGTAAAAAATGGTGCGACCAACACCCTACAAACTGAAAATGCAAACTAAACAACAGATTCTTATTTTTTTGTTTTTTTGAAGAAAGAGTTGAAAGGACCCAAAGTGCCCGCCGTGTGCAGGGCACTGCCGCTGCAGGCTGACGAGGGAACCCAGCTGGCACCCGCTGCGCGTTCTCACATCCCGGCCAGCCGGTTCTCGCTCTCCTCCTCGGGACAGCACCGCAGCCGCTTGCAAGGTACCTCTGCCGGCAGGCGGAGAGACGGGAAGGAAAGGGAACACTGGGTGAGTATCAGCCAACTCCTCAACTATCAGACAACAGCAATAGTAAGTTTCAGAGCAGCTGTCCCGGTAATCTCTAAAAACATGTAGAATCTCTTCTTACCAGGGGACGTTCCCTCGTCAGAACTGCCTCTTCTGTTCCTCCAGCCAGCTTGGACAGGTTCTCTCCCTTCCGCAGACTGATGGACGGGCTCAGTTCCTGAACTGAGCTGTCTCTCGGCTGTCTCTGACGCACCGCATTCGTATTGAACGCTGGTAATCTCCTAAAAAAGGAAAAAAAACCCCAACAAACAAAAAGAGAAACAAAGACAAAGATCAGCCCATGTTTTCTTGTAAGCACTGGAGGGACAAAATAGGGTGGTGGGAAAGGCAGGGGAAGATAAAACCTAGCACCTGAGAAATTTAGGCTAAGCTAAGCAGAGTCTTTTCATTAAAGGCAAGTCACCTCTGCTTTTTTATGACCTAGGTTTAAAAATAGTTCCTTTCCTTTCCGTTTTTTTTCCGTTGTATTTTCTTAAAATTCTGAGCGTTTCACTTTTGCTGCATTGCGCGGATTTTAACCCATTGCCTGGGTTCCAAAGTCAACTGTCCAGGGATGAGCTCATAGAATCAGAGAATGGCCTGGGTTGGAAAGGACCTTAAAGATCGTGGCGTTCCAGCCCCCCTGCTGTGGACAGGGTTGCCAACCACTAGGCGATGGGGCTGCCCAGGGCCCCCTCCAACCTGGCCTTGAATGCCTCCAGGAATGGGGCCTCCACAGCTTCTCTGGGCATCCTGTTCCGGTGCCTCACCAGCCTCTGGGTGTGAAATTTCCTCCTAATAGCTCACCTCAGTCTCCCCTCTCTGAGTTTAAAACCATCTCCCCTTGTCCTGTCACTATCTGCCCATGTAAAAAGTCGCTCTCCCTCCCGCTGGTAAGCTCCCTTCAAGCACTGCAAGGCTGCCATGAGGTCTCCCCGGAGCCTTCTCTTCTCCAAGCTAAGCAAGCCCAGGCAAACCGCTGTCTTCTCCCTTATGGCCTTCCCCCCAGAAGCCCATAAACCTGCAGTTCACTCCTGCAGGCTCCTCCTGCTTTCAGTGCGCCGCACTCACCTGGAAGAAGCTGCAGGGGGTGTCTGTCCAAGCTGCAGGGCTGGCACAGCCAGTCAGGGGATCTGCGTGGGCAGGTGCTGGGCACTGCGGTGCAGCTGCAGGAATTCAAACGCAGTCATCAGGCTCCCAGAAGCTGCGTTTGGTACGCAGAGTTCTAGTGCTGCCTTGGATTAAACGCTTCCATCGCCACACAGCAAACTAAGTGCCAGAATTTCTAATACTCTCGGGTGAAATGTCAAACTAACCTTCTCAGAAGTACTGAGGAATTCACTGGGATTTTCAAAAGCCTCAGATTCCCCAAGTTTCTCTATTTTAGTCTGAATTGCACCTTAAGCTTTGTTCCTTGTGGAACAAAATGGGGTACGCTGGCAACGTGCTCTCCACCTCCCGCCCCGGAAGATTTTACCCGTACAACACTGCCAATTTAGCCTTTAAACCTTGGTAACTCCAGTGAGAGAGACTGGTGTCATCCAGCCGCAGAGACCTCCAGATCACTTTGAAATCTCTGCCTGGAAAGCGAGCGCAGACATTTATTTCGTACCTGTTGCAGGGCAGGCTGGCGAGTCCCGCACGGAAGGTGCAGAGCTGCTGTGCTGCGGAAGGGAAGCGGCAGCGATTGGAGTCTTGAGCTGGATGGGTAGGATGGAGCAAACGGGCCGGACTGTGTAGGTCACCTCCGTGGAGCATCTTCGGCCTGCTGGAAAAGCGACCCCTGTGCTTGGAAAAAGCGGGGAAGCCTGGTGCCGTGGAAGAAATCCACGAGTACTCCACCACGGTCTGCAAACTGGATGAAGCTGTCCTAGAGTCAGTCCTGCAGTGGGTCCAAAATAAAGTCAGACCAGTGTTAAGGAAAGGAGTTTTCCCGGGCAGTGAAAGGCAGGATGAGGAGCCAGGCTCCACAACCTGATTTGGGCAGATGCCTTTGCTGTACTGCAGTCTACGGGCAGACTGAAACACACGTCGTCAACGACGTTAGCCAAGCTTACAGGCAAGCGCATCTCACCGGCACGAAGAACAACTCTTCTCCTACACCGGCTGAGCGGAGCGGCCAGCAGCCAGGGCAGGTAACCCTCCTCCCTCGGGGGAGGGCTCATTTCCAAAGGCCAGGCCACCCGGCGCTTCTCAAGCCCGCTGTGCCCCACGTGGCCCACCCTTCCTCACCTGGCCTCTTGGCCTCCCCCAGCATCGTGGGCGGCAGCAGCGGGTCCCCGTGCAGGGACGTGCCGAGCAGCTGGTGGTAGCGGCTGGGTGGGCGGCTGGTCACCTCCCGGCCGGCCGCCAGCTTCGCCTTGTTTTCCCTGGTCAGGCGCTTCAGGTGGAGGAGGAGGTCGGGGCGGTCGCGCCGAAAGTGGGGGCTGTGGAAGTGGTGCAGGGGCCCGGCGGAGCTGCCATCGCCATGGCCTCCATGGGCATCTCCCGGGCTGCCCGCCTGCCCCGTCAGCACCTTGTGGAAGCCGTAGAGGTTGAGCTGTCGGACGAAGCTGGCAAAGTTCTTGGTCTTGAAGAGGTCGGCGGCTCCTGGCTCCGCCCCATCGCCGGACGGCCCCGTGGCACCGCCCAGCTCGGCGCCCAGCAGCTCCCGCTCGAAGAGCCGCTGGTCGATGAGCAGCCCCTCGCCGCGGGCGTCCCAGGAGACGGACTGGCAGCGGGAGCTGTTCACCAGCAGCCACAGCTTGGCCGGGAAGTTGTTGGGGCTGAGAGCGGCGGGCAGGCGCAGGTCCTCCATGGCAGCCGGGCGCAGGGACGCGGCGGGGAGAGTGACAGGGCCGGCAGCGAGTGCAGAGGGACGGGGACGCGGCGGGGCCAGTGACAGGGCCGGCAGCGAGTGCAGAGGGACGGGGACGCGGCGGTCGCTAGGACGCGGCGGTCGCTAGGACGCCGAGCCTCGTGCTCCGGCGGCCGCTGCGCGAGGGCCGCGCCGCCCCCCCGCCAGCGCCGGGGCTGGCCGCGCGCCGCCCGGCACGTGCCTGTCTCGCGACGCGCGCCCCGGCGTTTCGCCGGGCCGCGCCGCACCGCGCCGCTGCCGGGCCGCTCCCGGCCCGTCCCTCCTCAGCGCCATCGTCCCCTTAGCCCCGCCGCGCCCGCAGCCCCCCTCCGCTCCCCCAGGCCCCGCCACCCCCCTCAGGCCGCTCGGCCCCGCCGTGCCCCGCAGCCGCGCCGTCCCCTCACGCCGCCATCGCCTCGGCGCCGCCGTCCCTTCAGCCCTGCCCTTCCCCTCGCCGGCCCCCACTCCCCCTCGGCCCCGCCGGCCTTGCAGTGCCTCCCCGATCCCTTCAGCCCCGCCGCAGCTCCACTAATTCATGGACGACGTCAAATAGAAGGAATCAAATCAGGTACCTAATCCCAGGGAAACCGGGGAACTCATTGCCATCGGGTGTTTTGGGCACCAACATGGTTCTTGGCTGGAGGGGCCCGGGGAGGGAAGGCGGGGGGGAGAGCAAAAAGGTACCTATGTTCACAAAGAAGAGAGCTCTGAAAGGTGCTGCTGGCACCTTTGTCACTGCCACTCCTTGAACCGTGCGCTAGTGGCAGCTCGGGGTTCAGACCTGAGAGGTCCCGCTACTGTCACCGAAATGGGGAACGAACTCCTTCACGCCAGCGGAGCCTTAAGAAGCAGACATTCCTTCTCGCACTGTGGGGGATCGCTCCACCTAGCGCGCATACCGACACGCCTCTCTACAAAAGCTTCACACTAGCAAAACGTGCCTATTCATTCCTTTTTTCATAGCCTGGATGTGTATCTTGCACTAGTGAACTTACAGCCCTTCAATCCTATCCCAGCCTGCACTTCCTGCTTTCTTTACAGGTAGGATTGGAGTATGGTACTTGGAGTCACAATCCGTACTGCATAAAGTTTTCAATGATTCTTTCTAATCCTTTTCTTGCTTCCAATTTTCTAGGGTATTGTTTTTGCGTCACCAGAACCGCTCTTTCTTTGAGCGGTACCTGCACTGGTTCCGCCGCTTGGGACCGGCCTGGTACCTCACCAGCCCAAACCAAGGGTGTGGCGGCATCTTCTGCTCCTTGGGGAATCTCAGTGCCTTTCGGGATGGCCTGTAACGGAACAATTTTTGCCTCTGCGGCCCTTGATTCAGGTACTAGCCACTGTGTGTTTCCACCCTTAACAGTCATTTTGGCTTCTAGCTTACTCAATAGATCTCTTCCCAACAGGGGAACAGGGCAATGCAAAAATTTGTGTGTAAAAACACGTGAGCCAAATCCCCACCTTCCTGGACAAAAGAAAGGCCCAGTTTCCCTTTCCCCTGTGGCACCAACAGCTGTTGAACTGCTCCTCCTCCACATCCTCTGTATCTTTCAATACTCCCTGCCCAACCACCATCGTTTCAGTCGATAGCTTTCCCGTTACCCATTTCCATACTCGCAACACTCGTATCCTTTGTAATCAGTCCACAGTCCTTCCAGCTCCTATAATTATTTCCTAGAGAGTAAATCAACAGATGGTATCTCATCCCGTTTGCCTTCCCTCCTACAAAACAGCCTTAACTGTAAAGTAGTGTTACACTCTCTGGCCATTTTTCCTGCTCCTCCAAGGTACACATCAGCCACCAAGGAGAACAATGCTCTGTGAGCTGTTTCCCAGTAGGAGGATCTCCCCTGGTCTTTCCCCAGTGTTTCAATATGCATCCCAGAGGAGATTTCTTTTTAAATGTAGACATTTCTCCACAGAAATTAACAGACTGCAGTGCGAGCAAAGAATTGGTCTGCTTTACAGTTTTTTTCAACTGGTCTGTGTGGTGTTGGGGATTTGTGGATAGAAGCGTCTGCGAGAACTACTGAAAGGTGAAGCAGCGTTTCCAGCTAGGACACTCTTCTCCTTTCTCATTCCAAACGGAGAGAAAAGAAAGCGCGACACCCATTTCGGTTAAAAAGTTTAATCTGTGGGAGACTGCTGCCCAAGCAGGGCACAGAAGCATTTTAACAGAAATACAGAGGCGTAGCTCTTAAAAACTTAACATCTACTGTCAGTATCGATACAATCCTGTTTGAAAAGCTCAACGTTTCTTTTGAAGACCTATTTCAAACAAAGTACTACTACAACAACAACAACAAACTTCTCATTACCGCTACTATGAGAAGAAAAAGGAAACTACTAAAATAGGAAGTTTGGAGAGAGTTTTTAAGGCTTCCTGTTTAGGACCTGAATTCAGACTAGCCATATCTAAAGAATATAAGCAGCTAAGTAATTCTTCTGTATTAAATCCCCTGACCACTACACACTTAATAAATTGAAAGGTACAAAATACAACAGGAGAGGTGTAAAAAATGGTGCGACCAACACCCTACAAACTGAAAATGCAAACTAAACAACAGATTCTTATTTTTTTGTTTTTTTGAAGAAAGAGTTGAAAGGACCCAAAGTGCCCGCTGTGTGCAGGGCACTGCCGCTGCAGGCTGACGAGGGAACCCAGCTGGCACCCGCTGCGCGTTCTCACATCCCGGCCAGCCGGTTCTCGCTCTCCTCCTCGGGACAGCACCGCAGCCGCTTGCAAGGTACCTCTGCCGGCAGGCGGAGAGACGGGAAGGAAAGGGAACACTGGGTGAGTATCAGCCAACTCCTCAACTATCAGACAACAGCAATAGTAAGTTTCAGAGCAGCTGTCCCGGTAATCTCTAAAAACATGTAGAATCTCTTCTTACCAGGGGACGTTCCCTCGTCAGAACTGCCTCTTCTGTTCCTCCAGCCAGCTTGGACAGGTTCTCTCCCTTCCGCAGACTGATGGACGGGCTCAGTTCCTGAACTGAGCTGTCTCTCGGCTGTCTCTGACGCACCGCATTCATAGTGAACGCTGGTAATCTCCTAAAAAAGGAAAAAAAACCCCAACAAACAAAAAGAGAAACAAAGACAAAGATCAGCCCATGTTTTCTTGTAAGCACTGGAGGGACAAAATAGGGTGGTGGGAAAGGCAGGGGAAGATAAAACCTAGCACCTGAGAAATTTAGGCTAAGCTAAGCAGAGTCTTTTCATTAAAGGCAAGTCACCTCTGCTTTTTTATGACCTAGGTTTAAAAATAGTTCCTTTCCTTTCCGTTTTTTTTCCGTTGTATTTTCTTAAAATTCTGAGCGTTTCACTTTTGCTGCATTGCGCGGATTTTAACCCATTGCCTGGGTTCCAAAGTCAACTGTCCAGGGATGAGCTCATAGAATCAGAGAATGGCCTGGGTTGGAAAGGACCTTAAAGATCGTGGCGTTCCAGCCCCCCTGCTGTGGACAGGGTTGCCAACCACTAGGCGATGGGGCTGCCCAGGGCCCCCTCCAACCTGGCCTTGAATGCCTCCAGGAATGGGGCCTCCACAGCTTCTCTGGGCATCCTGTTCCGGTGCCTCACCAGCCTCTGGGTGTGAAATTTCCTCCTAATAGCTCACCTCAGTCTCCCCTCTCTGAGTTTAAAACCATCTCCCCTTGTCCTGTCACTATCTGCCCATGTAAAAAGTCGCTCTCCCTCCCGCTGGTAAGCTCCCTTCAAGCACTGCAAGGCTGCCATGAGGTCTCCCCGGAGCCTTCTCTTCTCCAAGCTAAGCAAGCCCAGGCAAACCGCTGTCTTCTCCCTTATGGCCTTCCCCCCAGAAGCCCATAAACCTGCAGTTCACTCCTGCAGGCTCCTCCTGCTTTCAGTGCGCCGCACTCACCTGGAAGAAGCTGCAGGGGGTGTCTGTCCAAGCTGCAGGGCTGGCACAGCCAGTCAGGGGATCTGCGTGGGCAGGTGCTGGGCACTGCGGTGCAGCTGCAGGAATTCAAACGCAGTCATCAGGCTCCCAGAAGCTGCGTTTGGTACGCAGAGTTCTAGTGCTGCCTTGGATTAAACGCTTCCATCGCCACACAGCAAACTAAGTGCCAGAATTTCTAATACTCTCGGGTGAAATGTCAAACTAACCTTCTCAGAAGTACTGAGGAATTCACTGGGATTTTCAAAAGCCTCAGATTCCCCAAGTTTCTCTATTTTAGTCTGAATTGCACCTTAAGCTTTGTTCCTTGTGGAACAAAATGGGGTATGCTGGCAACGTGCTCTCCACCTCCCGCCCCGGAAGATTTTACCCGTACAACACTGCCAATTTAGCCTTTAAACCTTGGTAACTCCAGTGAGAGAGACTGGCGTCATCCAGCCGCAGAGACCTCCAGATCACTTTGAAATCTCTGCCTGGAAAGCGAGCGCAGACATTTATTTCGTACCTGTTGCAGAGCAGGCTGGCGAGTCCCGCACGGAAGGTGCAGAGCTGCTGTGCTGCGGAAGGGAAGCGGCAGCGATTGGAGTCTTGAGCTGGATGGGTAGGATGGAGCAAACGGGCCGGACTGTGTAGGTCACCTCCGTGGAGCATCTTCGGCCTGCTGGAAAAGCGACCCCTGTGCTTGGAAAAAGCGGGGAAGCCTGGTGCCGTGGAAGAAATCCACGAGTACTCCACCATGGTCTGCAAACTGGATGAAGCTGTCCTAGAGTCAGTCCTGCAGTGGGTCCAAAATAAAGTCAGACCAGTGTTAAGGAAAGGAGTTTTCCCGGGCAGTGAAAGGCAGGATGAGGAGCCAGGCTCCACAACCTGATTTGGGCAGATGCCTTTGCTGTACTGCAGTCTACGGGCAGACTGAAACACACGTCGTCAACGACGTTAGCCAAGCTTACAGGCAAGCGCATCTCACCGGCACGAAGAACAACTCTTCTCCTACACCGGCTGAGCGGAGCGGCCAGCAGCCAGGGCAGGTAACCCTCCTCCCGCGGGGGAGGGCTCATTTCCAAAGGCCAGGCCACCCGGCGCTTCTCAAGCCCGCTGTGCCCCACGTGGCCCACCCTTCCTCACCTGGCCTCTTGGCCTCCCCCAGCATCGTGGGCGGCAGCAGCGGGTCCCCGTGCAGGGACGTGCCGAGCAGCTGGTGGTAGCGGCTGGGTGGGCGGCTGGTCACCTCCCGGCCGGCCGCCAGCTTCGCCTTGTTTTCCCTGGTCAGGCGCTTCAGGTGGAGGAGGAGGTCGGGGCGGTCGCGCCGAAAGTGGGGGCTGTGGAAGTGGTGCAGGGGCCCGGCGGAGCTGCCATCGCCATGGCCTCCATGGGCATCTCCCGGGCTGCCCGCCTGCCCCGTCAGCACCTTGTGGAAGCCGTAGAGGTTGAGCTGTCGGACGAAGCTGGCAAAGTTCTTGGTCTTGAAGAGGTCGGCGGCTCCTGGCTCCGCCCCATCGCCGGACGGCCCCGTGGCACCGCCCAGCTCGGCGCCCAGCAGCTCCCGCTCGAAGAGCCGCTGGTCGATGAGCAGCCCCTCGCCGCGGGCGTCCCAGGAGACGGACTGGCAGCGGGAGCTGTTCACCAGCAGCCACAGCTTGGCCGGGAAGTTGTTGGGGCTGAGAGCGGCGGGCAGGCGCAGGTCCTCCATGGCAGCCGGGCGCAGGGACGCGGCGGGGAGAGTGACAGGGCCGGCAGCGAGTGCAGAGGGACGGGGACGCGGCGGGGCCAGTGACAGGGCCGGCAGCGAGTGCAGAGGGACGGGGACGCGGCGGTCGCTAGGACGCGGCGGTCGCTGGGACGCCGAGCCTCGTGCTCCGGCGGCCGCTGCGCGAGGGCCGCGCCGCCCCCCCGCCAGCGCCGGGGCTGGCCGCGCGCCGCCCGGCACGTGCCTGTCTCGCGACGCGCGCCCCGGCGTTTCGCCGGGCCGCGCCGCGCCGCTGCCGGGCCGCTCCCGGCCCGTCCCTCCTCAGCGCCATCGTCCCCTTAGCCCCGCCGCGCCCGCAGCCCCCCTCCGCTCCCCCAGGCCCCGCCACCCCCCTCAGGCCGCTCGGCCCCGCCGTGCCCCGCAGCCGCGCCGTCCCCTCACGCCGCCATCGCCTCGGCGCCGCCGTCCCTTCAGCCCTGCCCTTCCCCTCGCCGGCCCCCACTCCCCCTCGGCCCCGCCGGCCTTGCAGTGCCTCCCCGATCCCTTCAGCCCCGCCGCAGCTCCACTAATTCATGGACGACGTCAAATAGAAGGAATCAAATCAGGTACCTAATCCCAGGGAAACCGGGGAACTCATTGCCATCGGGTGTTTTGGGCACCAAAATGGTTCTTGGCTGGAGGGGCCCGGGGAGGGAAGGCGGGGGGGAGAGCAAAAAGGTACCTATGTTCACAAAGAAGAGAGCTCTGAAAGGTGCTGCTGGCACCTTTGTCACTGCCACTCCTTGAACCGTGCGCTAGTGGCAGCTCGGGGTTCAGACCTGAGAGGTCCCGCTACTGTCACCGAAATGGGGAACGAACTCCTTCACGCCAGCGGAGCCTTAAGAAGCAGACATTCCTTCTCGCACTGTGGGGGATCGCTCCACCTAGCGCGCATACCGACACGCCTCTCTACAAAAGCTTCACACTAGCAAAACGTGCCTATTCATTCCTTTTTTCATAGCCTGGATGTGTATCTTGCACTAGTGAACTTACAGCCCTTCAATCCTATCCCAACCTGCACTTCCTGCTTTCTTTACAGGTAGGATTGGAGTATGGTACTTGGAGTCACAATCCGTACTGCATAAAGTTTTCAATGATTCTTTCTAATCCTTTTCTTGCTTCCAATTTTCTAGGGTATTGTTTTTGCGTCACCAGAACCGCTCTTTCTTTGAGCGGTACCTGCACTGGTTCCGCCGCTTGGGACCGGCCTGGTACCTCACCAGCCCAAACCAAGGGTGTGGCGGCATCTTCTGCTCCTTGGGGAATCTCAGTGCCTTTCGGGATGGCCTGTAACGGAACAATTTTTGCCTCTGCGGCCCTTGATTCAGGTACTAGCCACTGTGTGTTTCCACCCTTAACAGTCATTTTGGCTTCTAGCTTACTCAATAGATCTCTTCCCAACAGGGGAACAGGGCAATGCAAAAATTTGTGTGTAAAAACACGTGAGCCAAATCCCCACCTTCCTGGACAAAAGAAAGGCCCAGTTTCCCTTTCCCCTGTGGCACCAACAGCTGTTGAACTGCTCCTCCTCCACATCCTCTGTATCTTTCAATACTCCCTGCCCAACCACCATCGTTTCAGTCGATAGCTTTCCCGTTACCCATTTCCATACTCGCAACACTCGTATCCTTTGTAATCAGTCCACAGTCCTTCCAGCTCCTATAATTATTTCCTAGAGAGTAAATCAACAGATGGTATCTCATCCCGTTTGCCTTCCCTCCTACAAAACAGCCTTAACTGTAAAGTAGTGTTACACTCTCTGGCCATTTTTCCTGCTCCTCCAAGGTACACATCAGCCACCAAGGAGAACAATGCTCTGTGAGCTGTTTCCCAGTAGGAGGATCTCCCCTGGTCTTTCCCCAGTGTTTCAATATGCATCCCAGAGGAGATTTCTTTTTAAATGTAGACATTTCTCCACAGAAATTAACAGACTGCAGTGCGAGCAAAGAATTGGTCTGCTTTACAGTTTTTTTCAACTGGTCTGTGTGGTGTTGGGGATTTGTGGATAGAAGCGTCTGCGAGAACTACTGAAAGGTGAAGCAGCGTTTCCAGCTAGGACACTCTTCTCCTTTCTCATTCCAAACGGAGAGAAAAGAAAGCGCGACACCCATTTCGGTTAAAAAGTTTAATCTGTGGGAGACTGCTGCCCAAGCAGGGCACAGAAGCATTTTAACAGAAATACAGACGCGTAGCTCTTAAAAACTTAACATCTACTGTCAGTATCGATACAATCCTGTTTGAAAAGCTCAACGTTTCTTTTGAAGACCTATTTCAAACAAAGTACTACTACAACAACAACAACAAACTTCTCATTACCGCTACTATGAGAAGAAAAAGGAAACTACTAAAATAGGAAGTTTGGAGAGAGTTTTTAAGGCTTCCTGTTTAGGACCTGAATTCAGACTAGCCATATCTAAAGAATATAAGCAGCTAAGTAATTCTTCTGTATTAAATCCCCTGACCACTACACACTTAATCAATTGAAAGGTACAAAATACAACAGGAGAGGTGTAAAAAATGGTGCGACCAACACCCTACAAACTGAAAATGCAAACTAAACAACAGATTCTTATTTTTTTGTTTTTTTGAAGAAAGAGTTGAAAGGACCCAAAGTGCCCGCCGTGTGCAGGGCACTGCCGCTGCAGGCTGACGAGGGAACCCAGCTGGCACCCGCTGCGCGTTCTCACATCCCGGCCAGCCGGTTCTCGCTCTCCTCCTCGGGACAGCACCGCAGCCGCTTGCAAGGTACCTCTGCCGGCAGGCGGAGAGACGGGAAGGAAAGGGAACACTGGGTGAGTATCAGCCAACTCCTCAACTATCAGACAACAGCAATAGTAAGTTTCAGAGCAGCTGTCCCGGTAATCTCTAAAAACATGTAGAATCTCTTCTTACCAGGGCACGTTCCCTCATCAGAACTGCCTCTTCTGTTCCTCCAGGCAGCTTGGACAGGTTCTCTCCCTTCCGCAGACTGATGGACGGGCTCAGTTCCTGAACTGAGCTGTCTCTCGGCTGTCTCTGACGCACCGCATTCGTATTGAACGCTGGTAATCTCCTAAAAAAGGAAAAAAAAAACCCCAACAAACAAAAAGAGAAACAAAGACAAAGATCAGCCCATGTTTTCTTGTAAGCACTGGAGGGACAAAATAGGGTGGTGGGAAAGGCAGGGGAAGATAAAACCTAGCACCTGAGAAATTTAGGCTAAGCTAAGCAGAGTCTTTTCATTAAAGGCAAGTCACCTCTGCTTTTTTATGACCTAGGTTTAAAAATAGTTCCTTTCCTTTCCGTTTTTTTTTCCGTTGTATTTTCTTAAAATTCTGAGCGTTTCACTTTTGCTGCATTGCGCGGATTTTAACCCATTGCCTGGGTTCCAAAGTCAACTGTCCAGGGATGAGCTCATAGAATCAGAGAATGGCCTGGGTTGGAAAGGACCTTAAAGATCGTGGCGTTCCAGCCCCCCTGCTGTGGACAGGGTTGCCAACCACTAGGCGATGGGGCTGCCCAGGGCCCCCTCCAACCTGGCCTTGAATGCCTCCAGGAATGGGGCCTCCACAGCTTCTCTGGGCATCCTGTTCCGGTGCCTCACCAGCCTCTGGGTGTGAAATTTCCTCCTAATAGCTCACCTCAGTCTCCCCTCTCTGAGTTTAAAACCATCTCCCCTTGTCCTGTCACTGTCTGCCCATGTAAAAAGTCGCTCTCCCTCCCGCTGGTAAGCTCCCTTCAAGCACTGCAAGGCTGCCATGAGGTCTCCCCGGAGCCTTCTCTTCTCCAAGCTAAGCAAGCCCAGGCAAACCGCTGTCTTCTCCCTTATGGCCTTCCCCCCAGAAGCCCATAAACCTGCAGTTCACTCCTGCAGGCTCCTCCTGCTTTCAGTGCGCCGCACTCACCTGGAAGAAGCTGCAGGGGGTGTCTGTCCAAGCTGCAGGGCTGGCACAGCCAGTCAGGGGATCTGCGTGGGCAGGTGCTGGGCACTGCGGTGCAGCTGCAGGAATTCAAACGCAGTCATCAGGCTCCCAGAAGCTGCGTTTGGTACGCAGAGTTCTAGTGCTGCCTTGGATTAAACGCTTCCATCGCCACACAGCAAACTAAGTGCCAGAATTTCTAATACTCTCGGGTGAAATGTCAAACTAACCTTCTCAGAAGTACTGAGGAATTCACTGGGATTTTCAAAAAGCCTCAGATTCCCCAAGTTTCTCTATTTTAGTCTGAATTGCACCTTAAGCTTTGTTCCTTGTGGAACAAAATGGGGTACGCTGGCAACGTGCTCTCCACCTCCCGCCCCGGAAGATTTTACCCGTACAACACTGCCAATTTAGCCTTTAAACCTTGGTAACTCCAGTGAGAGAGACTGGCGTCATCCAGCCGCAGAGACGTCCAGATCACTTTGAAATCTCTGCCTGGAAAGCGAGCGCAGACATTTATTTCGTACCTGTTGCAGAGCAGGCTGGCGAGTCCCGCACGGAAGGTGCAGAGCTGCTGTGCTGCGGAAGGGAAGCGGCAGCGATTGGAGTCTTGAGCTGGATGGGTAGGATGGAGCAAACGGGCCGGACTGTGTAGGTCACCTCCGTGGAGCATCTTCGGCCTGCTGGAAAAGCGACCCCTGTGCTTGGAAAAAGCGGGGAAGCCTGGTGCCGTGGAAGAAATCCACGAGTACTCCACCATGGTCTGCAAACTGGATGAAGCTGTCCTAGAGTCAGTCCTGCAGTGGGTCCAAAATAAAGTCAGACCAGTGTTAAGGAAAGGAGTTTTCCCGGGCAGTGAAAGGCAGGATGAGGAGCCAGGCTCCACAACCTGATTTGGGCAGATGCCTTTGCTGTACTGCAGTCTACGGGCAGACTGAAACACACGTCGTCAACGACGTTAGCCAAGCTTACAGGCAAGCGCATCTCACCGGCACGAAGAACAACTCTTCTCCTACACCGGCTGAGCGGAGCGGCCAGCAGCCAGGGCAGGTAACCCTCCTCCCGCGGGGGAGGGCTCATTTCCAAAGGCCAGGCCACCCGGCGCTTCTCAAGCCCGCTGTGCCCCACGTGGCCCACCCTTCCTCACCTGGCCTCTTGGCCTCCCCCAGCATCGTGGGCGGCAGCAGCGGGTCCCCGTGCAGGGACGTGCCGAGCAGCTGGTGGTAGCGGCTGGGTGGGCGGCTGGTCACCTCCCGGCCGGCCGCCAGCTTCGCCTTGTTTTCCCTGGTCAGGCGCTTCAGGTGGAGGAGGAGGTCGGGGCGGTCGCGCCGAAAGTGGGGGCTGTGGAAGTGGTGCAGGGGCCCGGCGGAGCTGCCATCGCCATGGCCTCCATGGGCATCTCCCGGGCTGCCCGCCTGCCCCGTCAGCACCTTGTGGAAGCCGTAGAGGTTGAGCTGTCGGACGAAGCTGGCAAAGTTCTTGGTCTTGAAGAGGTCGGCGGCTCCTGGCTCCGCCCCATCGCCGGACGGCCCCGTGGCACCGCCCAGCTCGGCGCCCAGCAGCTCCCGCTCGAAGAGCCGCTGGTCGATGAGCAGCCCCTCGCCGCGGGCGTCCCAGGAGACGGACTGGCAGCGGGAGCTGTTCACCAGCAGCCACAGCTTGGCCGGGAAGTTGTTGGGGCTGAGAGCGGCGGGCAGGCGCAGGTCCTCCATGGCAGCCGGGCGCAGGGACGCGGCGGGGAGAGTGACAGGGCCGGCAGCGAGTGCAGAGGGACGGGGACGCGGCGGGGCCAGTGACAGGGCCGGCAGCGAGTGCAGAGGGACGGGGACGCGGCGGTCGCTAGGACGCGGCGGTCGCTAGGACGCCGAGCCTCGTGCTCCGGCGGCCGCTGCGCGAGGGCCGCGCCGCCCCCCCGCCAGCGCCGGGGCTGGCCGCGCGCCGCCCGGCACGTGCCCGGCTCGCGACGCGCGCCCCGGCGTTTCGCCGGGCCGCGCCGCACCGCGCCGCTGCCGGGCCGCTCCCGGCCCGTCCCTCCTCAGCGCCATCGTCCCCTTAGCCCCGCCGCGCCCGCAGCCCCCCTCCGCTCCCCCAGGCCCCGCCACCCCCCTCAGGCCGCTCGGCCCCGCCGTGCCCCGCAGCCGCGCCGTCCCCTCACGCCGCCATCGCCTCGGCGCCGCCGTCCCTTCAGCCCTGCCCTTCCCCTCGCCGGCCCCCACTCCCCCTCGGCCCCGCCGGCCTTGCAGTGCCTCCCCGATCCCTTCAGCCCCGCCGCAGCTCCACTAATTCATGGACGACGTCAAATAGAAGGAATCAAATCAGGTACCTAATCCCAGGGAAACCGGGGAACTCATTGCCATCGGGTGTTTTGGGCACCAAAATGGTTCTTGGCTGGAGGGGCCCGGGGAGGGAAGGCGGGGGGGAGAGCAAAAAGGTACCTATGTTCACAAAGAAGAGAGCTCTGAAAGGTGCTGCTGGCACCTTTGTCACTGCCACTCCTTGAACCGTGCGCTAGTGGCAGCTCGGGGTTCAGACCTGAGAGGTCCCGCTACTGTCACCGAAATGGGGAACGAACTCCTTCACGCCAGCGGAGCCTTAAGAAGCAGACATTCCTTCTCGCACTGTGGGGGATCGCTCCACCTAGCGCGCATACCGACACGCCTCTCTACAAAAGCTTCACACTAGCAAAACGTGCCTATTCATTCCTTTTTTCATAGCCTGGATGTGTATCTTGCACTAGTGAACTTACAGCCCTTCAATCCTATCCCAGCCTGCACTTCCTGCTTTCTTTACAGGTAGGATTGGAGTATGGTACTTGGAGTCACAATCCGTACTGCATAAAGTTTTCAATGATTCTTTCTAATCCTTTTCTTGCTTCCAATTTTCTAGGGTATTGTTTTTTGCGTCACCAGAACCGCTCTTTCTTTGAGCGGTACCTGCAC